>JAFBJZ010000831.1:2811220-3442440 GCA_016785225.1 Psettodes erumei
TGGGCAGAGTGATAGATTAGGGATTTTTAAATACTCCTCCTGGTGAGCTCTGCCGCGGCCAAAAGAGCAGCTGGGGTTTTTCTCACTCTGCAAGAAGGGGGGGTGGAGAAGGCCACAGATGGCCACAGGCCCTGCAGGTCAACACTATTCAAAGATGCATCCTGGAGTGAATGAGTGCGTAAATTAATCAGGGCCTGTGGATGCATTGGAATTTACAACGCTATGTTCTGCAGTAATGAAGCCAGTGCTTTAAATCCATATTATATATGACACGTAAGCTATTAAAGAAGACTGTGCAGGCCTATAACTGCTCTGTCAAGCTCAGAGAAACATTATTGCTCCTCATTGATTTGAAGATACATATTACGTCACACACAGCAAGGAGAAAAATAACCTAAACACTTCAGCTTCGAGATGGCTAAATCCCCACTGCCACGAAGGTTATTCATTTTTAGGACGCGTGCCAGTTAACAGTATTTCATCACCCGCTTTATATACTGTGCATTTCTGTTACAACCCTGTTGGTCAGATCATCCCTTTGTTACTGCAGGTTGCCAGTGTTTGGGCTAACAGGCACAGCCTTTCTAATCTTTTTAAGGTGAGCACAGATGATTTGGGCCTTTGAAGCTCTGTTAGCTATCACACGCAGGTGGAAAAAAACCTGTCAGGCCGCTGATTTCAAGACCTCTTTCATAGCTGACAAAAACCACTGATGGCATTCAACCTAACATGACCCAACTTACATTTCTCTTTGTCTTTGTAAATAGATTATTTACAAAATTAAAATGTTTTATGCATCATGTTTATTCACATTTTTTCAGTAATCAATATTTCTTCAGTGTAATTTTTTATATTTTTTTAATTCAACACATGTTGCTTTGAATCGAAAATGTCACTGTAGCTCATGTCACCAGTTCAAATGCTGCATTACTGTTACAAGTGATTGAAGATGAAATAAAGGGATGGGCACTTCATAATAAAATTGACTTTTTGAGCCTCTGCTTTCAGCTATCACCGTGTGTCTCGCTGATGTTGCTGAAGTCCTGTCTGACTTAATTACATTAGGAGAGACCGACAGGTTGTCAGGCTGGCTTGAATACTTATAAAGAGAATGGAGCTACATTTAAACACACACACACGCACGCATACACACACACACACACACATCTAAGGCAGATTAAGTGCCTGCATAAACCGGTACCCAAGCAGGCTGTTGGGTCACGAAAATCTGGATTTAAGCCAGCCAAAGGATCTTTCTGAACGGGCTTGCCTGACCCTAGAGGTGTGAACCTAGAATGGATTACTGAGGTTAGTCACACTACATAGAGGGAACTGGATTTTAGAAGCTCAGCTAACAATTGTTTTCTTAAAAGTTTGGCTGCTGTTTTTACAAAAAAAACAAAAAAATACATAATTTTATGGTACCCTGTTTTTTCCAACACAAGTCAAGAAATGACTGCTAGCTCGATATCATAAAAACAATGGTGTAAAGTCTGCTTTTCGGTGTCATAATTTTCACAGGAATATTACCACTGCAGCAGTGAAACCTTTTTTTTGATAAATTCCCACTGCATCAGCTCCCACACACAGCATCATAAAAATGGGTACAACCTTTGCACCTTGACATATCTGTCATAACCCATAAACTCTCTTCTTCCAAATACCTGAGTGCACTGTGACCCCCGCCACTGAGTCTGTGCATGGACACCACATTTTGGTGCTGCACTCCACCACTGAGCCTCCCTCAGGGGCTTTGATGTGTCAACTGATTTCCGGGGGTGGAGGCGCAGAGCGATTTACAGCGGCAGAGATATGATCAAATGCATCAGGAGACAATACAACTGGATGTGCAGTGAGAGCAGAGCCTGTCCGTGTCAAGAGGAGGAGGAAAGGGAGAAAGGTGTGCAGTATTTTACCTCAGGCAGAGTGTCATCTCAGCTGGAAGGATCTGTATCACAGTTTAGATGCTTTTCTCTCAAGTTTTCCCTTGAAAAATGTATCAGTATACTGCAAGTTTACTTCTTCCAAAGTAAAAGAAAAAATTACACTGCATTCCTACTTTACTTGTATAGTATAATTAAGAGCAGTATGTTTGAGCTAACATTGTACTACCTCATGATGCAACACATAGTGTACTTGAATTCACAATAAAGTGGTGCTCTATCAGTGTAAGTAAAAGGGTGGTGCAATGGATCAAAGTGAGATTTCCCCTTAATTGACATTGACTTTAAATTTTAAGTCATTTGAGGTGGTTACACTCCAGAATTAAACTTAAGATGGCAGTCGATCAATCAGTCCCGGGGTAAAACTTAGTAAAACTACAAAGGTTGCACACAGCTCAGCATATTAATGTATTCCACCAGCTGCGGCCTTTGCCTCTGAGAAGTAAATGGATACTGAGTAGGCAGGACTAATATGCAAATTGTTATCCCAACAGTTTGTACAAAAGAAAAGGTCTTGGGTGTGTGTGACTGCTTGGAGGTCACAGCGACGTGTTTCTTTTCAATGATCACATTGATTCACAGTAAAGTGGTCCCATATCTGGGTTAACATCAATGCAGAAATAGTAACAGTCTCACAGTTTCACATGTCGATTTGATACGATCAATGTCCACCATGTAGAACGGATGTTTAAAATGTGTATCGGGTATCATTCACATGCATGTGCATGGAAATACTTGTTAGTTAACCACTGGGTAAGTGGCGGTGTATGAGGGTAAGACAAGCTGAGAGCCTGTTTCTGCTCACAACAAGTAGAGTGCACCATACTGTGTTCACATTCACACAAACGACATTTCCCTGCTGAAGGACCTTGCTGAGACTATAAATGAAATGACTGCTTTCCTTTTCATTATCTCAAAGTGTCTGCAATGAGTGTTGTTGTATTTTCCTGTTCAAACTGGTTAAAAGTGCCTAGTGGAGTTTTCTTTTTTCATAAAACAAAAGAAGCTTCTTTATAAATTCTGTTACTTACCAAAATGTGTATCTCAGAGCTCTAAGAAACACAATGAATGCATTTCTTTCTTCATTAAACATTTTAAAACTCAACTTCTTAAATTGTTGCAGTGAGTTTGTGCATTTCTGGATGCATTACCTCCATATGTAGATCAGTAATCTTGGGTGTGCATCATGTCACCTACATTCAAATATGTACAAGTACCTCCTTGTGTGGAATTCCAAGAGCAAACAAAAAAGGCATCCACGTATAAAACATTGCTCTGTGGTCTCAAGGTTAACCTTTAACCTCTAGCGCCCGAGCAACAGTATTTGCATAGTAAAATCAATACCCTTCACTCTCAGTATTATAGCTCAAAATGCAAACGCCTAACATCAAGGATCAGTGTTAATGACGGTAACTTCAGACCATCCCTCACAATTTTCTTCACTGGCCAGTGGTTGTTCATCAACATCTGCAATGACAAATTCTGCAAAATGTATACTGTTTTAGGTGCTTCAAATTAGCACGAATTAAAACCAACACATAAAACATTAACGTTCCCTTTTGATTCACCCTATAGATGATGGCAATTGTAGCACTGAAACTCACAAATATAATACACAAACGGATACAGGAAAAAGTAATAGAGATCCATCAGTACTGAGTGTATATTTGATTGCTGATTGCTTTTATGGGTTGGCTAATCTATCGGCTAAGACATGGTGACTGGGACATGATTTGATCATAAGTGAACTCCATGTTCACTTTAGACATACTGACAGTGGTGTGTTCATGGTCTTTTAACATTAAACCCTTCTCAGTCTGCTCTGATTCCATTACTGGAATAATTTATTCCATCACTAGTATAAAATGTATGTGTGAAAAGGCCCGGAGAGCTCCAGAGAAACGCTGAGTCACGAGTTAGCTGGTTTGGTTTTCATCACAAATATGTGAAGATCAAAAGCAAGACATCAACAATGTGTTAAAATACACAGCCCGAGGCAAGTTTTAACTTTTTCTACAGCATGGGAGGGTAATATGACAGACAGCATTAATCAAAGTATTGTGGGAGTGACTTGGGAGCCTATGATGTGATAAAAAAGTAGAGTTTGGGGCGGTGATCAGGGAGTTCAAGCTGAAGGCAGGGGGAAGGGGGCCTCACGGGGAGTCAGAGACAGACAGATCTCAGCGTCATGTTGAAACCCAACTCTACACGATGGAGTTATTGATTAAATGTTCTCTTAAAAGGCCAGTTGGATGGAGAAGGTCACGCCAAGGTTTTCACTACAGGGGAATGGAGACACTTTTGACCTGTCAGTTGAAGATAGGCTCTTAGTGGGTACAAAGAGGCACGGCGGTCTTCTTAAATGGGATCTATCCATGCTGAAACTCACTGGACTCGACCCCTGTGGACTGAGGTACGTGCCAAAACATCTGAAAAGTCTTTCAGGTGTTCTCAACCGAGTGATGATGAGAGGCCGTGCACGGACCTCCCATAAATATCCGAAATGATCCTCAGACCTGCTCTGAAGTCATGATTTAAACGGCATGTAATTGTAGCTTGTCCAATAATGAGAATGTAAATAGAGGAATAATTTGAGCCAAATGAGCAGAGAGCATAGCTACGAGTGCAATCATTGTTTTAACGCTCTTTCCAAAGGTTAATGTGAGAATAATGTGGACAAAGTGTTTTCTGTTAACAAGCTGGGCAGTTCACGAATGTGTGAGTCACATTAAAAGAGCGAACAGTAAAAAAAAAAACATTTAAAATGTAATTAGTAATTATCATATCAACCTTTTTGACACATTACAGCCATACTTAGCGAAACAACACTGATGAGCGTTTTTAGCAAATTGCCTATTTACACATCCAGCAGACATGGAGCGACATTAGTGTTAATTTGGAGTCACGTTTCTGGCCACCCAGCAAATGCAAGTCCAGCGCTCGCTCGCTGTTTTAGGCCTGTTTGGACCCCACCAATTCCCCTCCTGTGCAGGGAAAAACTTTTTGTTCACTGAAAGCAGCTGTCTGCAGGTTGATCAGAGCCTGAACCAGAACAGTAAAGTGAAGGGGTCATGGGACAAAAACAATTACTAAAATGCTCAGTCAACCGAGGGAAACTAGAAAGTTAGGCAATAATTCACTATGTGTTTGTCACTATGAGCAATCGGCTTTCACGTTACAGTCATTTTTGAACATTGTTAATATAAAGAATATTAATTTGTGCAGTTTTAAACACAGCACAGCTCATTCAGCAGTATTTTTTACAGTAAAGCAAGAAAAATTGAACAAAAGGGGCAAATAATTTTTAAAGAAATGGGAAAAACGTACAAGTAAACTAAATATATTTTCTGTTCTTACACTTTACAATAAAATCAGCAAGCTGTATAATAATCCTAAACTCTTGGCCACTCATGGACTTTACAGGAGAGAATCAGGCTGCTCAAGGGCACACTGACAGCTACAGCGGAGAGAGAGAGTGACTCGCTCGATTGTGGGATTCGGTCCGGTGACCCTGTTTCAGTCACCTCTGCGTTCTGCCCCACAGAGTTGAATGCAGCAGTAATTGGCCACAGCCTGCCAGGAAGCAGTCGTTCAGATTTGGAGGAGAGTGCATGCTGGGAGGTTTCTTTTCATGGTGGCCATGTTCCTGATTTGGCACAAGTCAGCCTCAGGGGGAGGATGCAAACAGCTGGGCAACACATACACACATCCTTACATGGAGATCTTTATTCCCAATACATGCTGACTGACATTCTTTTTCAGCTGCTGTGATAGCTACTATCAGAAGGGGCATTTTTAGCTGAAAGTACAGTACAATAGGAAGAGGAGTGAAGAACTACTGACTGTTTTAATCTTATTCACATTTTGAACTAACCCCAGATGAAGAAGTCACAATCTTCAGGCTCCTGTGTGGATGTTTATCACTGAAACTTCGCACACATTTAACATGATGTTCCCCGCCACTTGTGGCCAGAAGTACAGAATTTCAGTGCATGTAAACAACTCCCTGTATTTGTACAGTGGCAACACAGACGACGGGGCTAAATGTTATTTCTTCTATTATGCGGGCATCTTGAGAGCCACGACTCCGGCTCTCGATTTGCATGACAAAGCAGGTGCGACTACTCCCACCTGTGTTAATGCTCTTCAGCGTGTGTGAGTGAAGGCAGGGGTGGTCCTTATTTACCCAGCTGTTACCGTGGATTGAGTCAAATCAAGCCGCCACTCCCAGTATTCTCGGCCTCACGATGGCATGAGTGGAGGATTAGCCTGTATTACATGCTTTTCTATGATTCTGGCTTGCACAAATCCTTTTCTTTCCCCCTCTCCCGCTACTTCTCCCGATTTAACATTGGAGGGCTATGAACCAACACCAAAAGGCCTCCACACACCTTTCCTCACAATGAGTTATCAGATTTTATTGGAAAGACCGTTTCCTTTTTAATTAGATGTAGAAATAGGCACACGTGACAATTATGCTGACCCCCGCAGATCCATTTATTTAACTATTGCTTTTGGACCTCCATCAAGTCCCCAGGGATCATGTTGTCACCTGGGTCCCCAAACGCCCTTGGCACTTAATTAATCAATTGATGTGATTGAATGACCTCTGTGTCTGAGACATAATGAGCTCCTGATTAAAATCGTTACAGGAGGACATGTAGACACTGTCATGGCTCACAGGTCGCAGTGATGCTGAGCTCCACTGTATTGTAACATTTTGTAAACTGGCCTGAATAATAATAATAATGGATTTCATCAAATCTCAGTATGTTAAATGTATATGACTCACTTCTGTTTTAAACAAAAAATTATTCTTTTCATACTGACATTGTAGATGCAGATGAGTGCAGGCTATTGAACTATAAGTGGTATAAATGGGAGCTGAAATAGAAAAAAGATAATAAAATTAAGAATGCATTTATCCCAATGTCTTTCTCTTCCCATTCACATTATCAACCCTATTCAATTCAGAAGCAAATTTGAAAAAGTAAATATTTGGATTTAGATTTTCTCATTATCTTTCCATACAACAATTTAAAGTCTTCAAGCTGGTAATTCCCATAATGCAGTTATTTTTTCTGACAGTAAGCAATCCCCCTTCTCTCAGTTTACTGTGAGGCATTCATGGAACCAATATGTTCATCTATCAATCCATCTTCCACTCGCCATGCTCAGGGTCGCAGGGGTTTGAAGCTTATCCCAGCATGCACTGGGTGAGTGGTGCAGTATGCCCAGGACATGTCGCCCTGTCCGTCAAATCAGCAACAACCTGCCCAACAAAGGTCAACTGCAGACTGTCAGGGTTTTAATTCACAAACGTGCCCATAATCAAACACAGGGCAATGAACCGGAATGAAGCTACAATGTCATAACATGTTATTATATTCTTAATAATCTCAAATAAAGTATGGACTTTTATGTAATTTAGATTCCCAGGCGGCGTATGTTCGTAAACTACACATTTAGTGGCAACTGTTTGTTTTTATTTGACGTAAAGCTTACTCAGGGAGTATGACTGATATCAGGTATAACAGTATGGAAACTAATTTAAAGACTAAATTCACCAGCAGTTAGAAGAACAATCATTAGACAAATTACACATCAACCCCATCATACTTTACACATAGAGGTATCAGGGGGCATTTTCCTTCAGTCTGAGTCAGTAAGCCTCAGCTTTCAGTCCGTTAGCAAGCCACTGAAGTCCAGACGCAGATGGAGGAACACAAGCACTACAGAAAACGGCTATATGGACTATCGGGCACATCGTTTGCAGAGGAATGATTAAGCATGTGACTGGGCATGTCCGTCATAACAAAGATAATCAAGAGTTTGATTCTTACATGTTAGCTTTCTCTGGATACTTTCCTTGAACAATATAACTGGGCTTATGAGTGTGGAGATGAGGTAATTTATTTTTAGTGTAGGTTTCAGACACAGCATGCCTTACAGATGACTAACCATACAATAATGCACTGTACTGTGAGAAAAGAGATCAATGTAATTTAGCCAGGTGCTCAGTGTCAATTTTCAAAAATGGAGAAAAACAACAACAAAATAGAAATTTTGCCCATGTACACCTTCCAGGATTGTGCTGGTCTCAGGAAGCTCATTTTTTAAGTTTGCAAATTCACTTATTGAAAATTCAATAATTTATATAACACTTTCATATAAATACAAGATATTTGATTATAAAAGATATTTATTATGCCACTGAATATCCTCATTGTCAGTATACATGTAATGATCTAATGAAAGGAACACAGTCACTAAAAAGTGCAAAAGCTTAATTCTGGCTCAAATTGAAGTGCACACGATTAAAGTGTTTCGCGTGGTAGACTGAAATTAATTAGTGGAAAATAATATATGTAACAAGATTGTGTACATGCAATGTTTTTAATTATGAAGACAAATTTGTGATGATATTTACTTCTGGTGGCAAAATCCTCTGTATCATCAGTTAATCTCTTTATTAAAAGGTTAATATATTTAACGCCACATGTTATGCTTGCCTGACCTTTGGGGAACAAAAAAGTGTTCTTGGGCTAACCTTACTTATGGCTTCCACCCTGAGTGCACAGAAATCCAACATATAAATGATAAGTTTTAATGAAGCCACCAAGGCCGCCTCCAGGGGACACTTTTCTAAAACTGTTTCTGTTGAGCCTGACATCTTTCCAATAGCCCTGCTCCAGTCAATACATTTGTGTGTGGGTCATTGGCCACAGACTACATCAAACTCCATCATTTCCAACTGTGACTCCACAAAAAACACTGAGCTACACCAAAAAAATTTTTAAAAAAAAATTAAAATTAAAGAGGACAAAATGCACAGATTATTACCCCCCTCTCTGGCTTCATTTCAGACCAATGGTCATGTGAATTTTTTCATGTGACAAGATAATAAAGGCAGAGTTATTAATTAGTGTAAAAAGCCATTTACATTCTCACAATATCAAACTTAAAAAAGATGGGATTTGTGTTTGAAGTCATTTCCTTTTATAGGAAATTTAAGGGAGTGAATATTCATGTACAACAACCAAATCTTGCCTTGCAAATTGGATATTTACAGGTTTTACTGCATAGCTGAGTCATGATTGAGGCCATTCCAAAATGGATGAATTCATATCTATGTGTTAAGTTAAATGTTTCTGATTTTTAAAAAAACACCAATCAAAAGAAATTAAATTAATTAGGCCTAACACTGTGCCTCTTATCTTTTTTATAAATCACTGGCATGCATTTCCTTAATGTTTCATTTTGACTCAGATATTTTCTTGAGCTATTCTGGTCATTTGTGTTTAATCAAATAAGCATCACTTTGCATACTGCAAAATTCATGCTTCATCTGTAACCATCTGTTCCACATAATTTGTTGAGTTTCAAAAGAACTTTCATTAAAATTATCTTAGTTAAAGTGACTGATGAATCAAATCCATCAGTATAGTTCAAGTGAAAACTTCCTTTTAATGCTCTGCTCAAAAATGTGTATGTACAGTCAGCTGTTAATAATATAATAATTTCAAAATAATCGAAATGTTCACTCATACATTTAGATTTTCTTCTGTTCATTGCTTTCACTTTACAACCCTGAATTTTGAATACGACAAAAAAATGGATGGATAAAATACAAACATATTTTAGACAAAATGGTAAGTGTGTTTGAACTCACTATTTTAAAAAATGTTTTAGTAAATTACTCACGTGTCCTGCTGACACATTCACAGGGACATGCATTTACTCCTCATCTACACTCACTGTCATTTGCATGAATGCATTTCAACCGTTGACTTGTTCTAACAAGCCATTACGGATGAGGAAGAAAAAGAGGATTTCTGAAGTGAACGGTGTCAAAACTGTTTGCTTTTTGCTCCATCAAGAAACGCCTGGGAGCAGCTTTTGTGTTTGTGTCTACCAGTTGACATCTTCACCACATTATAGTTCATGGGTTGTTTTGAGGTTGTCTGGTGCAGCTGTATCAGGCAGCATCTGAGTAAACCTAGGCCCCTTCTTTATCTCTTCATTGCAGCTTTCGATTCCTCACTGGCAAAAAAAAAGTCTTCACAATCCCCTTACGTTTCAAGCAACTGCAATATCAGCAAAAAGAGCTGAAGTAAATATACTGTGGTATTGATCGGTCATGCATTAGCATTTTAGTAGATTAAGTGGAAAACCGAGGGGGTGTTCAGTTTTTCCATACTGCCGTCAAAGTGTCAGTCATCAATCTCTTCATGTGTGCACACACACACACACACACACACACACACACACACACACTCTTGTTGAGGTATATCTATAAATGAAGACAATGAACTGTCAAATGTCATGATAATTGTGATATTGTAATGTTTTTTTAAGTAGAACACAACCATGTAGTATTAAAAGCTCACACAGCAGGGCAAACATTGGGGGGCCCATGTGAAAGAGCATGCTGAATGTCCCATGACAGCAGTTAAGAGGCGCTTATACGGCTTTGAGGACAGAAACTGTAGATGTCGATGGAAGTCGACAGTCAGTCCAAAACAGAATGTCTGTTATTTGTAAAAGCACTTGCAGACACACATCGATGAGAACTGCTTCAAAAATTCTCCTATAATTTAAAGACTGATGCAATGTAAAATGTGGAGCATGAACAGTTTTATTTGAATTAAATCACCATTCCCTCCTATTATGAAATAATAAGTTACTACAGTATCAGATATAACAAAAACAAAAATGCAATAGTATTATCAAGTAATGAGTAATGAGAGTTCAACAGCAGCCCTTTAAAAATAAGTCAGATTTACTGATGGCACCAATAACTATCAAACAATTATACAGTTTAGGAGATGAGACATCCCCATGAGGAGCCTCCATGATGTTCCACCAAGAACATCTGAAGAATACAAGAGCAGTTCTCCCTCCTCTTTTACTACTTAACCACACATGATAGGAAACCAACGACAGAGACCCCATAATGAAATCCACTGGGAGAACAGGAGGTCACCAGGTTTAGTTCCAGCTCAACCTTGACACACTTGATCTCAGAAACAGACAGACATTAAGAATGGGACTTACCAAGGACAAAAGAAAAACACTTTAAAATGAAGGCTGCAAGATTTCTTTTGGTGAATGACTTATTAAAAAAGAAACCTTGATAAAAAGCACTCGACCGTGATTCAAAAATATCTTTGAATGGTTATTCTTTATAAGAATCAAATCAAATTTGGTACCTTAACCAAAGGTACAGAATTTTTTTTTTCATTGCAAATGCATCAACAACTCAATCTGCATTTCGGTTCAAGAATGCCTAAATGAAATTCCGAAAACTGATTTGCATACAAGTAGGTGAACACTAGATGAAGGGAAAGCATCTATTCTCCGGTGCTGGAGGAAATGCCGGGCCAGCGTCTCATGGAATTACATTCATATTTATTGGATGAATGCGCAGCTCATGATTTACAACCAGGTGGAGAAGAAAATCATTGTACTGTAGTTTCAGGGATTCCTCTTTAGTACAGTGCAAGATTACAGGTACAACTTGGAGGAAGTTGCAGTTTATTTATTTATGTATACTATTAATGTTGGCTAGTTTATGATGACAAACCCAAAGCAAAAAGCAAGAAGTGGTGGACTTGATGTTGCTCAAATGTTTTCACAATTACACTGCAGAATGCAATGACACAACACAGACCATAAACAATCTTAACCGTACCATAGTGTCCCTGCACAGAGTAATAAAAATATTTTAAACACTGAAATTAGATGTTAAAAGATGTAGAAATGTAGAAATGTCCACTACTAACATTCTGTCTAGTGGTTGCATTGGCAGTATAAACTGAAATTGATGATGTTCTAAAATGAAAGGCTGTGCAAATCAGAGAGTGATCGCCTTCCAAGCAAATTCTCTGAGCTCACTTTGAGCGTCACGGTGTCTGCTGCCTCCTTATTTCCACATGTGGGTGTTCCTGTCATGGGGTGGATCAATCTTCTTTTACAGAGGCATTGTAACACTGATTTTTTTCACACCCTTTTCCCACAGATATCCCTGGACCTGCCGCGATCATTTGCATGCTGCAGAGAGAGCTGCAATGACAGCTTTGACTTATGACAGATAGTAGAGTTGGCATTCCTGGACAAGTGACATAATATTCAGCAGTCTGGGGTTTAATGGAATCTTGGCAATTGGATCCCTTTGATGCATCCACAAGGCCTGTAGCCAGTGAGACAGGAGAAAGAGCGCCTTAAAAATGAATGAACTTGAAAATGAGAAGGTTAACATGATTTATGCGGAAACATAGCGGGGGGAAAGCTCATTGAGATGATGAGGAGCGCCCTTGGAATTCATTTGTTCATAGCAACATTCGGGCAGGGTGGAACGCCATTCATCTTCATCGCTCATCATCTGTCTGTTGTCTTCCAATCTGTGAATGACAGGAGAGCCACCGCCGTTTGTATGCTTATAATTTTGCTTGCCATATCACAGGCTGACACACATATAGCAATATTCTGTCAGACAGAAACTTGGGAGGTCCGTCGGCAGCATGATGGTACAGACATGTCATAGCTTCAGCTAGAGAGCCAATGCTCACTGCTGCTTTGGTAATTTAGAAGACGGCAATTTCTGCATCTTATCTGTATCATATGTCAAACTCTGGAAACACAAACATTTATGGAATGTATAAATTCCTTTAAGTTTATGTTTGCAACTGCACAAATACAGAGAATGCCTTATAATGGCCTCACTAATTTGCCTATCGTCACCCTGCAAACATTTGATGAGGATGCATGTACTACTTTTAGAACATCACCGCGTTCTAAGCTCATACATTTATACATATTGACTCTTGGGAGATGACCTGTGCAACCACAGGCTTTTACTCTTCACTAAGCATTGGTGCAGAGCTACAGTAAGTGCTTTCTTTAAAGGTGCCTTGCACCTACGTATTCATTAGTGTCTGAGGCCTGCACATCATCTCAAAGCTGAAGAACAATGAAATGTGTTTGTTGGATGTAGTCACTGGAATATGCACATTAGAAAAATTTACATTTATGACTCAACAACATATATGGGATAAAGACTGACGTTTTACAGTGCGTGGATAATGACAATATGTTGGAAGTATTACCTTGACTTTGCATGCAACGTTAAAAGTGACCTTGTGCTCCAAAGTGTTGCAAACAGGCACATGCTTTAACTGGCATCCAGTGAAACAAGATAGTCTCGTTGCATGTTCAACACCTTAGGGACAAGTTGCCATTCTCTAAAGTCAACCAATTAATGTACCTGTCAGTCACGTATCAAAAGTAGAGCCCAAGGAGTTACTGATGACATGCAGTGTGCATGAACTGTGGAGAGCCCAACAACAATTGGGCTTTATAGGTAGAAACTGTGTGACTATCAGGGTTAGGCATTTGCACAAAATTTGCCCCAGCCACACTAGGTCTGTGCTGAATCCAGATTAAGGTAGCTTCATCTAATTTAAAGTGGGATGCTTTGCCCAAACAACACAGTGGTAGCCTGTGAGTGCCAGCTGGACAGAGAAGAACAGGCACCCTTGTTTGTAAATCCTCTGACTAATGCATGCCTATCAGTGCACATACAGCAAAGTGGCCAGGGTGGCTCAATGTGCATATTCACTGCCAGTCACGACATCAACAAGCACCTCTTTGTCGACATCTGCACTTAATCCTCCACCCTTGTTCATTATGAACAAAGTGGCTTTTGATTTTGACTGCTTCTCGAGGCAAAGGCAGGAAAAAAAATAACTAACTTCCGAGAGAGAGAAAGGGATATTATATGAGTTCTGACAAGAGTTAAAAGGAGGATCAGTATTGTTTGATCAATTATTTGTATAATTTGAATTATTTGTTGAATAATGAATTATGTGGTTGTTTTTTTTCTCCAGTATCAGCACAAGCATTCTTTGTATTTTACAAAGAATCCTAGTGATGGGAGCAGAGCTGTGGAACTTTAATAATGGTAGATGTCCCGTTCATCGTTGCGGTTTTGCTGACGTCCCTTTGCACTGAAGTCATTTCATCACTCTTACCTCCTTAGATGTTTTTTCTGAGTAAAGAACCCCTTTTCCTTGCACTCAATATGTCTTTACCCGTTTCAGCGTCCCTATGCCTGTGACACATGGAATGACCTTGGATAGCATGCAACCAGCTCAATAACAAAGAAATGGGACAATAAAGCTGCAGGCTGTGCATTTACTGTCAGTGCATTCTGATACAGTGAATGTGTAAAATAATTCTATTTGACTCATTAGATTGCAGATAACTGGGATAGCAGTTTGGTTGTGACACTGAATTAAATATAAAGCCTTCCCTTGCCATGCATTCAGGGTGAAACCAAGTTCATGTTTTTAAGAATGTAAAAGGTGCTAACCACATTGTTTTAAGGAAAACATACATTATTGCAATTACAAATCACTGACAAAATAAAATTTCAATTTCTTCATGTTTTTGGGTTACAGGGATTTCATTTTAAAGAATAAGGAGGGGGTTTTGTGTGCCCTACTAGAAATATAAACTTCTTGCATTTATTTCTCTTGAATTTTGAGTTTGTAACAGACTCCCAGTGCAAGAATGACCATAACAAAAAAGAGAGATTGTTGTTTCATTTTATACAAAGTGCAGAAACGTGTATGCTGACACAACACAAATAGTGAAAGTTGTGTATATATACTACACTGTATGAATGTGATAGTTGTTGTATCTGCCATGTAAGTTTGACCTTGATTCATATAGTGTTTCAGGTCTGTAAACATCTTTCCACCAGCAACCTGACTGAGGTTACTCAGATTTCAGCTTGTGTCCATTTGGCACAAAACCAATTCCAGTGGTTCTGCCTGCTTGAACACAAGCCATTTTCAAGCTCTTTCAGCTGTGGTGGATGGCTCTTTACATTTTATTTGCCATCATACGCGGAGGACCAAGTGCTCAAAGGGACTGAGCTGCGAAGGCTGTGCTGTTAAGTTCAACTGGGATGCACCATTAATAACACTCTTGATGCCATCTTTTAAAACAGCACATCTTTATTAGAGTAATGGATATCCTCACATGTTTCTTCAAGGGTCTCACACTGACTGTATATTTATCATCTACTAAAGCTTCACCAGTACATGCCCAGCTGAAGAGCCTTCAATTCTCCCTCAAACCAATTTCACATGAATGTAACATTAAAACTGAATTAATCTTTGATCAATAGTCGGCAACACACTCCTGATATAGCAGCAGCTTATGAGGTTCTATGGTGTATGATGAACAACTGCTTACAAACACACCCAGCAGACACAACAGAACATCAGCATTCAAACATCTATCAGCCTTATGAAAGTGTTAAGAGCAGCAACACTACACTACAGCCTATGTGGCAGAAAACCAAAACAATAACTCAAAATACATAAGACTGCAGATTTTATGGTTGTAACATAGCCTGCAAAATTAAGTACACACACCCATACCTGTACCATAAACCTCAAACCCCCAACACACACATCAATATCCTCTGGTTTGCCACGGTCAGCTCCCTTTGTGAGGATGAACATGAAATAGATCCCGGCTTGCAGATTTGCACATCTCGGAGCGGCGACAGGTCACTGCATTTCCCTCCTTAGGTGTGATTGAATTATGAGCGGGGTCAAATATGGCTGGTTACACAGGCCACGTCCAGGGTGCACCGCTCCCCAGAGCCTGGCAAAGCATAAAGTCAGCCATGCTGCATGCGCCAGCAGGTTTAAGCAAACAGGACAATGACTGGCGGCGATAACATCCTCAAAGCCTCGGGCGTGCCTGTGTTCTTGTCCTGAATGATAACTGAATGTGACCCTATATGGACAGTACAAGATGAATGCATGACATTGATTGACTTGTGCTCAGAGACGGCTGTTCTAGAGTGCTTAAAAAAACACTGGGATGCGCATCAGCGACAGGGAGTGTGTGATGTATGGCTGACCTCTGTTGGAAGTCATCTGGATGTATGTGCTTTTAAAGCAGATTTATTTGACCTCTCACCTACATGTCATTTATGTTATGGACTCCACTTATCATACTGCTTTGGTAGCTGGCAAAAATGTGTTTTTCTGTGTAGTTTTTTTACGTGATGTGCACAAGGATATCTTTGCTTCCAGTATTGATGCAAGCTCAAATTCAATGTTTCTTGTTCAATCTCTCTCCCCCATCTCAAGCGCATTATGCTGACTCAATGCGAATCAAACATGGCCTCATCTACAGAGATAGAGACACAAAACTAATTTTCAGTGTCAGTTCAAGAAGAGCAAATCCACAGCAAAGCTTAGACTCAAAATCAGCTTTCTCCAACATAAGCAGTTATGGCATTTTAATTTCTACAGATCCTAAGCAGAACCAGCAAAAACAAGACAAGAATATTTATGCATTACTTTCATCAGTGTCGCCTGAGAAGAATATTACTTTCTATCAAAATCCTTGATGCCTTCTCACAGGGGTCCTCATAAATCAGCACGATAACAGCTTGAGAAGTGTTAAAAGATCACATGTATCTAGAGAAAAGTCTCAGAGACAGAAAAGGACAAGCTTGTACGAGCACTCCCATTTTTTCAGAAGGTATGAGGAAAAATTCTTTTCTTTCATGGGCCTAGTCTGATCCATATCAGCTGTTTTAGAGTGGGACACTTGATCTCTGGTTTAGCGCTCAGATCTTTAAATGAAGCATTCAGGTGACCATGTCACACTGAAATTGTAAATGCTCGTGCAGAGTAGGTAGAGGCAGGCGGAGCTTATGTGGTTCGGAAGATCCACATAAGCAGATTTTGACTTCAATCTAGTTTCAATGGGAGTTTGAATGGAAAGCTCATTTTGATACATTTTTACGCAATCGATGTTAACGTCGTAATAACGTCACACAGACTGACAATCTGTTGACAAGTATGATGTTTTGTCATTTAGTTTCTTTCAGACTGACAGGAGCCAGCTTCAGGTATCTGTTAGTGTCTGGCTGCTTCCCTTCAGAGGTATTCAGGCACAGCCACCCGGGAGAAGACCCTGGAACAGACCCAAAACATATTGTCCTGGCAGCACTTACAGCCCAGGAGGACGATTTCTACACATTTCATCCAGAATAGTCTCCAGGGGTTACGAGGCCACATGATGGCCCAGTGGTAAGTACAGATAGGCCTGGTTCTTTCTGTGCGAATTTGTTTCACACTGCAGAGAACCAAAAACCTCCAGAAATCTCTGACGATCATGACGTTTCTCAGGGGCCACTATAAGTCGCCACCATCCACCAGCTCTGTCAGCCTTCGTAGAGTCAAGCAGGGACAAGCAAGTGACAAGCACCATGGCTGGCCCTGACAAGCTGTATGTTAGTACTGTGACAGACAGCCACCTGTCCAGGGTGTTTTTGCTCCATTTGGATGGATGGATGGAAAATGTCTTCATGGAAATTTTGATGGCATGTAAGGTCAAGTTTGAGACTCGCACTCTGTCACCATGGGGAGAAGAAATAAAAATGTTCCAGGTGCTTTTAAGCATCACCCCATGATTTCCAGTAAATAAATAATTAAAGATTAGGCTCAGTGTGACACTAAAATTAGTCTAAAAGCAGCCAATAAAATCATGACTTTTTGTCTGTAATAGAGCAGGCTCTCTGCCATTCTGACTTTGAGAGGGAGTGAGATAAATGCCTCAATAAAAAGTGAATTGCCTTTCATGGCAGCATTATTCATTTAGCTCTTAGATTGAGCAAATCACTCCTTTTCCAGGTGGGATTCTTACTATGCAGACACAAGCAGACAGAATTTAATCTCTTTTTACTACCATTTGGGCAGATGGTTCTTGTGTATGGGAAGGATACTGCACAAGTTTGAATTGATCTCGACTTTTTCTTTTTTTCCCCCATTTACTCACTTTAGGACTGCTCTTCCAGAAACAGTCTCTTGAGTAACTGAACATAAACCAACAAGAGCACAAATCCTTAGCATTTAATGGCGCTGTTTCTGTGATTGTCTGTTTCAGCAGGCTAAATAGTTGCTGTGAATTCCACGTGGATGACAGTATTGTTGAAGCTCTGTCTGCGATGACGTGCAACCAGTGTGGCTGTGTTCTCAATTTTTTTAAGTCGCAGCTGTGACAGTTTGATTACAGAGCACCAAAAGCGCTGCCAGAACACGGATACAAACATGCTTTAAGATGCACGGAGGTAACGAAAAAGCAAAATAAAACTGAATAGCCTCTAAGCTTGCATATGCATGCTTAAGGTATTTAGATGAATTAAATATCTCAGTAGTCACAGAAGTCAGATGTCAGTCAGCGATGTTTTCTGGGATGTTACTTCCTAGTTTGACCCAGTTTTCAACTAGCCCTGAGGGGCCTGTTTTACTTGCCACTGTTAGAAAAAGAGAAACATGTTAATTGATTGATTTTTTTTTTTTTTTTAACCACTGGGTGTTGGGAAGGCTCCACTGCGAGAGTGGTTCAGTAGTGCTGTTTCTCCCCTCTCAAATCCCACAATGGAAACAAGTTCACAAAACAAAAAGAGCAATCGATGGACTTTCTTTGGCAGCTTTGGTGCTTAGCATCACAGAGTGTTTGCCTGAGGTGAACATCCCTGAGTGTATTATGGTGTTGCTCCATTGCCCTGTTCACATCCGCAAACTGTTCTATACCCATTTGAAGTGAAGCACACAAGGTTTTAACAACTATGAGCACTAGTGTGGATAACCTCCTAGGGCCCTCTTGCTCTATTTGGCTGCTGAAATGGCTTCTCTCCTCAGCTGAGCATCCATATATTCCAGTGTGAGTGCTTTAAGAGGAGTGTTTACGTTAAGGAAAGGTGCTTCATCCGGTACTACACGCTGAAGCAGCATTTAAAGTCTACAGTTTCCAGTTCATCCCTTAATCTTGCATACTGTTGCGCTCGCAGACTATCGATCTATCATTTTGGATTGGACTGATCGCTGCTGAGTTGAAAGATTACAACATGGATGATATTATGACGTTTTTTCCCCCTTTCCTTTTCACCTTTACTCATTTCATCTCACCACTGACAGAGACTTCAAACTTTCATTGTCGCCCTGGGTTGAACTGTGATTCAAACACACTTCCTCTGTGTGATTGAGGAGCCTCATAAACGGCGCACATCTTGGATACATCCCCTTGGAAACCATCCCTTTCTCTGGAGAACAGTGGAGGGTGTAATTCGCTTTACAATATCAAATAATCACTGCTTGTGATCCTTGTCTCCTGGCTAACTTGTCGGGCATGAGTTTATGGCTTTTAGAAGCAGAGGTGAGCTGTGAGGAGAAGAGCTTCCACAGCTGTGGCCTGAAGGTGATGAGCCCCAAAGTGAAGCTTTGCCTCCAGGTCATTGAGCAATAATGAGTGTTATCAAGCAAGTGCCAGAAGACAGGTAACGCTGGTGGAATTTATGAGAGGCCTTGCAGGATGACCCTAAGCAGGACCAGCCATTCTTCACCAGAGACAGGGCTAAGGCTAGGAAAAGACTAATATGGCAGGATTGTGATTAAATAGGCCCTTGATTTTATGGGCTTTGGCACCAACAAGCGAGTCAGTGTTTATCAGCATGGATATAAATTGTACAAACTGAACACTTCACTGATTACTGTACTCAAGGTGATCTCCATGGAGGGGGAAAGTATCTGTTTCTTAAACAAAGGGACATTGGAGTGCATTTATTTAAAAGAAATCTGATTCATCCTTTGATTCTCAGGGAACCTCGCTGTTATGTAACCATTTTGTCACCTGACAGGCCAAAATCCGATCTAATGTTTTTAACAGATTTACCATGAGTTGCTAACACTTAGCTAACATATTTTTTCCCTGATACAGTTGTGCCTATGTCATTCAAAGTTATTTCTTCTCGCTCTTTTTTGGAAAGCAGTGGTGCCAGTCTGCACCGCCTTTAAATGCCGTCTATGAATCATCACACTAACAAGCTTCCTTTTGAAATTCAAATTGACGATATAAATAACAATGCAGTGCTGTGATGAATCTTGGGTTGTACACACACTTCAAATAGTAACCACTGCAGCTGAAGAGGGGAGGGATCCATTAACATGATTTCAAAAGATCTGTGCAAGGTCTCAGTCTCAGAGGAATTTAGCTAAGTGTTAGTTTAATTACTGTGTTTATTATTATTGCAATTACTAATGTCATACTCTTTGGGGTGATCTTTTAAGATTCAATTTCATTATGAATTTGTTCAAATTTCGTCTTGACAGCAGTGCTAGGTTTAACAAAACAAGAAAAAAAATATCATATAACCAGAGAAGTGCATCCTAGGAAGAACATGACTGCCATGGCAATCCAAAACAAAATGACTCACAACCATAAATGTCACCTGACAGCAGCAGTAGAGGAAACACCCAAGGATCAGGTGTTGGATGAAGCAAAATTGTCATCCCTGGAGCCATACTGGCAGAATATCTAAAAATTTGATCTTTAACTCACACTATGGTTATAAAGTTGCCTCCTCTCTGGGGCACTGCATCAAAGATTACAATGACTCATGGTGATATTGTCATGACTTTCTGACAATAGTCTCTGCTTACACACTGACTTCTCTGTGGTTGAATGTGGCTCTTAGCTCAACAAGAACAAGAGCATTGGTTTGATGTTGCTTTAAACTGTCTCCCTGCAGTTTAAGATTCTTAGTGTAATGGAAGAAGCACAGTTGCCACTAAAAACAGTTTGTGTTCGTTGATAAACTGTTACCCATCTTAGTTTTCATCATTTGGCACAAACGTTAAGAGGCTGGCCGACCACTGGTTTCATGGAGGAATAAAGCAGCCGGGGCACGGAGACCTGCATCTCTATTTTACACATATTTGCACTCCACACACAAAAGCATCAGACTTCCTCTCCTTCAGTCTCTTTGTGTTAAATTGGAGTACACTGTATATTACCAGCCCAGGTTGTGTGGGAGGTTAAAGTAACATGGTCACAGATATGTAGGAGTAAGATATTTCAAATGATCTGCAGTAATGCTTGTAAAAATGTCCACCAAGGGGGAAAATAAAAACATATAACCATTTGTTCACTGTTTCTTATCTTGTTTTAGTGGTTGCAAATTATGCCGCACTGTGGTCTTTTCTTATCTATTGTATTGCTGATTATAGTTCTGACAAAGAACAATGTGATTTTATACATCAAAAAGGTCATTGAGGGTTTTTTTAAATTCACTCATAATTCTGTCCTTTTGTATGTTAATGGTGTATTAGCCTGCAGGCTTCTGCTTTTGCCACAGTAGCTTTGTTTGAATGTACCAAAATTTATGATATCATTAGGCTTAGAAGGTGTTTATGTGTAGATGGGGAACATTTATTTTCTTCCCCTCATTCCCACCAACAGCAATCTACAGTGAATATTTCAGGTTTGCCAATGTCCACACATGTGCATTGTGGTGATAACAATGGCCTGGTATTGTCCCCCACTTCAACAGACACGTACCATGTCCGCCACATTGTTTTCAACTCTCCACAACCGTGGCTCTCCCTTTTAATCTAGATTGAAGTAATGAGCAGTCAGCAAACTTTCTAAGACATGTCTGACAGTCAGTATTCATTATCCAGCTGAAGCTTGTGACACCATTTAGCTCTTCCACAGCTGATGGACCAAACACTGGCACATTATTCACAGCATGACAAAGAATAGAGGGATTTTGTCATGACTGTTTAGGATTTCCATTATCTTTTGGCCCCAAGATGATGCATAGAGTAAGTGAGTCACTGAGCTGGTGCAGTGCGTTCAGTTGACTTTGATGTTAGCCTCAAACTGTAGTCAACTCCTCAAGAAAATCAAGGACTTTCTATGTGCGTTGTTTGACATGTAATTGGTATTTTGTAACTTATACAATACAGCTGTTTTTGTCAAAATTTAATATGCCTATTTTCCAGTGGAATACTGCATCGCAGTACAGTGTACAATAATTAAATGTGAATCTCCATATTGATGCTGTAAAGTAGGCTGATGTGATAGATTAGATGTCTCACACCTGGTGGCCTGTATTCTCATTCACAATGATTAACAGCTGCCGCACAACACAGAAGACCTGAGTGACACTTGACTTGCAGATGAGCTGTTTAACAGTGTTTGTTCTCTTATCTCACAGGAGAGGCAACATGATCAGGATACAACTCGAGGGGCAGGAAACACGATGGTCCTCTCTTCCAGCTCAAACAAAATGGCAAATTATGGATTGACCAGTTGTTGGAAAAGCAAACCTCCTTAAATTTTAATGAAGCGCTATTCTTAGGGGGCTTATGTCTTTGTCTGTGCTTTATAACAGCTGGACATGACAAAACATTTACCCCTGCCCCTACAAAGCACAGAGGTGCTTCACCCCGTGAACCCCCATCAGGGATGAGGTCGAGCACTCATGACATGACGACCCCTCAGTGACATGACAACCCTATCAGTTCATTGGTATCTCAACTACAAAGAAAAGGCTTTATGCTGCACTGCATGGTCATAACAACATAATGGCATTTTCAGCAGGCCAACAGTGAAGGGAATGGGACTCTTTCACCAAACATGGCCTGCACACAAAAATGTCTGCATGTGCTGTTGCTTTTTCCAGAAATCGATTTTGAACAAAGTCCGAATTCACTGGACAGATTTAAATGTACCTCTTTTGCATATGAATGTCACTATACATAGCCCTAAACAGCGATAGCCCTAATGTGACATCCCATCTGCAATGGGAGGACTAAGCTGTAAGCACTGCCAACCTCTGCAACTAATGGGACGCTGCCAACCAGAGTGCTCTTCTGATGCAGGAAACTAAGCAATCTAACTACAAGAGGCACCCAGGAGTGTCACATCTGTTAATCAAAGCAATGGCATCTACTAAAATGGATACACACATAAGATGACATTATATAAACGCATACACACACACGAGCACCCTACCTACAATCTCCCCCATTAATCAAGGCGTAATCAGTAATCAAGTCTGTGAAAATGGTTCCTGTCTTCAGGTGGTACCCCTTCATTTCATATAATAATCTTAAACATGAAGCCATCTTATAGAGTGAAGTTATGCCCCGACATGGCCAACTTTTACAATGTGTGAAATCACATTAAACCTATCATATGTTCACCAGTGATAAGCCAACAAAATAGTATTAACATTAAATAACCCGGTGAGTGATTAATTGTACAACAGTTATATTATTTGGAGTGGGGAGTCGAGGTCTCCATTTTCACCGTTATCTCCTGCAATGTCATGCTATCTTAGGTACTGTCTGTTACCATGGCAATGCAATAAGCTGGTGTTCCCTACTTGACCCAGACCAAAATGATTTGGAGATGCAGTGTATTGTGTCAAATTCTGTATTTTTTTAAAAAGACTAATTTTTTTCTCCAGTAGAAGATGTCATGATTTAATAAAAAGTCTGAAGGGTTTTTTATACAACCTCTGTGTAAAGTTAGTTTGCTTCAGATCAATTTTGGTGGAAGGTTTCTGCTGTCTCATCTCCAAATGTGAAAATATAATACTTTAATCAACTAAATCTTTTGGTCACAACTGTGCTGCATCTGACTGATTGATACATTAAATTTGAATGGTCCAATAAATTTTCACTTTTAATTCAGTAGATGGTCACAAAACATCTAAATTACAAGAAGCTCAGTGAACTTTGACCTCCACTTACCTGAATATCCGTGCACTTGTTTGTTCACATTGCTCTGCTGCACACACTGACCTAGCTGGTTTATTTAGTTAGTATGACTGCTGCGAACATAGAAGCACCACACAGACAGGTCCTGCAATGAGTTTACTGTGTCCTTACAGATGCGCTTTCACTGCTGACATGAGATCCATCCAAGCATCTGCGATATATGTGGTGAAGTGAACCGCTGAGCAGGGAGAACAGTGATTCTTGTCTGGTGCTGGCTGGTGCTGTGATCATTTCTCTGAGCCCCTAATGATGTCTGCTGTTGTTGACAAAGTGGACTATAGGAGGAGACTGCAGTAAATTAAAGAGTGTGTGTGTGTGTGTGTGTGTGTGTGTGTGTGTGTGTGGCTGTCTGCTCACAGAGCAGGACAGAACTGGTCAGTGCCAACAAGAAACCCAATATGTAGAGCACCCTTTAAGTGTGTTGTTTTTGTCAATCCCAAATGTTATGAAGACCCAAAGTGAGTGAGTCGTTGAAGTTTTAATGAAGTTGAGAGCCTGCTGATGGAGATCATGTTTGGCTTATAATAAACAGGTACAACTGCAATGTGCAACAACACTAAAATAATTATTATTCTAAATATTTTCTGAATGTCTTAGTATGCATTTCTCTGGGGAACGGAGGGGAAGTATCCCAAAACAAATGTAACATTTCATATTAGTGCTGACTGAGTAAGGAGGAAAGGTATTTTGTTAACATATGTACTATAAGTCATGGAGCTATTTTTCATGCAGAGAGGAGGGGTTAAATTTTGCGTGTTAATCCATAAGAAGCTGCAGTATTGTCCATTGACTCTACTTTCAGGGACCAGGCTTAGACGCCCAACTCTCGACAGTGACTGGGAAAACACTGATATGATTCATGATACTGCCTAATCCCACATCCATCATCCATCGAGCAAAATGCGAAAGCAACATAAATGCACCCACACTCCCATGGATCATTTGTGAACAGTTTGTCATCCACATAATTCAGGCTTCAGGTGGGTTCAGGCACACAACCCTGCGGAAATTTCTAAGGATGAGCATAACTAAAGTGAGAGCTGTCAGCAATATCATGAAATTTAAATGGCTTCTGTTCTTTACATTTGTCTGTGTATAGTTAAGCCATTTAAAGTCTCAGTATTATTTATCCAAGGACAAGAAGTAGACTACAAAATGTGATTCTCAAGTGTATCTAATAAACTTTGACCGACGAATCAGCAGTGAAATGAATTGTAAACTACACTTGTCACATATTTCTTGAAAATATTCATTATTTATCATGATGTGCACACTGCAAGCAGCAATTGTCTTTTCTCCTAAACAAATACATCTTCTAAACTGCCAGAGTTGTCTTTCCCTCAGCGGTGGCCTGTTATACTTTACTGGAGCAGTCGGAAAGACAGTCAAAAGAAAAACAAGAACTTGTCATCGGAGGGGAGATTCCGGCGATCCGACCCGCCGTTTGAGAAGACGGGGAAATGTCTGCAGTATGTGAGACGTCAGGTAGAGTCTCAGAGTTGTTTGCACCAACAGCTCACGTCAAGGTGAAGTCTGACTCCTCTCTGAACCCTCTTTGAACTTCTCTGACAGCTTGTGTGATATGAAGCACACCCCCCCTCCACCCCCCGCCGAGAACTTTTGTCATGCTTCACAAAGCGGACAGCTTCTGATGGAGACCTTGTTCCTCTCCGGTACGTGACTCAGAGTTGGTGGGATCTGCTGGTTCGAGTACCAAGGTTTGGGTGGTTTTCCTCTTTGGATTCTGCCAGCTCAGTATCAAGCCGCCAGGAATCACACTGGAAACTGGGATGCTTCCTGCTGTTGAGAGGGGCTTGGTGGGCTTCCAAACACTATGCATGTCCACTAATATTAAAACTGTAATTGCATGTTTATTGTAGAGCTTAAATTCCTAATACCAATGTTTTGGCACAAACCAAGAGCCCCAGCTCAAAATATATATATATATATATGTTATACCCTGCAGTCCAACTAATGTGTAATCTATATATTAACAGTGGGTTGAAGTCACTGTGTGTGATAATTGGGTCACTGTGGTAAACCCACAAACACTGAAAGTCTTCCAGCTCATTGTTTTGTTTTGTTTTTTTGGCCCACAGGCTTAATATTTTGATTGGGCCTCACCATTCTCACCCAGATGTTGTTTCCAGATGAAGGACACAGCTGTATGCTGCATGCCCATCACCATGGCAAAACACACCTCCACATGAATGATAATGCTACTCTGATGGATGTGTAACTTGGCAACGCTTGCTAATATGTTTGCCATGGCACTTTTATGAGGTGATAATCTGTCAGTGTTTCAGTGTACTGTCATCTTGTAACCCTGCCTAGCTGGTGACTAGAAATAGCAATTAATGCAGAATTTAAAATCTAAGTCTGAAAGGACAAAAAAAGACTAGACGATGATGGGATCATATCCAAAGTCATAAGATCCCATCATTTAACAATGTGATTTCAGCGGGAATGGTTAAACATCCAACTTGAGACATCCTTAAAGAGTAAATTCATGGTGAACTAAACTGTTATCTCTATATATCCTGATTAGATGTTGTCAAAATCTCAATCAGTGGGGGGATTTTGCATCAGCTGTCAAAGCTAAGAATAACTGCCACAAGCTTGAAAACCTTCAACCCAACAGTGTAGCAGTGTATCACTGTATGTGATTCATTTTAGCAGTCCCTAATTTTCCATGCATTTGGAGAGAATACTAACTTCCTTAAATACTGCTTTATTGGCTCGGGGCTTGGTTTTTATTGTGTCGCCGACCCCCACTTTGGGTGCGCTGATGGCGCCCTCTGGATTGAGTTATGACCTTGAACTTACTTGGACTCACAGTCTTTTTGACTGCAGTCCCACAACATGTGTTTGCATCTCACCAGCCGCTGTCCGTCCTGCTCCATCACGGCAGCAGTGGGCTCAGCCGATCTGTGTGGAGCCAACTGTAGGCTTGGCTCAAGCAGAGGGACACACTCCATCAAGCACTGCAGCTACTCTACCCCCCCACCCCCCAGCTTCCACTCCTCTCCCTCTAATGATTAACATCATAAATCACACTACACTGTTTTCTCTCACTGCCAGCAGTGAGCAAAGCAGCTCCTCACTGACCCCACACACTCAGCAGCAACACTTATGTATAGAAAACCATTTGGCGTTGGTTTCTGTCAGTATTTAGGTTAAAAACATTATCTAAAGGTATTAGAACTCACCCACTGCCAATACGCAGCCCTGTACCACTGACCCACCAACACACCTTTGTAACTAAACCAAAACCCTGACGACACGTCACCCATCACATGGCCGGCTTGGCTTTCCAGCTCTACTATCAACAAGCATTTCTGGCCAGGAAAAGGACTAATGTAATATACAGGTTTAATCATTGTATTTTAGTAGATTTAGAAGAAACAAAGCAGGGGTAGCTTTAGAGAGGAGAGACAGAATTTATTCAGTTTTATGACAGCATCAATCATATGTATATATATATATATATATATAACCTTAACAAATCCAGCTGTGGGATCCAGCTCCCACAATAACTTATTAAGATAAAATGAGATAAATTGACTATATATATATTTTTTTTTATCAAGGGTTTAAAGGACAAAACAAAAAAACAATTTTTATGGCTATTTTTACTAGCCACTGTCAGAGCTTTCAGAGCTTGTTTTTTGACTGCTGTTTGTCTGAAATGGCTTTCTCTACCCTTGGTAACCAGTTTTATTATGGCCTCTTTTTTAACATTACAGATATAGCTGGTCTCTATTTCATTATCTGTCCAGTGGCCTTTAGTAAATGTGGCTTATTCCTCAGGTGGAATAAAAAGAAATAGCACAGGGACCGGACCCATAGCTCCCATTCATCTGGTATTAGTGAATACGTTAAATTTCACTGACATTTATATCATGATCACTAGAGGTTTACTTTAAAGAGGACCTCCAGAATTCAGCGCCCTCACGCTCGGGGCTTCCTGTTCAAGATGACTGACGACAGCTGTCTGCCTGAAGGAAGGACCGTCACACTGTGGATTCAAATGAGGACCTTTATGTCCTGATGTCCCCGTAGCTTCACCCTTTTCTCATCCAAGAAAAGTCAACTGATGTTACTTGCTGTTCACACTCAGGCTGTGCTGAATATTTAAAAAGTTTAACATGTTCACATCTCCGTGCTTCTTCTCTTGGACGCCACTGAGCATTAAGGGTTGAAGAGCTGAAACTAACTTTTCACATCACCCTTTTTCCATCTAGTCTGCTGAGTCGATCCACAAACATGTTTCTGAAAACTGCACCTGAGTGAAAATCCCATTTGAAAAAAAAATTGCTTAAGATATAATGAGCAGATTATTAACATCCCTGTGGGATTGGCCCGTGTGCTGCAAGGAAATGAGGTTCTGTTGTTTTGTTTGTTCTCCTTGGTGCAGTTGACCTACTATTTAATGCCTTATGTACAATTCCAAAGTTACGCCAGGGATAATGATCCTGAAATTTCAATTAGGTGGTACAAATTCCAATTTGTGACTTGACCACAACATGCAAATTATGCAAGCTATATTCCCAACATCCAATATTTTTGCCTGTGTGTGATTTGATAACCTCATTACACAACACAATCATTTACTCCCAGTCCATGAACTTGTGTTGAGCTCAGAAAAATCTAAAAACAAGCAGCAACAATCTGTCTCCACTACACTTTCAGGTTTGGTACCACAAGCTGCAGCACGTCAACAACCCCACATTTTGGGAAATGTGTTGGTAATGGACGGCTCAGAGACAAACTGTAGGAAATATTAAAGGGCAACGCCAACCCAAACCTCAGCTGTTATGACTCTCTGAGCCCTCAGTTTTAATTATTGATGTAAACATCCACTTTGACACGTTCTCTGTCAGTGATGACAACCCAGCCGCTTGCCAGACACATGAAAGAGTAATGATGCACTTGTAGCCTCGCTATCAGCAGGGTTCAGGGGATTAGTCAGAAATTTGCTGTCCAAGCAGTAATGTGCATGGTTTCCTTCTTCCTCCCCTAACGCCTTCGCCCTTTCCGATAAGGAACCTAAGGTGGGAAACTTGAAAGACAGGGGCTGCGAGATCAAAGTGACCCATGCTGCTGATCCTCAAGGGAAAGGGCTGAGGGCACATTTAAATGTCTGCACTATTCATACAAGTCAGGCAGAAACCCAGCAATGATAAACCTCTGGGACATGTACACATTTGAAGTCTGCAAACAACAGTCTAAAGGGAACTGCTAATGAAAAGTATGGAATTTTAAAGAAGTTAAACTCAACCTTTTATTAGATTATGTAGCATGCAGTAGTAGCTGTATTCCATCTTGTTTACAGACCTAGATTAAGCAGGAACTGATTAAACCAAAACCGGGTTACACCAGTTTTCTGAATACTGCACCATTCTGCTGGCATTGGTACTGCTCACACAGAGTTGAGGGGAAACTCTCCAAAGTGCTAATCACACTGACCCTGATCTGACCTGAGTCAATCTCTTGCATAAGATAAAAATGATCAGGACTGTTTTATGCAGTGTTCAGAAAAAAGTGACCAGATTTTAGTTCATTTTCAGCCTAATTCCAGATCATTATTTTTTTGTGAAGTCTGAGGACACAGACATGGTTTGAAAACACAGTTGGACACATGATTAAAATTCAGTTTGCACTTCTGAAGATGCAACCTGAACATGCTAACTGCCCTCAAAGCATAAATCAATATCTGTTCAAAGATAGGATAAGTCAGCTCTGAAAAAAAAGGCCCCTGGATGCATAGACATCCCCAGAATACAGAAACAGTACCTTTTAATTTTCTCAGGTATTCATGCTACGGCTTCCTTGATTGAGCAGCAGGGTGTGATACAGGGTCGCAGTATCACACTCAGACAGTCAGAATATCATCTAAAAACACAATTATTACAATTACAAACTCTGACTGAAACTATGAGTACGTCCAAATATATTCACGTAGAGTTCAAATGTTACGTACAACTTCATCAGTTCACTTCTTCTTGTGTATTTTTAATGAAGTTAGATCAGTAGGTTTGCTAAGCACACATTTTTTACTTAACAACTCCAGAAATTGGAGTAAGACTGTATGTGACAGTGCCTTCTTCAAGCTCCAACTTAGTTTGAAGATTCATTCAGCTGAGTAACTGAACCTGATGGCTTCAGTTTTGTTGTTGATGATTAGGCTACATGTTCTCTTCCCAAAAAGAGTCGATGTTCTGTTCCCAACTCAGAGATTAGTAAACAAACTTCATTAGTAGTGACACTGTAAAATAATCAGTGAGCGAGACTTCTAAAGATGTAGTATTGGCTTGCCAGATTGCATTTAGAAATTTATTTGTCAGGGCAAGGACACAAAGCAATAGCAGCCAGAGGCTGCTAAATGATACAAGCAGCCTCACTGGAGATTGTCAGTCATATAGGGTTCTGCTGATGAGCCCTGAGCCATTTTCACATATGCAGACAACAGCAAGTAATTGTGAAACAATTAAGTCATTTGTTTTAATGGATTGATTATCACTAAATCCATATAATATAGATTTACTATATGGCATCATTCACTGTTTTTGCCCATATGATGGTCCAGAAAGATTATACTTTTTATTTCAACTCAGCACAGGAGGCAACACTGCTGGGGTACAGCAATGACGGAATATATATATATATATATGATTTTCTCAGATTTGCCATCACATAGACTCAAATTCTGCTGCATCTCCACGGATGATTCTGATTTGGTGGTTGCATGATCCTGCCAAACATACTGCAACAGCCATGTGCAGGGAAATAAGCAGGAAACTTCCTGGTGTTGGTTCCACCCAGTGCTGGGATTTACAGGAATCTACAGTGCCTCTGGCTTTTTACTGCATCTGTGAACCCATTTCCTGACTTTCCTTCAAGAAGGCACCAACAGGTTGAGATGCTGACAATAATTACATTAAAAGGCCTTTCATGGAGAATGTGCACTAACATTTACATTCACTCACTAAATGCAGAATAAATAGTGGTACTGGCAGCTTTTGGTACAGAAGCATCCTTAAGTAGCAGTCTGCACGCCTCCATTCTTGCTTTTACAGTCACTAACATCTTGACAGTAAATGATTATACTTTCAAAACGCACAATTTAAATTTTGTCCCTGTAAGTTACAATGTAGATGACTGGTCTTGAAGATCAGTTTTGAAGTCAACTTAGATTTGTCTGCTGTCAGAACACAAGCGTTTAGTGTCTGATGGGATACAAGCTATTTGGCCATGATAGGTGCCGTGGGCTTGCATTTGAAAGTGCCTGACTGGACTATTAATCATTCAACAATGGTGCAGAAAAGAACAGTTTCTGTTCATGAAAGTAATACTGCCTAACTAAAAAACAACCAAGATAAAGTTGAGCTCAAACAAAAAAACTGTCACTGTACAATCATTTCAATTATAATATCTTTAGTCTTTGTGTTATCTTTAGTCTGTGTGTTGGACATCAGTACAGTTTTTTTTGCATTTCTGTACAAAACACACACATACACAGAATTTCTCACATACTGAAATTTATATCATCCTTCAGACTTGATTAAAGCTTTGATGGCCAACAAGTGTATTTCTCAAAATGTTGGACTGTACCTTGAATTCTTGCAGCCCTATTCACCACACCAAGTGGGAAATAACATCACCTTGACTTGAATAATGCATTTTTCCATCACAATCACTCACTGAGGCTTTGGCCCAGTTTTTTGTGGATTTAAATTGGGTTTTAATCAACACACTCACAGATTCAGTGCCCCCCTTATTACATCTCAGGAAATGAAATTCAAACTCATTGACTTACAAAGCAGCAGCGTGGGACAGGCCAACTTTCTCCATCAGACAACCACGGCCTCAGAGGGAGGTGCTAATCCTTGTCCCAAAAGAATCACAGTACTTCAGTGCAGATTCAGGCCCACTATCTTGTCAAGTCAAACAGAGAACATACCACGAAAAACAGATATATCACACTGGACCAGCAAACTGGACATTCTCAATAGTAGCATCTACACTGGGATAGGACATCAGTGTACAGTTCAGTGCCTATTATGCGCAAGTTCAGTGTATTCCAGGTCAAAGCAAGTTTAAAGCATGTGAGCACAGGTGTAAATGTATAGGTCACCCTGAGTAAAGCCTTAAGTATATGGAATAATTTAAGTGTTGTACCTTTTTATATTTATTTGCAAGTGAGAATTAAGTGCACTAAAGGTGTTTTAATGGGACACAAGATAGAGCTGAACCAAAAATGAAATTTGATTTATTTGATTTATTAATTTGATTTACCAGTCAGCAGTTATTATTAACCTCCAACCATGTTTTTATTTTTTTACAGGATTTATGTGGGGACTGAAAGAATACGACTGTGGCAGAAAATATGGTAAGAAAAAGTTTCTCAACTTCTCAACAAAGTTACTTAAACACCTTGGGCAAGAGCTATATGAGATGCATATGAAAAAATTATGCATACACAATTTTCCATACATAAGCTCATATAAAGTAGGTGTATTCTAAATCTGACATAAAGAGTGTGTAAGCATATTCATGTCATTGTGCATGGACAGTGTTTTAATCTAAATGTAACTGCATGTCAAAGGGTCAAAAACACATGACCAATGACCAATTTGATCATATGGCATTTTGGATTATCTGGTCCTGGTGTGTGTCTGATTAAACCTTTGTGATTTGTGGGGCAGAACATGTTAATGTTTAAATAACAACATTGTTTATTTGCTAATCCTATTATGATGACAGTTCTAATAATTGGCAAATCTCCTGCCTAGAGCCTGGGTCTTGCAAAAATATAGAATAACGATATGATTTATGCTTTGAGACAGCATGCTTTCCAACTTGTTTCTGAATACTTTAGGGGACTTTTTCTACTTGAGAAGTGAGTGTAATCCACAAGGTTGATAATACAAGAGGAACTTTGTAATAAATCATTGTGCAATTAATCATGGATGCATAGAATAGAGTACTGACACTGAAATGAGACACCTTGAATAACAGAGGTGGCTAAGTAACATTAAAAAATGATGAAATATGTCTTTTAAAAAAACTGAAAAAGATAATCTATACGGCTGATCTGTGGAAAAATGTGTCTGTCACTCCAACTCCACCTGATTATCATCATGCAAAGCCTTAGTGAAATAGGACATTGTAAATGCATCCGTTTGGCAAGCAAGAGAGAAATCTTATTTGCCTGCTCTTGCACGTGGAACGTGCAAATGTACTGTACATATATTACATGAAATCAACATATGTCATCTTATCGTAAACCCATCAACACATTTGTCACTGGGGCAGAAAATTAGTGAGGGCAGTTTGCTGTAAGCAGGAACTGGTCCATCCATAGCTCTTTGAATGCTCCCAGCAACTAGAAACGAAGCATCTGTTTTAAAACTGTAAAGACTGAAGTCTGGCCCTAACTTGCAAAATTGTGAAAAAGACCTTATTATTGCTGTCTACATTAATGGTTCGATGTGGAAAGTCAAAAGTGGCTTTAAATCTGCAGCTCCCAGTGTGATGAAGAGGCTGCAAATATGTAAAAGTGGAAAGCATGTAATCCACCAATTTATAAAACTGTTTTTACAGATTTAGGCAAAGATAATTACTTTTATTCATTTCACAAGTTCTACTTGTATTACTTATACTTGCGTGACAGTACGCCTATGTTTTCAATGGCTGTAGGGGAGCAGACTAATTTGAACCATCACAGTTTGTGCTGTTTGCACTGTTTTGCATTTTAACTTCTGCCACCCCTGGAAGTTATTCCTGTTGCATTGCTGTTATTTCTCTGTAGGCCAGCATGCACAATAAATCGCTAAAAGGTTTGACTCCAGTTGTAAGGACCTATTTTATTCACCCTGAAAAGTTTTTTGATGCAAAACACAGCTGCCAGTAGTCCCCGAGGACATTCAAAGGCTTCAGCTCCCAGTCCCACAAGCGTCGAGATCACGTCGCGTGGAATCAACATTTTAGTTAAAAGGTTCTAATAATATATGATTGTATGTCTGAATGGGTTAATGTTTATTGAGGACGTTGCTTTAAATACCAACGCGGTCCGAGTCGCTTCATCAATAGAACAGGCTTTCTCACATGCACCTCACAGACTTACTACTTATGCTTGAGGGCACTTACATCCTTGTTGGCACCTGGGGTATTTCATTGCACACTTGACATGCACTCCCATCTGAGGCTGCCAGTGTCACACTTTGGCCTGAGGGTTAGAGCAGGCCAGGGGAGCAGAGTTGGCCTCTGCCTTGCCTCCCTGTGGGGTGAAGCACATGTGCATTGTGAGCATTAACTGACACACATACACGCCCTCCTCCTGTCCCCTGTGCTGTAGTGCACAACCTCTGCATCAGCTCTTCTGTCATCATCTGAAGTGCAGTTTTTAGGGCATTGTGAAACAAAAATTTAAAAAGACAGCTAAAGGAAAGTCATGAGCATTGAAGATATGTTATAGTTTTGACTGTCTGCTGCCCACATGCTGTCAGTTTGGTTATAACGTGCATCCCCAAATAGAAGTGCAGTCTTTCCTAATTTCTGAACAACCTAAGAAAACAAAGAGGTACAAAATGTGCAATGTGAATACACCTATATGTGAGCTGGACTTAATCCACTTTACAGAGTAACAGCTCCGAGTGCCGCGTGACCTGTGTGGGGTCTGCTGGTTTTAGGGTCAGGTCACAGTTTAAAGGGTTGGCAGGGTGAGAGGTGCTGGCTGGTGCCTCAGTGGGAGGCGGACAAGGCTAGTTAGAGCCACACACAACATAGAGAGACACACATTCCATGTGGGGCACATATTTTTCCATTTACCTCACTAAATAGACAATATTAATACTTCCCACCAGTGACATGAAGTGGTCGATCAATATGTGCTCTTTTACTGTGTGTACTCTTGTGCTGACAGAATGTGTAGAAGGAAGAGCCAATGATTAGGAGGATGGGGACCACAGTAGAAGTCCTGTGTGCTTACCTGCCAACCACAGGAAGAAAAAATAGGGATGTTGCCATCAAAAAAAAAAAGACAAAGCACCATCCATAGTGACATTGCTAATTATTAGTAGTTAAAAAGCTGTGCTGTCAGGAGGCATATTCAGGCCCGGTTAAGCAGTGACAAATCAGAAAAGTGACAGTGGGCATGGCACTGAAAATGGAATGACTCCAACACAAGGTTCTACTGTATGTGCTTGCTTGCTGAAACAGTTAGCACTCAAACATAATGAGTTGGGAAAGTGATTATACCAAGAAGTACATAAGACAAAACAAAGATGGGATCTTTCTGTACTTGGGTGGTTCAGGTTTATTTTCCAGACGAGAGAAAAATAACTTCAACTATTTGGCTGGTTTGATAAATGTGGCTGGCTTATATCAAACCAGCCACACCCTGAGTTTTCATCCACAAATAGACTGTGTTGTAAAATAAATGCTCAAACTCATATCTTATTGACTTTCCTTTCCTCAACAAGCCACATCACCATGTTTGACATGGAACAAAATGCATGCTGTTCTACTTTTAGCTCTCTGTCTCCTGTAGGCAGCTACCAAACAAAAGACAGGCAGTCAAATTGAAATAATAGTTTTCCATGAAAAGGGTGACATCACCAAAACCATTGGGACAGAAAAGTCATGTACTTTCATCTGTAGTTAAGTACAGTAAAGTTAAGTACAGTAAAGTTTTTATTGCATTAAATGCTTTACTGTATGATACTATACGGGCTACATCTGTGCATTTGGCCTTACAGGGTAATGGTTTGTACACTAATTGACTTTGACATTCATTTTCCATTTTCTCAGAACATCATTGAGTATTTACAATGCAGAATGTCATCCGACAGTATGAATATGTATGACTACACGAGTGTTTGATAAATGATGATGGGACACGCAACACTACTGCAGTTACACTCCTTGTACCCTTTCTGCGCCAATTACACTTCACCTAAAAACGGCTGAGCCTTTGATGTAATCTAAAAGCAAAGAACATTAATGACATGATTTGCATGAGGTGATTAAGAGCTAAGTCACCTGGGGGTTTTATCTTCTGGTTAAGTAAGACCAGAGTCACACTGAGCATCACTCAGCTTGAGCAAATAACGCAGGCCACAGACACTGAGTAATACAGATGATTTGAGACAAATCCGTCCTTATTCCCCTGTTTACAGAGTGAATGCTGATATGGATTGAGGTACTGGAGGAAAACGGATTGGTCTGCAGAATGACGGAAGTCAGCAATAAATGTGCAGCTAGCTTTACAATGTGATGTATTTGTGTGATTCAAGCTGCACTGGATATATTTAAAGATAATGAGCTGAGATTAATAGCGCGCTAACACCACATAATATTTGCAAATCTGTACCATCACTTTCAAGGAGGTTTTCATTACCCACGATGCTTTGCAATCCATGTCTAACTGCTGCTTTTTGTTATCACTCCTCATTGATTGTTGTGACTACCAGGAATTTATGTAAGTCATCATTTGTTGTATCTGTAGATATACAGTACAGATTAATAAACTCAATAAACTACAACAGACATGGAGAACAACCTAAAGTGTTAAAATGGTTGAACACTGCTAACAGAGTGAAGTATTTAGCAGTAGGTTATGTGTATTAAAATGGACATGCACAAGACTATTTACTGGGGTTTAAGTGTAATAAAAGTGCCATGAGAATAATACTGTCTGTACAGCTTGATGTCCAATAACATATGTATCAACAGTGGAACTGTTGAGACCCATCAACAAAGAGTCCTGGATATGACAAAACTGATGTTACTCTCTATTGAGACGTACTAATTAATTCTCTCAGTCTGCAAGTTGTGTCACTTGTCACTCAGGGGTGAATGCAAACAGCTCTTCTCTTCCTCTACTATAGTTTCATCCTCCTAAAACCTGAAGCCAGCAACTTTCCTTTCAGCACCAAAGTAATAAAGCATGTCTCGCTCAGGTCCCACTTTGCAGTAATTAAATGGGTTTTCTGGAAGTTTGACAGACAGCACTTACAAACCCTGCAGCATCCCGGGTAAAGCCAGATGGTGGGGAAACTCGGTCACTCGTCTCTGTTGAACATCAGTGGCAAAGTTTTCATGTAATATTTGTTGTCATGTACTTCAATAACCCCTGCGTTACTGGACGGACTGAACAAACTCAGCTTGAAAAGTGTCCCGCTATATGCTGGAACTTTCCTAATTTATCTTTCTCCAGCTCATCCCTTCTTTTGCTGTGTATTTGGCTGGTTTGTGTGTGAAGCTGTTGGCCACAAGGGCTATTATCTGCATGGATATCCAGTTCTGGAAGTGGTGCGATCTCCCAGAGACCTGCGAATGATTCTGTGAATTGCTGAACTGCTGATCTTCCACACAGAATTCCTCCGCTTGCCTACATGATGAGGGCGAAGTCCGACTCAAGGTCAAGCACTTTATGTTGATTTCCTCGCGTTCCTGAAGGGAGAACTGGTGGCTGAAGTCTTGTCATTAGGGTTTATTGGTCCTCCAGCGCAGTCACAGCCAAGGGGTCTGTGATGGAGCGACTGTTCTCGTTAGTTTTCATCAGAGAAAGTTCGGCTCAGAGTCTTGTAAATGAAGAAAGCGTCAGACTTTCTCAGCAGGGATGAGAGGGACTAATGAGAGATGACATTTTAACACTGTCTTGGCCACATTATTTTTAGTTCCATCATGGTGTGCCAATACATGACAAGCATATGAGTAAAAGTCAATTTCCACTGACTTCCTGAAAAAGACTTAATCAAATCATCAATCAACATCATTTAGTCTGAGCCATATGAAGTAAGCTATGCATTTGCATGATTGAAAAACATAAACGCTCTTCAATGAAATTGTTCTGTACACGGGAGATATTTCACTATAGCATCTGATTAAATCATGCTCATCTTTTTCTCTGTGGAAGCAGCTTACAAATGTTTGAGATTTCACAATTCACTGTTAATGAAATGTAAATTTCATTTGTTTAGAGCTGTTGACAAATGTTTTAAGTGTCTTATCTGCTAATGAGCAATACACGGTTGGTTGATTTAGTCATTGTAACTTGATTTAATGAGATGGAGACATCAGCTGTCGGATGGAGGGCTTACAGAACTGCTAGCACAGTAACTGCACATTATTTTACAAGTTGGTCTAAGCAGAGGCAAAATTTTACTGTATTTAGAGTTTCATCTTAGGATATATACCAAATTTGCCTCCACATATTTTGTTACTGCATTAAGCCAATATGTTGTTCACCATCTGATATGCAGGCAGGCTAAAACAAGTAGTTTTACTGCTTATGGTATGTATTCCATGTGTGGAAATGTATTGACAAGCTGAGAGCAGAAAATATCTTCCTGGATGAGTCATAAGGCCACAAAGCAATTAAAAAAATTTGAGTCCCATGTCAGCCAAGGTTACACCAGCCTCTGCTGAGTTTACCACTGGGTAAACACACAGAACAGACTCACACTTGGGGAATGCTAAACACTGTATACCCACTGTAAACTATTGTAAATGTCAAAATGTGCCATGCTATCACATACAGTACCTCTTAATAAGGATATATACTTCATTGCAAAGACAGATAATATGAAATTTTTCGCCTTTGCATGACAGCAAAAATTGTGTAATAACTATGGAAGGGGATAATTATTACATGTAATGCTATGCTTGACTTAATAAAAGCAAATCAGCCTAGTTTAATTCAATCCACAAAAGATAATTAAACTTAATGGTCATTTCAAAATGCATACTAAGAACTGATTCTATTATTTGTCTGACTAATTTATACCAATTTGGGTGAACTAAATACAAGAAAACCTCTCACTATAACAACGAATAATTCAACAGTACGACAAACTAAACCTCCTAACAGGCCAAATAGTTAAAATTGAACAAGATAACCTCCATGTTGCAAAGATGTATTGCAGGTCTATTGTATTAGACTGCATAGGTAGACCTAATTAACTGGCCACTGAGTGCATACCACTAATTACATTATAGACTGCTCACCTGTCCAACAAAATGAAATGCCAGCTCAGCATCAGCGCTGACTGTTTTTTCTGTCTGACATTCATTCTGACTTTGGCAAAATAAATCTAAATTTAGAGGGTGTGGAGGCGTGGGTTACTTTAGGTGGCAAATTTTGGCCATGGACTGAATTGATTTCATGGAGCATACACAGCACGCTGAGCCTGGACAGTCGGCCCGCCTTTTAGGAAGCAAACAAATTAGGTATCAGGAGTGACTGGCACTGATGAGCCAAATAATTATACAGATACTCCAGAATTAACACTGAAAGAAATTTATAAATACAGACTGCCATGCACCCTGAACTGACGCTACAGTGCATCTATGATTTCACCAAGATGACTTCACGCCAGTTGTTTATGGTAGCAAACTGTATCCTTACCTGTAGGCAAACAGACTTCAAGTATATCATTTTTGTACCGTAAACTCCATCCAGCAAAACTTGCACTTAACAAAAGGAAGTCACAAGGTTTTAAGAGGTTGTGAGTGGCAAGGAAGGCTACTTGGCAAGATTTCAGCAGAGATGTGATTAGATCGCAGTTGCAAACTTAATGCAATTTTAAATGATTGACTTAATTGTCATGAAAGCCAACAGCAAATGTCATTGGCTGATGCTGCCAACAAAAATCTGGCCTTGATTATTTTGCATTTTTTGTGCACTGGCACACATTTGCCATGTTTAGGCTGGACACAGGTTCTGTGTAACTTATACTGCATACTGTACAGTTCAGGTACGTCCAGTCAGACGGTTATTGTCTCAGCCTCAGTCTGTGCCAAGACATGGTGCAAGTGTGAATCCTGCTGTTCAACCCTGGCCTACAGTCATGCAATCATTAAAAGCTGTCCTCTCATGCATCTTATCAGGTTTCTCAGGACAGAGCAGGGAGGATGTTGGCTCCTCGTGGCTCTGCAGGATTCCTCTACCCCATTAACATCAGCTGCCTAATCCTCCAGCTGGCTGCAACCGGAAGGATCTGACAGAGGAGTTTTGTCTCTTTCTCCACTCTCCGGTGTCTGAAAATTGCCCTTTGCTGAAGGTGATGGCGAAATTCGTCCCCCAGTCTTTTTAATCTCAGCGGCCCTGTCAGGGAGGCCGTTTAATTATGACTGATACCACGGTGTGTGTCTGTGTGAGCTTGTGTGTCCACAGAACGTCGGTGTCCGTGTGGTGGTGTCTATGCTGTTGCCATTGTGTGTGGGGAAACAGGGGGCACTCAGCTTTTCAATTAAGAAGCCAGTCTGATGTACATGAACTGAGCCCCGTACGAGACCACACTCATCAATCCAATAAAAAAGTCATGTTTATCTCCAAAGCTTGGCTTAATCTGCCTGTAAAACCACTCCATGGGTGATTAGCCAACACATACTTAGTGTCAACAACCAATCGCCTTGTTTCTGCAGAAGTTTAATTGCATTTGTGGCTGTGCATGTTTGTGTGAATGCCGTACTCTGTCTGTACTCTTTCCTTTATCAAATTGGGTTAGACAGCCAAGTTGTATTGTCTGAAGTATTAAGAAATATGCACAAGTTGGCAGAAAAAAATAAAACATGGTGGGACCTATAATACAATGCACATTTCTATAGATAGTGTGTTGTAGTTTTGATTTATTAATGTAAACTACTGTTGGCAAACAGCAATTCTGGCCATGTATGTGGACCAGCTGCTCCACAGTAAAATCTTTTAGCCCATGTTTCAGGGGTTTCACCGTGAAGTAGCTGCTGGCATGTGACATCCACAGAAGTAACTCCAACTTCAGGGTGTCAGAGAAAACTGGAACATAATGACTCAGTATATTTGTCAGCAAATATACTGAATATTTATGCAAATGCTTATGGTTTGATATTCTCATTCTAATTCACAGTCAGCGGATTAACATTTCAACACGAGCAATGGTGTTCTACTATAATTCTTCTTGTATACTTGTACCTGGCTGGTTAAGCTACTTCTAATATTCATTTAATGTGGTTACATACATGGACATGAACAAATTACACAGAAGGGGTGAAAATTAGTACTTAAGCCAGAGTTTACCTTTCTCCTCCTCAGAGTTACAACTGTGACATTCATCATCATTATGTCATCACATTACCGAATATAGCAGTGCACACTTGATACTGTATAAGATGTAAAGGGGTGATGTGTGTAGGACTGGATCTGTGCCGGCATTCCCTGAGTCCCTCCTCTTCCTTTCCCATTTGCCAAGCTCTGAAAGTTCACTTGAGGTACAAACATCATTTACTCCAAAGTGAATCTACACACCAAACATGAAGAAGCTTTGTGAGCACAAGTGGTAGATGCGAGGAGTGGGGCGCGAGAGGTTAATGTGAAAATGAGCGTATGGTAACAGCTGCATTTTGTCTGGGGAAATATGGCCGAGCTTCTTTAGGATTAGCCAAAGTGGGTTTAACTGGAGAGCAAACAATAAGGCAAGGCGCAATTAAAACTGCTTCATTAGAGAAATGCCTCTCGATGTAAACATATCATCAGCCAGGGAAATGGCAGGCATTTCTTTTTTCTTTTTTTTCCACAAGTTGTCTATTAAGCGAGTTCCATTGGTCGCAGGGCCTCTCGAGGCCCGACAGTTTTTAAAATTTACAGAGCCATTCTGGTGATACTGCTGCCTTTTCAGTCTTAAATTGACTTTCTTGATACTTGCTGAGGTCAGGGCGCCATAATAAGTGGGGAAGAGGTTGATCCCTGTTGCTAATTACACGCCACATGGCATTGTTATTCTTTGCTAATTGCATGCTGTGAGTTGCTGAGGGCGCCTTGCCTTGGAGATTTTTTAATCTACGTATTAAGCCCGTGAATTTGGCATCAACACTGGTTCACTGGCAATAAAGTAGGTCCTACCATAAACACACAGTAAATCCTCTGATGCGGGTGGAGGCGCTTACGTCACTTTTTCTAATCATTGAAACAAAGTCTTTTTTTCTTGAAGGCAAAAAGCACATGCAGACTGTGATGGCTATAAGAGAGGGATGTTTAGCACACACACATGCTCCCACTAGAGCATTTACATGTAATGTAGGCATATTGCAATGAAATATCTCCATGGATTCAAGCATATGCCTGTTGTCAGCCTCCTACATTATTGCTTATGAAATTATGTGTGGGTTTGATGTAATCAGAATTTGTTTAACATTTTCATTAGTTACTAAAGGATAAACTCAAATATTTCCATTTTTTTAAGACCCTTACCCTGGTGGTTTATTTCAGTGAGATGCTTGAGAGGATGTTAGCTATATGTATCAGGCATAAGACCAACAAGTTCCCCAACTTTATTGACCATATATGTCCCTTGTCCCTACCCTCCCAGAGGAGTATATGTTTGGCAGGTGTACCAGACATTTGTCATTATGGTAGTGATAATAAACATGCTTTTAAGGTTTTAGAACAGTTGTGGTTTATCTAGGTATAGGCACAAAAATGAGGGTTAAAGTAAGTAGGTTACAGTACTTTAAGATAGAACCCACTGTAGGTCGCCTAAAAATAATTCATCATGTGTGTTTGCAAGTTTGTGTCCCTCCGTGTCAACAACTTTCTCACCCCAGTTGCTTCACAGAAACAAAAGTTTAGAATTTTCCACAGAAAATACTACCTAATTGTCTTCATAACTGTTATATCATCAGTTGTGGCAGAGCAGATATTTACAGGCAACATCTGACTGGGTTGGCAAATAACAGAATGTCCTCTTTACTTAAATGCCCAAAGTTGGTTAAGGGTCGCATATCACACGAACAAACACACACTTAAGAGGCTGGGGATGTGTGAATTTCTGGTAAAAATGTCTGATTTATGGGAAAAGGTCAAACAAGTCACCCGAATCACTGGGAGATGAGACAGGTGTCAGCTGCAATACTGCTCACCCCTCTGACAGAGTGTTGATGCCACAGCTATGGCAATTAAAAGATGTTCTCGCCATATTCTGACATTGTGGACCAAAAACTCAACAAGATTAGAGTCTACAACCATGGTAGCAGATCAGAGAGGTTCAACTCTGGAGCAACTCAGATCTTGACTCATGCGGACTGTGGCCACAGGACAGTATGAGAGCAAGGTTCAGAGGGACTTTCACATCTAGGGAAAATCAATGTGAAATAATAAGTGAAGGGGACAAAAACAGGATTTTGAAAAGTGAGGGACATGGCAAATGTCAACCTTGTGGTGTTGTAAGAGTAAAAGTCAGGGGATCGACAAGTCATTATCCCACATTGTCTGGGGACCACAAATGTAAACACTTCTGTTTCGTACCAATTCACTGAAATGTTGAGATATTTCACTAGATAAGAAAACACTCTGACCTTTTTGTGGTCCAACCTCTGACCTACTCTGTCCTTTTCATGAGATACAATTTTGACAGTCCTTCTTGACACATTTCCCGAAAAAAACAGAAAATGTTAACCTCATGGAAAAACCGTAGGAAAAGTCAGGAGATCGCCAGAATCAGTGGGATTCATCCTCTGGGAAGACAAATGCTGGTTCAACATTTTAGTGCCACAGTTGCCAAGATATTCTAATGTGGATAGAAGTGGTGGACTGGGCCAAACACTGCAATCACTGGAGTTATGTAGCTTCTGTACATTTTTCAGCTCAGTCCATGTTTCATACCATTACAGCTCTGCCAGTTGGCCCCAGTCTCCCGACGCCGCTTTCACCTTCAACATATCGTTCTTCTAACCTGCTTGTCTTCCTGTGATGTGACAGCCACTGCCTAATGAATTGCCGGTAGAGGCTTGTGGTGTGTGTTGTGTGTTGTTTGTGTGTGTCTGTGTCCTTTTGCTGTCACCAACTGTTGACTTAGCTGACAAGAAGCTGGGCATTTCTACCTCAGTACCTCAGATTAATCTGCTGGGTGCATGTGCACTTGTGTGTGTGTGTGTGTGTGTGTGTGTGCACGCCAAATTGTGTGGTACATGCGTGTCAACGAGGGATTTCTTTTTTAATACTCAGATAGGTCAGAGAGACCTGTGTGCATGTGTGTGTGTGTGTGTGTGTGTGTGTGTGTGCATGGCGTGTGTGTGTGTTTGACTGTCATAGGACTGAATGAAGACTCGAACAGCTAATTGGGGGCAGCTTTTCCAAAGGCCTGTCCCCAACTAGCCAAAGGTCAGGATTAGGTTAAGGTAAAACCAAGGCCAAGATTAGGGCAAGCAGTGGTTAGGGTGAGACTCCAGGAAATGAATGTCCTCAAAAATGACCTATGACAACGCGTGTGTGTGGGTGTGTGTGTAGCGCAAACAAGAATTTAATTCCAAGTCACGTTTTAATACTAACAAGAGTGATGAATGACATTTCTCCATTCCCATCATGACATTTTATCACAGTCGTTTCTTTGACCTGAGGGTCGCTGGGGAGAGAATCCAGAGAATGGCCAACAGGGAACAGCCAGAGGAGGCGGCTGCATTTGTGCGTTTTGCAAGCCAAAGAAATAAAGCCTATCTAATTTGGATCTTACATATTGTCTGTCAATGAGTCTTTTCCCAGAGGCGCTTTCTGATACCGGTGTTAATAACATTTTTTTCCCCCGTCAGTTCAGGATCATTTCCATGCCAGGAGTGTTGTTGTCAAACTCTTTCTGCTATTTGTCATTGTAACAAACAAGCTGAAAATTCCTCTTTTCGGTGTTTATGAATGCAAATACTAATGAGATCATTAGCGTACCCTTTTTGGATTGTTTATATTTTCATGCTGCACACAAAGTTACTGGCTGAATTATTAGCAAATGTGCACACAGTAACGATGACTGCAGAAGACAACTGTATCAAGAGGAGACTGATACTGTTTAATTACTCTGATCAATAGTTATTTGGTTAAAATCATTTGTTGGGTTAAAAGCTTCATGCTAATGATTCAATATATAATTCCTCAGTGGCATCCACAATATAGCATAAATAGAAAATTACTTGTGGGATATATAATAATGTTATTGATGCTGGCGCATGTGCAATATTTCAACATGCACCGATTCAACTGCTTGGATCACAGCTTATTTAAATATAACTCACTTGCACGGAACAACGTAAGAACAGGGATGCGTTTTCAGCTGCTGAATCCACAATCCTCTTAATCCCCCTTTCCCCAAAGATCCGCCGTTAAATGATGGCTGATCTTAATTTTACAGCTCGAAAAAAGGACAGTTGGTTTCGCTTGACTTAGCACTACAAAGAAATTGCTCCCTCTTAGACAGAAACCACCTCATGACCTTTCAGTCCCATCCTCCCCCCACCCCCCATGTCAACACATGTCATTCAGTTTTACCTGAGGAGATTTAGCTTGGCAGAATCCACCAAGGCAAAGTGAAAGGCTTTGTGTCCTGCACATGGTCATTTAAGCTCCCTTCATCAATTGTTAATTTAATGGACAGTTTTTATGTTTTTCCTCATTGTAATTACATGTGGTGAGGTGGGTGAGCAGCTCAGAGTGCAAAGAGTAAATGGTTTATTATTCATTTCATTATTCATTTGCCATGGTATTCACCCAAATGTGCATCAATTAAAACTGTTTGTCACAAAAATGAAAGGTTATGTACCAGGTTAAATACTGATAACAATGGTAAGGGTCCTTTAGTGGCATTCACAGGTACCCGCCCACACAAACACCAAACAGCACTATTGATGTCAGTGCATGGGCAATATTTTAATTAGGACTGTAACATTTTGATTACAAAACAGTTAATGCAAAATTTTATTGTAATAAATAAAAACATGTAGTTTTTACAAAACATACAGTTTTAAGTGCCTAAATTGTGTATATATACTGTACATATGACATTGCAAATACACCCTGGAAATGTAACTCAAAGTTTTCTTATCATCATACCCTGCGGATACTTGGATGCAATTTTGACTTTCAAATCTGCAACTGTTTTGGCTTTAATGTAGGCAACAGCAGCAAAACTTTGGTACTCAAGAACATAAATTCTCAAAATTAGCCCCCTGTGTGTTTTACATTAGAAGTGGAACAGTCTCATAATGTGTTTCTTTGTTATTTCCAGGTCCCTCCTGCATACATGGATGGTAATTTAATTCCTGTGGCTCCTGAACACTATTAAAATGAGTTCTCAGGAAACACTACAGCCTGTCAAGTGGTTGAGTTCTTCCTGCTTTGAATGGTCTAAATCTCTCATAAGAAACCTGTCTCCAACTGCCATGTCTCTATTGTCACTGAAAAATACCATATTAGAATGACAGTTAATTACTGCTGTTAAAGTGGTCTAAACTGAAGGTAGGATGGAAGCTTAAATGAGAAAGTAACAGTAAAGTTGATGGCAGGATAAACTTTCCATTAATTTCATGCTTGAAGTCTTCACTTCTTCTTCTTTCTTTACCGATCTCAGTTAACCACATCGTGACTTCTAAGCAGCTGAAAGCAAACACAAGGGGTGTATTTCACCATCGGATATGTCAGGTCGACGGAATGTGTTTGATTTTAATTCAGATCAACATGAAAATTACATAGGGACATTAACTGATCGTCACGATAACATGTTATTCCTGTTCTGTGAGTCCACTGTGTGGGTGGCAAGCATGCAGCCTCGTATGTCTTCTTTAGGGGACGCACAATCATTTGCCAGCAAGACTTTAAATTGTTAGAGATTAAAAATCACAGACGCCTTTTATTCTTTGACCAACCCAGTAAATTACCTGTGTAAAGTTTAAGGAAACCTTGACAGATTCGAGAAAGGTTGTCGCTTTAATTTTATACCCAGGGAGAGCCTGAGATGAATGAGATGAAATTAACTTTGGCTCAAAAACAGCTTCTCCTTTCAGCTGGGTGATGTGAACTCAGAGTAATGCAACTCAGAGTCTCCCACTTCCCCATTGTGTAACATTGTAAAAGAAATCTGTGCTCCTCTGTCTCACATGTCAATGCCATTAAAGTGCTGTGCCCACCTGGCAGCCAACAGCGGCATGAGGATCACGGTACTGCACAAAAATTGTGCTTGCAGCATCGACCAAAAAGCTCCCACACATGCACGAGTGAGTAATCACTTCCTTCAAGACCCGGCCATCATTTCTCTGATCACGACAGCAATTGTGAGCGGGCCTTTAATGGAGCTCTGACCCAAGACTGGCTCATGAGTTTCTGCAAGCCACTCTGTGGAATATGTTCAAGTATGATAGGGCTGATGAGTCTCTTCAGCGGCTGTAGATATAGCTGTTCATGGTATTTAGGGAGCCATTTTAGATATTGTAATCAAGTCACATCAGATCCATGAGTTCTCAGAATTGTCTTCAGGCCTGTTCATTTAATGCCGCCATGGGCTTTTAATGAGGGGCACATTGTAGAGAAAGGCAAGTAGCGATGTGATTTTAATAGGCTCACTATGGTCCACTGGCAAAGGAAAACAGTCATTGCATTAGTTCTCCAGGAGCGCATAATTTAAGTAAGCGAGGGGAGTCGGGTTGTTGTCTGCTTGTCAGGAGTTCAGCCTTATAGAGGGGCTGTGTCAACGAGATGGCATGTCGTCTTTCAATGTAGATAAGGTGTTTGGAATACATTAACCTTTTCCTCATTTGTTTTGTGTGTGTACCCTTTTTGTTCCACCGTGAAATGAGAAGTCTTTGCCGCTACAGGGCAATTCGGTGCTCACATGGGGCTCACGAGGCAGAGGCATGTGGCACCTGAACATTAGCCTTCGATTGAAATGAGAAAAGATGAGGGGAGAGGAGTGCGGTTGGGGGGAAAATAAGACAAGAGAGGGGGGGGGGGGGCTGCAGAGGTCTGTTCAGGATTTAGGGAACAGCTATTTCTTGTCTCCCTCGCTCATTCCATCTTTCTTTTCATTCTCCCGCTCTCTGTCTCAGGCTGTTAAAGCTCGGTACCTCGGGCACTGCAATTATTGGTATGGTAAAGATGAAAGGTCACAACTGTTAGCAGAGGAGAGGGAAGTGACAAAATGGCGAGGGAGGGCATTCCAAATTTCTACAGCTTGAAGTGGCCCAGCATGGAGGAGGAAAATAATGTAATAATAGCAATCAAGAGTCCCACTTATGGACTATGCAAAACAATGGTTCCTGACCTTTTTCCTTTACTGCTAAACATTTCAGGAAAATGTATTTTACCTTTATTGGCGACTGATAACCCTAAAGTATCAGAGATGACTAATGTTGGGTTTTTTGCCCAACCAACTGGTCTAAATCAGCCCCTAACCAGTGACAGTGACCTGTACCTAGAAGCACAAACCCATTTATGGCTTTAATAAGAGAGGTGGATACAGCAGGACCAGCCTTGCTGCCAATTTACCCCAGTGGCCAACTGTGGTACAGCATCAAAATTCCTGCAGCACAAGCAGCATTTTCTCCATAGTTCACCACAGATTATAAAAGAGACATTTTCAGAAAGCAGTATGACAGGAAGGATGTGACATTACCGGATTATTCTCAATTTTTAAACCATGAAGGCTTTATGGTTGCACAACTTTATCCAGAGGCTACAAAAACGTGTTCTGCTGTGTATGACATGGTCCAAGCAGATTGAGCAGGACTGAACAACAGTTGAAGACTAATGTGCAAAAGCAAACCACTAAGTAAGAAAGCTTATGCGCTGGGAGAACATTTTTATTTAAATGTATGTGGGCCATGCTTGAGGATGGTGTCCAATTCTTATAATACATCCACTGGTCCAACAGAACCATCTAGTAAAGAGGACAGACTGTACTACTAATGGTGGATAAGATGAATGTGCTCTCATCCACTGAAGCCAAGACACAGCACTGCAACACTGAGAGTTTATGGAGTCATAGTGTTTGGGACAAGACAAAGGGAAACTGGTTCTTGTTCATTCATAAGCAAAAAAACAGACAGTAACATGTCATATTCTCAGGGGAATGCATGTTATTTAAAAAAAAAAATGTATTTTTCTGTCTGTCTACTGAAGTGAACTTTTATTAAGATACTGCACAAATTGGCTCTGTCTAGGATCAGATTGATTTTTAATTATATAGATCACAACCATTTTAGTAATGAATGTGTTTGTGTACAGTACACTGCCGGTTCTGCTTTGAGATATTTACTTAAAAAAGCCTAATGAAGAATTCTGTGAGACAAAAAGCATTGTTCTATTAAGTTTACTAGGAGCAGTCAATGCAGTGTGTGGGTCCTTTGTCTGGTTTCTGCCTTCATATCCACCTAATGAGAGGCTTTTTGAAAAGAAAAGCAAGCACCTTGAGGGGTCACAATGAAAGCAGTGAAATTAGCTACTGACACCATAACGCAGTGTAGAAATCAATTGACTGACCTTATATTGTATTCAGAATTCTGGCTTTTCCCCCCAACACAACTTGCATAGAGGCTGTTTTGGACATGGCCACTAGATGGCATTACACAAAATGTGTCCTGCCATTTTCCCCTTGGCTTCAACATGCAGCTCTTTAGCTGCTTTGTGAAGAGGCAGATATGCAGTATTGTGATGCAAAGTACTATAATTATGGCCATGATCATGGCCATTTGCTTTTTTGGCTTGAGAATGAGACTCATTAGCCTTTATGACTGAAATATGTTGTGGTGCTGGTCACTGCACTCCATCATTGGATAGCTGAAGAAGTGTGCGACTGTTCACAAAAAAGGTGTGTGTTGATCAAGAACTTTATCAAACTCAGGAGATACATTACAGAAGATTCATTTTATAGGAAAATAATTACTTATTTGTATTTTAGCCGCTCCTTCACTCCCCGCTGAGAGTTACACAGCATCTCTAGAGAGTCCCTGTTGAGAGCAAAGACATGGGAGAAGGACAAGGTGAGAGCGAGAGAGAATGAGGAGATGGGAGGAGAAATGGATGGATTTGGGCTGTAACTGCCCAGGCAATTGGGCTGTAAAGGCAAGATGAAAGACAGGAACTGCAGCCAGAGAAATAAGCAGAAACACCATCAGAGTATAAGAGACAGCAAATGAGGAAATTGGAGTGAAAGTAAAATTAAGCAGAGAGATGCTGAGAGGGGAAGAAAAAGGCAAAAGGGAGCCAGGGAGATCTATATGCCAGGGGAAGAGTGCTGTATTTCAGGCCCAGTGCCTTTGTGCCATTTGAATCACTGCAGGTTTCTCATGCCCTAGGCTCTTCTATATAAAGCTCAGACAGCTGCTGGATTTTCCACATTACTGCTATGGAATTGGATTAATACAACGCCCGTCCATGTTTTCACTGTCATCGGCCGGCATCCGGAGGGACCCGCTCTCGCAGGTCGCTGGCCACCTGTCTCCTTCTGCTCATTGTTATGGGGGGCATTAGCCGGTAAGGGAAATGTATGGCACCCTGCATGCAGAACAGCACATCATTAGGAAAACAAGTTTGTCATTCAACGTTGTGTTCTGCCAAGGGCTGAAGGCCAAAGCTGTAGTTATCATAATTGCACCCCCCGCTGAAACCCTGTTACCACTGCAGGTTCCATCTACAATGCAAGTTCTCTGGACTTTAGGTTTATTTTTTTAGGCAGTATAATTGAGAGCATTGGTTTTATTTAAATTTGAATCACACATATATGTGTATACAAAATCTTTACTCATCATGGCTGAAAGTATGTAGACATGAGAACAAAGTACATGGACATGTAAGCAGCACACCTTTGTGATTGAGGAACATTCTTTTCCAAAAGCACGGGCCACATTGTGCAGCTCTAACAGCCTCTACTCCTCTGGGAGGACTTTGCACCCAGCTACAGGAATTCACTCCCATTCAGCCACACAAGCATTACTGAGGTGGGTCACTGATGTTGTATGATAAGGCTGGGATCGCAGTAGGCAGTCCAATTCATCCAAAAAGTGCTGGCTGGGATTGAGGTCAGGGCTCTGTGAGGGCTGGTCAAGTTCTTCCACATCAAACTTATAAAGCTATTTTTTTATCTATGAAATGATCCTACTTTTGTGCACAGGTGCACGGTCATGACAAGAGCAGATAAAGTAGGCTATACCAAAAGCCATGTATTACAAAATCATACAATTCTGGCCATAAAGTGCATTAATGGGAAAAGGATCACATTAAAAAAAATTGGATTTATCCACAGCTGACAATGCTGAATAATTGTATTTACTATTCCTAAAGCAGACATCGCCTTCATGTTTCTACAGACCTGCAGGAGGCAAATGCAGTTGAGATCTAGAAATGGATACATGTCATTTCAAATCATAATTAAACTGTGAATATATTTATAAATCATCTTTAATGATAGTAAAAGAAGAGCTTAATATTAACCTGTATTACTCTGCTGCTATCATTCCTCCAAGATTTGCAGAGGTCTTTTATCTTGAAACACAGAGTATAAATGAAGCAATCTGCAAAAAGCCAACCATTTTTTCAAATTATAATGGAAATGTTGAAAGCCTGCCATTTTAAGAGCCTTCTTTTACTGCTTCCTATTATCAGTTTTATGTATCAAGATTTCTGACCAGGGTCAGAACATACAGCTCACATGAAGGCAGTCTTGAGCATCTGCGGATCAACTAAGTAACAACATTCCCATCATATCTTTTTTCATATGTAGCAGCTCGTATCAGCTGCAGTGTCTGCGGTACACTTTTATGAACTGTTGGGTCTTGATGGAAATGCTTACAAAATGCCAACATGGAATTGGCAGAAACTCATAAACATGTAATCATAGAGGGATTATCTGTTATGATGACAGCGTCGAGGTGCACACGCCGGTACACACAAGCTTGAGTTTCAGCATGCACAATGCGTACAACAACAACATGAATCCACTTTTTCTGGGATGTATACTTTCTCTACCTCACACACACTCAAGCACTTCTTCTTAAGGTCTACTAAAAATTCTGGACCACAGGCACGACATCTGCTGAACTCCAGAGAGACCACCAATATCATTTTCATGCCTCCTCTCAATCCCTCTTGTGGATCGCAAACCAGGGTAGACAGCAGTGTGAAGCAAAGTAAAGCATTATGGCTTTTTTTCTCAACCTGGCAGTTTCTACTGCTACTCCATATCCCTTGGTGTTTGCATAGCCTTCAGACATCCTTCAACCTTGTGGTTTATCAGGACCAGGAGTTATTTCATATAGAAGGGTGGGGAAGGAAAAAAAGAAAACTTTTGGCACTTTGGCACTTCAATTTGCCCCATCAACTCCCGGGTGCTGAAGAGTTGTGAAAGCTGATAGGAAAACGTTCTTGACATTCTATAATGGCTTTCTCAGAAGACCCAGTCATTTCTTTTGGACACACAAAATCTCAAATAATGTCAACCCTATCACTAGGAGCCAGATGATCACCACCGAAACCCACCAGCACTCTGAGCTGAGAGGAAAAGATTGCCAATGTGGGTCATATCAAATTCAGGGCCCTGTTCAGGCACATTCCTCATGTGCATACAGTTTGGGCTTAAAATATACACAGTATTACCCCATTTGAAATGTTCCTATTAAATATAACTCTCAATACAGGAATTTTCATGACACATTTCATGACATACTTCGTAATAAAGGCACCACTATTGGACAACAACATAAACAGGACAACTAGCTGTAGCTTCCTGTTATGGCCATGTTTTATATGGTTATCCAGGGGTAACATACAGAGTAATATATAACTAGATAAAAAGAAGCCATAATAAAGGAGATATTGATAAACAAGCAGGAAACTATACCAAGAATGTCAGGCTTAAATAATGCAAGCAGGGTGACGTTTAGGCCCCATCAGACCTGTTCACTACTTTACTGCCACCTAATATATTCTCAATCTGTCATTACAAAGGAAGCTAAAGGCATTTTCTCTCTGTATTCATGAGGCAGTGAATTTTGTTGAACTGAAATAAAGCTGCTCTACAAACGCTGAATTTAAAGGATCAGATGTACGACAGTTATGCTACCCAACAAAACTTTTTGAACATCTTAGATCATATGACTGAATATATAAATAGGTGTATTTTTCTTGAAATACAAATGCCTATAAAACATTTTAAATCATTGGCTCTAGGTGAAATACAAGACACTGAGCACACAATATTTCCTACTTCTTCCACAACCATATTTCCTGTTCAGATTGCTGGCATGTGTGATTAAAATCTCTAAAGTTTAACATTACATGACACAGATTAGGTCTTTGACATCACACTAGTGTCAGTGTTTTGGCCATTGGTTGTACTGTGAGAAAAAGGTCCAACATGTATGTGTCCAGTCCCAGCCGGTGTCAAGTCCTGTGCAAGTAAAAGGTCTTAGACAACTAGATCTTCTAAAATTGCCACAAAGCTTTAGGTTGTGACCAACTGTCGTGTTATATTGCTTCTTAAAGTGTATTTCACACAAGAAAACTTTTATTACAAGGTGAACCATTATGTCTACATTGAGGGGAAGATTAAGCTTTAAAAGTACTGTGGGGGTTTTCAACAAGGTAATTTGCTGTTATTTGTTTTATTGCTTTCAGTCCAACAGTTCAATAATGAGCAAAGATGAGCGGAGCGGGGCACTCCACGGTACAATGATGGCAAAAAATAATGAGTATCTCTCTTAAAATGTACACGTGTAAACTGGCGTTTTCATATTGTAAGGTGTAAATGACAATTTAACAATGCAGCCTAAAAATCTATATCAGAGGTTTTGTAATAGTTCCCTATGAGCTTCGAATTTATTTCTCAAGCTTTGTAAAACACGTCTGTCTTATTATCTCTCATTGATTAAACTAGTTCATTTTACACTCTGCCAATATAAAGTTCAACATCTCTGCTACATCATTGATTTTGTCACTACACATTGTATTATTACACGACCGTGCTTGCTCAATACAAAGCTATTTAGAAATCCCATCTAATGAAGGCCTACATGAGTAATTTCAGTCAATGAGTGATTTTACAACCTTAAAACGCTCGTCTGCGGGTCTAAAAACTAATAATCTCACATTCACATTCGAGATTACCCTATTCAACATGCCCATTGTCTAAAATTCCAAAGTAAAAATTAAAAACTATATAGTCACACTAAGATACAATTAAACTGCACAAAAAAGTGTGTATTCATGCCGTTGCTTGTTGACATTTTCTGTGTGGAAGGTATATTTGTGCTGGTAAAACTCTAAATAATAGGAAAAAAATAATCACGGTTTATCATTTCTGGTTGAGGAATCCCTGCATCATTCGATCACTGCTGAACCACAGCAGAACAAATAGTTTTTGTAAAAAAATATGAGTCGCTGCTGACTGTCAGATCCGCGGGTTGTCTGGGGATGCTTCCCATGTTCAATGTCTGTAAGACATCAGGAATATGCTGTTACCCCAAAATACGTTGGGTAGAAATCAAGGAAACAAAGAGGACAAGGTGGCAGCTCTGCCAAGGACAAAAATGGATTAGCCAAACACACTCACATGTATGAAAGCAATTCACTGCCTCTAATCCATCTGACTAACTGGTCTTTTAACTGGTGAGATGAAACCCACACAAACACGAGGCGGACACTGAACTGGCCACAAAAGAAACAAGGAGCAAACCTTGTTGCTGTGGAATGAGTGCAAACCACTGAGCCACCACGCCACCTACGTGTCAGTGGTAAGGATGCGCTTGGCAAAGAATCTGTCACGTTCAGACTGAAAGGGTAAACGTTTTTTCAGGCGAGCGGAGCCATCTGGTGTGTGGTGGAGACACCAGCTGGAGGGAGGTAGAAAGATGCGTTCAATGGCCCTGCGAGAAAATGGCAGGAGTGAGAGGGTGAGTGCTCTGAATTGGGTGGCGTTTCGCAAACAGGGCGAGAGGTCCGGTGATTCACCGCTGTAGTGGGTTACGCCTGCTCAGCGCCAGTGATTCTGCCTCCTGTTGGGAGGAATGACAGCAAATACTAATTTAAAAACTTTTTTAAAGCTGAGGGGGTTTTTTCTCTTTCTTCGGTATGTGTCTCCATAAGTACTGGAGTTTAGAATGAAAGCAATACAATTTATTTAATTATTATATGATAAGCAGGGATCTATGGAAACCTTCACATGAATACTATTTCTAATTTACCTAAAATACCATAGCTAAAATAACAATTTTTACTGGCGTCACATGCTGTCTTGACTGTGACTGTGACTCTGACTGTCAGATAAGGAAGGCAAACCAAATGTGCCATTATCTTGTAAATGCCACTTCGGCTACATTGGCTACTCTTTGTTGACAGTAACATAATCTTGCTTTGGAATTGTTGGAAAAGAAAAATCTCATTATAACATTCCAGTGACTTCCTTCATAGTCCAGCCACAGTAACATGTGTAATGTCTTTCTTTTGAAAAAAAAAAAAAACATGAACTGAGGAACATTTTATGGCTCAGACACAGGCAAGCAGGACATTACATTTCACACACTTACATTACAACTAATCTAGTTCATTTAGGCTGAATGTGACTAAATGTATTATATTATGACTTATACTGACAGGATCGCATGGAAGAGTATAACATAATGAGAACTACTAATTGCATAATGTAGACTTGAAGTGCACTTACATGCTCTGGCAAAATGCAAAGCAATGAAAATATGCTGTGCAGCTCTTGAGGAGCAGATCTTTTTTGTGACTAAACATTCATTTTAAAAAAAAGATAATTACATCCAAAAGTAAATGTTCCTTCCTACACTGGTTATCTGATTGTTTGATCATATTTAATACTCTGATGCTCCATCTTTGCCTTTCCCTCCCTCCATCTCTGTTTCCCTCTCCGTTTCAGAGCTACAAATCCACAATTATCCTCGCAGCAGACTTCTTGTCAATGTGAAATTGAGACGTGGGGAATTTTTCCTCGCCCGGGGCTATCGACTCACCCAATGAGGAGGCTCCTACGTAGATCCATTCACCAGCTTGTTGTTGAGAGCAAGTGTTTTGGCAGAAGCTGCTGGGAGCTGCCATGGAAGATTTATTCAGCCAGAACCCAGAACGCACCCCACTAGCCCGTACCCATGCCCTCCATCACTGCCACCAGTTGACACATGCTCACTGTGACATCTTCACTGATTGCATCATTGCCAATGAAGCAGAGGGCCATGACTGATGTGTTGCATGCGCTGTCTAGCTGGGAGTCTATGAAACAGATGACATGTTGGAAAACACTGACATTTTTTTTTTTTTTTTACCTGAGGGGTTAAGCTCATTTATAGTGCAATTAATAGTATCATTTCTAAAGACTCAGGAAGGTTATACTTCATGCAGTGGTGTGAGCAAAAGCCAGCAAATTCTCAATAGACTACCTTTCTACCATACACGAGGGCAAACTGGAAGGTGGGGTCAAAGGGGACAAGCGACACTGGTCTTGAGGTCTCTACATCAATACACAGCAGAGAAACTAGCCAGAGGCAGCAAAAGATCCTGGGAGAGGGGAGTTGAACTTAGTCATCATTTATCAGCTCTAGGTAACAGCAGCAGTGACTGGGACACCAATGCATCAATAACCTACAGGCGCACACACACTGAAACCCACATGCATAGTGGTACTAATGAGGTACAATAGAAAAGGTCACTCAGCTCAGCTCAGAGCGTGGAAGTAGGTGTGCAACCATGTGCTGGATGCCGAATTCCCAATCCCATGTGATACATCCCTTGACGATTCCCTCTGTTTTCAATCTGTATGATAAAGAGCTCCAGAGTAAGCACAGTGAATGAGGGATTCTGGCAGGAGATAAAGGGCACCCAGAGTAGAAAACAGCGGGAGAAGGAAAGCAGCCAAACTCCTCCAGACAACCGGCTTGGAAGCTGAGGGAATTTTCATCCACCCTGCAAATATTGATTTTTGTCTTTGCTGCTCTTTCCATCAATGCTTCAAACTAACCACCCCCCATCCCCATCCACCACCTCTCCATGCCCCCCCACCCCCTCTGGCGCGGGGCCGGCAGTGTCCTGGGTGGTTTTTATAAAAGTAGCACACCAAAGTCATGATGTGGTTCACTCACTCTTAACTACAATCTCCAGTGACTTCTGCATTCTCCTGTAAGGTTTTTCTATCAAAGTCAAACTCTGAGGAAGGAGAGGACTGCTTAGCTCTGGGCTGCAGGAATTATCCACAGCGGTGCACATTGTGTTGTATTTGATTACTGTGCGTATGAAATTGACCTGTAGAGTCAATTTAAGACTACTTGTGCAAAAAGAAAACATCCTTCCCAATGAACATGGCCATTGCTGCTGAAGTGCACTGGCGTGTGGTGGTTTCAGCACTAAATCAGGGAAGATGTATTTTGCAGAACAGGTTTCTCGGTTTCTCTCTCATATACAGGGCTTCAATGCCACCACGCCACCAGCTTGTATCCTCACCTACACACTTAGTCTTGTTCCAGCCTTTTCTGAATGGCTAATTTTTTGTATCCCTCTGCCTGCAGCATCCCCCGGTCCAAATCCTGCGTCCACCCTCTCCTGCTCTGCCTTAATAACCTGAACCTGCTCAGCTCTCCATGACTCTCTGAGAACCCCCTCTTTCTATTCTCCTGCCTTGCCCTACTCAGCTCCCCTGCCCCTTATCTCAAGTGTCAGGCTCCGGCTGCCAGCCTCAACCTTTTCCCTTGGCTCCTCCTCATCCAGCCTCTGCTGCCCTTCAACCTCAAGGACTCTACCACCCCATTCTCACAAACAATCTCCGTTTGAAAATAAATAATGCTTGGTTCCAAAATCTTTGTCTCAACCTCCCTATTCTGCACCTTGGCTCTCTGATTTAGTCTTGTGACAATGCTACTCTGTATACATGTATAGAGTTGACACAGGGATTCAACATTTCTTCTTCAAAAATATAAAACTGTTTCAATATACTGCATAGTGTTTGCAGATATTAGAGTCCCTGCAATGTATTTTGGTTAAATGACTTAAAGCTTGAACTCACTAGAAGCATGCATGTCAGTTCCAGATTCAGAGAGACTGCTAAAGCAACACCGGCCATTAAAGAATATAGCTGGCTTGGTCATTAGCTGCCACCCAGTGACTCAGCTTCATTCTGCTATAGTGACAAAGCAATGTCATATAGTTTCCCAAAATCTGTTTTATTCAATCATGTCACACCCCCACTTTCCTACATTACTCACTCTTCCACGCATTCTATGAGACGGCGCCATCTGGCACCCACAGCACCGCCATGATAGCTGCCACAGTCTCCGCAGACAGACACGACCCCTTGGTCACGGATCTGCAGCAGGGGCGCAGCGGGTTGTGAATGCTGTCTGTCCAGGCAGATGTAGGCAGCCCTCTCATGATAGCCCAGCTGAAGACTATTTCTGTTGACTTGCTGCCATATTGGCCCATATTCGTCAGTCCCGTCCCTTCAGTCACCCCGCTTTGCCACGCACAACTTTATCGCGCCTCTCAGAAGAGCTTTGCGTCACAGGTGTTCGGGGGAGGGACATCTCAGCGGGTAAGTTCTCACTGTGAAACCCAAAGTGAGTTTTGCAGTTGGTGAGAGCTTGACTGATCTCACAAAAAGTTATAGCAGGATTTTAGAGGACATGACTGGCAGAATATTATTTTCTCTAAAAGCTGAGCTCTGACGACCAAAGATGAATTAATGGAGGATGTTGATCTTTTACTCAAACAAGGCCCTCAAAATCCTTAAATGCCATAGAAAATAAGTGTGATATTTTGATTACTGTTCTCTCCAGCTAACGAAAACATCTCAAAGTCACACTATGATGGCAGCAGCCATATTTTCGACCTGTGCTGCCTCTCACTGCTGTCAAGAATGTATCACATATACGTGTAAAGTTAAACTTGTGCCCCTGGCAAAGTTGTTACACTATAATCCTTTATGGCATGTAGGTCTGTGTTTGTGCCAATGCTTCTAGACGAGAGGTTAAGATCTGGAGCAAGGGTGGGGAACCTTTTTCCCCCATCAAGGGCCAATTCAATTTTATAACATCCTTCAAGGGCCATACTAAATTATTGAACACATATCACACTAACATCCCCAATGCAATGGCTGGAACTGCTTCTCTTTGATAAGGAATCTGATGTCAGATTATGATGATGCTCCTGGTAGCAGGTTTTACTGGTGTCGATCAGGCAGACTTGAACTGAAGAAATTAGGTGTTGGAACTAAGTGTTTGCAAGAGCCACTTCTGAAAAGAACCTCTCACAGTTGAGAAGCAAACCTCATCACATGGCTCCTCAGAAACGGAGAGTCCTCAGGACGTATATACAGTTTATAGCGCTCGAGCAGAGGACAGTTGCTCTACCTGCTGTATCTTTGAACTCGTTGCTGCATTGCAGCTTAATGATTTTGTGTTGCAGGTTGACGAACACTGGTTCCACATTATACAGTGAAGCAAATATTTTCACTTCCTTTTGTTCATTTTTCATGTCCTGAAAACTTGTCGTAGGCTTTTGTTCTTAACCCTTTCCACTTGCACGTGCCACATCACGCACAGCTGGTAAAGACAGCATTTGTTATGTCCCTTGTTGTTTCATTGCTGGCCAGAAAGGAAAAATGGACAATTTCAGTGTTTTTTCACTATCTGTTGTCATATCAGTAATCCGCTCTGGTTCTTCAAAACAAACAAACTGACACTTAAGAACAATTTTACAATTTTACTGGTATGCAGCTCTCCAAAGCACAATTTGTCCTTGCAGCTCACCATTTTAGCATCTTTTAAGCTGAAGTTTGGCATTTTCTCATCACTGTGAGTGCGTCCCTAGACGGACAGGTTTGCCCCTTTCTTTAGAAAAATAATTGTTTGTTGCTTCCTTTGCTTTTCTTGATAGCTGCCATGATGCTCGTCAGCGATGACACGAGACAGCTGCGCGTTGCGTTTACCCCGACCCAGGCAGGAATACAGCAAAAAGGAAGGGACCACACTGAAGTACATGTTGCAATATGTAATAAAAAAAATCTAAACGATTTAGACACAGACAAATGGCTGCAGTCATGACAATTTTTGGCCATTCCTGAGTTTCTTTCTGATTTAGTATTATATTTAAGATTGACCTAATGGGCCAGATCTGAGTGTCTTATGGGCTGCGTACAGCCCAGAGACCTGAGGTCCTCCATGCCTGATCTCAAGTTATTTACGAACCTTCTATTACTGCGTGACAAACAGAAGAGGCTGAAAAGGGAATCTGAACTTTGCTCTTCATGGTTATTACTCTCTTACTGGGGATTTTCTCTGCTAAAGATTATAGTTAATGAGAACTTCACTGAATGTCTGAGGGAACACAGAAAACACTGTATTTAGAAGTGTTTTGTAGTACATACCAGTATAGGAAAAGGACAAAAAGTGGTAAAACAGTAATATTGACCAGTAGATCTGGTGTTACACAACAGCTCTAAGTTGTTAAACGTATCACCTTCTTTTTTGCAAAAATGGAAGAGTATAAACTCTCCCTGAAATATTGCTTACATTTTTAACATGTCAGTTTCAAAAAGGGACTGGGAAGTTATACATTTTAGCTTAAAAGTGAGGCCACAAAGATGCTTTGTTTCCTAAATGTGAGTATACAAGTAGAAGTGGTGGTTATAGTAATAGTGACAGGTTTTTCATTTCTCCTTTGTCACTGAAGCCTTTTCAAATTCAGTTTCTATGTGGACAACAGCCGACGGTGCTCCTTCATCTCCTGCATTTATTTAACAGCAGGATATTTATCCCTCCTTCCATCTCTGCCAACTGCTAGGTGTCATACAACACTTAAAATAGAGGCAGACTAACAATGAGACAGATGCTGGAGGCTACAGATTTTGTGAAAGCTTTTGCAATCTAAGTTGAAAGCTTGTGAGAGTCAGGCAAACACTCTCGCTGATGCTGCTGCATTATAGATGGAAACAAAATACGCATGGCAATCTTATCGTTAGCTTCACTGTGCGAGAGTGAGATCAATGCAAACTTATCTGGAGATAGAGCTTTCTCGTGGACAGCCTGAACTTTCAAACTTCGTTTAGTACAGCAACTGTGGCGATGTTTTTGTTGCACAAAAAGTTAGCACTATGCATGACCAGAGTGTTAACACTGACAGGATGTTAGATTTAGTTCTTGCTTGCTACAGAATATGAAAGGTTGGTAGAACAACTTAAATAATCATTAAGGAGGCACTTGATTTTGCAGGAGGAAAGAAAACAGCTGGACAGAGCCATGATCACAACTGGGCCATACCCAAAGCAGCTGTGGCCTGTTCTACTTGTGACCACACCAAGCTGAGATGTGGCTAAAATAAAGCCACCCAAATGGCTATTTAATTGTTAAACAGGGGGAAATGATTTCACTAAATATTAAAATACTATATTAAACTGTACAATAAGAGTCTGTTGTGCAGCAATAGTGCAAACTGTGAAGTCGTGACACTAAAAAGAATTACTGAAACATATGTTCATGGCACTGAAGATTTACCCTTCAAAATAAAAACCCTTAATCACCAACTTACTGTTAGGGGAGGCATTATGTAGTTGACATCTGAATCAATTTACAGTAGACAGGGAGATTCGAGGACCATCTCTCAAAGAGCTGAGTTATGCTAGAGAGGCTAGACAGACCCTCTCCTAAGTTTTTTTTGGGGGGGACACATTAACTTAAGCTATTTTAACCTCAAACACGTCTCATGTGGCGTCTTCCTTTACACCACTTACATTTCATTAATTCGCAGCTGCATAATAAATAGAATCAATTCTAGCTGAAGCATTAAAGGGCATTAAATCCCCTGTAATTAAGCCATTGATTGAATGTTCTGATCTAGGTAATTGATTTTATTGTCCATTAATTTAAACCAAAACCTTTGGTGAAGGGGGCTGAGGCTCAACGACTGCTGCCATCCAAGAGAAAGAGCTATTCATCTTGCAGGGTCCAATATGAAACATCTTTATCGTGGGTGCAGCAATGTCAGTCAAGTTATCACTTAGTATCTAGACGTTTCAGCGCTCAAAACACCGCACTGCATAATTTCCAGGATGAGTAAAAGTGAAAAAAAGGACATTCACTAAGCTTCTGTAGCTTGTGGAATATTTCCACACGTCAGAGCCTGATTTGGAAAACACTGAAGAATGAATTACAAAAGCAGACACTGTACCCACTGGCCTTAAACTATCACTTGGAGTGTTTTGTTTTTTTTTGAGAAAAATCAGGGGTCAGAATCAAAATTCAGATATGCTGCAGATATTACATTTTTGGCAACTCCACATAAGTCACTGGAATTTCTCTCCTGTAATTTTTCCATAACCTTCTACCCCACTGAATACAGTTTAGGTCCCATTATGGAAATACGGCTGCTGCGTTATGCATGCAACCTCCCCGTTTTCAACAAACTACATGACATTCCTTCATGAAAACGCTGGAGCTGAATAATTAAAGGGGACTATTTTGTGTTAATGCATTTAATTATAATGTTGTCATGATGAAATAAATATTTCATGATGCCTTTTTTTATTTTATCCAAAGTATCTACAATTCAAATGCAGTCCTTTTTTTTCCATTTCCCACTTTAGGTTCATGGAGAGTTTTCCATGACCAAGGGGAAAAAAGCTATTTAATGACTCCGGGCACCTGATGCACTTGCGAGATCTCCCTCTAAGTCTCATTAGGTTTTTGCCAGAAGTTACAGTGAAAGCACCCATGTTTATTTGATTGCTTCTATGGACTCCTAAGAGTGAAAAGAAAAAGAAACCCTGGTTCATTTCGAGGCTGTTACATAATGTAGCCTCCTTGTTCCTGCACTGACAGCCAGACTCAGAGCATATAAATGTTTTAAGTAAGCCATGAAATAACCATTTTTCCTTGCTAATTAGAAGACCACCCAGATCCACTACCCTTTCCTTTTGTGTGTGTGTGTCTGGCTGCATGTTTCTATCCAGCAATCTGGTCAGCGATGAGAGGGACAAGTTGTGATTTGTCCACTTTAAAGATCAAAGCACCACTAATTGGCTGGATATAGAAAACATTTGTCCCCCTTGAAAATTAATCATGGATAGACAACTGATTAAGATTCTGAATGAACAAATAAATGAATGAGTAAATGAATAAATAAATGTTGGTGGAGCTCTGCAACTTAGAGAAGGAGCAACAAGATGCCACCACAGCTTATTCACAAAAAGCTACAGTCTGAAGCGAGATTTCATTTGTTTTTATGCTAATTGTGTAACTTTCTGATTCATGCATTGAGCAAGAGAGAGAAAGGGATGGTGCAAGTAAACTTGCATGCCTAATTCACAAGCTTCATCTAACTGTCAAACACAGATTTCCATTTAAATAGCATCCCAGGCCTTGTTATAAAACAGAAATCCAAGACACATTGTTAAGTCCTAGCTACTGTAGATTTAAAACACAAACTGCAACCATAGCAGGGAAACCCAAACATTAAGCTGTTGATTACCACCACAACCGAAAGAGAGCAGACTAAAGCAGACAGGATAACTAGTGACAAGGTGGCTAAAGTCAGTGAGAGACATTTTAACTAAGGCGTGTTACGCAGCACATCAAAGTGATGAAGACAACTTTTTAAAAAAAAGAATAACACATAAAAATCAAGTCACATCACATCAGCTTGAAAAAATATCCACCCGACATGGGTTCTTGTTTGCAAATTCACTACTGAAGCAACTCACCATGAGTGCGGTTAAAATTAATTTGCTTACAAAAAAAAACCAACAAAAGAAAGTATCCACTAAATCCCTGCACCACCCTGTATTTTGTTACTCCACATGACAATAACTTGAATGGATATGTCACGCCAAAGACAAAAGCTGAAGAGTTGTGAAAATTTAATGATACACTTTTCTTTGAGAGGCTGCTAATGTGGTAGAGGGCTCTGTGTTAACACTCGGCACAGTGCGACAGAAGCTACCACTTTCTTTGCTTTTCTTTTTTAAAATAATGTCACACTTGCCATTTGCTAATCTCCACTGCACCAACAGCAATGTCAGGAGGTCAGAGCATGAGGCTTACATGCTCTTGCTGTACCAACGAGCCCTGGAGAACTGTGCTAACCCAAACCTCAGGAAGTTAAGAGGGCAGCCTAATTGCTCTATGAAATATTCTGAGAAGGAAAAAACACACACACCACTAAACTGTTTGTTGAAGTGCTTCTAATTGCATGTATCAGCGTGGGAATTCTTACTAATGGAACCAACAAAATGTTTAATTGTGCACAAATAATTGCTCTTATTACCACATAAGCATTCACGGCGCATAGATATGGCACTTTACTGTGGCAGTTTGACAATAAATGCTTCCCCCAATATCTTACACACTGTTAACACACAAGTGTTAAAACAAACACATCCACACTCGAGTGAAACGCTTTTTGACCATTTCGTCCTCACAGGCTGCAGGGAAACCGATAGGAACTTGCTATATCTCAGGCTTTTCTCTCACATTTCAGCCGAGCGCTTTCTTTGGCAGCCTGCAGTGGCTTAGGTGAGAACTTCGTCTGTACTCCTACCTTCAGCATTTCCTCAAAGTCCCAATCCAAATCCCAACCAGGATAATCTCATCCCTCCACTCTGATGTACTTCCATTTATCCTAGCCTTGTACTACTGCCAGCTCAGTCCCGTGTTAGGGAAAAGGAGAAAGAGGATTTCTTCTGCTTTCCCCTTGCTCGGGCACTTCACTGAGGTTGTAAGTCCGTATCGCCTCGGAGCTCCACAGAATCTCTTCAATGTCACCTCTGAAGCGCCTCAGGACACAACGGCCACTTGCTCATTATCCCGTCACTTCCGTCCGTGGGTTTGACCAAATGACATAAAAAGCCCAGAAATAAATTCCTGTGCAACATCAGCCACCAGAAAAAATGTGGAGTACAATAGAGTAAGAATGGTATCCATCATCAAAGGCCCACTCCATATTAGTGCAATACTATGATCAGTTTCCAGGAAGCAAATATCACAGGGAAATAAATATGTGAATGGGTTGCATGCAAGATTAGTAATGTTTACAGCCCCGAAGTCAATATACAATATTATATATGGCATTAGTTTCTGCCACAGAACAACAGGCACCCAGAGCCCCACAACAACTAATGCACACCAAAAGAAAAGCCAACCACACGGGGAATAGAAACAATCAAATAACCAAAAGAAAAAGGAGCCCAACCACAACATCATCAAATTGGTTCAAAATAAAACCACTGCAAATATGAAAGCAAATGAGTGCACAAAACAAGCATATACAGCAAGCAGAGTGGGGTCGTCAAACCCATTGCCAAGCACAAACATTTGCATGTCAGCAAAAGCATCAAACGGGCACCTCAGTGAAGCAGAGCCCTGATGAGCAAACTGTTTGGGAGGAGGGTGCTGTGAGCTCAAGCTCACGTCACACACCACAAATTCCAACATCACAAACAACTGATGATTATTTCATCACAAAGCTGCCTTAGCTCAACAATTCATTGGCAATATTATATGTGTGGAGAAAAGAAATGGGAACATGACAAACCTACCTCGACTGTGACAAAATATCAGGTTGAGGGAAAAGATTTACATATTCACGTGTACAGTCATGGCAACGATATTGTAGCAAGTCAGACAACAATACAAACAATGGTAAATAGATACTGCCGCAAATATAGCACATAGATGACAGCAACAGAAATTAGCCACCAGCAGAGAAGCACAAAACACTGAGGTGGGGCCGACTGCCATTTTTTTTCCACACAGGGAAAAGAGAAAAGATGATCATCAGAACCGAGACATGCGATAAGCTTCAGAGTGACAGTGAAAGATCAGTCACATGTATACTGCAGGTTGGAATATGAAGTACATGATGAAAATGTAAATATGACAAAATTCTTATTGAGGTTCCAGGATGCCAATATTGCAGGGAAATAATTATGCGAACGAGCTGTGTGCAACATTACAGTCATGTTTACTCCCCTGAAGCCGATATACAATATTATTCTCTAACAGAGACCAATAAGCGACCACCTCACCACCATCATACTGGCAAAAACACAACCACAACAACCACCGGGGAAATATGCAACACTCATACATTAATACTTCACCACAACATATCTCAACAGCATGTAAGCAACAGAACACAAGTCCAACAGCAACCAAAAACAATTCAAAACAACAACAACAACAACAACGAAAGAGAAAAAATAGCTCAACAGCAACACATTCATTCACAATTCATGCCATTGTTGCACACAGATGACAGCAGGAGAAGCCATACTGTCAGCGCACAAACACAAACCAAGCTGAGACATGCAACTTAGCAGAAGGAAGTGAAGCAAATGTGCACTTACTTTTTTTCCTTTTGGTGATGTGAAGCGCTGATATCCAAGTAGACTCTGGAAAGAAATCACACTGCACGGTCTCAAGCTGCAGATGTCACACTCCGGCATAAACTCCAGGCCTCCTGCTCAGAGCAGGATTTAAGGCCAACTATTCCTCCTCAATGCCACATTCTCAGACCGGCAGGCAGGCTGGCTGAATGGGAAGCGTGCACAAAAATAATGCAATTCAGAAAGCAAAAACAACAGCCAGCAGACAAGCACAAACCAGTCATAAAGCTTCAGTGTTGTGTTAGAAGCCATACTGTCATGCACACAAACACAATGATCATCAGGAGATGGCAAAGTGGGAGTGCAAAGCTGTCACACAGGCCTATTGCTCTGTGTGAAATACTATAAAATAAATAGTAATGTTTACTCAGATATACTGTATGTCTTAAAAAAGCTTCTTTTTCACATGACTACTCAAAGTCACAGTTAATACGCTTTAAAATTACAGCCTGTTAGATGAGTTAGTAAGCTAGCAGAAGCACACAATCATTTAAAACACACTAAATTTTAAACTTTACGGCTTCAGCCCTTCGTTGCAAACGTTTCCTGGTCCTGAGGTCCTTCTCCGTGTTCCGTCTCCAGACGTGAGCTTTGTTCATATGTTCGTGAAACCAGGTCGATCCGTGAAACTGTGGCCATTAAAAGGGAGACACACAAATAACTGACTGGTTAAAGTCACTACAAGCTCCTGACCTGTATCTGTGTGCTTTTACATCTGCAGGATTAGCTGAGAGGACAATTGCGTCAAAAAGCATGTGTATGGGTGTTTCTAATAAAGAGCGAGTTGTGTGTGAGTTATTATGAGTAGACTGTGTGAAAAAGAGAGTAAGACCTCTGTGAAAAAGAAAATTTAAGAGTTAATGCACAAGTCAAATTTGAACAGTTGAACTTATATACTCAGTGGTTGAAGAGTCCACTTTTACCCAGCTCAGAATAGGATATTTTGAGAGCTTCAAATGGACTGAGAATATATGATGGACATGAACAAAGACTAATCCTGCTCAGAATCAGAATTTTTGACAGCTCACTCTATTCAGGTGGAATACATATAGTGCCAGTATGCAGATGAGAAATAAACCCCAGAATTTAGTACGCATGACTGATTTTTGATGGTGTATCAAAAATCAGTTTTCTTTATGCAGCATCATTCAGACACAAGGTAATTCAAAGTGCTTCAAAGAGGCACAGAGATAAATTAAAAATAAGGCATTAAGAAGGCATCACAAAAGCATTTAATACACTGTCAAATTACAATCAAAGGCAAAATTCCCAGAATGGTCCCAGTAAAGGTAGAGGTTACTCAGTGAGAACTAATCATTTAACAGTCACCTGAAATAACATCATTTAGCCCAGAAAGAGACCTCAGGGTAACTGATTCTCTGTGCAAAGCCTATGGGAAAATTTAGGCAAGTAAAGGAGATGAGTGGCACTCTTCTCTCCTCAGTATCTTTCACCAAGGTGCCCTTCATTAGGACACTTGACCCACAGCTGATCCAGTAGCAATCATCTGAAGACCACTGGTATCTACTTTTGTGCCAATGTGTATAACCGTAGGATTGTCTACCGATGATGGAGATGTTGATGATGCTCTCCAGGTGGAAAAGAACTGCATTTAAAAATGGTTAAAAAGGCTTCTTGAGTCTTGCCAGTGACGACTCTAGGGTGTGTGTGTGTGTGTGTGTGTGTGCGTTGACATCAGCGATGGCACAAGCTGTCAGTTACTCAACCCGGTGATGTCAGCTGTCACATACTGCAGCACCAGCTGACAGAGGCCTCAGGCAGATGCACTGTATCCAGCGCAGACATGTATGGACATGATGTCGGTCAAGGTATCGGCTGCACCGTAACACGTGCACTTTACTGTCACGGCGCCACTGTCATGTTAACGCCAGGACAAATGCTGTGTGGCAGACACACAGAGTCTATTTTGGCAAACAGCGATTTAAGCGCTTATAAAGTGGCTTATTGACCTTTATGTTCAATTTCAGCTCAACTCGGAACTAATCTTGAGAGGCTTTTTTTGGAGAAAATAGTTTCCCCCCTGTTCCCCTGTTGATTATTTCATCTCACTTGAAGACAGAAGTCTATGTGATTTCACTGAGGTTGAACAAGATGTAAGTTCCAGAGACAGCTGTTGTGCTGGCATATCATTTTTCATATCCTGATACTTAACCTTATATTCTTTTCATTTTAACTTTCTTCAAACTTGTGTAATTCATTCTCACACACTGTAATACTCGCAATGGTAAACCCTAGTGTTAACTCTATTGTAAGCTTGCACTCAGCTTCTTATTGTTAGGGTGTGGGTACGTGGGTTGTCAAGCCAATGTTGTATGAACATGATGCTGCACTTGTGTGTTTTATGGACATAATGCAGGAAAAATAATGGTGCAGAATAAGATGCCTGTGTGTACATGTTTGGGCCAAATGGCTTTGAAAGGATTATTATTGGCATGGTTCCCAGAGGCCATGAAATAAGGCGCAGGTAGGGCCAGAGCATGAAAGCAAATCAGAGTGCATAAAATACGATCTTGGAAAAGCAAGCCATGCAAAGGCGACATCAAAGCCAACATCATTGTAAGACTAACTGTTGCTCAAAAAAAAAAGAAGAATAAACAGAGGCCACAGAAACCCTTCACTGCAAACAAAAAAAAGGAACATATCAGCATCCTTCGAGGAATTTATTTATACTGGCACTGACATACACAAAGATACAGAGATTTCAGACCCAATCAAAGTCAGACAAATGCAGATCAGAATACATCTGAACCTTGGATCAAGATGCAAGCTTAAATTGGGCCTGGTACATATCAGCAGTAACTTGGTCAAGTCCCAGTTGTCAGGAAACGTAAACACACACACACACGCACAAAATGTTTACGGGAAAAGGTGTGATTAATAATTACCTTTTCTGGTGTCAGTAGTATGTGACTTGGTGCTGAAAGACTGTTCTCCAGTATCTCTGTCATAGGAATATATCATCATAAATCTGTATTCCAGGCTCGTTAGTCAAGCACACCTCATATTGTTTTGCTGCTCATTGTCAGTTCATTTTTTCTATTATTAATTACCTCAGCTTAATGTGAGAGGATTTCTCATTTTAGACGGTCATTAGAAACACATTACTGCACCGCTGATGCAACGTGACTTATTTACTCCACAACAATTTCCTGTTTCGCATTGCCTCAAAGGCTCTGAAATGAGCCTGGGAAAGAAGGGGACCAGCCCAGGTTACGCAGGAGAGAAAACACACAAGATTTTGTGTCTTGGCAAACGAGGCACATCGGTGCTGCAGTGTGCAGCTCGAGCGGCAAGAAATGGATTTCCTAGTTTGCCTTTGCAGCCCTCAGCTGGGCATTAACGTTATATTATTGGCTGTTAGCAGCTCTCAAGTTTTTCAATTACCTCGGTGTGTGACTTGACATCGCTGTTAAATAGCAGCACAACATGTACCTTCCAGATTGTTCAATTGTTCTGACCCCATGAACTCTCCAGGACTGAGGGAAATAAAGCTGCAGAGAGGAGGTGGCAGAGGAGAGGTCAACGCCAAGGTGATTGGCCTTTGAAGAGAAATTGTGTCTATGCCTGCACAGGTGTGCGCAGTATTGCTGCTGTACAGTGTTGTTTCCATTTAACACACATGGAAGTGCGCCTGCATGGATGCTGTGGCAATCCCGTCCTCTGTGTTATCGAAAGAGCATTGATAGTTGCTCTGCCTTTGCTGTATGATGAATGGCTGTGAGCTGTGAGGATAGATGAAACAAATAGCTCTCCCTGCTCTAACCATGGTCCGCCGTCTGATGGGGCTTCAATAGCGGGCTGCCTTTAGCCCTCTTTCAGCCCAAGCAGCAGTAAGTATTCTGCTCTTCTGGTGGTGCAGCACATAAACTCATCTTGTTGTCCATTCATTCGCTTTGAAGGAGCTCGAGGAGATTTTAGGAAGAGGGTCACGGCAGTAACAAGGGCTAATGAACACTCTCTAGCCCTTAGCAGCACTTGAATGGATGTACAGGATGTGTAGTTTTCAAGTCACGTGCCGTAGTCCTGCAGGTGGAAGCATGCCATGGAACCAGGCTCTCAGATCACCAAATACAGCCTGATAACAAAATGAATCTGACATCCAAATACAATGGGTAACACTACTCATCTATTAAATATTATTTTATGTTTACTTGGGCAAAATTAATCTTGTCAAGATTATGCTGATTGTGCCTTTATTTACGTATATTTGTTGCCTGGTCATTCTGATAGCCTGATGGCTCTCCATGCTTTCTCTCTAAGATTCCTGTTTTGAATGTAGTGATCCAACAGGCTGCATGTCTCATCATCCTCTAATGAAAGAGCAGTGAATTTAGGTTCAGGGAAACCTCACTTTGGTGGTTACATAAACCATGTGTACAAGAAAAGCAGAGGTAGAAGGGAAAAAAACAGCATACACTGTAGAGGAAGTGTGAGCGAGAAATGATTTAGGACAAGGTAATGGTTGAAGAAAGGTGATCGCACATGCAGCACCTGCAGTGTACCAAAATCTTGTGTAAACTTACAAAGGGAGGGATTTGATCTCAAATCAGTCTCTTGTCCTTTTTCACATTCTGGGGAATGAGATTACAGGGAACGCTCAGTGGTTTCAATCAGCACTGACAGTTGGTGAGTAGGTGTGTACCATCAGGACAATGGCCAAAGACTGTGGCCGTGTGGACTCTCCCTCGTTTTTCGCTGGACATGAGGAACCTCTGTGGCTCTCCCTTGGAGAGTGATTACCTTCCAAAGTCTTTGCAGCGGTCACAGCTGGGAATGGAGAGAGGCAGATTCTTCGGTTTCAGCACACTAAATAAGCGCAGCACCTGTGGAAATCCCACTGAATGGATTTGCATTTCAGATTTTTGCCTGTATCATGCTGCAACCTGCCCCGAGAGATAACAAAGAAACCAATAGGACCTGACCAAACAGACTTGTGTCGTGCCGCTCGACTCCTGTTAAACCTTAAATAAAACAGTCCCTCTGAGACACATATGCTTCTGCGACCGTTGTATAATGCAGTGTAAATGTACTCGTGCCTCGCAGTCAATTGTCTTAAGGCTGAAAGTCCGCACGAGCAGGAAATCAGAACATGTTTCTTCTGAATTAAGCCCGACTCTCTGACGCCTTCTTAGACGAGCACCGAGGGCTTTCCTTCATGACCTCTGGAGAACATGCTCTGTGACCTTACTACATGCACTCCTAAGTGAGCAGCCCACTCCCCGCTTTGGGATGTGGGTGTAATGTCTCGTGCCAGTGGTCTGGTGCCTCTGAACGGTGCACTTAAAAGCTCCCTTTAAATTCTGTTGTGTGTCCCAGCAGCTGACTACAAACACTGCATTTTACATGTCAGAGCAGCCTGGGCTGGTCTGTGAGCCATTCATGAGATATTAATAACTCACCTGTGCGTGTTTGTAGCCCTGTGTGGGCGTGTGTGTATGTATGCCTGTGTGCGTGCGTGAGCATTTGTGTGTATGTGTGTGTTTGTGTTGTCAAAGAGAGAGAGAGAGAAAGTCTGAGTCTGGGCATTAAACACCCACAGCTCCCTCTAGCTTCTTCAGTGTGAACAACTATCTGCTCCAGATGCAGAGGGGGTGGTGGAGGAGTGTGTGTGTGTGTGTGTGGGGGGGGTGTATGTGTCCATGCATCAAGCTTCGACCAGCTCCCCATTGCAAGCATTTGTCATGATTTAAAACAGGGGAGGTGATCTGGACAAGAGCAGGGCCAGAATCAGGGACCAATTTGCGATGCAGGTTAGACTTGTTTGTCAGTGATATCTCCTGAAACAAACTAATAATGCTGCAAATCACCAGACCCCTTCCTATTTAGAGGGGAGCAGTGTACAGCCAATTACTGTATAACTGAAGATCAGCATTTTTTCCTGTAAACCTTATGTTTGCTCAGACTATAAATAAAGTGTCGGTCCCTTTTTTCACACTAGCCACTGATACTGCTGAAGAAATAACAATGTGATATATATGATATTCTGGGAGGCAGTCTACAGATTACAAACTCAACCAACAAGCTGATAGAAAATAGCAATGACACCGAGTCTGAGCCACGAAGGAACAAATGAGATGAGAGAAAAGTTTAGACAAAGGGTTTTACTGATGGATTTACTGAGAAGAAAAGTCTAAGTGAGCGAAGAGACAAACTGATAAACAATCCACAGAGACAGTTGCTGCTGCTGCAGAGAGCAAACAATTATGATCACAGACAAATATGCTTTATTAAAAGGTCAGCAAGTTTACATTTGATCATTTCTGCAATGTTGTTCCAATTCTTCTTGGTGCAGATGCAAACACGTGGATTAAAGGTCACTGATTTTGATGTTTTTTGGTTGTTTTTTTAAAAATTGCTAAATATCTGTTTGTGACACTCATTTCTGGTGATACAGTGAATATCGATACTACATTAGCAACGCATGAGATGGAGAATCACTGTCACGATCATGCATTGACATTCTTGTGACTGTAACCGTTTCTGAAAACCCATTTGGCACCCTGCAGCAGCATGCAGGGTGCATTTAGCAACAGCTCGATATTCCTGCAGAAAAAACAAACAAAATATGTAGAAAAATCTGTGCACAAACCCCTGTCACTCAGTAAAGCTCTGTAGCTTCTACTTTTTTAGTATTTTTCAACATCAATTTATTTCAATTACAAAATAATTTTTATGACCCATCCTCCCAAGCGTAGGGCTATTATGAAGTTCTACTTCCCACAAAAATATAGCAAGAGGTAATGCAGCAACATAATAATATATTAGAACAGCAGTTTTGGAATACCTGCGGTCATAATCTGTGACCCTTCATAAGCCCTTAGAAGATTAGTTCTACTAGTTTTAGGCATCACTTTGAAGTAAAACTAAATCATGTATGATCACACTGATAGTGCAAACATATAAGCAAGCTGTGGATGCTGGATAGCCATCTTAGAAAACCTACAGGAATGTACTTTGTTACTGTTCTCAGGAAAAAGTTAATAAAATATGAAATACCTGGTATGATTCAATATAGATAAAAAGGGGAATATCTTATATTAATGAATGAGGTCTGTGGCTGTATTATGCTTCAGATGCTAATGGGGTTGATGATAAGCTGAGAGGAAAAGATGAGATTTATTGATCCTTGTGGGGGGATCACATGGGAAATTGATATTTAAGGAACAGTCTAAGCATGTGTACCAAAGGTAATATAATTTTTACACCAGACAGATTTTTGTTGGACAGCAATTTCACCCCAAACATTGGCCTTAATAATCTGTAAACACCTCCAGGAGCACTAGGCCAGGTGCTTACTCAGTGTTGCTATCGTTATTATTGTTTGTGTTACAGTTATTATTTTGGGGAGATGTTCTTGAGTGAGTGAGAGTGTGAAACTTTTGGGTAATTTTCTGTGTAATGTACATGAACTTATTTCTAACATACAAGTGGATCTGGAGCAAACGGAGGAGTCTACCAATAGGTGTTATAATGTATGAAGACCAATTTAATAAAACATGCATGATAACAGAACAGGTGGAGTTTGTAACATCAACTTGAATTTGTAATGTAAAAGTAATTTACCCTAGAATTTGCTTTGCGTTGTAATTAACAGCATCATGGAAAACAACCACTTAATGCGCAGATAAAGCAGGGTGTTACTCACAGTCGACCTTTACTCATGAATAAAGTGTGATCACGCCAGGCCAGCGTCATCATGTTTGTGTAATGTGCCTGGTTAATGCTGTGACGTACATTACGTTTTGCACATGAACTGAAGATGTATTGGTTGGCGTCTTCATTAATTTTTTTTTATCCTTGTTTAATTGAACCAAGGAACATTTACTCTTGCCCGAAGGTTCTGTCTGTAGATGTGCAATATATGAATGTATTATTTAACTGCATGGTATGTTGAGGTCACTGCGGCTTTCCCTTTGAGATCTCTGAAATTAAAAATGTATCACAAGTGAAACTGAGTGACTACTATGTTTACTCCAGTGAAAATCCTGCAGACCCTGTCCCAGACACAGGTAAACCTTATTAACCTATGTGCAAAAAGATTACCACATTTATTTATGTGTTTTAAAGAACAAAGGAAGTGGCAACATGGGAAATGAGTGTGGGAATTGTCAGTTTGGTTTCACATTTATTTTCATGTTCGTAATACTTTATCATTCATGATAAGTTATTATGACAAAAAAGCACAAAACAACAAGTGGGAGAGGTGCAGCTTTAATTAATATTTACATTGATGTTTCACTTTGTCCTTGTGCAACTGATATAGCTAATTTCTTTTATAAGAAAGCATCCATGCAACATATGGCTGTTTTAGTCATTTTAGAAATGAGAGGAATTACTTTAAATCCATAAAGTATAGAATGGAACTTTGACTTTACAGCTTTTTGATTTAATGGCTGATACTACGAGGGGAAATAAAGTGCGTGAACATGGTAGTGTTCAATTTGTTTGCAGGTCAAACTGAGCAGTGCGAGTGCACTGGAACAGAATTAATGCATATTGAACATATTGCACAGACACATTTTGCAAAACTGGTTGAACTCAAGCTAAATGTGTGTGATATTTCTTAGGATTTTATTTGTGTCATGTATCAAGTGCCTCACATGGTGCTCATGGCCTCGTTTCTGCAACAGGACTTAAAAATATAAGAAACTCTCCCCTGAAAAACCAATACCCTGCAGCCAACCACTGTTGACTGTGGAGTCCAGTTGGTGTTGGAAGTGGTCCATATCTGTACATATCGACCTCCCCAGGAGGACCGCTCCTTTCGTCTCAGCTGCATGTCACTCCAAGTCAATTAAAACTGGCCTGGACGGCTGGTCCAAAGAGACCGGAGACAGGAGTGACAGCTGGGGTAAGAGAGGGAGAGTGGGAAGAAGAGGTGGATAAGAAAACAGAATAGGAGGGAAGATAAGGGAAACAGGAGGGGGTAAGGAGAAGGAGCTGGAGGATGAAAAGGAGACCGTGGAGAAAGGAGGGCAAGGAGTGAGGGTTGGTCAGAGGGGACGATGTGGGAGAAGGAGAGCGAGAGGAGACAGTGGGTGTGAATTCATGGAGGGTTTAGAGAGAGAGAGACTCTGTTCATAGTTTGAACACACACTGATGTCTCAGTCTGCGCCATCAGAGAGGTCTTTCTCTGCTGGGGTAAAAACTAGCCAGCTGCTGGGAAGGAGGAGAGGGGACAGGATGGAGGGAGATGATGAAGGGAAGGATGGAGGGATCTGAGATGGACACCGTGGGGCAGAGCTGGCACTCATCCTTTCCTGGCCTTCTCTTTGCCCCCAATCTCTCCTTTTAAGCCCTCTCTCTCCTTCCCTCTCTCCCTCGGCTTCTCCCTCTCTGTGTGCCTCAGTAAGAAGCAATGCCCTGATCCAAAACACAGTTCTTTGTGTTTGTGGGACTCAGCCGGACGGATCACTGTGGGCAGGAGGAAGACGCTCTGGAGTTGCCAAATCCCTCTCTGCTGAGCAGCCTCACCAGCTGCCATTTCTTCCCTCTTTCTTCATGTACAGAACTCGAAATATGATGCTTAATGATTATCTTGGTAGTAGCTGCGACTTGCCAGAAACCCATTTTTTGTTCAGGGTTTAGTTTTGAGTTCTTTATACTGGCTGTCTTAATGGGCTTGGTTAAAGCAGTTAATTTTTTAATTATATAGAGTAATAAGTCATATATAGTTAAAAAGACTAAGACTTTCAGGGTTAACACTCCTGTGTTTAATCAACTAATCAGATGTCTTGAGTTTGGCTCACTAGAAGTCATTTGAAGATAGAAGTCATTAGAAGTTGTGAATATTAGTGTTTATTGGTTGAAAAAATACTTTTATTCCAATATCCATTGATTAATGTGTAACTTAGCAGTCAGAATTCATTCATAAGAATAGGTTTTAGTTACTAGTGATGGGTTCTTCCACTATATACCATATATGTGAATGAATGGAAGTTGGTCCTGCAGGTCTTTAACTGGAGAGAAGTGTCTTACTGGTGAATTAATGAATTAACTGAAACACAAGTTATCCCGGGAGACGATATACTCTACATCAGCCAGTATGTCAAATGCTTGTATATAAATCATTACTAATTGAATAATTGCCACATTAAAAAGTGGTGAACATTAGGCCTGTCACACAGTATGAAAATATTCAAGCACCAGTACTTCAGGTCTTTACTTGATTAAATGTGCTTTATTTGTTTTCTCCACCAGATTTCATAGGCACCCACTGAGCTGAAAACGTCAAGAATGAACAACGTGAGAGTGATGCATAAATCCCAGGCAGCGGCAGCAGCAACAGTGGTGGCAGCATTACTGTGTCAGTTTTGACAAAATGCAGATCTCCTCAAGGCATGACCTTGTTGTCATTGTGCTGGGCAATAATGGATGCCGCACAATAGTATTGGCTGAACCTTACAAGCCATTGTGTGTGGTTGTGTGTGTTGTGTGCACACCTCACAAGAAGAAAATACTAGTAGCACGTTTGCAGCCGTAATGCATCGTGGGAGTGTGTATATCCCAAAAAACAGAGTAATACCTAGGAGGCAGGATGCTGTCTCTGAGGATTGTGGTTTTGTGTGTGTGTGACCATGTGTGTATGTGTGTTTTGGTTCTAGAGATGACAGAGCAGTGGCTCCTCGGGGAGGACAGACACCAATAGCCATCACTGCAGAGGAATCCTGGGGGACATCAAGCTTTCACTGACACTGTCCATGCCAGCATCTCTCTCCCTGACGTTTTGGCTGGACGCACACACAAAACCACACACACAAAAAAAACACACACTTCGTAAACCTGTCTCGCTCTCCGCCACCTCCTCTCTCCCTTCCGTCTCTCACACCCAGGCAAAATCTTGTATTAGTCTTTCCGCCCCACACTCACTCACTTCCAATTACAAGGCAGGTGACTGCCGTTCCAAGACAATAGCTCACCAAACTTGATTACCTGTTTCCATGGAGCCAGCGGGACAACAGATGAAGTCTGGGGTATTAAACGTAGCAAGAGTGTCAGCTCATGTTGCTCAGAGACTGCCTCATTCATCAAGACGGGCACACGCGGGTTTATGTGGAGAGAATTTTTAATAATGAGCATGTTAAATCATTTTAAAGCATTTTTCTATAAAGGACATTAGAGAAACAGAAAAGCAAGAAACATAAACTAGATTAAGAAGCAATGTGAGTTTGTGAGCTGCACCTTCTGATGGTAGCATGCTGCAGAGAAATTTGTTTTCTGCTTCCACATGAACCAAAGGTCACATTTTCAGAAATGAGCTGGAATTTTTTAACTATCACATGACAGGGTTTTTTTCCGCAGTTAGAAACATCTATCTTTTTCCCCAAATGTCTCCCTGTCTGTATCTCCCTGAGCAGAAAAATATGTGACAGAATGCAGAAAACACATACACTGTCGTTTTCAGGCCAGTTCACCTGTGCTTTACAAATATCACCACCTTGAACCTGCAGTGCCACCAGAAAATACCAATTTACAGGATCATAATGGTCCATTTGACAAGAGTCTTGGAGAAGACACCACAAAAAGTTTAATGCCCTTTCAACGTTGCAAACATATTCATGTATAGATTAAATGTAACCCAGTGTCAATAGCCGTGTGGCTGAGGGAAAGTGTTTCTATAGCAACCCCTCAGCTCTATGATGAATTGCAAAACCCTATGTGCCAGTGCACACAGACACACACTCTACTGCATAAACTTGCATGCAGGCACACACCTTTTTTCAGTTGTTCACACATAAACACTCCAACACACACCTGGGCTCACACGCTCTCGACTCAGCAGGAAGACCAGACTTTGTATTTGATGACCTGAAGCACTTATGTTGGAGCAGAGAAACAGCTTTTAGGCATAAACAAAAACAACAGCAGCAGCAGAGTCTGTGGCCATAGGGAGATGTGGGGTACATCCAGAAAGATACTCAGTGGGTGGAGAAAGAGAGCGAGAGAGAGAGACGGCGAGAGCGTGTGCTCTCATTTGACAACAGTATAATGTGAGCCAACAGCTGAGATTTGGACAGAAGACACAAAAAACACCATCTGCATCTGAAAAACACATGTTTCCATCCTGCTGCCTAAAATGAATCCTCTCACTGATAAGCACACCAAAGAATCTCAGTAATGACCAACGAACACAGATTGTAGATTATTATTCCAAAAATACACTTTTGCGGCCGGACACGGACCCGCTACTGATCTGCTTCATTAATATTGATGTTAGCAATTCCACCCAGGTTCTCTGGGAGCAAGAGCTCAAGGATATTCGAGGTTTTCCCTTCCCCATCAAGTCAGCTTCACTTTCCATGCATGTCAAAGCACGCACACGTGTACGCACACTAAACGCATCACACAAGCAAAAACACCCTTATCTCTCGAATATTGCTCAAAGCCCATAATTACAATGCTCATCACAGTTTCTCTGTGTTCCTCCCTGTTAATCATATGAATTATAATTGCTTCATGAATATTTTCAGTGGAAAAGGAGCCCATTTTAACCTGAGGTGCAGGCTGCCTCTATTTCAAGGCCAATTGACCTGAACAACACCCCCTCCACCATCCGTGCCAACCCAACCCACAACCCCCTCTCTCTTATCCCACCTGCAGCTCGAGCTGAAAGTAAGAATCTGCAACTGTGAGAGTAATAAACTCAATAACAGCGACTTCATCATCTAGAGAGAGAAGTAATTACAGATGATGGAAGCTGCTTAATATCAGTCTCTGCAACGTGTCTCATAGGTGTCAGAAAAAAACATGAACCGTGACTCATATGCAATCATCAGTCATATGCACTGAAATGACACACTGCTGTACATGTGAGTATTGACAAATATATGATAAAAAATAACACATATTGCATGTAACATATGTAAGGGTTCACTGAATGGTTTGATGGTGATGACAATAACGTTAATTATATTTGGTGGCTTTCACAGTCACCAGATCTCAACCCAGTTGAATACCTGGGAAAGTATGGTCTGACAGCACTCTTCACCACCATTATCACAACACCACATGAGGGAATATTTTCTGGAAGAGCGGCATTCACCCCAGAGTTCAGAAGAGACTTGCAGAATCATTTTTATCAGGGGTTTCCTTTAATTCGACACTCACCTCTTGCTCTTAAATGTCTGACCAAATGGCTCAGGGTATGAAAGGATTTTGAGGTTGGGGATTCAAGTCGCAGGTGACTTATTGAAAGGACTGACATAAAATCTCTAGAAAAATACCACTCAAAGGGTCCTGACCAACTGGCTTAAATAGTCAAAAGCATACTGAGAGGTTTTGAAGTCAAGAGTTTGATCATTGTGATGCTCGCTAAATTCTTAATGGAGTCAAATGCTCCAAGAAGTGTCAGTATGTGGTCGAATAGCTCAAGGTGTAAGCACCAAAAACTTCTTCAAGGTCCAATCCCCACATGCTGCACTGAAGTTCAACACCTACAGTAAACAATCAAAGGCTCTGGCAAATATTGGTCATGTGTCTTGTTACAATTTGCTCATGGGTGTTATAGGAGCGTGGAAGGTTTGAGGAAGTGGGTTTGATCCCAGTCTGGCTGAATTCAAGTCCAACACCCAAAGACTCAGATTTTCAGATGGGAATCTCAGACTTGTGTATGTATACTTGTTTACTGTATACACAATATGTGAATTATAATGTAGACTGTTTTATCCATAAGATATTTCCGCCTCATAAACTTACATACAAAATAATATTTGGAAGACTCTTGTTTTTAGTTTTGCACACATTATATACCCCCTATATCTCACAATGCACTGACAGACCACCACCAAATAGCCAGAAGACACACGACCTGACAGCTACTCTCACTAGCTTTGCACCTCAGCTTGTGTGAAGCAGCAGTGAGCCCAATGTGCAAAGTTACAAAGCAACAATTTTTGTACCCGTTTGGCACTGAGAAACAAACCATCTGTAAAGACACATACATGTTATTTGTTATTTGTTATCACTACATCACTACTCCTTTACATATACAGTGTATATTTTCCCTCAATACATTATTTTGACACACTGATGAACCATATATGTTTGTTAAAAATTGAAATGAGATTTTGAACGACTTAATCAGGTATTAGAAACTCAGACCACTCAGACTGTTGAGTCTAAGCGCTTGACTGAAAGAAAAAAACATTGTTTTATTTACTTGCAGTGAACCCAGAAATAATCACAAATAACAGTGTTCTGCTTGGGACTAAAACTGCAGAATTGTGCCGGTGAAAATGACATTACTTGGCACCGAGTAAAACTAATCCCAGAGGACAAGGCTTTAGACACAGCGGGTGGGCAGGCACGTTCCCCTCCATATGGCTGTGGAGTGCTGGTGATGCACTTGCAGGCAGGAGTCAAACTCCAGGTTTTTCAGGTCACGGCGTCAGATCTTATTCCAAATTGTGTTTATTTCGGTTTTCACACATGCACTTTTCAGCACTGTCCTTCTTCACACATTCATGCAATTTAAAATCTGGGGCCCTGCCCTGAACAACCATCTTTAACTGTTGCCAGCAAATAGTTTTCATTTAGACACTCGAGTTTCCACACAATTCTCACAGTTCATCAATGCCCACACTGCTTTAACATGTTTAGCTTACCAGCTCGCAAAATGTTTGTGGACCCTGTTATGACTCCATACACTGTATATGATCAAGTTACCTCTTGTCACGAAACACATTTGTTACCAAAACTCCACAGCTTTCAAAAATTCATCTTTATTTCATGTCATATTTTGCCTAAAGTGGTGCCTTCTGCTAGAATAATGCAAAACTTCTTTTTGACAAGCGAAGGGTGGATATGGGCTCACAGGTACAAGTGCAGTGTTGATTCTGCTGTCAGATGTCTGGTACAATTTACAGTACATTACACTAAAATCTCAACAGAGTGTAAAGAGTTAATATTAAAAGGGAGAGTGGAGTGAAATGTCTTGCTAAAAGGCACTTTGCTTCAAAGAACCTGTCAACAGGTGGAGGTGAGAGTGAGGCTTGGGGTGGAGGTGTGCGTGCATGTGAGTGTGTGTGTGTGTGTGGGGGGGGGTGAAGTATGTCATCCAACAATTTCGTTGTAACAACACTGGCCTTCAGGTGAGGCTGAATGTCAGTCCTCTAACAGTGCTCAGCAGGTGCGAGCCCAAATGGATGACCAGACAAAATGGCAGAAGACTAAAGAAAGGGAGCTATCGTGAGGTGACTGACAACATGACCTCTGCTGTTCGGTTCTCTGAGAGCAGCCTCCATTTGAAGGCCACAATGCACCTGTGATGGAAAAACATCAGGGGGTAGTGGGCAGCCACAGGTAAACCCACAAACACTGGCACAAAGTTTGGAGGCTTGTTGACTTCCCTCTTTGTTTGCTGCTGCTGCTGCTGCTGCTGCTGCTGGACGCTGCTCTTTACTGCTCCAAAATGCTCTTATAACATAAATCTCTTTTTGCAGCATGGTGCCACCAGTGGAGTTTCTACTATTTGCTTTGATTCACCATAATAAAAAGAAGTTGTCCTCTCAAATGTATTTACTCAGGCAAAGTGACTCTGCCAGCATGTGGGCCCTGAATATAATGTGTTTGTAGTAATCAAACAATTTATATTGAGTATGCTGATTGAAGAATGAGGCCAAAAGATCAAAGGCAGAGAAATGGGCAGAAAAAAAACTATTGAAGGTGCAACTAAACACCATAATATACCTTGAACATGACCCCATTCACAAATTCAAAAAATGCATGCAAACCCTGTCACACCCCCTTGCCTTGTCACATTAGAAAGTGACACAGTGAAATTCATATGTGCATCTTTTGGAAATATGTGGTTCTAAAGGCAGCTTGTGCTTTTGGTCAGTGTGAATTTGCCTGTCAGAGCTCACTAAGTACCGATTTGCTTTGCCCCTGTCAGCAAGTCCACTTATTGTGGCAGTTCAATTGCAAAAAATTGTTTTGATACATTAAAAGGAAACCATTTGCCATCAGATCCCACCTGCAGCATCATAACCTGCAAATTCTACAAATGACAGAATGCAGCCTGGGCCAGTCATGATTGTCCATCATTCCAACTTTGATATTTAATTTCTCAACATTCCATGTGCATTATACAGTACAACCCTTTCCAATGAGTCCAAACTTATACCAGTTGCAATAATTTCTAATATCTTCAGCTGACAGGAAAATAAATAAAGACCAAAGCTGTTTCCTTGTGATACATTTCCACTGAAAGGGTCTATACACAAATTATATATGTGCTAATAAAAAGCACAGAGATTGTTTGAAGCTTAATTTATTCAAATTTTCAAAATGAAAATAAATACACATTTACTTTTGCAGTATAATTCATTCCCTCAGTCAACTGTTTCTGAAAATAATCCTATGTAGCATGCAGGCAGAACACCGCCTCAGGAACAGTGCAGAGCTCCAAAAGCCCTGTGTACTGCATCTGCATGTTAGATTACTGCCACCCTCCGCTGTATGCACTTCTGTTTATTTATGCACATCCCACACATCAATAACAATTCCTGCTCTTTGAAAGCAGTAGGATTTCCATCTTTTACTTAGGAATTTAAGATGCTGGCCCTCCATACAGTAGAAGTCTCATTGTGTATTATATGGATACTCAAATATTAACTATCAAAAATGAATGTAATGGAAGTGTGGTGCATGAGTGCAACTGAATGGTGTGTGTGTGTGTGTGTGTGTGTGTGTGTGTGTGTGTGTGTGTGTGTGTGTGTGTGTGTGTGTGTTGCAGCCTTAAAGAGATTCATTAACTGAACTGAACTCATTATCCGCAAAATAGGTTTGCTCATCAAAAGAGCTGAGCTTTTCCACATATTGTATCCACATGCAGTGATCTATATGGAGCAACTCAACTAAAAGAATATCTAATTAAGTAATCAGATTGCATGTCTTTCTGTATTTGATGCAAAGTCGTGCACACGCATGCTGCACTGGAGGAAACAATTTTCAGTACAGTATTAAAGAAAATGTAGGTGTCAGTTTTTGTCCATTTGTGCCATCCTCTCTCTCTCTCTCGTTCTCTCTCCCTCTATCATTTTTAATGATGCTGTTTAAATGGAAATTCCTTATAGACCAAAACAAAGACTGTCCAGTCCCTTGGTCATCTTATTGCTTGTCATTATGGTGGCGAGAACTCAGTCTGCTGTTGCTGGGGGTTGTGTCACACCAAATGGTAAAAAGAACTGCTCATGAATTAATTTTTTTAAGTTTCTGATCTCACCCTATAATGTAATTGAAATGCAGTTTAGCTGCAGGTGTAGCTACAGTGTGCACACAACACCTTTGTGTGCACATTGTAGCTGACGGCGAGCTGGGTCAGTAACCTAAATACTAAGCAACAGGACAGACTGTTTGGTGAATGCTATCGAAAATTGATCATTTCAGTAACAGTAATGATGATATTTAAAATGCTCTGCTTTAAATCCCCACATACCAAAACACATAGATCATATTATAAAACCTTTGAAAAAGTGAATATGAAACGTCTGGCACCTTTGTAATATTATCAGAAGAAGAAGAAGAAAGGAGAGAAATTTGCATGTTGCGAAGGGAAAAGAGCAATCTCGATTTTAATGGGAACGCCGGAGTCAGATTTTAATGTCAGGTCCAAACTTAATCCGGATAAATCACACCGAGACACAATCCAGATAAGAGATGCATGTTAATGCCTGGCATAAAGGGGCACCCTGCGGTATCCCTGACAACCACACTGGACGGTCTGTTGGGATCAACCATGCGAGTAGCTAAACAACGGTAACAGCTTGATGAGTAAGCTATTCTGAGCATTGGAAATTTTGTGGAGCATTCGTTAACCTTCAGCGGATATCACTCCAATTCAGTAATATATCAGTCTGACATTTGGGGGCACCCTGTTGCTGCACCAATCTCATTACCACAGTTGGATTATGCTGCTTTCTACCTTATTATTGGCTGTCAGCATGTAATGCTTCATATTGACTTGTACTGCTGAACTGAATCCTATACTCTTAGCGTATAATACCTGCAAGCTGAATTGAGACAGACATCAACATTACAGAAACATATTTTACATCTAGTCTACCAATTTTTTTCTGGTGTCATTTGCCAAAATTTTGATAATCTATGAGATTTCTTCCTCCATCCAAATACAATGAAGAGGAACTTAATTTTGTTTGTGCTGCTCACAGCTCATCTCTTACTAAAAAGGCTTTCACTCCATAGACCTCAGTGTCACCAGTTTTCATTGTAACTAACACAAAAAAGGACTACTGCCAGTGTTGTCCCTGGATAGTCTCTCTTCAGAATAAAAGGGACACTAATCCTGAAAAGACAGGCCAGTGAAAGACCATTTACCTCTGATGAATGTGGGGTGGAAACCCCAGAAACAGCCATCCATCCATGCATCGAAGGAGGACGTTCCTCCTCCCCAGATGTTTCTAGGCCTGCCCAAATGGGAAATGTAATCCCGTTGTGTGTTCTGGGTGTCCGCCCAGTTGGACCTGTGCAAAAGACCTGCAATCAAATACACATCCTGCCTGAACCACCCCAACCATTCGATGCAAAACAGAAAAAGTTCTACACAGAGCTCGCCGCAGATTTATTAGATTGCCCGAGAAGGGTTTACCCTGCCAACCTGTGAAGTTAGTTCATTCTGTCTGCTAGTAACTTGTAATCTAATTCTTTAGTAGACTAACGAAAACCCATTAAAAACAGATTGTGGATCAACTGGCTCAGTTCCTTCTTAGACACATGTCTCACAGGTCCAGGGTCAGATACCAGTACCCAACCTCAGAGACAAATACGTCAGAATAGACAGCTAAAGCCATACCTGTCAGTGTGGCTGGATACCAAGCGTCTTGGTCAGGGTTTGGGGAGGATCATGTTTGGATTAAAATTTGTAGTTGATTGAGGTTGGAGACACACCTCAGTTTGGGTGATAGTAAAAAGAAACCAACACTGAGTCATAATTACGGCACAATAGTGCTCTTTCAATTCAACATAAACAACTAAGACAAATGAGTCTGCTACAGTTCTTGTGAGGACAGTCTCCCAGGTAACCAGGTAAGTGAGAAAAATGCTTCATTTTATTTAACCAACTCCTTAACATATGATTTAAATATGATTGAGTGGTTAATTTGAGAAAACCTGGTTAATTACAAGTGATATTAACGCCCTGATGATGAAACACCCAGAAAGTTTTATTATGTTTCTAAGTAATCCATTTTTAATCACTTTGGTGTATTGCTTTGTTACGTTTTAGCTCTCGACAGGCCATTTTGTGCAAAATAGTTTTTCCCGATTTACTGCTTGTGTTACATCACTATTTAACAATATTATTATCCCATATTTACCTTACTAATAGCCTTTGCCATTTAAGAAGCATACTTTGCTGATGGGTGGTGTTGGTGTGGCTCCTCCTGGTTGTGAAACGATGCCCACAAACCCCAGGGCCATAACTCCCTCCAGGAGCCAAGCTCCATCAACAAACAATATAACACTGTGTTAATAATCTCTGAGTTAATAAGCATGGGAGATATTAACCTGGATTGGCTCTCTGACAGTTCTTACAAATTAAAAGAACAGCTCCGGGAATGTAATCTTTTTTAGCTCATAGACAAACTCACCAGACCAAATTTTAGAAATCCTCTTAACCCCACATTACTGATATCACACTTACTAAGAGACTTTATAAATAAACTCCTCTGATGCCGGACTTTTTGCCCCTGATGTTAGTGATTAAAGTCAGTGAAAACTAAAATCCCTGAATCTCAATCTCTGATTATCACCACAAGAAATTTTGGGGTATATCTTCAAATGGTTTGTCAATCTCTGGTATTAATCATATATTTTCTCTTACTAATCCATCTTCTTCACAGTCTGCCACTGTGAAGTGGCACTGCCCCTCATATTGTGTAGTCGTGTTGCTTCTGTTTTTGTAATTGTATTCTTGTGATTGTTTCTTGTTCTCAGATCTCTCTTGGAAAAGAGATCTTAATCTCCATGAGACTGCCTGATTAAATGAAAATTAAAAAAAAAAAAAAAAACACTGGCCAGTACTAGGGTCAATCAATTCTTAATCTCTTCATGTTTGAGCATTTTGTATATTGTGGTGGAGGAGAGGGAAATGCTGATATAATGCTCTATTAAACATAAATAAAAGGGCCTTGGGCAGACATGGTAACCACAATGCAAGGTGTTCTGGGGAAGGGTCTGGGTGCGTTGCTCCTCATCTGCATAAGAACCACAAATTTCTTCTCATCATCTTGTTTGGAAAACATGCTATTGCCGCTGGCCGTGCCCAGATATGAGGTGTAACATTAACGCATGAGGAGGCCAATCTCCCAGACTCATGCTGGGAGAGAGGGCTCAGAGGCGGTTCGAATGCTACACGATCAGCGTGAAACAACAGGAAGGCCCAGGGGTGCCTTTGAATTGTACAAGTGTGCATTGAATTGGAATTGACTGAAAACTAGTAATTATTTTTCTTTGGTACATTTTGAAAAGTATACCAATACAGTATATGTCCATGGCACCCCATGGCTTTTTTGTATCACATCTGAAGATTTATTTTTAGCTGAGTGCTTTTAAGGATCTTTCTGAGGAGACAGAATGTGTTTGCAAAAGATGAAGAGGAGGCGTGTTTCAGATCACATCAGATGGTCACTGATTTAGACATGAAGAAATCTGGAGGAGTGAGGGAGTTCACCTGTGCCTTTGAGCTGTCTTTAACTGCTAAACTTTGATGATGCAGTGTTTTTGTTCTTTTTAAATGAGACTGAACTGGATCCTGAAAAAACTTAGACGATAAGTGAGGAATAAAGTTATTACAATAAAATAAGTGTTACCTTTCATGATGCAGCAAGGTTCTTGCTGCTAAATACTGCGTTTATAATGTTGAATGTAGCAAATGAGGCAAAATCATGTCAGTTTAAGTGAACTGGTCAAATCCCTGAACAGCAGCACAAGACAAAGTGAAGTACTTATGAAAGATTAACGCAGAATGGGATATTGTGTTATACTCCCTGCAATTTGAAGCTGGAGTGAAGGCGGTGGTGTTGGGGGGCACGTACAAAGTGTCATCTGACCACACCAGGAGGCGAAAAACTCTTAATAGCTGTTTCGAATGGCCACACTTGAAAGCAGGGCTAAAAGCCTGCCATCACAGAGAGAAGCAACACGCAATAATTGTACAAATGGGGATACTGTAAATGGTGCACATTTTCAGGCGACCTCTCCTTCAAGGCAGTCAGCGGTGCTGCGCTCATTTTGACACGCAGAACATAAAGTACTTGTGGGGAAAAATAAGAACAAGAAGGCATGACAGAGAAGTTCAGCCCACATTTGTACACCAGGCAAATTGCTGCATGGTGTGTGATTCTGCTTTAAGACATTTGATACAATAAATATATGATGTAACATACACAATATATATCATCCATGATTACTCTTCAGTTGTTCTCAGCCTCAGAGTTTTTCACTGCAACTTTGCTCCAGACTGAACTAACACAAACTAAAACTGAATTCATTGTGCTCTTCAACCCTCTTCAAAGAGCTAATATTGAAGTTGCACCCAAATTCAGATGGATTTCACACGAGCATAATTTCCTTTTGTTGATATATAATTTTTAATGCACTTTTAATTCACTTTGAATTCCATTTCTCCTTCAGAAGTGTCAACATTAGTTCTTTTTCATGATGGACCCAGTGCCAATCCTCTCGGCACACAGCAGAGTCTCAGCTTGCTGTTTGGTGAGAGCAGACGATGACAGTTGGGTGCATTACACCCTGGGATGACTTTGGAAAAAAGAATGACAAAAAGTGACAAGGCAACAGCCGACTGGTAATATGTGCTCTCTGCAAATGCTGCACTCTGAAGCAATCACTTTGTTTGTGGCCTGTAATTGCAGCACTTGTTGTTGGTCAAGCAGTGCTGCTTTGAAACTGCCAATCTCCCCCCAAGTCTCCAAAGTTTCATCAAACTACAGTCAGTGAGGTCTAACATATTGCATCTGGTGGATGAAACCAGGAGGTAGATTGCGAAGAACAATTTCACACGTATCTCAGACTTCAACAGCAAATAGGTGATGGATCCAATCGCCTCCAATCAGACTCCACCCACATGAACAGTAAAAAGTAGGTCCGCAAAAGGCATGAGACAGAGCAGGGTCCTTCAGAGCAGAGATGCTAATGTTGCAGAAAAGCACCACAAGAATGTTTTAAGTTATCATCACAGAAACCAAGTACACCTTGAAAGCAACTATTGTGTTTACATATAACAGAACTCTAATTATTCTGACAATGAGTTTGGATGGGAAGATGGGTGCAGTGTTACAGCTGTCCGTCACAGTGTCTTTCTTTGAGACGTCAACTAAGACTCAGCAAAGCTAAAAATTCAAATCCTACCCATGGAGGGCTTTACCCAGCAGCTTTCAACAACTGGCTGGTCATTTGTGAAGGTGGTTGAGTGAAAGGCACTTTGACTGTGGCACTGTGGGAAAGTAGAGATGCTGGATATTATGGGATAGTCGAAACTTAGCAGTGAAATACTAAAGGAGAGAGGAGCTTCATAGAGAGGTCAAGTATTAATTAATGAAAAATGAGGTAACATAAGACAAAATGTCAGCTGATGGGTAATGTTGTCCTTTAAATCTTGATTTCAGTTTTGGACACACGCATATATATAGCTGAGGAACAGAGTTGAGTGCCCAAGCTTTATTTTTTACCGGTTGATCTACAGAAGGGCACAACGATGTTGAAAGTGCAGTAAGTCACGAAAGACGTCAGTGTGCACCATTGGTATGTCTGCAGTACCTGGTGCGTTGCTGACATTTGCTGGTACATTTTGTACTTTCGGTTGATTTGAGTCAGCCACAGCTCTCTGTCTGTTCACCTCCTGCCTCTCTGTTGTCTCCATTTCAGAGACAAGAAATATCTGCAAGGAGGATAGGCCACATGCTTCCCTGAAAAAAAATATATATAAAAATTATCAAGCCAGAACACCTAGATTAACGGTAGTGTCATCCCTGCAAGGTCAGGGTTTTTGATGTTGGTTTGTAATCTTCTGAACTGACTGTCATGACCCTTTGCCATAGAGTGCACAAATAATGCATTAAGAGAATGAGATGGGCGGCGTCCACAGGGACGGGGACCTAAGTGATATTAATGGAAACCATTAAAAAAATCTTACATTAAAAATATGACCTTTGGCTGGGCAGTTGCAACTGGCACTGAGCAGGTCGGGTGTCACATTTCAGCTGGGCACAAGCACTTTTGTCTGCTGGAGGTGGGGAGGGGGTGAATGAGCACAACAAATTCTTGTGCCACATTAAATGTCGCCTCTCCGCTCTGCCAGGGTGACCTCTGTGGCCAATTATAGGGGAGGCTAATGCTTTGGCTGACATATCTATTTGAATGGATGAGATGTTTTTCTCATTCGCTGACACAGGAGATCACACGCCTATTATCATCACAATGGCCATATATACAAGCTTATGTAAATGCCTCCTCGCGCAGTAGTGACTGTCAGGCCCGCTGCATATTAGCTTTATGTTCGGAAGAATGCCGAGTGTGGAGAGAATAGCAGGGATAAATTCAGGGTTGCTTGGATATCACTGCTTGAGCTGTGAAGGCCAAGCACCCAAAGATAACAAAGCCTTTTTTCCATTGAAGTGTAATAATATTTAATTAGTTCATTTGAACTGCTTTTGAGTCAGCTTTGAGGTGCTAAGACCATTATAGCATGAAGGGAACACAAATAAGACATCACCGAATTTGACACTTGTGACCAGGAGCGTGAAGCGATACCCAGACGCTGAACTGATGATGAACTGCTGTAGTGCTAATGGTGTGGTCTGACCGATTCCCCCGGGAAATGACCCTTAATTAGGCCCCTTCATGTTCATCCATGCCAGCACCTGAAGAAAAAGGCGGGGAAGAAAAGGCTCCTGTGGTCTTTTCAGAGGCGCTGGCAGAGATTTTTATCTGTAGGGCCATTCTGTGACTTCATTTGTGTTGGCTGGTGATATCCTCTCCTGCCTGCTTCATTGTTTCTCTGGATGAAGTGGACTTCCTCATCAGGCCCTAATTAGCTGCACGCATGGTGAAGGACTAGATAGTCAGGAATTCATATGCATGTGCAAGCTCAAGCCCAGGCAAATGTGTGTGTGCGACTCAAAAATGTGCGTGTCAGCATGACTGTGTGGCTGTGTGTTTGTATTGAGGCTGTGAGCTAGTGTCAGTAGTCATCCCATCTGGGGGAAAAGCCAACTGATTTGCCTCCTGGTCTCCTCTGTTTGATCTCACTGCTTGCTCAGCCATGAGTTTGTTTGGTGACCTTTGACACACAGATGATAGGACCATATTGATGAGCGTGCATGCATGACAGGTGTTTACAGAGCTAGAATGTAAAAATATCACCCACACACGTGCTTGCAAAACCTAATGTATAAGGTTCATTTGTATGTTGTTGGGTTTTTTCAGTTTTGGTGAAAGCAGAGGCCGTTCCAACATCCGTGTGGAGCAGAACACAACGTCTTTGTTTCCACTTGGTTTGCACACTCCTCTCTGGGCAGCCACCTTGATTAGGGCACAGTCCAAAAGTCTGTGGAGAGAGGAGGCAGTGGGGAGGAGGAGGACCTGTAGAAGGATGTCAGAAGACCGTCTTCTGTGCTTCTACATGCACATTAATGCAGCTGTCTCTCAGGCTTCCTGGGTGACCCTAAAGAACCCCCAGCATCCAAAGTGCACGAGTCCAATTCTATTTGCCACCTTTCATTCTATCAAGTGGCAACCCTTCTTTTCTTAATGACCCTCATGCTGCGCCTCCAGTTCTTTGAAAAGTTCAACCTGGCTCCCCTCACTCACTGTCAGTTGTCTGGCTGTGATAATTAAAGTCCCTCATCTTTTTGAGACGGGCTAATTTACTGTCTTTGTGCAGTTTTGTTCCGCCCCTTTTCAGGGCATTACTCGCTCCACCTGCCATGCTTCAGGGTTCCTCGACGTTCCATTGCACCTCGCTGCCCTTCATCTGGGCACCTGCGACAGTGACGACAGCCACCACTACTGTCGCCCACTGCCCTCTGCTGGCCACAGTGGGCACTGCATCAGTTGCAGCACCACTGGTATGCTCTGAAAAGGAGATTAAATGTAATGGTTGATTTAGCAGTAATGGTTTGGCTTTCATGTGATTGTTGCCTTTAATGCAGCCGTCTCGTAAATTTGTCGGTGACTACCGTGCGAGCAACAGAAAAGCAATAATTTAGCAGAAGATTCTCAAGGGGCCAATAGGCCTGTGATGCACCAGGTGTCATTCTCACTCACTGTGGTTTTGCTTAACATCCTGGATTCGCACATTCCCCTTACTATTGTCATACTCAGCAGTTCTGTGAGCTGTGGTGGATGAGCAAGCATATTAGCTTTATATTCAGTAAGTTTACTGGGACCGAAAGAAGAAGCTAGACTTGCATCCCCTTGAGACTTAACTTCAGAATAGCATGCAGTAACAACCCCCCCAAACAAAAACAACAAAAAAACAAAAAACACGCATGCTCATGTGAAGTCCACAAACGAATGCTACATTGCGCAGATGGTTCTCTGTGTTTGAACAACCATGTCCGCTGCAACAGTGTCAGTATTGTGTGTCACCATTTTGAGAATGGCTGGCTTAAAATAGCTCTTACCATTTTGGATTTGGCGACCGTCAGTGAAGGAGAGGATGTGCTGCAGCTGGCAAAAAGGTTTTCAGCAGTGACTATTGAGCCTCGCTGGATATGTGTGCGCAAAGACAACACACACGGACACACATATCCTCACAAGTTGGCAGGCCTGCCCACAGAGCTGGCCAGGGAATGAAGGCCAGAGAATGACTTTGCTTCTCCGTGTCAGTGGCAGCCCCCCAGCACAGAGGTGCAGGGGGGTGAAGGAGGGGCTGCTGCTATCCTTTGCTTGAGTGCTACTAATAAGAACAGGAAGCCCAGATAAAGGGCTCTCGTTCATGCTGTACCCACAGCCATAATGAGGCCTGGCATCTGATGGATTACCCAGACTTATTTCGCAAAGGCTGCCTCATTTTTCCAGTCGGCCTCCGCTACCCCTTAGCTCTCCCAGTCGGTTGAACAAAGACCAGTCTTTCTGGTGCCTCAGTGCTTTCATCGCACAGCCGTCACGTGTCTGGACTTTGTATCTCCCACTCATTAATTGTTCAGTGATAAGTCTGGCATGATTTCCTTGGAGCTATACACAATAAACTGTGACAGCGCTTGGCAAAGACACTGGACATAACGGCCCCCTTTGGTCAAAATCATAATGACTGAATATATGTTGCCAGCAAGTGCCATGTAAAGCAAATAGTCTAAATTGGGAGATGTTTAAATGAGGTGAAAGATCTCCAGCCTTGAGGCCTTCATTCAACACAGAGGATTTTCAACCACTAAAGGGAGCCCTGCATGTCTCTTCCATGCTACATAGCTACTGTTACACTTTCCTCTGTGATTTAAACTGCAGTATTCTCTCTCTAAGCATTGCTTTTATCAGTCTTTCTGCAACAAAAGGACACATGCTCCTGGGGTTCATTATCCACATTCTAAGATAAAGCTGCTGCAACTGTAGCATCCGAAGCTGAAACCATTATGATTGAAACTCAAACACGATTAATTTGTTAGTGTACAAAAAAAGCCCGTGGGCGTGCATCGTTGTAAAGCTGGTGCGTTTATCCCATGGTTGTGTTTGTTTATTAAAGGCAGCTGAAATTGATAACAGATCTATTCTTTATTTTTAACCCCCTTTATCCAGTTGGATAAGGCTCTGCTGAAAAGCTGGAGTTCATGGAGTTTCATGTTATTTGTTGGAGTTTTTAATTATTATTATTATAAACATCAGTGTTATTTTGAATGAGGTGCAGAACCCATTCATTAGCTCAGGTTTCTATGCTTCTTCCGGCCAAGTTCTCGAAGAGTTTGATTCTTCCCTGAGCTGCACAATACATTTATGGAGCGGAAAATGATTACTTAAACCTGCAATAATTGATTGTTGGAAAACATTTGCCTGCTTACACCTCCAGCAGTTATGGAGAAACATTATCATTCATTTCTAGTAGTTTTTCTGGGCAAGTGGCAAATTCAGGTTTCATATTTATTCTCTTTGAGGGAAATATCTGTTTCTTTGGATACTAAATTCTCCACTGTGTTGACTCTCTACCTGTCTGTCTACAGTATATTGGACAGGTGTGTTACAACAAGTTTATCATTGTCTTTTTTTGCTGAAATCAGCTGCTTGCTGCTGCCAAAACAGCACTTTAAGCACAGATTCAAGTATTTCTCTTTAGATTCATCAAGGCAAGTAATCTTTTTCACGTTGTCACAGTGCTTTTACATTGTCATCTGATATATTGTTAAAAATAAAGATATTGATTATCGCTGCTTTAAAAATGGTTTGATGAATGAATTAAAGAATTCTGGCTTCGCTTATGGTGTAAGAAATACGTTAGTCATTTATTGTTCTCCACACAGAAAATACAATCAATCAAGCTTTTGCCTGACTGACTAATCCGAAGACAGATGTCTTCCAGCGTCTGCTGAGGTTTGAACAAAAGTACTTTGGGGCGCGTAGGAGTGTTAATGTAGCATTCACTCACTACATATTCACAGGAAATAATTTTATGCGAAGCTACATGGCAGAAAAAAGGTTTTTTGACCATGAATCATTGCTAAATTATTTAAAAGAGGCTTTCAAGAAGAAACAATGGTCTAAGATCTGTTCAGCTGTATCCTCAAAGAGCCTATTTGATACAAAATAAGCCAGTGAAGGACTGCTCACCTCTGAAAGTCTTCTCTGATAAGCAGGAAGTGAAACACCAAGGACAGACTGGTTGGGTCCGTGGACTGCTTTTGCAACCATGTGTTTGTGCTTGAATGTGTCTCTTTGCATTTATGTGTGTGTGTGTATGGGCGGTTGAAGTCGACTCTGTGTTCTCTCCCTGGTGCTTCCTGGGCCTCAGCCAAAGCCAGAGCTCTGTAACAGGAGATAAAGCTCACCCGTTACCAAGACAGAAGGAAATGGAGCTTGGCTCTTTGGAGAAGGCCACTCACAACTGTATTTACATCGTGTTGGAGGAGAGCACAGCAACGCTAAACTTGTGTGCGCTCATCAGTGAAGTGTCGTGTCTGCACAGAGAGAGCTGTGGTTTGTTTAGAGAGTGGTTTGTTTAGAGAGCTCTCCCTGAACAAAAAAGAAGGACTGCCTTTTAATTGCAAGGCTAATTTATCGCCCGACTTGCTAATTAAATTGGGTCTTCCACCAGCCTGCCTAACACCATGACGGCACAAAGCCAGCATTTGAGCAAGGCGTGGAGTGGAAGATTTTGCCTTAGGCAAGTAGAGAAGAGGGGAGGGGGGTGAAGGTAGGGCAGAGGAAGAGACGGAGGCAAGCCTGGGAGCAAGGTCAAAGGGATGGAGATGGGAAAAGAGAAAGAGATGGAAGAAGGACCGAAACATATGTCCTGCTGCATAACGCCATTGATCCCCCTGTTGTAACGCCACAAGTTATGAAAGTTGCGGATGTTCACATGCACATGTAAGCTCCAATTAGTTTAGAAAGGTTGAAGAAGAGCCACAGCACAGGTAAAAATAGCTTGAGAAACTGTGGCCTACTGAAACTCATTTCAGGTCCAATATTTCTCCATGCGTTTGCTTGTTTATCTTAAAGGCAAACTGGTTGCTCCAGTAGCTTATCTTCAGTCATAATGCATTTTAACCTCTGAATAGTACGATTGTGTCCCAGTTAATAAAATCAGTTGATGCAGGTGTAAAGTTCATTCACTCCGCAGACACTACATGTTTGAGAGATGCAATGAAGTGAAGGGCAACAATCAGGATGTAAAGTAAGGTCGCAGCTGACTCTCAACAAACAATAACAAGCATTGCAGAAAGGTTTTGTCAAGAAAATAACAAGAGCATATTTGTTGTCTTCACACTGTGCAAAACCAGGAGGACTCAAAGAGATATTTCTTTGTCAGCCAGGAATCTAATTTTAATTCTCCAGGTCCACATAAAGCATGCAGGCATGTTTATTAACGATTCTGCTTGAGTCGCAGCCAGCTCTCATGCCTGCATGATGGAACAAACCAACTGCCATAGCTATCTCACAGGTTTAAGAGCTGTTTGAGATGCACACTGATGGTGAAGCTCATGAGGCGCAAACGCACACACTGTGTGTGGACATGAGTGCATGTCTGCACATCAAACACTGTCACATGCATGGCTTGTGACCATGTCAGACAGAAAAAGAAAAGATATGTCATGCTGTCCCATATCCATCATGTACATTAAAGGACATGATGGACATGTACAACTATTCCCCGAAGTCACAAGTATGTTTGCCTTTGCTGCAGGACTACAAATGCATATAATGTTCGTGTGGCAAATGTACACAGCGAGCGACCTCGCCCGTATCCTACAAACAGCCTGTCTGTCACTGTGACCCAAGGGAGAGGAATGGTCGAGGATATCCACAAGTTACAGCACGCTCATTTGCACAGCTGCTTGTTGCAGTTGTGACAATTCCTCTCTGACACGATCACATACTGTCACACAGGAAAATACTCAACCGTTACAGTTCAGGTTGTGTGGCTGCCGTTCAGTCGAAAGTGCACACGCAAATGCACACCAATTGCAAAATGCATTATAAATGTAATCGTGTCTTTGATCCAAAATGACATCCATGACTGGAATTTGTCACAGCCACAATGAGCAGCTTGTTGCTGCATACATAAGAAATTTGTTTCTCCAAAAACGTTATGAATTTATTAAACTAAAACTGTTTCACGCTCGTCCATTTCTGAGAGATGCTGCTTGCATAATTAAGCTGAGATTCAATTATCAAAAGGTAGCACACTGACTGAATTTTAACAGTGGCATTATGTTTCACTTTTGTCCTGTGCACATTCCTTTTTTAAGAAATAAATTACTAATACAAAGGTGTAGTGAAATGCCTTTTGTCAGTTTTTCCTTTTCATTTGTCTTCCCATTTTAATTTCCAATTTGCAAATCATCTTTTTTCACAAGATATGGCATTGTACAACAAATAAATGTTTTCTTCAGCAGTAATAGCCCATCATGTTTGAATACGCAACAGATTCACAATTAACACAACAGCACATCTTGTTGTGACTAAAAACGAAATACTTTATTTTAATTTTCTCTTTTACACAGTAGGACTACAGACATTACTGTAGCATAGCCTGATTATCATCTGTAAAGCGCATTCATGTGTTCGAATGTAAAAGACACTGAAAGTATATGCACAAGTAAGGAGTGTTGTATTTTTTGTACATCACAGTTGTTTTCTTTTTTCTGACCCAGTGCAAAGTGTTAAATTAAATGCTGCATAAACCCTCTGAATAAGGCTCATCACCATCCTCCACAAAGTCAATACAGTATGCGTGAGAATAGAGTGCATTCATCAGCTCTCGTTGCTATCACCCTGTGGCTCATTCAGTAAGAGTTTCTTACTTATTGATTTTCTTTTGTCCATTATCTGGCAGGCGGTGCAACGAAAATGATAAACGTGACATGGTTGGGAAGAAGCGCTGTCGTCGCGTATGAATTTAGATAAGACATTTAAAGCTTACTGCAGAGGCGTCATACATCAAGTTATTATCCATTGTCACCTCCTCTCTCCCCCATCTTTAGCCCTCTTACAAAGGGCAGCCTTTTGAGCCATCGCTTCAAATCTGGGTTGACTCACATTAAAGGTCTCATCTGGTTTATTTAATCTGCCACGACTCTGTGCTTCTGTGGAAATATGTGCTGCTGAAAAATATGCATGTCTTTTAAATCACTTTTGTGGGTGAACATGCTGTAATTGTTTTCATTAAAGTGGTTTGCAAAAAAAATTGACACTAATTATTAGGGCTGTATGGTAATTCATCCTCTATCACTGTTAGACTTTTTTGCTCTCTTCTGCTAATATTTTTATGGACACATATTGTGTATTTTGATAATATGCCAACTACATTTTCTATATTCTTGGCATTTCCAGAGAACGCTCTCCTTTTGTTTTGTGGAACTGTTGTATAAGCATAATCTTTGCTCTTCTTGTTTAGCATCTTCGCTGAACTTATGCACCTGTTTCAAATGCTAATTCAATCCCGGTGGTGATTAGCGGGGTGTCTTTCTCTACTGAAGTTTCAGATTTAAATTTTAAGCAGCATTGTTGTATGCATGCTGTTAAATAACAGCAGGTGTAGGTGAAAAACCATGATGAGTAGTGCGCATTGGTATGAGACATGTATTAGAGAGGAGAGTGAAAAGTTTGTGTACAGGGGTTTCTGCAAGGTTTCGCACAGCGTCCTTCAGGAGCAACTGAAAGGCCTCGATGTGGACAGCAACGCGAGGAACAGCATGAAAAGTTAAAAATATATGTTGACTGTAACTCAAAAACAACTTTTCAATGAAAAAATGCAATATTTTGACAAATATGCTGTGGGTTTCTGCCACAGATTCAACTTGGTTTGACCACTCTTATTCTGTTAAGAATGGAGCTGGAGGTAGAAAGAATTTAGCATATCTTAGTTAGCCTGGTTCTTAAAAGAAAGTCCATCAACCAACGACTGTGATACCTCCATAAACAGTAATGTAAAAAATGATGTGTTTACATTTAGAGTAATGTCCATATGTCTCAAAAAGCTGAACTGATACTGAAAGAGTAAAACTGCCTCCTGTTCCCTGGGAAATTTAGCACTCATTACAGAATGTTGTTCATTATAACACAGAATCTAGCTTTTGCATCCTTGAAAAACTTTCCAATCTCAGGTAAATCACTGAGCATTCATGTGAAGTGACAACATCAAGTCAAATGTTTTGAAAAAAGTTCCACAAGACTAAAAAAAGGAATTCTGCCATTTGTTCATGAAGGCCAGGCTACATGAGTTAAAAGAGAGAGAAGACTGCTCTGATGAAGGGAGCAGGGGATAATGACAATGACAGTTTTGATATCATTTAGATTTACCCATTGTGGTCATGATTACATATGCTGCTTTCTTTGAAAAGCCTTTTTTCCAGGTTTTACTGATTAGCTTCAACCAGAGAGGAGGTACTAATCACTGAAATCAGCTGGTATAGTGTTTGATTGGTATGAAGTCCTGGATTCCTGACCCTCTCCGTCACATTGCTGCTCCAGCTACGCCTCTTGGAAAAGATGAGAAATCTCTCCTGATCGTGATCTCCCAGAGAGGACAGCATGTAGCCACATCCATCCACCTATCGCATTCTTACCTCCAACATCGCAACCCTTTGATTCTTCGGGTCAGCTACCTAAGACTAATTAGACAGTTGCATAGCAACAAGATGATGCAACAATCCTCGTCTGCTTTGCGCTCCTGTTCTCTGCGGTATTAGCTCACAGCTGTGCTTTGTGTTTGTGCACAACAGGAAAGAAACTCCTGAGCTGCCTAATATCCTGCCACATTCTCCATCACACACTGAACCATAACCAGTTATGCTGATGAGGTCATTAACTAAGGTAATGAATGCATTACTTAGCATATGTCGACATACTTGTTTTCAAACAACACACTGTGTTATTAACATTAACTACCTATGCTAAAGCATGAGGTTATGAAGGAGCAAAGGTAAATTTATTCTCATTAATATCCAAATGTATGCAGCAAGACGCTAAAACATTGATGCCAATTATTGGTTCTATGGGGGATTGGCTGCGGTATAAAAACAACCTTTATTTCATGTGAAAAAAAATTGTGTTTGTGTACTCAAATGACTTCAAATACCGTCCATGTATCTACATGTAGGCATACCATGACAGTACCATGAGTACACAACATTATATTTCTAATGTTATGTATGACAATATACTGGATCACACCCTTACACTGCCTGCTGGTGGAGAAAGTAAAAATTTCACTGTTGATTTTATATCACAGCTGAATCTCTGCTTGCAGTAACACCAAGAGAGTTTAATGGCTGAACACAAGTAGTGTAGTCAAATAGTTAACGTGTTTTTTCCTTTTGATGAATGCTGGTCACACTCACAGCAGCTTAAAACCAGAATTTCATGTCAGTTTACACAGTTGAATTCGGTATCACAGCTGTTTACTCAGTAGCAACCTTTTTAGACAAATGATCCACTCACTGGCCGTATACTCTCACCCTTTCTGCACATCATGTGACATTATCACTCTTGATATCCTGAGGCGTGAGGAGGGCTTGATGTGTGCCATACATACAGACATGCAACCAAACCCTTGGAGGGCCGGCGGCTGGAAACTTTTACCCAAACTAAACTTCTCAGGCTAGGACCAGATTCAACGTGGTGCAACAGGTGGATAACAGCACTGGGGACAGCTGGATGCTGCACCACGCAGGTCTGCTGGGACCTGAAGGGTGTCCAGTTCAGGGCTGATTGAACTTGTCTTGCTGTTTTCCAACCTTTGTTTGCTATACCACTGCCCACAATGAAGTGACCGCTGGTGCTGAATGGTTAGAATAAATAAAAAAGAAAAAAAAACAGATATGCTGCTGCTACTGTTGGGAGTTGAATATGAAAACATCTTCTGCTAGAGATTACCATGTTAGTGACAAATGATTTTTTGGTTTTTGACCACAACTAAAACTAATTGTGGCTAATTGATTTACCTGTTGTTGTAATTATTAGTAAATCCCCATTGGGAAAAAAACAGCTTCATATACACCCTCAGAAAAAAAAAAACTGTTGTAGTTTTCATTTCTGGCCAAGATGCACTGTGGTGAAATTTTTTTTCAGAAACTGGTAAATAGTCAAACTGTGCAGCTTCAACTGAACTGATAGCAGATATGTTTTGAGCCATCTAAAGCATCAATAACAAATTAGAGGTTTTGATGTGGGCCCTGTGGACTTGCAATTTTGCACTGATAAGATAAATCATAAAAAATAACCGCAGATTGATTCATAGTGTTAAGATATTAGATATTAGACTGATGTTCCTTAAACTCCTTTAAACCTCAGTGACGGGTGGGTAAGTCATTACAAATCCATGCTGTGCTGCCAAAAGTTGTTCAGACCCACAGAAATTTATTTTATATTCTGGGGGAGATTCAAAAGTTTTCAAAGATACAAAATATGTCAGGCTGCACTGTGAATATATGATTGATTCATAAGACATTTGAAATGTAATTCATTTGAATGATGAGGCCATAGAATAAAAATGTGGAATAAGAGGGGGGCTGAGCATCTTCAAACCTGGTGTGTTTATATGCAGGGGTTTGCTATTTCTTGGCACTTTTTTTCATAGCAACTTTGGGAGAATCTTTGGAAGAACATATTTCATGTCCCCAGCCATTGATCTGAATATCTACAAGATAGGGAAAATATGAGGAGCAGTCCAAGTTTAATAACTTTATCTTGTTGGTGACTGTATTTTCTAAACTGCGGCTTGAACCTGTGTAATGAGCCTGAGAATTGGATTGGATTAATTCTGGATAATTGTGAGGAGATTGCAATCAAAGTTTCAATTAGACTGCAGCTACAGTTAGGTTACTTCTGCCTGGTTGTTGATTTGTGATCTGTTAATTTGGAATTACAGTATTAGACTTCTCTCCCTCTCTCTCAGTCTCTCTCGGTCTCTCTTAGTCTCCATCTCTTAACGTAGGGTATGGGCTGGGAGCTTCATTATTAATCCTGTGTTTTCTGTCCACAAAAGGACAGTAATGTTTTATGGATTTTTGTGTTTGGACAGACCATATTAACCTGCAGAGACAAGGCCGTGCTGAAAGGCTTGTTTTCAACAAGCAGCAGGGCTCAAATGAATAAAATTATTTATGAATGTACAGGGGATGCGCGGAGCAATATGATGACCTGATTGTTCACAGAGGTTGATTGGACCCCAGGGTCGCCAGCACTGTAAACATTGCTGCTGGCAAGGTTTGTGTAAAATGAGTGTGTGGCTCTGGCAGTGCTTTCACATTCACTCACCGAAATAAAGGCACTGAAATAATAAGGTGGCAGCAGCACTGCAAGTTGTAACTGCCACAGAGGCATTACAGATTGCCCTACAAACTTGAAAAATCTTTTAAAAATTTTGCCAGCCCCACTCACAACATAATTTTGCCTGAATAACCTACAAAAGTCCACATTAGATGAAAGATTTTCTCATCTCATCCATTTAATAAGTCTTACAAGCCCAGTTTCGCAGCCCACTTCTACATCTATGATAAATAAAGCTGGATATTCCTCAGGGGAGTTAACTGAACTGTTCACAACATAAATTTAATATATATATCCGCACAATAAACAGTAGGGGGAAGCAGCATCCTAAAAGTCAGTGGTCTGTTGTATAATATGAACACGAAGAAAGGGGCCGCCGAGGCGGAGGGGGCGCAGAATTAGACTATCTAGAGCAGTTCGCCCTACTGGAGATGGAATTTAATTGGCTTCCTTGTGTTTGTTTCCATTGGCATTTGAAAAGACATCATGTACAATTTGCTTTTATAATATTGGCATTTCTGGTGTGTACATATCATGTGCTGAATCGCGTCCAGTAATATCCAATATCCAATCAAATGCCTTACACTTTCTTATTGCAATATATTTCAACACTTTAGTGAACTGAGGTATTGCCTTGTTGTTCTCACATGTAACAACGCACAACCACCAATCCGGTAATATATTAAAACACGTCAGCAGAGATTTTCTGCAAGGTTAGGTATTACTATGGACTGTGTGCGTTTCTACTTGATGCGATTCTATGGAGAGTCTGCTGTATTGTTTTGATTAGGAAAATCATTGGGACAGGTACGGCCACGGATTACGTTATCTGAGGTTCGTTTCCAATGGGTTAATTTACTATATGAATAGTTAATATTTCAACGAATGGTCATTTGGATTGCACCTTGACGAATAAGCGCAAAGTAAAGCTGGGCGTTTGCCTCCCGTCTGCTAGCTAAGAGCTACACAGCGCTAGCCAGCAGCACGGGTAGCTTTGATCACATAGGTCTAGTATGCTAGTGCCTGACCATTGTTCATTTCAACGGTCGTTTCAATGTGCCTCTGCATTTTAAAGTTGGCGTTAGCGGGCAAGGATACCGTATATTTAAGAGCGATACAGCAATAAGTCGTAATGCCGAAAACGGCATTTCATGTTCTGCAGCTGTTCCTGTTGTTTCAGCTCACATAGCTAAGCTAACACGCTAATCAACAACGGTGCAGTTTGCCAGCTGGTCCCACGTTTCGAATCGTTAACATCCCAATTTAACGTTACAGGGAAATAATTTAATACCGATTCTGACCTCTTACTTGCAAGTGAAACGATACCTGAACACGCACACACACACCAGCGCTTGTTTTCAGTATTGTAGTTTAGCATTAACATTAGCCGACGCTGTCTTAACACTGTTGGGGGGGCATACAGAAGTGTTACGTGCCATACATTAAAGAGTAAAAACACAAGAAACTGCTACCATAGATTAATATGCTAGCTCAAGCCTGGTTTGGTTGTACTGTAAGGGTAGCCCGGTTCCATGTTTAAATGACAGCCTTAGGTCCATTGTAGAGAGGTTAGCCTATACCAGGGATAAATAGTTGAGAATAAGTAATTTACACAACAGAATGCACAGTGGGTATTAAACGAGCCACCTCGTAAAAAAGTGCTACTCTGAAACATTTAATAATGTGTGAGGATATATAACTGCCTGTTGTCGGAATCAATCATTTAATCTTGCACTATGTGCTCTCATCCAGCAGAGGGCACTGCTGCATAGGTTTTTATGTAAAGCGCTGCAACGCAGGGGATTGAGTGCGTTTGAATTTTTTTCTTATTTTGTAATTAGCATCTTACAGCCCTTCAGGTTTTCCCTAAGACAATGCACAGAAATTGTTGGTTACACTTGGGGGGAGGGGGTTCCTCTTGTTTGACAGGACCTTTGAGGAGGACCTTCACAGATGCTAACTTCAGACACAAACAGGACTGTTTGAAACACAACCCCTACGTACCTTAACTGTGTGCTGTGAGGGGGGTTCCCCCACACACATATTCTCTTCTCAAAAGGGCTTTTTTGTGGTCAACTGGCCTAATTCCTCTGTGACTTTTCCCACAGTATGTAGTGGCAGGGAGGGCAGAAACCACATCCAGGATGCAGATGCTCACTTCCCACGTGGTGATTTAGGGAGAGGTCAAAGGTTAAAATGCAACGTTCTTGTTCCTATTTTCTGAGCTAAAATTGCCCTGACTCAGCATAAGGAAAAAAATGATTTCTAAGATCTAAGATTTTAAAACTGCTAATGTTAGGACTATAAAGTCTGGTCAAAACTTAGTGAGAAAAGAAGAAGTTCAGCTACAGTATTTGGGCATTCTCTCGACTCTAATTAACGAGGTGGTACCACAATGCTACTTCCTCATGTCAAGAAAATGCCACATTAGCATCTAAAGAGTAAAGGCGATAGGGAAAGCTGCTTTATACATTCACTTGCTCAATAAAGATTAATAGCAGCAAGACATTTCTATTAGAGGAAATGTGGCTGGCCAAGGGGAGGTTTTGAGCCAAGACTGGGAGGGGTTTGGAGGAAAAGCCAAAAAGGCGATATGGCCGTAGAAGGAGCAGCATGCTTTCTACTTCCTGGCTGGACAGCATCCCTGGTCATAATATCTCCATGCCTCAGTCAAACCCTGTCTCAAAATTACACAGCAGTGTGCAACCCTATTGTCTGCATTTGCTTCCACTGTGGTGCAAATCATACATTAATCCCCGTTAGGCTTGTAGATGTTGCCATACTGCTACGAGATGTTATGTCTTCTAACACCTCCCACTGTTTTCCTTTAGGTCGCCCCTGCAGTCGTACAAGTCATGGAGGAGCAGACAGGCTCCCCTGGAGCCAACACCGACAGCAACAGCCAGAGAAATGGAGATGAGGTAAGAGCTGCACAAACAGATATCATGACATATTTCGCAGTTTTTCCAAATCAGAATCCAAGAATGTCATGTCAGTGTATACCTTGGAGGGGGTTGTTACCTGAACCATCAGAACTTACAGTGCCTGCTTTTGTTATCTGTGCAGAAGCCCAGACGTGGCAGCTGGACCAAGGGAAGGAAGAGGAAGAAGCCAATGAAGGACAGAAACGCACCTAAGGCCCCACTAACGGGCTACGTTCGCTTCATGAACGACAGACGGGAGCAGCTACGGGCAGAGCGTCCAGACGTGCCCTTTCCTGAGATCACGAGGATGCTGGGCAACGAGTGGAGCAAGCTGCCCCCCGAGGAGAAGCAGGTCAGTGAAGGAGCTCCCCTCACAGGATCACACATTGAGCAGATAACTGTGCAGAGAAATGTGCTAACATTTCCACTTTGTATGTAATTCTGTGTGATGATTTTGTACAATTGCTTAAGATTCTAATCAAGTTCTTTTTAGTTTGGTGCAGCAGTATGAAATAATAACCAGGGTGGTTTTTCTACAAAAAAATGATGGCAGGTTTAATAATTGTCATCATTAAAGTTTTTCAGTATTTGAACCATTCATGCTCCAAAGGACTGAGCTGAAATATTTACCTGCAATATGCCAACACCTAAGATCGTCCCCAGCCACATTTAACACTCTCTCAAATAAGATTCATCTCCTTTTGCACTGTGCACAAAACAGTGCAAGAATAAAAGTCTGTAAAACTCACTATGTGAGTGATTTGGAACTGAGATGATCTTTCCACAGAAAATTGAAGAAGTCTGGGCATGTTGAGGTGGGACAGAGTTCTCATAACTTTGCTGTTGATTTTACCACATCATTGTTTTGCACAGAGTTCACAGCTGAGCCAGATTTCCCCATATCCTATGAGATAAGTCTTTGCATGAACATGGTTGATCAGCTTTTCTCCTAATTCCAACAGTAATTAAATTCCAAGATGCACTTTTCGTTGGAAGCATTGAGTGAATGTGGGTTATTAATATTGGACATTACTGATTTTTGTCGATACTGGAAGAAACTAATCCTTATTAGGTATAGGAATAATAACTGTCACTCACAATCCTCCTTCATCCCATTTCAACAAAATCTTGTTCTCCCCCCGGGGCCTCTCACCTTTCTCCTTCGTCCCTGCAGCGATACTTGGATGAGGCGGAACGAGATAAAGAGCGCTACATGCGGGAGCTGGAGAAGTACCAGAAGACAGAGGCCTACAAACATTTCACCAGGAAGGTCCAGGAGAAGCAGAAGGGCAAGCAGCACAGGGGAGGTGAGATCTGGTTAGAAACGCAGCTGGTTGGTCACTTTATAGTTTGCCAGTTTGCCAACAATCATTCTGAGGTTCTACTGTAGTTGGAGTAGTTGTTCTTCCTTGTAAATGTTGGGGTGATTTGCGCCCAGCCCAGAAGGCATTAAATGACCAGTTGGAGTAATAGAAGACTTTGGTCCTGTTGAACAACTCTTATCAATGTTAATGTAGCTGCTCACGTTCGAAACAGGTTGTCTGCAAAAAGAGAAATAAGGCTAATATTTTGCTACTCGGACCACTCATCCAGAAGATTTTTCACTTACTGTTTGATATTATGAATTACTGCATGCTTTGAATGTACTCCAGTATTTGGTGTAGAGACTCAGAGCTCTTTATTTGTTTTGCTCAGTCAATGGAAATATGGCAAGTAAAAGGGGATACTTTACAAGCACGTTGTAGTTCAGCTTATAAGTTATGGTTCACGTTGAGGCCAAGGAGCCGTCACTTTGCTCGAACAACACATGGTCCGTATTATCTGCTCCGATCTCCTTACGGTGGATAAATCTCAGTTTAAATATCAGAAATGTTGATGACATAAACAGCCCTGTCCTGGCAAAAAAAAGTCACGAGAACTGTGCTCCAGTGAAGGAGATGGTCTCATTACAGTGGATTCACAATATGGAGCGGAGTGTTTTGAATTACTTTTATTCATTTTAGCAGTTTACAGTGTGGTAAAGGCAAGCTGTGCCGTGGGGAAACATGAATCATCTGCTGTCTTCTTTCATTATTCTTTCCTTCCTCTCCAGATGTGGGGCACCAGGTAGCCAACGAGGCTCTTCACGAGGTCAGTAACGCTTTCCTCTCCTATCACAATCACGTTTGCTCTGCTAAGGAAGAAATCCTCTTATAACTGTCTGAACATGATTAATTCTAATATTAAAATAGTTGCTCCACGGTTTCTGTCCAAAGAAAAATAAGCACTTATCAGATCCTATTCAGAGGCACACCCACAGCTCAAAGAAACAAAAATAATTTGGTTAAATTGCATAATCTTGGTAAGAGTTTGGTTTTGCTATTTTCTCACCCATGAACCTCTAAATCTGTTTGTGTTTGCCCTCCTCTTGCTCTACACATTCAGAGCTTATTGTTGCATCACTAAAGCTGGGTTAATCCACTTTGGTGCTGTGTTTGTGATCCAAACACTTGGCTTCCACCAAGTGTGTAATTCATTTCTATTAAGTTCTGCGTGTAATTAAGAGGTTTCCCGTGTAAATCTTTCGGGATACTCCGGAGGGTAGGAGCCAAGGTGACTTTATGGGAATTAGCAGGCCTGTGGGCATAAAATACCCTCCAGATTTCAAAGGACACCGAATTAAGTATTAATTCCATCATAATTACATTCCATCACTCCCAATTTTAAGAAATTGGGAAGGATGATGCATTCTTTCAAAAGGAGGGACTATACAATGGAAACTTGCACTGTATCTTTTGCCTCTGTTGTGAAATACTTTTTATGTCAAATTACTGCAAACTGTTTCACAGCCTTTCATGATGTAGCAGCACCGTAGATGAAATTACTTCTACCTCCTCATTTCTTAAACTCTATCACTCTATTTCCCTCGTGGCCGGATATGAAATCAATTACCCGCCCACCCACAGCCCAACGAGATGAATGACCGGCTCTCGCAGTCGGTCTGTGTTGCCAAATGGTTTCACCGTTCATCTTATCTCCTTCCCTCTCACTGTTTCTGGCTGTCAACAGAAGGATGCCGAAGGGAAGGACAGGACTGTGTTTGACATACCGATCTTCACAGAGGAGTTTCTCAACCACAGCAAAGGTACAGAGCCTCCAACTGCTGGGACTTTTTAAAACCTCAGTTTGTCTAAGTGGTTTTAAACACAGTCCTCTGCTACCTCAAGAGAACTTCTGTTTCATATTGCTCCGTCGTCTCAAAATAGTTCCACGGTCAGAACAACTCAGCGGTGCCCTGGACCTAAAAACGAACACACCTCTTTGAGCAAATTAAAAATTGATAGTAGTCCCAGCTGTTGCACATTGCTATATCATCTCTCTAGCCTCTTGTGTTGATCTTCCCTGTGTGTTTCCCTGCGCGCGTCCCTCCACAGCGCGTGAAGCCGAGATGCGGCAGCTGCGCAAGACCAACATGGAGTACGAGGAGCGTAACGCGGCACTGCAGAAGCACGTGGAGAGCATGCGTGGGGCGGTAGAGAGGCTGGAGGGCGACGTGATGCAAGAGAGGGGACGCAACGGGCTCCTCCACCAACACCTGGAGACCCTACGCCAGGCGCTCACCTCCAGCTTCTCCACTGTACCTCTGCCAGGTGAAAACCTATAAATACATAGTGAAATAATCTCTCTTTCCTTATTGTCTAAATAAAAATGAATTAAAAATTGAATTACATGACTCAACACAATCTGAGATCATTTTTTATGCTGGGCATTTCTGCGGTGTGTCAGATATTTGCTGATGGAGAGTTCCTCTCTCATCCATTATGACAGACCCGGAACATTAGTTTTGGCGAAACTTGTACAAAAATGACACACGCTCCTTTTGCTAATCAGTATTCTGCTGAGTGTGGAAAAAGCCGAAACAAAACTGCTTTGCTCTTATCTCTTGAAAGCGTGCATTGTGGCCTCTGGCGTAAGATGTGCTGATAGCGATCAAAGCGCGTTGTAAACCAATATTGATTTGATATGCCACACCAGTAATCCTTCCCCAGACACAAACACAAGTAGTGCGGTCAGATATTAGTTCAAGCCACAGTTTAATTAATTAATAATAATAATGTAGGTGTGCTCATACACCGTAAGTGTATTTAATGTGTCTCTCTTCCTTCATCCATATAGTGTAGATCAACAGACTGTCCCTCATGACCACTTGTTAACCCTCCCTAATTTTAACCCTTTATTCAAATTTAAGGAATTTGCTCCCACTTTGTTTCACGTATAGACAGAAAGTGCAATCGTCCTTAATGTCTTGCTTACGCGGCAGAGACACGGACTTTCCAAACAGCACAAATTGACATAATACTGGTGGAATGATTTCATAAGAGCCTGACATTGAAAGATGATTGCCACAGTCATTTAGACGTAGCCTCAGGGAAGCTCTCTCACACATTCAGTGTGTAGGAGAAAATGTCAGTGAATTCATAACCAGTAGCATGAAAGCTTCTTGCCTGTGTGAGCAGGTGTACCTGTCAGGTAATAAAGGGCAACCCTTGTTGTTTTTCTGTAACTGTGGCATTTCATTTAATTAACTTAGTGTAGGTTAACTGGATTTGACAACATAAGTGCACCTTCTCAGTCTTACATAACTTCATATGTCTCAATCTTACTTTTGCATTGTGCACCTCTAATGGACAGAAAACACCAGCGCTACAGCTGTTTCAGTTTTCTGGTTAACCATGAATAGTACTTCATGATGTGTGTGTAAAGGTAACACATGAGATGTCATAGGAGATCTTATTTGGTGGGTAATCACAACCTTTTAAGATTTTGTGTTCACCTAGATAAAAAAAAAAAACCCACAGATACCTAACATACTTGTTGTCCCACAGGCAGCGGAGAGACACCCTCTCTCGAAACCATCGACTCCTACATGAAGAAGCTCCATAGCATCATTGTCAGTTGCCCCCAAGAGCACGAGAGTCTCATCAACACCGTGAGAGACGTTGTCAGCCGCCTGGACAGGTGAGCGGCACTTTGTTTTGACATGTTATTAGAGCCTTTGGAGTTCAACCAATCCCTTTTCATCATCATCTTCATCGCTTAATCTAATGACTTATTTTTTATTTTTTTGATTAATTGTCCTGTCATTGAAATGTAAACAATAACAACAAAGACTGATCAAAAGTTAACAGTGCATAATAAGATCAATCAATTTGTGTAATTGAAAAAAAAAAAACAGTTTCACCTCAAGGTGCATTTATTAGCCGTTGTGGAGCTTGTCTAATTGTTCCAGCAGTGAATGAATTATACGCCTTCTGTTCTGCTGTCTTCGCCCCAGATAATTGGACCAAGTCCACCTGATCTGATGGATTGAGACTCGGAGCGACATGAAGCAGATGCTGTTTCCAGGTTGATGCCTTGCTCCTTGATGGTGAATCTTCCTGTCATTCTGTCATCCCAGTTGATTTTAAATTGTCTTTTCTTGACTCTGCTAAGGTGACATAATGCTTCATATTTATTTATTTTGTTTGTTTTTTACATTTTTTACACACTATGATAAAGTTGTAGTTTGTTTTTATAAAATAATCAGATGACAGGACATGAAACAGTTTTCTGCTACTCCTTGCTCCTGATCTGTCTTCACCGTCCATTTATAGCAAAACACTTCCACAACAATATCTTAAATCAATATCCAACGTTTTTGTATCTGATCAAAGAGAAATGCGTCAGTGGGTTTGTATTCACCATATCCAAGAATTGTCGTGAAGCAACCTGTTCTGTTTTCACGAGCTGTGCCATTTATGTTATTTTCCTCTGTGAGAAGGTGTTTTTGTGTTTTCAATAAATGTATTTACATCATGCAAGGAGTCGGGATGTGTTCATGACATGCACAGTATGTTGGCATTGTTAGATACAGCAGGCACCAGTGCTCTCAATTTTTTTGTTTCATCTTATTCAAAAAGGCTTTCTTCAAGTAGTTTATATAACAGCCAGTGTCGTGTGCTGCAATAATCCCTCTTTGATGGCATGTCTAAAATTTGTGATGTAAATATTAAAGCTGCTAGTTTAATTTTTGACAAAGTGAATGCTGCACTTCAAGCTTCTGATTTGTCATGCTGGTCAGAACCGCTAACTCCTGCCAGCTAAGTTTTGAAGTCACTCAACTACAGCGTGTCAAATAGAAATATGTGGCCAGTCTGGTGCTGAATTGTGCTTAGTCAGTGTCTAAAACTATTTCCTTACAGTAAACGAGAAGTCCATAAGATTTGGACTGGTTAGGTTAAGTGAACAGCTCTGCTGTAATTTACTGGATGTGGAGAGAGACAAAAATTACTTTGCAGGTTGTCGCTCACTCACAGACGATGAGCTGCATCCAGCTGTAGGAAACAATAACCTACTGTATTATGTTTGAGAATTTCCCCACTCATAGCCATAGTAGTACAAAGGAGAGGCTGAATCTGCTGTAAGTCCCTTTTTTAGTAAATTAGCGTAACAAACCAAATGCTCCTGCTTTTTGACTCTGAGCTGACCTGTTAACTGAGATCTGAATTATCAAGTTGCTTACATAGCACAGTAAGGGTGTTTAACTTGACATTATGAGCCCTTCCTGTTTCCATTCACTGATGCCCATTTCCTCTTTGCCATCTGAGACTTCCTGTCCACAATGGCCACGTGTGTCACAGCGTTATATCCAACAATGTCCCTAACAGATGTTTCGATCCCACAGGAGAGTATGTTGGTTTCTGCTGTGAACTAATAATACAGTCACAGTCGCTGACTGCTTTAATCCCTCATTATATGACATTGGGGGAATCCATTTTTTCAGTTTTACATGCACACTGCTAAAGTCCAACTTCTCAGAGCCAAAGGGGAGGACTCTGGCAATGTAATTATAAAGTTATGCTATTATGAAAGTTTAAAATTTTATAACCTGTTTTGGTAGTAAAAGTAATTTTATTGTGAAAGGAGAACAACTGCAAATGTCAACCTAGGGGAAAAGGTCATGGGATCTCAAAGTCAGTAAAAGATATATCCTCTGGTAACCATGAATGTCCACACCATTAGTTGAAATGAAGTTGATGTTGACAATGGTTAGCCTAGTTTTTTTTTTTTTTATGTAAGTGTAGATGTATGATGGAGACATAAACTACATCCGGTGGAGCTGTGCGACTGGTGAGACACTCTCTATCTAATTAGTGTTGTTTACCTTATAACTTCTGGGATCATCTTTCAAATGTGTACCGCACAGTGTGTGCAGTTGGCCCCAAAGCTCATTTGTATAATGAGCTTAGCTACAGCCCTTTTATGCTTTGATGTCGGCCCCAAAGCTGTAAAAACAACACAGAAAATGGGATAAAAAGAACAAATGGTAAAGAGCAGTGGCTCATACCTTTATGTTACATTTTACGTGGAGTTGAAGTCCAGATGTTGCCCCATTTCACACACCTTTGTGCACCCCATCACTCTTCTTTCTTATCTGTTTTAAGATCTGGCACAATAGTTGGAACTGGCTGTTCTCCAGTCCCTCACCATGTCACTCCTCCTGCCCTCTCCTTGCCAGATCGTCATCACACCCAGTCCTTTGTCTTCACAAAGAAAACACCCACTGAAATACAAACACCCTCTTCTTCCTCGGTGGGGCCATGTCTGCATCCTTGGCCGCCTTCCTGGCCGTGGAGTGGTGGGTCGACAGAGGAGAGAGGAGCCAGCTCCAGCAGAGAGTCACAGATCCTGAACCAGGGGAGGGAGGGAGTGACTCAGAGAAGAGAGAGGATGAGTCAGGCGTCATGTGCTGACTTGGCACTGGACAGTCTCAAAGACCTGAATGGTTTCTGTTAGCATAATAACAAGCACTATTATGGTCAAAATGAGCCACATTTTATGAGCGTATACAGGCATGTGGGCCAATAAACATTTACGGAAATCCCTTTTTATCATCTGCAGTGAGATGCAATGATGACAAATTTGCAACTGAGTCATGCTTTCACTTGGTCAGGTTTCATTTCTTTGTGAGTAAGTTATTCTATTAGATCAGCTCCTATTTCAAAGGGTTTCTCATCAAAGAAGAGGTTTTTTTATGATTCTCTTGTTGATTTCCCTGACAGGACATTAAGAGCAGATATTACAGTCAGCTGCAGAACGGCTTCTCTGCAGCTGTGGTCTCGGTTGCCTAAGCAGCCAAGACAATACTTGCTGCAACACCAGGTCTTCCATCTCCTGACTGATGCTCCACTGGCAGTTTCTCAGCACATGTGGTTGAAAATTAGTTCTTATAAAAGAGAGCAGGACTTGACAGGAGACAGACAGACACCCCCAATTAAAACATGTTGGTACTGCAAGACATAGAGATGAAAATGTAGTCATCCAGATGGTGGTGGTTGGTGGTAATGGTTGGTGTTTGACATAGAGAGTGATGAGGGACTCTCCTGTAAAGTCTGTTAGCTTCTGTTACTCTCGCATTAAAAGGGAAAAATAAAATTTCACTTTTTTAGAAGAATTCTTTTTTCCTTTTATTCCATCATCTGGTAAAATGTCCTTCTTTTCAACTCTGTCGCTGATGTGAGTCAATTTAAACTTCACTGTGTGTGTCCCAGCCGACCCTGACTCACACTGCCCTGTCTCTCTCACTCTCTCAGATCTTTGTGACTGAACTCCAGCTGTGATGAGTTATAATGATTTGGGCTTTGCTGATAATAGCATAGTGTTGTGTAATGATTATTTCTGAAAAAGGGCCCGGGCACATTCAATCTTTTTTTCTTGAATAAAGCCATAAAAAAGTTAAAGAGCAAAACTCTGTGACATATTGCATGCTCTTTAAGAAATGAATCTAAAGACAGTGATGTTTTGTTAAAATTGCATATCTCAAGTATTTTAACACAATTCTTTTGACTTTGCCTTGACTTTCCCTACAACTTCTGTCCTCACTATCTTAATGCCCTAAACATTTAGGCAATAGCTTTTTAATTAATTGTCCCAGCACCTGATGCGAAAATAGACTTCTTGAAATTAGTCATTTAAAAAAGAGTCAATGACTCATCTATCTTCATTTACTCATTAGATAATCTCTGGAGCCAAGCATGGCGCTGTCCCTGCAGGTGAGGCATGCAGGCAGATCGTACAAAACCCAGAGAGACATTTCAAACGCAAACTACAATCCCCCTCTAACTCTTATTTATTCAGCTGAAGGAGAGAGTTACTCTCAAAAAGGCAAAAGAGGAAAATGCGAGTCATCCTTCCTCTTCCTTGATCCATCATCTGCTCCGTCTCCCCCAGCCCTGGAAAATCCTTGGCCTCAGTGCCCTGGACTGGGGCAGGGAGGAGGAGGAGGAGGAAACAATGCTTGGAATGTGTAAAAAACTTGAGTCATTCCCACATGTCAACCTCTGGCTCAGCTCCTCCTCCTCTTCCCAAAGGCATGCTGCCTTCAAGTTCCCCTCATGAACTCTTACATCCAAGCTCCTAAAGTGTAAATGTCACTTGTCCTAAAAAACAAACAAACAAAAAAACAATGTTGCTGCTGCTTTAAATAGTCCGTTTACTGCAGGTTTTTACTAGACTTTTAGTCCGAAGAAAGATTTATCATAGAAGTAAATGTTACAGCTGTGACAAAGGTGTCACCTTTCTGTTGTATTAATTCTAAAACAATGACTCAGTCAGTAATTTCAGTTGCAACATCAGCTGTTGATATCCTATACTGTCCTCAGGAATTTGGCCACCAAGTAGGCAAAGAGGGAAAAAACTGATGTTTTTGCGATTACACTTATCTGTACTTTTCAATGTGGCCTTAGATTTTAATTGTGATTACACCATTTCCAACAGCACCTGAAGGCGGCAGGGAAGGAGGGGATTTCCTCTCTACCATAGTCCCTTATGAGAGGCAGTATGTCAGTAAAAGACATATTGCTGCTCTCAACGCTTTTCAATAACTGTAACGCACACACACACACACACACACACACACACACACACACACACACTGTGTCTTTGCACTGCACATCTGTTTACTTCCCCCTGATGTCAGCTGTGTTTTCCATACAAACAGGGTTTGGAATATATTGTGGTACTTGAAATCAATTTGTTCCTTGATATGTGGCCTTGTGATTTATTATCAGTGAATGTGTCTTGTCTCCACAGACATTAATGGAAAGAAATGTCACATCAACACATGGGACAGTATATAACAATAAATAATATATAATAAACTTGATTTATATGAGCCTCTTTCAAAACACAGTCACACAGTTATCCTGAAATTGAACTGTAGGCTAATTCATATAGTAGTAGTTAGACTAATGCAAATAAACTACAAGGTCATGGATAGTGCAGTGACAGTGGTTCACAGTTATTCTGATCCTTTACTTGGTCGATAATGCTATGTAAAAGTATTCCATTACAAATCGTACGCTTAATTTATCATTTAACTTGAGGCCAACTTCCTAAGCTCTCAGCAAAAACATTCACGGCATGACAAATGGTCTCTTTCAGGAGCTAGTGAGGGCAGCGCTAACGCTACCTACAGCTGCTGGGTAGTGTAATACAATATGTAGTACAGGTGCTTCAAAATGACAAGTAAGTACTTAGTTACTTTCTGTCACTGCTGTTGACCACCACTGACTATTAAAGCTGCCATGCCATGACTTTTGAACTTGTCAAAGTGAGAAAAACAGGCGTCATGAATGATATTGATGATGTTTGCTGCATATTAACTACACGTGTGGTTTCTGGCGTTTGCCGTGAAAAAGACAAGAATACAAGAATCTCTCTCCATCTGCCGCAGAAGACCATGAGGTGCGTTCGAAAGCTTGCAAAAAAAGTTTTATGGTACCGCAAGTTCTCATCTCATACACAGTTTGAACGTCTTAAGTGGATTTCCATTTTCCACAGTTGTGCGCCTTGTAAATTGCGCGTTCACGCGGTCGTCCTGGCCAGCCCACATAGTATCCCAGTGCGCTCGCTCCCGCGTTCAGGCTGGTGGAAAGAAAAAACTGCAGCGGCTGTTGCCGAAGCCACGCAGAGAGGAGCCGTGTGCGAAAAAAAATCACAGGCAGCGGGCGAAGAGTTGAACAACACACGCTCGTTTTTGTTTTCCTTAGTCCTGCCGAGGTCGGCGTTGTCAAAAACGGGATTTATGGCTGCCAAGAAGCGGTAGGACCCGAGCAGGCGACACTCGGCGTCTACAAGGTATGGAAAAGTTAGCTAAAGGTTCCCGTTCCCCGCTAAATTGAAAGTGTCTCCGTGCCGCGAGTCTCGCCAGCTCCCCCCGGGCTTCCAAGTTGCGGTTTGCACGGCGGCGGTAAGCTAACGGCTCCGTGTCGTTAACGTTAGCGCCGAATGTCAAATGTGTGCAATCCCGCGTCCGGCGCTGGTGGTGCGGAGACGTGCGGAGAAGTTTGCTAGCCGTTGTCGGGGCTCCGGCGAACTGACTGAGAGCTCCTGAGCTCCTGGAGCTGCTACCGCCGCTGTCATGACTGACTGAGCGCTCAAACACCCGGCGGGGGGGCGGCTCGCTGCTGCTCGTGTTTCCGCGCACAAGTGAAGTTTTTAGCGTCCGCCTTGGCTTTGGAAACAGGACACAAGTTCTCAGTGTTTACATAAAACGGGGCAGACAGCGTCTCACTCGCCGCTTTTGACCAAACTCGGGTCCGGGCACCACCGGTGGGGGGGTCATTACACCGCCCTTAATGTTAATAAGATTAGAAATAGAGACCGGGGGCAAGAGAAGGGCCGCCGTTGCAAGCCTCTGCACAACAGTTGTGTGTGCGACAACAACAAGCTTATTGATTTATTTGATCTATCTATCACCAAGTGACTCTGTAATGCATCCAGACCTAAGGTATACAAGGTACATTAACTCTTTTAGCAGGCTGTAATTATTTGAGTGGTGTAAGTAATTCATCTTTCAAAGGTGTAGTTTATCCCCGCCCCCACACTCCACCAGTAAACAGGTGTAGGGGGATCATCCTGTCTTGTCCTCCTCTTCCATCCCTGACCCATCTTCAACCTGTGCCTTCTAACATGAGGCTGACCTGTGGACAAAGCTTGTAGGAGATGACACGATCACCTGTGTCATCTCCATCATATCAAGAAGTTTACCCAGGAATCCGCAATGGGACCTGTACCATGAATAATTTGACGTGTATCCTGTCTCTCTGCCCCTGGAAATCAATTAATTTAATTACAGCCTTTGGCATTAAATTACACACAAAACCTACCACAATGTGCACTGTGTTTAATTTTGTAGAAAAAAACTGCCTCTCTAAATTGCCACCTAAAAAGGGAGATTGAGCGATGACAAGCGATGACAGAAAATACATGTCGAATGGTGGCCTGCAATGACCAAAGTGGAGTTTTGTTTTAAAGGTGATATTTCACTACAACGCTTGCGAGAAAAACATTAAAAGTTCAATCTTGTCGTTCAGAACAGGATTGGGGAAAAAATGAAGAAATTCAAGGTCAGGCATATAACAATGAAAAATGGCTGCTGCACCTCCCTGGCGACGTCTTCCAAAAAATGTTTTGTTCCTCGTTTTTCATGTGCTACTGTCCACCTCAAAGAAAAGCAGCAAAACAGGGGAATATTTGACTTAACTTATTAGTCAATTATGATAATAATTGTGGTTGGATTTGCTGTCAGTTGACTGATTAATTCATCGACTAATCATTGCAGTTCTGCGTAGACAGCTTGAAAATGAGCAGTGAAGAGCACGGCATGTCAGCCAGTTAGCCACTCATGCAGTGCGTCTTTTCAGATATCATATACTTTATCAAAGTATGGGTCAGAGCCTGTGGGCTGAAAATGTATTGAAAAATGTACAACATATGATGAACATTCAGCCACATTGTTCAAATCCCAGTTCAGCTTGCCTGTTGAAATCCACACTATCCTTTACTTTCCCACAGTAGTGAGCAATGAAATCTTCTATTTATGTGACAAATGTGTTTGAACGAGAATCAATGTTGAGTCTCACAAGTTGAGACCGGTCAATGTTGATGTACATCACCGCACCTCAGTCCATTCAAGACAGACACAGGGCTCCTGATAGATGAGATCGTCTGTGTGCCTTCACGTGGGACTGCAGTCGCCCGTTCTTGTTTTTACTTGCTCCTGGCTCTTGTTTTGATTACCACTCTTGAGTTGACACTGTCAACAGAGGCAGGCGTCTGACATTGCTACTTCTTCACCTGTTTAAAGTGGATGAGGGAGAGGTGTGGGGGGGGTGACCGTGATTTCAGATTCTCCTCCTGATAAGGGCAGATGCCGGTCCCCGAAGTATGCGGGACAAATATTTGCTGGAATCATTTACTACATTTCATAATTTGGAACGTGCCTGACATTCTTCATGGTGAGTGAAGGGAAGATGGTGTTTTGTGGTGATCTCGATGTTTTGGCACAAGAGGTTTTGTGATTCCCCGTGTCTGTGACTCACAGACAAACGCCTAAATGATCAGAGCTGTTCATGACATTTACTTCACAGCAGCTGCTTGACCACCGATGCTATTTTATTTGGCTTTCACCTCTCTGTTTGCCCATTGCAGATCTATGCCATCACAGCTGTGTGGTAGAACATAAAGGTGCCATGAATTACCTTTTCCATTACAATGGGCTCATTTTGGGTTGTAAAGGAATGTCATGGGTGACTCACTGGGCTCGAGGCAAATCGTGAAATGGCAGTGCAGTGAGACGTCTGAAATCTGTCCCTTCACTTCGTGAACGGCCATGAAAGTTGTTTCTGTTTGCCAGAAAGATCAGCGACCCAGACCTTCACCTGAACCGAGGCTTATCACCATTTGTTAGTGATATGCTAACAGGAAGTAGTGTTGTCACGATACCGAAATTCTGATACCTACCTAAATATCTCGACGCCGATACTGAAATGATGCCACGGCCAAGGAGGAGTCGTTTGTGTTTAGTCTACTGTATCATGCAGTCTAATGATCCTGTGATTGGGCTTGCTTGCATTATTAATTTCATGCTTAGTGAAATTGTAGTTTACGTGCAGTGAAGCATTTTCCTTTTTGTTTTTTCAAACATGTAGGTATGTTTTCTGTTTTTGATCGGTGAAACTTGAATCTTTTGCATACCCCACACTTATGCTTTTTTTGTTTTCCTCCGGCATTATAGTATTTTTGGATGAATCTGTTAAATTATGTGTGAGTGCATGCATTACTCTACTTCAAAGACATTAAGTTATGCAGAGTTCTCTATATTAAATTGCATAAAACCTTGTCTGAATTCAAAAGGATTTTTTTATTTAATCCCCACTGGTAGAAGAAATGAAATATGTTTTCAAAGGGGAACATTCAGAAAATTTTACCTCACATCCTGACCCTGCCATAACTGATTTCAGTGTACTGTATTAGTAACAGTATATAGTTGTTATTAAACACTAGGTCTGTCTGAGATCCTGTTGTATTACTTGTAACTTGAGAATGAAGGCAGGATGGACCTTTTAGAAAAAAAAAACAAAACCAAAAACACCTGTAACTCCAAACTTGTTTGTTGGCTAATATGAATCTCAAACATTTGTTTTGGAAAAAAAAAATCAGTGACATAAATAATAGCTCCTTTTGGTTGACAGAATGATATTTACATGTGTGGCCCTTGCACAGAGATCTGAGAAGGAAGTGTCATGTGACTCCCCGACCCTTGACCTCTCCCCCTTGCCCCTAGCCAGGGCTTGAGCTAGGTAACAGGTGTGACCTCGAGGTTAAAGAGTGTGCACACACCACACACACATACATACTCTTTGTTGCTCTTAAAGAGGGACCATTTGCAATAGAAGTGCAATGATTAAACGATTAACAGATTAAAATCACATTATTTTAGTTTACAGTGATGTGTAGGTAGATAGATAGATAATTTACAGTGTGTGTGTCTGACTCAGGCTTATGACCTCCGCATAGAAATGTAATTTGCTGTCTCTCAATCCAGGTTCATGCTTCTCCTTATCAGAAGTGTCTTTGAACAAGGTATTGAATCCCTCCTCACCCCAGGACTGCTGTTTTGTTGTTGTCCATTATTTTAGCGAGGCTTACACTCTGACCCACCCATTGTTTGAGACAAGTCAGATAACAGTTTCTTCATGGAGATGAATGAGATCCACATGTTGAGGATACAAGCATCTATTCTGCTCACAGTTGTCCCCGCAAAAAAAGAGATAAAAATGAACTGAAATTTTGCCCCTCACGCAATTGTTGGTTGGTTTGTTAAAAATATATGATTGTTGATTAAGAACAAGGTGTGAGACCAGAACTTCAAATCCCACGTGAGATTTCCAAAATGTCAGAATCTTTGTGATAAACAGCAGAGTTCTCCTTTTACACCATCAGGAATGTGGCCATGTAGTTGCCCGTTGAACTAAACACTCCAGGATTTAGAAGGTCACTGGAGCCTGATAAAGTGCAGTTTGGGCTGGAAGCCATGACTTCAGCTATGTCTGCAATCAAGGCAGCGCCAGAGCCCAGTTTGTGTTTTGTTGTGGATCTCTGATCTTGATATAATTTGTGTTGGCAGCTCCAGGTCATGGCTTATACCGAGTACATTTTGCAGCTACCAGGCAATAACATTGCACCTACCAAAAGTCAGTGTAGTGTCATCCAGGTGGGAAGATGTCAGAACACATTAAAGTGATCCACTGGACCCCAAACTTAGCTGGATGACATTTTGCAGTTGCACAACAACAAGTCCAGTAGATTATTAATTAACAGTGATATTTTTGATGATCAGAAGCCCATTTCTTTTGAATTAGAAACCATATTATTTAATTAAAGTGCCTTTGTTCCTATATGAAAGCACATTTTTCTCTTGGGTTTATCAGCTGAGGAATCACGCTATCATGTGAAGATGCAACAGACCTTTTCAGTACTGTACTTGATTTCAGACTTGTTGCATGTGACTTTATGTCAGTGTTATGCCAGGTCAGCCAAGTATCATCACTGTTATGACTCATTTGTCAGTCAGTCTTCGATCTGTGGCTTGTTGGAAGAGGGTGGGTCCTGTGCTCAGTGTTGTGGTGACTGTCAGACATCACTGAAGTCTACTTTACATGTACTCAAACATGCACTGAAACAGTAAAGAATGATACTAAAGCACTATGTTAAATATTGGTACTACTGGAAGTTATGTTTTATTTCTGAGATTTGCTTATAAAGTAAGAATTAATTTTAAGTGAGAGTTTTCATTCAGAAACTGGTTTGTATATATTACTCCCTATAATCTTTGTTTCCCATGTTGCCTTGCCGTTTGTTCACTGGTTGAAGAGAAGTGATGAATTTTAAACAGTTTAAAATGTTTCTGACTGACCTTTTAAAGGAATATTGACTTAGTTAACTTCTGTGATTGTCTGGGTATGTCGAGGCCGTGGCTTTGCTGATAAGCTATTAGCTGAGGTGTTGATCTTGAAAATGCAAGTCTAATTAGCTGTTAGCAGGTTTAAGGTTATTATTCAGCAATGGTGCATGTGAAAAAATGAAATGATCAAGAGGCATGTTCAGCATGTAGTAAATATGTTCATCTCTAGCCTTTAGACAAGTTATTTATGATTGGTCCAAGTCTATAAACAAATGCTAATTGCTGTTTTTCATTAATGAGTTAGAATATATTATTCCAACAAGCCTTTGTACCACGGCTGTTTTGCCTTGCATACAAATGAGGACTATTAGTTTAGGTGATGACTCTAACGATTTAACCCCGCTGCTGCTCACCCCGTCAAACTTTATCCTTTCTCCAAAGTGTGTGATTTAAACGCGTGTCTCCTCCTCAGAGGGCAGGCAGAGTTCAGCTATTCAGCGTATAACAAACTGAGCTAATGGGCTGGAGCTGTTGGACTCCCTGATTTAGTGGTGTCAGATCCTCTCCGTTTGAACTGAATAGCGGGTGCGGGATAGACGACTACTACCATCATCATCGTCGTCCTGTGAGGTCCATCATGTAAAGGCCGACCCAGGGCCAGTGGCAACATAAGGCTTTTTCACTGTTGACGTCTTCCAGACCTCTCACCTGTCTTCCTGCTCCTAAAAAAGCACAACAGTGTCTCATTAATGTCTACTTAATAGCTGATAGATGTGGGTCATGTGAGACATGATGTTAGCTGTTTGCTTTTGGTGGTCAGTTGAAACCCTGATGATTGATAACGTGGCAGCATGTTGGATGACCTGACCTGCACTTCCAATTCCTCCCAAGATTTCACCCTGGCCTGGAGACCCTCCTCAAACCTGGTTCAGTTTGAAAGATGGTGGATGTGTGGGTCTTGGCTAAAAGCCAAGTCAGCTCACTCATTTATTCAAGCTTAACTTTACATGAATGACACTGATGATTGGAGACAAATTAGTGCTCTTTGCAGGTGGTTCTTCACACATTTTATATCCACTCTGCCCTCATGGACTCTCTGACCCTGAAACCAAAGGCTTCATTTGGAGATTCCTTCAAGGGTTCGTCCTCCAGCTGCTTTGCATTCCAAGTTTGATATGTTCTGTTGTTTCTCAGGCTCCGACTCACTAACAGAGCAGTAGACTTGAACTAATAAGTGATGTTTTTGCTAACAGCATTCAAGAGATTCCTTGGGCTTTTCACCAAAAAAACCCCAACAAAAACAAACCCCCAAAAGAATAATCTTTTTAAGAGAAGGCATCAATGGAGAATGTATAGTTTTGTTATATATTTTTGTTGAAGAGTGCAAAATTCATGAATAAAACCTGTTGCTGTGTTAACTGCACAGCACATAAAGGAGCTTTGGTGAAAATGAAAAAAGCCCAAATCCAGAAAGGAATGTGTCACGCAATAACTGATAGTATCAAATAATGTGGCCTATTTTTTCTGCTGTCTAATGCCATTGTCTTTGATGGGAAGCCAGCTATGAATTCTCAACTCATGAACACTGAATATTCCCATCTTTCTTTATTACCACCAAATGTAAAAATAGTGCCTGAATAAAATATTCTTTCTCTGATTTTGGCCACCCTAGCTTCTAATACCGCTCTCAGTGTGAGCGTGAACACAGTGTACAGCCCGAGGCTGGAATGGGAGATGGCCAAAGACCTAACAATATGTGGTGGGAGATCAAAATCCCTGGATGAATCTGGTCTCCAATTTCATTTAGAAGTGAAGTGCCTTCAGGCTCGGTCCCACAGTTCTGCATTTCTGGTGATTTAATCTGGGTGTGGATGGGATCTGCGGTAAAGTAAACAACTATGAAATGCAAATAAAGTTTGCTTTTCGACGCTGCCAATGGAGTGACATGCAGTCACATGCACTCAAGCCCACCCAGCATGTGCGCACACTCGACATTTTCAGCACTGTCATCGTGTATCTGTACAGATCCCTGATGGCTTTTGATCCAGGAGCGTTGGCGCTGATCTGGCCCTGTGGCTTCTGCTCTCAGGGGTTTGTGTTGACTGAGTGTGACTGTCAAAGACCCTGACTAACTTCAACACTGGGTACATGCTACAGCTCCAAACATGAGCAGCGATCAGAGAAACTCTCCTGACAAAGCTTGTCCAGGGAGAAGCGTCTTGAGTGTCTTGTCTACACTTTCATTGTAAAGCAGCTCTGTTGGACTTTGGGCTGAGGCTTCAGATTCACTGTTGATACACAAACGTGTCTCCAACATTTTAACTGCCTTGATGCTGTAATGAACTCCATATATGGAAGGATAATTCTCCCTCACAGGATCTGTGGTGATCTATCTACACAAGTATTTGTTTGAGTTAGGGCAAGGCCTCCGTGATTGGTTCTAGCTATGGTGAGGTCGAAACAATTCCGCCTTACTCAAACGTGTCAAGAGCACAAAGGGGCGCTTGCTTTTGGCCAAGTTTTGCCCTCGCTAACTCTCCTGGACTCACTCTGCATCTTAAAATAACTTGCTACGTGTTGTGCTGAAATCTGTCAGACATACCTTGCTGCTGTTGGACTTGTTTACCATGGTGAAACTGAGCTGTCCCTGCTGTCGGACATCACGGGCCCGAATGGGGGTCTACTTACGCACCTCCGCGCTATCTCGTAGATTCATCTGAAGCACTGACCTTTCGGGATGAAGTGTGGTAGGTTTTTGGAAGTGGGTGGTGTGTGTCTGTGTGTTTTGTCAGTATCAAATCGGTTGCACAGCTTTTTCTGCAAAAGACAACTCTGCTCTTTGGAACCCAAATTTCCCTAAGTTGCCTGGCTGTATTCCGTGAAGACTAAATGGAACTATATGGTTCTTAATTTGCATCTTGACGAAGCTCGCTGGAACTCAGAAGTCTCATAAATTACAGATGAGATGGATGGAGGCGGTGGGTGTGGTGCGGCTCTGCTAATCCACCCTTAATAATGGCTCTTCCTGACACTGCAAATGTGTAAAACCTTCCTCCTCTGTTCTGAATGCTAAACTAGGTCATTGTGGCTCGCTTATTTCCATCCAAATATAAAATTTAGAAATGCTCTGCTCTTATCTCATGTTCTTACAATAAGACCCCTTGTCCTTTTTTAATGGCAGTTTCTAATCTTGTCCTAATTTAATGATGGACAGGAAGGACATTAATAGTGCTGTGCCTTTGCTTTGGGTGTTTCAGGCTATTGGGAACATTGTGTTAAGTCTTGAAATGTCGTCATGGACAGAGATATATGCTGCCAGTATGTAGCTGTACAGTTTTATTACCACGTCATGCTGCATAGACCATAAAGCAATAGTTAGAGTTCGTTAGAATTAGTGTTCACTCACATATGCAATTTCCTTTTCAAGTTAGCTCAAGCTCAGTTGTTCAGCACCGCTCTGACCAGGAAGGATTCATCTTTGGAATGACACTTCCTTCACTCCGTGGGGATAATAAGAGAAAATTACATTTGGGCTGAGCAGAATAATAGAATTTCAACGGCTGCACAGCTGGAACAATAAATTTAGCGGGAAAGAGAATTGCGATCGTACCTAACAGCATTTGTCACCCTGCATTCCAGGGCGGTTATGGCATTATGCAACATTCATGGTGAAAAGGCGCCCCAGAAATTCACCACCTCACCACTTTGTAAACAAACATCCGCTGCCTGACCTTGCCTGACACAGCAAGGCTGTTTTCCGCAAATACTCCTGTTGGTGCTGCTCAAATTAAATTTGCAGACTCACCCCATTTTCAAGTCACCCAGCTGAGTGAAGGCACATCTCAAATTACCTGTTTAACTCATGCACCCCCCCTTTTAGTCTGTGCTTCACATTCACACTGGCACACACACACTGCCCATCCGTGCTGCGATCTCATTAGCAATATTAGTGCATCTTTCTAACGGTAACACACCCACCTCCCCTTGTTGTGTGAGCGGTCCGGTGCGTGATGGGGATATGGATCACATGAAGATCGAGATGACAGGACAACAAACACTCAGACCCCGGCCCACACCCGGGCCCATACCACAGCTCACAGCTATATCAGGCTGGCAGGCCGACGGGGGCTCATGGCTTGAACGGCCTGTAGGGGATGAGACGAGTGTGACGTGTCCGTCTGAGAATGGTGTGAAAGCGAGCGTGCAGGACTTTCAAAAAAGGAAAAAAAAGGAAGTCCTTATTCGGATGAGGAGAGCGAGTTTTGTGGATTTGGCGTCTCAACTGACCACAGGCTCGTCAAACTTCCATATACGCGATTGTGAGAATGTGATAGCAGGTGGGTGTCCTGCCCAGATATTGGCATTCAGCCACCAGATTTGGGCTGTGGAAGGAGGAAGAGGAGGAAGAGGAGGAGGAGTTAGGAGGGCGGTGATCCAGCAGGGCTGTTGACTGACGGGAACAGTGGCTGTGCAGAAACTAGCCAATGAGCACGAGGCTGGTAAACAAGACCAGAGCACAGCCAGATGCATGATTCAGTTAATTTTATGAGTCGGGGCCCCAGCACTGGGACACCAAATTGAAAGATCAAAGTGAAAATTGTGACACAGGGGTTAGTTTTTACCCTGAATTTATCTGGCACTGTTATTAAGTTGAAGTGATCAAAGTGCGCTTGTTCTTTGCTCAAGAAAAGATGTAAATGGAGATTATATAGAGGTGATCCGATAGCTGACGGCCATCAGGAAGTCCAGCCCAGCATTGTGCCCCCCCCATATTATTACATGCCAATTTGGTAGAAATTGCCCAACCTTAATGCACACAGGTATTTACTCTGGCATGTGTAATTCTCCCTTGTGCCAGCACATCTTCTTCCCCCTGGGAGAGCTCTAGAGCGGAACACCTGCACCGCCACATGATGGGGGATCAGAGGAAACCGTTCCTGGGTTTGTTTTCTTGACGTGTCAGAAAAAGCGAGGAGGCTCTTCTGGGGTGGAAGGAGCAGGCGGGAGGGCTGTTTGGAGGATGGATAACGTTTCTTACACTGTGATATGTCCCCGCTCGTGAAACCCTGGCCCAGCTGTTGTGAAGATATTCCAAGTTAAAGAGGCTCTTCTTCTTATGCAGAGACATTGTGAAGAGCTCTCCATGTTTCCTCGAGGATTTTTTTTTCAGCAGCGGGCGAAAGAGTTTCAGGGTTGGACTGGGCGAGAAATTCAGCCCTCGACTTATCTGCTGGGACCAGCCCCCTGATCTCTCTCACACACACACACACACACACACACACACACACACACACACACACACACACAATATATATATAAGCCATACCTGCCCTACATACACTGACACTCCAGTTTTAATTAAAAGCTATCTCTTTTTCACACACCTCCGTGAATCCCCTACTGCATCTCAGCCAGTTAAGCATGACATGTTAATTTACTTTTACTGTATAAGCAAGAATTAGACTCGGTGTGGAAGCATGACAGAAAGGAGGACATGCATATTAATCAGGCTGACTTTCCTCACAAGCTATAATTAAACGGCTTTGTCACAGAGCTGTTTTATACAGCAGCTAAGGACATAAAGGCTGATAATGAATAATGTAAATATATCAAACACAAAATTCGGTCAGCACTTACAGTGTTTCACAGTGTGTATATATGTGTTGTATGACAGTTTATATTATTAGTTGTTTTTTCTTTGCATAGCAGTGGGCTGCTCTGTCTGGATTCAGTGCTCCTATGCAGTGTACGTTTTACAGGGACTGGATTTTACGCCACACATTTGTTTTGCTGAATTTCCTAAGTTGACAACTGATGCCATTCTTATTGTGCACACAAACAAGCAGCTATCTGCAACAAGCCTGCCTCTGATTCGAGCTTTCATGGAGGTTTTAGCTTCCAAGGCGAATCCGTCCTTTTATACACCTGTGTCTTTATTATCTACACTTCACATATGGAGACCTCTGCTGCGTGGTTGTCTGTTAACCTGTCAGTCAAACCTTTGTGGGGAGTAGAAATTGCACACCCACGGTTGTCAAGATGCTCTCTGGTTGTTGTAAAAAAGAAAAATATGGCAACATAAAACCAGTAGCCCACAGTTTAAAATTCTTGTTTTTCCTCTGTCTACAGTGAAGTGTGACTCAAACGATGGGGAAGAGAGGGTGGGAAAGAGATCTCCCCATAGTGACTATCTCAAAACCCTAAACCATAAAAAGAACGTACGTGTGTACTCCATGTCTTTTGTATGTTTTATCCAAAGGAGACCAGCCAGTGGAAGTTCTCTTGAAGTGGATGATGATGTGCCTGGTTTCACATTCCCTTCTCTCCACTGTCTTTGTGCTGTGCTAAGCTAAGCTAACTGGCTGCTGGGGGAGGGGTATTTACTGTTCACGAATCACAGTGTAACTCTGAGCAAGAAAGCGAATACGAGTATTTCCCCAAAATGTTAAAACTGTTCTTTTAAGCTCTCTTTTTTACACTTTTAGTGTCTTGAGTTTATGAATTCAGTAATTCACAGCCTCTCACTTCATAAAGATGTCAAGTGCAGCCAGGTTCCCTGCAACACATCACTTATAAAGCTCAGTGGAGGTCTTTTGTTGCCACTGTAGTGAGTGTAAAGTGAGACATGGTGTCTGCAAGAAGTGAGATTGTCTCTACAATTAGCTTTACAACTACCACTGGAGTGAATTCACATCTATACATACATAGTGATGTAGCCAGCATATGGCTGACACAGCAATAAAACTGCAACATTGTGCCCCTGCACGAGTTAACAGGCTTCCCCGGGGAGCCTGAGCTCGATCCTGAGCGATGTCTTTAAGCCCCCCCTACTGAGTTTACATCCATGTTTTATCTGGCTTGCTGCAAGTTGAGACATTTTTAATGCTCAGTCTCTGTGTTTCTGCCTAAACCAGTTCACTGTTTTCTTTGCACCAACTGCAGATTCTCGAGCTCAGTTAGTCTGTCGATCTGTAATTAGTGCCAACCATAAACAACCGGAATACCGCTGAGCATTGCCACGGGTGGCTGCCCTCACCACGACAATCTGGAGTTTCCCTTTTGTCCTCTGATGTGTCTGATGTAGAGCCAGCTGCCCGCCCTGGGAGCTGCGCAGTATGCCGTATGGAGAGAGGGGAAGAGAAAGTTGGGGAGTTCCAGGAACCTGGATGGAGAAATGTTTAAATACTTGTGAAAGAAGAAATAGGAAAGAGGAAGATACCTTGTAAAGACTGTGATAAAAGAGGCTCTTGTTAAGTAACTTGTATCCAGCAGACATCAGACTCCCTTTTTGTCCTCCCTGCAGAATCATATTTAAATATAGAGTCTAATGCCATCTAAATGTGATGCAAGTCATCGGCTCTTGGATCAGCATGGATGTTTTTTGTGCCCTGGCTCCAGGATGTGCAATGATGACATCATGGTTAATGTACTACTGAGGTAGCTCTCCTTTCCAGTTTGTCTAGTTGTTTGGCTAGCAATCTTATTCTTTGCAAATATCACATCCACTCTGTCATGCTTGAGTCATGACATAATCCCTTCACCATGGAGTCTGAGAATGGCTGGCTGATGTTGGGTTAGGTTGGTGTGTGTCTTCTGTTGACGATCTTTTTGTGACCGTGTTTTTTTCTAACTGTGGTCCACTTTTTAGACTCACGAACCCAACACCTGATTTTGTATTTAGAACTGCGTAGGTGTTGGAGTTGAGCAGTGGCATAACATCAGTAATTGTCCATTTGCAGACATGGCAACTCTAAAACCTTTTTCTTTCTATCTGGAACTTTCCATGCTCTTGTAAAAGGTCATGTTGAACTGTTGGTTGTTGTTGTCTTGGGAATGGGGTCGTGGCCTGAAGACATGCTCCATGGACCGTGGCAAACTGTCGGCTGCCCCTCCTGTGGTCTGCCAGCCCACTTAGTCTGCATACACAACCAATCTGGGTACATGGTAAAGAGAAAGAGACATCTGCACTCCTGTCTGTCGGTGTAATTTGGAGTCTGAAGGGACACTTTACAGTTTTTACATAAAGTTATGTGTTTATAATAAAAAAAGAAAGAAAAAAAAGCTTTTGGGGACCTAAAGAGAGGATGTTGTCCTAATAATGATATTCATCAAGTAAGAAAAAATAAAAGCAGATTTTAAGATTTGTACTTTCAGAGTCAAGAATTCTATATTTCAATTTAACAATGCCTGATAGTCTTGTCCTGACAGGCGTCTCTTGTAGCATCACATTATATTTCTCTTGCATATGAACATGACTGGGCAAAGCTAGCTAGCTGTTATGCTTTGATTCAGGTTCTGTAGAGCTGGCATGGTTCCTTCCCATGGGAATCTTCTGCTCTCAGCTTGAATCAACGATCCAAGGCCCAGTGTATGTGCACATGTTGTAACCTTTTATATACCTTACACTTTCAACTTCAGTGTCCTGGCAGGCCAACTCAAACCTCCGTTTGGGCTCGGAGTGATCCAACTTTATGCGTGAAAGCTGTCCATCATGGCGTCATTACAGCAGCTTGTAAAGCAGGAATGCCTGTGTCGACATTATAATGCAGACGCAGCCCAGCGAGTAGGTGCAAACTGTAGCGGTGCATTTGGGATGCAGTAAAACAGTTTGCATCACAGTAGCAGTAGCCTGGAGCATGCTCAGTTCTGTCTCCATTCTGATTACCATTGCTTAACTGCCATTAAGGGACACATGGAGCTGTTTAGCTATCTGCCTGTGTAGAAATGCTGTCAGTTAGAGCCAGAGGAAGGAAGTGGTCATGGTAAGAACCAGGAGCGAAGTGAAACCCAGAGGAGAGTTGGCTGGTTCTATTCATAGTTATCAGACTTTTTCCCCCCTCCTTTTCATTTATATGTACAGCGTTTCCCATTTTGACTGTAGTTCATCTTGAAAGTGTTCCTTTCATTGAGATGAATGGCTTCTCCAACAGTATTCTCTTCTACTGTGTCTTTGTCACTCTCTCTTTATCTTTACCAACTCAGCAAGGTGAAACCTCTCATTGATATAAGATCATACTGAAATATGCTTGATTAGTATGGATACACTCTACATCAAATTCTGTTGCAAAAATTGCAAAGTATACGCATTCACAAAACGCATGGGTACTCACCCAACAGGGACATGCTTCACCAACACTTACACCTGCGAGTGTTCACACAAGTAGACCCTGTTCACCCCCGCCCCCACCCCGCGCCCTCTGCCCACTGGCGGCCAATATTAGTGTTGGATTATACATTAAAGCCTGAGTCATGTTTAGCAAGTGGACCCTCTTAAAACAAAAAAATAAAAAGACTTTCAGTGTCAACAGACTGCCCACATGTTAAACCCCTTGGCTCTAATAGTTTAGAGCCACGAGCTGTGCTCCAACAATTCCTTATATAGCTTGGTTTCTTGCCTGAGCAGACCACAGTATAAGGCTGCCATGCCTGCAGGGATGGAGTCAGGACAGGGGATGGTTCACGTCCAATTTCCTTTGACTCTTGCTTTTAAAGAGCATTGGGACGTGACAGCGTTGAGGACGATGGGTTTGGAATGGGTTTTTGTTCTGCTGGTAATATTAACGCACAACGCCAGTGCCCGCTGTAAAGACTCCCTTAGTACCTTTGTCACATAGCATGTGCCAATTCCATTACTGTCGGTGACTGAGCAGGCTACTTGTAAGCTAGGCTAGTGGCCGACCCTCTACATGAACAGGTGCTAACAGGCCAAAAACCTGAGCTTTCTTTTAAATTAAGCTTCTGCAGCTCACAATCTGGTCACCACTGTCAACCACACAAAAATCCATCCATTGGAACAACTGTGTATCTGTTCACCAGGAGCACTTGATGGTGACATGAAGCTGACATCTGCCCTCCCATCTCTTGCTTTCCTTGTCTGCAGGAAGGTTGGCTGCAGCCTTGGGATGCCCCACGGCTTTGTCTGAATCAGCGAGTTCTGGTCCGTTCATTGCTTTAATACTCAAGACAACAGGGAGCCGAACAGCCTGGCAGGTAAGCTGAGTCAAAATTATTACAGTTTCCCGTTGTTATCTGCGGTAAGGCCGCACAATGAACCTTCTTAAGAGTGCTATTTCATTACATGCTGTTATGCAATCTCTTTGTACATGATGGCAGTCAAATTTGCAGGGAGATCTGTATCATTAAAGTTAAGCGCTCCTAAATTCTCTCTAAGCTTCTGTACATCAAAAAAGGACATGCATGTTTTACGCCACTTTTGTGCTTTGTTGAGTTTGTCGTTCTTCATGTGTGAGAGCTTTGGCTTGGTTGAGAACTGTTGTTGTCGTGGGCCTGCAAAAGCCACTGAGACATGAGTAATTTCTCGCTGCGTAAATAAACTGCAGCACCACAGGGCAACACAACAACACAAGTTTACAGTATACAAGCACCAGGAACTTCACCACATGGAGTATAGTATAGACCGACTCTTCACAGATCAGCTGGTTTTGATGTGGGAAAAGTTTTGCCCAGCACATTCCCAGTACTACAATTAATAGAGATGTCTTTTGTAGGATAATATTATATATTGAAAGAATTTAATATTATATTTGTATTTTTTTATCTGACTAATTTAGCCATGAAGTACTACTCCCTTGGAGTTTATCTCAAGCCCAGTTCCCGATTCAGTTGATATGGAGCAAGTCTTTTGAGTATACACTCATCTTCTGTCTCTGGAAAATGATTTCATCCTTTCTGACTTCATGACCAAGGTATTTCAGAATTGTAGGTTCACGTCACCTACAAAGCACAGCAGCTATTTCTGGACGCGTTTTGTTTTTGTTCTGTTTTGGTAGTTATTACCGCCTCTACTTTGACTGTGGCACTGCTGTTTTGTGTTGTCTCAGTAAGTCCGTCTGCATTTAATGCCACCGTGGTTGTCACTGCTGTTCTATTATTTTACATTCACAATAGATGTTTCCCTTTCCGTTTGTCCTCTTCCCATGACACATTCGATTTGTTCTGTCTGATGTTTTGTCTTGCAAACGTGTTGTGTTCTTGTTGCTATAATAAGTCAGGTTCAGTGGTAGATGCCTGAAAATGTGCAGTCACACTTGGATGCAGATTTTATTGAATTCTGACAACCATATATAAATATGTTGTGATTTAAAAATGACTTTTAGAATATTAGCTGTGTGCCCAACTCATTGGTGATATGGATTATTTCATATGATGCTTCCATTTAAACATTTTTTTTTCCAAAAACATTTCAAACCAAATAATTAAGCCATCGCATTCCACTGTGTCAACATGCAGAACTTTGGGTTATCAAAAGTGGCACGCTCTAACTATTGTGGCAACGTCATGTAGACCGTGAGGTCTCATGAGCCCCAGCACTAATTAGCACGCCGCGAAATCCGACGTTTGTCTTTAAATGGCTGGAGCATAATTGGACGTTCTAGCTCTTCGAGTTTTGAGTCGAGGCCAGCCAACACACACAGCTCTCTGTTCATAAACCCCCACCGACAGGCCCTGCACCATCTAGTCTGATGGAGGAACAGGGGGATGTTTGCTGGGGAGAGGATTCAAGGGGGGGTTTTCGACATAATTATCTTCTAAATGCTGATTCGCTGATAGTGAAGTCATTAACTTGAATGTGCTCAACAGGATGCAAGAATGCAGGCATCCGCATCTCTTCTTGGTTTCCCCCCGGGGAACTTAATCAGGGACTTTGGGGGCAGTGGGATGGGGGTGTCTGTGATAATAATTACCCATGAACGTATGAGAGCAGCAGTGGTAAAGCCTGAGCTGTCATAGCTGTCAAAGCCAACATCATGTGTGCTGTAGTACACAGTATGTAACACTTAAAACAGCACAATTACCAGTGTATGCCAGCACATTTATTCCCACAGGTACAAACATTCTTTTAGCTGTGGATATTTGCCCCAATATATACAGAAGTGCCATTTTTCTACTTTTCCATTATGTAATTTATCCGTAGAACAAAGTTAGATCGTGGTATTATTTTGAAAGTTGCTTAACTATCTAAGATATCCTTGTAAAATACTTAATCTGTTGTGTTACCCTCATCTGCATGAAGACTGCACAGCTGCATATCTTATCAGTATCAGCTGATGTGAGTGGTAGATTATCAGCTTTCTAGTCAGAGAAAAAGGGACTTTTCCTGCTGTGTTTAGACTCCCGTGGCTCTGCTACAGAGGCCAAGTGTAGTCCCCAGGGAGTTTCTGAGCACGCTGAAAGTCAGTGTATATTGACTGGCAGCACATACGTACAGATCTATCAAGATTACTCACTGTTGACACATGGAAGCTCTTTAAGTTGCTCTGTGTATTGACTGATGCATTTCCTCGCTGCGATTGTCCTGGATAAATGGATTAGGATGTGCCATGTGCTTTTTGCCTCTGGAGTTACCACTTCAGCAACGCTCACTAAAAGTGCCCTTGCTATCTAATTCCAGTAGTAACAATGTAGTTTTCCCATTAGGGTCCCACTGATAAAGTTTAAATCAATTAAATCAGTCATAGAAAGTATCCACCTTCCAGGAAATGTAGTGTGAAAGTCGAGGAAAAAAAAGCTAGAGTTTGATAGTGGTCTGTCCTTGAAACCCCTCATGTCAGTGAGCCAAGGTCAGTGGAGATCAATGAATGGTGTGGGTTTCTGGAACATGTACTCCCATCACACTCCTTTTCTGCCTCTCTGTCAATCCCCGACTGTCCCGGAAGGCCCCAGTAAGTGGACTGGAAACCAGCAGCTGTCGGAGTTCCCATCAGAGCGCCTCAGAGAGGGAAAGTGAATTTCACTGGGGGATTCACAGACTCAGAAACATCAATATGAAATGATCTATGGGTCAACGCGTGTCTCCATTTAAAAAAATAAAAATTATACATACCAGATCAAACCGCAGAGGAATAACAGATAACTCTCAACATGTTCACTGAACCTGCAATGTTTCATACATTGTTTTTTGAAGTGACAACTATTTGACTAGATTTTGCAGTAATTATATTTTGACTTTTGATTTTCATGAATTGGCATTTGAATTCTGGCTGTTTTGAATGTACTCGGCCACTTGATAGATGCAAATTTCCGACAAAAAAATGTGACTTCATATATTACTGGAGCAAAGAAGTGCTGCAGTACGTCATTTGCTTTCCCATAAACGACAATTACTTCCTTCTGGCAGACATCCCACGTACACTGGGCACAAGTTTAAGTCACTTTTTGCATTCTTTTACCATCCACTGCTGGCGGAACAAAGGTCAAGCGGCAAAGTGATGTCAGGTTGACTTCTGAACCTTCTGGGTCCAATAGCGCTCTCAGTGGATTTCGGTCGCCTATTCATGAGGGTTTGAGAGGGGCGGGTGGCAGTCTCCCCTAAATTCCACCGCACTGTGACCCTCGTCCCCTCCGTGCTGCCTGCTATAGTTATCCCAGGCCTGTTTCAACTTAGTTATGGCAGGAATGTGCCATCGCATGAGAAGAGGTCATCACTCCTCATCGTCTGCCACAGTTCCTCCCCAGTCCTGAGTCAAGGCTGCCGAGATATGGGAATGCTTTCCCACGCATGCATCCATTCTCCCATTCATCAATGAAGAATGTTGATTTTTATTATGCCGAAAGCTTAACCAGGTCTTGATCTTTACACGGAGCTTCACTCACACTGCTCCTCCAGAATGCCACCAAGTTGTCCCAAATTTATCGCACTGCAACCACAAGAACATTGATTAAGGTGATTTCCGACCTGCCTGTTAACTTGTAATTTTCTGTGTGAGGTGCTCTGAGTAATTAGTCAGTTTAGGATACTGCTTGTAAATCTTTCATCGTTGGCTCCCGGTGGGAACTAACCAGCAACATTCACAAGTAAAGCATGCACCTGGTCATAGGTGTGACAGTTTAGACTGGAGACTGAAGTCAGGGATATTGGCTTTAGCTGAATAAACCCAGTGATCACCCTGAGATTTTATGGAATGGAGAAGTTATTTTTCCTTGGGTATAAGGAAGCAATTTGGTATTCTCTCTAAAATGATGTTTCCCGGGTTACCCTATGTTTCTGTTTCCAGCGCTGGCTAATGTTAATCATCCTAAATGAAACTAAAGTAAATGATGATTGATCGCAGTAATGATGCAGGGTCAGAGCATCAGTTCTGGAGCTGGATCGTTGTCGGTCCTTGGCCTGACGCTGATCAGGAGGGTGAATGTTTGCTGTCAGCAGAGGCAGAGGTTGGCTGGACATCTCAAACCACCAGATCATTCTGACACATTGGATTTATAGATCATTTTCACAGTGTCTGATGAATTGCGGTCATTAAGTCACATCCAGATTAGCTTGATTAAAAGTCACAGTGAATACTAATCTATCATGGACGAGTTTGTTTTACACTGTCTGCCAACCCCAAGTCAGCACTGTTGGGCTGTTGTAGAGGGCGGGGGGGGAGTCCCTGACTGTTGAAAATAGATCTAGTTACTTCACATGTTGCCATGTAATCTGTGTTTCAGATTTATTGGCCACTATTTGGCTCAAAGACTTTCAACTTGATCTGCGCCAAGCCCTTTAGTCTGACCACCTATTGTTTCGGTGTTTAGTCAACCTTGTCTTGCCTGGCTCTTCAAACAGGCTGAGGTTACAGCTGTTCGGCCTTCTCTCCCCCTGTGTGGTTTGAGCTTTGAAGATTCAGTGAGAAATTAGATTTCATGCTTTGGACTTGATATTAAAGTTAAAATGGAAAATATCTAAGGGATGTACTGTTTTCTGATTGAGGAATGCCTCTGGCTACATCCTATCAAGTAACACTGATCTCTGTATTTATTTCAGCGATGTAGGCACAGCACTGTCCGTGCAGTCACATGACCATTTAAACAGAACCAATCTGCTTGTTCAGTCTAAATATTTTATCACGCTATCAATGACATATACAGTATATATTGGTTTGGATTTTGTTACATGAAGACCTTTTTATTGGCCTTAACAGTGGTGCCTAATCCACTGATAAAATCTCTGTCTTTAAATGTCACTCTTGGACTCTGCAACTCATATTTTTGGTCACCTTTTGTGAAATCTGAAAAGACTGCCAATAAAAGTCTATTGGAACTTCGAAGGATGGAAAACAAGTGTAAAAGTGCCATCCTCAGTTTGCACTGTGCACTTTTTCCAGCTATTTATTTTTAATTTGATGAACTGATAATGTCGACATACTGGGATTGGCAGGCTTTTACCACAGGACCTGTGTGTGTGTGTGTGTGTGTGTGTGTGTGTGTGTGTGTGTGTGTGTGTGTGTGTGTGTGTGTGTGTGTGTGTGTGTGTGTGTGTGTGTGTGTGTGTGTGTGTGTGTGTGTGTACGATTGATGCCCGTCAGCTTTGGAGGCGATGTGCAAGGCCATATAAGGAAGTGACAGAACATTGCTTGCAATAGATTTATCATCCTGTCAAATTTGAAGGGATTAAACTGCTATTAAAATTACATTGTAACACAGATTATGGTGCACTAGGTTTGGTGACCACCCAGGAGTCATCCAGTTGAAAGCAGTTGCAGGATATACATAATCTTGATTTACTCAAAGACAGTTTTCTGGGTCTGTATGATATCATGTAAACATCGCTGCCCAGAGGAGAATGCGTGGAATTTCATAATGACGGATGGGTGGGTTGAAGTAAGAACTGTCCCCTGTCTCTTCAGACTAAAGAGTTACCATATAATCCCTCTGTCACACTCTTATCAAACCTGCACCGTATGAACCTACTGGTTCAGACCAGTGTAACCACCGGCCACTGTCAGCAGGTTGGACGTCGAGGCTTTGGTCTCTTTGCTCCACATGTAATCTCGCCTTGTTGTGACTCCTCCACAGACGCTGTTCATCCCTCCCTCTACTGCGTGTTTTGTCAGCTGTGTTTACATGCCAGCTCTCTGAAACTCGAAGGGTGGGGTGAATGCCTCCCTCTGTACAGGATTTCTGACATCTGTCAGGACTTAACATCATTCATGTTTCCCATGACACAGACGATAAATGCCAGTTTGAAGCTAATGTACACGTTGAAAACTCTTACGTTAAAGGAAAGCACATTTTTTAATTCTTACTTCTTCTAAACTGATTTCTGGCTTTCACCTCAAAAATGCCCTGGTTTCACTTAACACAGTCAGGTCATATTTCCCCTGAGTAAAATGAACTGTAATTTTTAATGGATGGATTTGTTTAAATTAACTTAAATATTATCGCTATTAAGAAGAACAACCACACAAGGGTTTAACTTATACAGAATTAAATAAATCCAGACTCAGCCAACTCAGAAATATTTGGATGACTTAAACAACCAAAAAAATCCAACAAAAGGGACAGACTGGAACTACATTGCAAGGTATGTTCTTAATACTGATCTTCCCCTCCCCATGCATACATATTTCCCTCATGGCAAATAATGCACACGAGTCGGTCAGTTAGCAGGGAAGAAAAGCATCTATGCTGCATGCATTATTGATGAGTATGAAAAGCGAGCCTCTGAGCTAATAGGTAATCTTCAATCTCTGCTGTACAGCACATTTTGTAGCCACGGTCTATGAGAGTCTGCCGCTTCGCCCCCAGCCCGCACTCGTGCTCTCTTATTGATCATTTGCGCTGTAAATTGGCCCATTTTATGCAGAATAATGTGCAGTCTGCATGCCTGTGATGGAGTCGGCCAAGGGCCTGGGAATGAGAGATATTGGTGGAGAAGGAGAAGGGGTGTGGTGATAGGTGGCATCAAGGACTCAGTCAGCCCCCAAGGTGATGTCAGTATGGTCACCTACTGTCTATCCTTTTTGTTAATCAGACAACCCACCATGATAAATTACACAAAGACTGATCGTCAGGTGCCTAAAACCTCTACAAAGGTCCTGCTCGCTGATATCCACTACACTGATTTCACTTGAAGGTAACCTAAATGCAAACAATCTAATGTGACATTACCCAAGTCAGCTGGATTTGTTTGCTGGCTCTTCTTTACATCATTTCATTATTTTCATTTTAAGCAAACAATGTAGTTCATTAAAAAGACTCTCTGCTACTGTGGAGTTGCAGCAATTATTCAGTGGCTGTTTGTTTTGGATTTTTTGGACCTGAAATTAACCTTGACAGGAGCTTTGGCATGGATTGTAAGGTGGGAAATGAATTATGCATCAGTATAATTGTAATCCATCACAATATTTGAGAGCGGTTGCTCAGTACTTAGGTTGTTTCAGGCATAAAAGAGTAACAGACTGTTACAAAGCAACAGCAGGCAGTTAGTTAAAGGTGTTAGATTCTGCTTTGAATCTCAATTTTGTACACATTACCGGTGCTCAAGTTGCTGACAAGCTATTTTGAATATTAATTTAATGCACCGTGAATGCATTAGTCGAGAATTTCAGAAGACCACAGTACCTGATCAGCCGGGCTGGAAGAACTGCCAAAGAAATATCACGTCAGATAAATTGTGTTCATCAAATCATCTCCTATTGAGTTCAGGCATTCAGGATATGACCAGGTATCATTGTAATAAAGATGGACTTAAAAAAAAGAAGAAAATATGAGTGTATCTCTGACAAAGACAGAAACCAGATGGGGACTTTTAACGGGTGATGTGTTCAAGATGCTGATGCTGTGTCACTGGGAAAGAATGAGAGTGATTAATGCAGAGTGATTATTACCCAGGGGATTCCTGGAGGAAAAGTCAACTTTCTTTGGTTCCATGCTTCTTCTGGAGCAGATCACCTCGTTTGGGTTGTAAAGCTCTGGGTGCATGGTTATGGTGAATTTTTCTCTGCTTCCATACAAAGAAGATTTCTGTATGTTTTTTACTCATCATAGTGCAGTGTGCAGTAATACAAAAACTTTCCCAGCATGTAGAGTGTAACTTTTGCGATCATTTGGGTTGAGATGAGTAAGAGAGGAGAGGACAATGGTCGTTTATGATTAGAAGGTGAGTGCTTGCAGAAGTCTCTTGACCTCACTTGGAAGAGGTATAATAGCAGTGATGTTATGACAGTCATCATCATCGTCACAGGAATAATAGAAATATCCATTTGGAGACGACACTGGACACAGCAAACGCAACCCTTCAATCAGAAAGCTTACACAGTGTCATTAGCTCGCAGCTCATTCTTCCCTTCCACAAAGGTCTGGCCAGCGAAGCCTCAGCTAACTGTCATATTTAAGTGAATGGCCTGCGGCAGACTAAATCATTTAAATGAATGAGAAATGTATTTTTAACTTGTGTCAGTTTGCCACTGTAGACAATGGAAAAAGGCTGCAGCGCATAATCACTTACCCCCAAAGGAATCTTGACAGAACGCTGAGCCCAAAGAGCTCTTGTGTTTCGAGAGGGACGAGGGCCGATACGTAAAGTGTTATGTAAGCTCCCCTGCTGCGTCTCGTAAAAAGCTAAGATTGTGATTGTTTCCTTCCAGTGTCACAAGATAATAACTTTCTGTCCGTGGATTGATTGCCTGTCCCTTTTCTTTGGAAACGCTGTGTGTTACCTCTTGCCAGAAGGCCCGCAGAGCCAAATCTGTCTTCAGACGCCAAATGGCCAAAATGAAATTAGATTTTAGAGACCTTGGCAGGGAGACGAGGGGGGAAAAAGTGGAAACTATTTTAGGATAGAAAAGTGGGACAGGGTTAAAAATTGACCAGAAATACAATATCTCATTTAATATCCCATCAAGGTGAAAAAGAAACTTGGTGCGAACTCGGGTGAATCCCAGATGAAGTGCTATATCCACTGCAGGAGTTTTCTTGTACACATACAAAGAAATCATTACACACTGTTTGTATCTTCCCCTTCACAGAGGTATAAAAACTTTGTCCCTGCCCCTTTTGCACTACTGTACATTGATTATGTGTTGAGGGCTGATGAAAGACCGTCCCACCCTCCGCTGCCTTAATTGAACTTGTCACGAAGCGCCTGGCTCGAGGATCAAACGGGAAGACGATAGAGCGAGACCCGGGGAATCCACATCAGAAACAGTTATGGGGAGGTGGTGGATGAGTGGAGGGGTGCGAGGGCCATCGAAGGTGCTTTCGCACTCTCCTACAGAAATGAAAGGAGTTTTCTTCTCGTAGCTGCAGCATTGGTGGGTTTCTTGTTCCTATGCAGTGTTGTGTTGTGGATGAGCTGTCTGTACTTGAAACTTGTTGGAAACCCTTTTAAAAAAATACTTGGAATCAGAATCAGAATCTTTTTTGTTTACTTTTCCCCCTTCCCCCTGACAGTGGTTAGTTTCCAGAGAAATTCCAGAAATCGCAGTTCACATATCGCTGATCGTTTTGATGGGTCTGTTTCATCTTGTCCTCCAGATCCAGGCCATGGGTTTAGCTCCTTCAGTAATGTTCTTCTTTACATGCAAGTACAAACAGCAGCTTTGTTTCTCCATCTATAGTCACATTAAATCAGTGGATAATGACACGGCATCACGCATAGCTTGCTGAGATGACTTGCCTTATTTTGCTTGATTATTGTGTCAGTTGTTACCACTTAGTCTGTGTCACTGGCCTGGATCTTAAGAACCTGGCGAGCCCTGGGCTTACACAGAGAATGTAGTGTATTCCTCGTATTAAAAGAAGAGTCAGTTTCACATTCCAAATGATGTTTAGCCTCATGTCACATGACAAACTGCAGTGGTGTAAGCTCATCAGGCCTTTTCAAAGGGTAAAATTCACAGCAGTCCAGAGCTGCATTGTTATGAATCCCCAAACCCTGTCAGGTTGCAACGCGATACCGCTCTTAAAGCCTTCATCGCCCGATCCGTGGTTCTGGCAGCGCTGCGGCGTCCTGTTGCTGCATGTCTCTCACAAACTCAGCTGTCGATGGAATGCGAGGCTGGTTGGGCTGAGATGTTTCTCCGCAGACTGGCATGCATGTGCGAGCGTCGGACCGCGCCACTTCGGGCCGGAGGAAAGAAACCGAGCGCGTCACGTGATTCCCCAAAACACAGCATTTGTGCTGCGTTGCGAGGTTGTGGTGCCAGTTCACAATGATTCAGCTGCACACAGGGAGTGTGCGCACAATAACAACAAGCTTGAACAATATGTTGCGGGGCCTGTTGTTGAATGAGCTTTTTTTTCCCCCCAGCTGTTGTGCAACTAATGAGTGTTAAACATCATCTTTCCGTGAAGAGGTAGCTACGAGTTTGACAAAAACAATTAATGAGTGAGACATTCGAGTGCAGCATTTGTTTGTGCCTTTCCCTATGTGGATTCTCTTACTCCTCTGACAAACCTGAAATAAACACATTTAACACATGTTAAAAAAATACATCTGGCAGCCACTTCTGCAGCAGACTCCTCTTTATAAAGCCCTATTATCCCCAAAACCCTTTTCATTTCCCACAATAATGCCCATTAGATTGGCTGTGCAGCGCGGCTCAAATTCCTGTCCCTGCTTTCATGGTGATCCACAGCGAAGCCGCCAGTGACGTCCCTCATTATTTGGTACCCAATGAATAGTACGAATTGCACTTCAAAGGGCTAATTTGAACGAACGTGCTATAAATAGAGCTGAGTGACACGAGGCTGTAAAGTGCAGCAGGGATTGCCTTCGCTCACAGTTCTAATGACTTAATTTCTGTGCGTTCGAAGCGGCGCTGATGGATTTTGATGTCTTGGTGTGTTTTTTGCGACGACTCAGTCATCACAGCTACAGCACTCATCATAAGGGCTGAAAAGTTCTGCTTGAAGGCGGCCATGTGACTTTTTAATGACATGCAGTCTGCTCCTTGTTACCTGTACTTCCCTCTCCCAGTTATTATAATAACTATTTATTACTGTGTGACATTCTATCCACAAATAATGGTAAAAGTGACTGTGTAGATTCAGACATAAGTTGTTCAGCCTGACATTCAGACCTGCGTGCTTGTTACGTTTTGTGCTAAAAATACGACACATGTAGGTGCCGTGGCACGTGAGACGAGTCGCCTTTCATTCGGGACGCGCTGATTGGACATTTTTCAGTCCCGGTACCAGATCCTGACACCTGGGCTTTGGGTATCGGCTGATCTCATACCAGCATTTATTAAAAAGCTGCGTGCCTCGCTGTGAGCAACAAGCTGGGATCAGGGCAACTACCTAGCTGCCATTCATTCTTTACTCTGCATCACCACACTTGTGTATTATCAAACACTGAAGTGTTAATTTGCCTCAATGTAAGGACATTTTCAATGTATAGAATAGCTTCAACGTTCCCTCACAGTAAGGCCCACCTACAGGAAGAAGAGAACAGTCGGCGCATGTGGAATACCTACTGTATGTTTCACAGTTACACGTTACTGAAGTTGCAGGGCTGTTTTCCCTTCAGCAACTAATAACCCTGTGATCAGCATTGCACGCTTCGTTGTCGACAACTACCCGAGGCTTGTTTTTCAAATGGCTGTGCTGTCATCATTAGGTAGGCATGACTTTTCTTGTTTATACGCTTCAGTCCCAGGAGTCGACCTGGACGTGAAGTTATTCTCTGAAGAGATAAGACGGCGCTGTCTTCTCTCAGCAGCATAACGCTGCCGTTAGGTGCATATAGGGGAAACGCCTGAGAGACTGCTCACACTGCTCTATGCAGGGGGATGAGATGTACTAACACTTTTTTGACCTTCCAAGGTACCAGCAGCTGCAGTGAACAGCCCGTATTATTTTTCTTCCTGAACGTGTCAGAGTGCACGTGAAACGTGTCACCCATGTCATCACAGATGTGGAAAGTGTTTTTGCTGGACCATTGTCTTTGCATCCCTACTGCTGCCTCTTTGTCTCATTTTGTGTCTCCTGCTCTCGCCATGTCAGAGGGTCCTTCACAAGTCCTTATCACGTATTTAGTCTGAGACGGGCCCTCAGAGACCTGCTGCAATCAGCCCGGAGCAGGAAGCCGACATGAGTAGTCCATGCTGAAGGCTTTATTCAGAGCCTAACAATCATGACCCACTTCTCTCTTTCCTGCCCCAACTGTTGTTCATGGGATCCCATTGTCCCTGCTTAAAGGTATTCATTTCTCTCTGAAATGTGCCCTCGTCCTGAAAGTTGATCCAGAGAGAGGATTCATTTCCAGTGGGTGCAGCAGCAGAGATTTTGTTAGAAATGTTAACTCTGCACGCAGAGGAACAGAGTGCTCAGCTAGAGTGCAGAGGGAGTCTGAGCAAATCAGAACATTTTGTCTTCACACAATGATGGTTGTTGTATATTTTGAACTGAAGAGGGAATGAGAGGATATCTCAAAGCAAGTATATGTGGATAGAATATCTGCTGAGTGGCAATGTCAGTTCTTCCCCATAAAGGCATACAGAGTGTTTCCTACGTGTCTTCAGGTATATTCAGCAAACCCAGGGAGTCTCACTTTTGTCACATTACGATATTTACTGTATATGTTAAGGCACGGTATGGTATCAGGTAGATCACGAGAAGTGGAGTTATATTTTTGTTGCTCAACAGAAGCCATGTTTAAGAATTGGTAACATTGATAAAAGACGGTGGAGGAGCAAATCTTCTTTTTGGTTGGAGATGGAAACGTCACCAAGGTCACGAGAGCCACCACTAATTGTTTGTCCATGTTGTTTGTGATAACTGTATGTGTCAAAGAGATGAATCTTCTCAGCTGGGATTTTTGGAAATTTACATCTTTAAGAGGCTGAGCATTTTTTTTTCCTTTTACATATTCAATTGGGCCTCTTCTCTTCCTCCTCTTAAGGCAGCGAGTTCTTCAGTCAGGTCTCCTTTCCAAACAGAATGTGTTTCGTTGTTGACCTCACACTTTGGTAAATTTGTGATCATGCAATATCATGGTGTGAATCACTGTCAAATGTGTGGATGAGGTGCTCGCTGACACATGGATAAGAAATTATCCAGACACTCTCTGAAGCTTCACTCATTTATTTTAACGGAAAGCTCTCGTTTTCATTGATAATCCATGGGAAAACTCTGGAAATCACAACACTTGTGTGCTTAGTTTTATATGCTTGAGTGAAGTGAGTCAGAGGAGGTGTCGAGGGACACAGGAGGGTGACACACTCACAGTGAAATGCAGTCACAGCTTTGCCTTTACCCAGAGTTTATTAGAATATGAATACAGTATCACTTTAGAGCCGCTAATGAGGCTCAGCTGTTTTCACTCTGAAGCATTGTTGACAGGCAGGTGTGGTGAGTGTTGTTAATTTAATTAGCGGTGATCCCGTGGCCAAATGAGACGGGGCGATGCTGTGCATGCCACGGTGGTTCCTAAGGTAACCGCTGCTCAGTGCGGGCCTATAAAGTAGATGACAGACGAGCTGCATGACATGACATCATTAGACAGTGTTGCTGCTTGCCTCTACCAAACTGTTCAGTTTTAAGTTATACAAGCGCTGCTCTCACTTATTGGAAGAAAGCTGCCATGGGCTGTGAATCTCACGTGGCGTTTTCCTCTCCATCAGTTTGTGACCTGGTACCATCTTCAAAATCCAATTAGCTAGCGACCTACGTGCTGCCTGAAATTTTTTTTGACTATTTTAATTCACTGATTGAATTGTTTGAAAGACACGATGATGATCAACTCCCTGCGTGAAAATATTCCACCTGCAATGGCACCATCATTGCGTCCGGGGCTTAGCGCCGGCCGAGACTATTATGATTGGTTCAAAAAATTACAAACGGGCCAGTTAGGTCTGGTCATGTGAGACTATTCATGTACACGTGATAGCTTTAAACTCTGGGAGATGAAGCCCTCATAAGGGAATGTAAAGACTGGGTGCACTGTTTCCCTACTCCCCCGTGAAGTTTTTAAACTTGCATCGGTGCCCCCTCATTTTCACACGGTGCAGCCATATATGTGTTGGCCTGTCAGTATCCACATGTGTCCATGACAACTGTGGCTCACAGACTGATGTTGTCACATTTCGTCTCTCTCGTTGCTTTACGTTCTTTGCTCAGGTGAGACTGTCCAATATCCCTCCCACCTGAATATTTAATGACGCAGTGCCTTCCTCTGGCTTCGTCAAACATTGCTCTCTATTGCTGGACTTTGCCCTTAAAGCAGGAAGAATTCTGCAATTCATATCTTGGATATTTTAATAGGATCAAATGACCTTGTGAAATATTCATTTTGAGTCATCGCTGTGCTCTTGAGAAGTGGAGGCACAAGCGGCTTGTGTTCAATTACCCTGGAAATAATATGGCGGTGACGTCATGCGATGTAATATCTATGTCTAGTTCAGGAGAAGAAAAATGAATCACACTCCCCCATATGAATCTCATCAGAAGATAATTCCATTTACAAGACGTGAATTGCTTCAGATTCCAGGGTTATTGCATTGGTGTTGTTCACAAACATGCAAACGAGATTTTCAATACCACTAATCGTTATTCCTATGGGCCAGGACAGTTCAGTTAGTATTTATTAACACCTCTCTAAACAACAAAGCAGACTTGTAATTTCACAAGGATTTTAATATTCATTTAGTTTCTCAAACATGCCTACTGTACCACCTCAGACCCCTGCGTTTGCTGTGGTTTCTCCTTCTTGTTCCCTCTTCTTTGCTCATTGAAATCATTTTGACCTCAGTTGGACACACTCCGTTGTTCAGCCTGGAGCAACTCCTTTTACGTATTTCTGCTGACTGCGTTTGCATGTGTGACATTTTTCTTCTTTGTTGCTTTGCTTTCACTCTGAACAAACCATAACAGTCAATGTTTGGGCAAACTGCGCAATGTTGTGGTTGATGTCTGGTGAAGTAGAATAAACATTAACATTAATAATAGCATGGCAAGTTATACTTAGATAATCATGTTTATTGTTATTTCAGAGCTTCCTGATTTTGACCAGACCTTCTTGAAATTTACCATAAAGTCAGGGCGTGCTTGTGGACAGGCTTAACTTACTGTCGGTGGTGTTTTGGAAAAAAAAAAAGGCTGTAGGTTGAAGTAAAGTGCAGGGCGTCGCTTTTGCTTTGAGAATTAATGATCGTTCACGTTCAACAGTTTCTTTGAGGATTTTTTTTTGCCATCTCCTTCTGGAATGCCGGAGTGTTAAATCGCACCTCTGAAAGACGTCATAAATACTGTTTTGCCCCCAACATGTGAACAAAGACGCAGTCTGTGATTGAATCGAAGCTTGTTCAAGTGTCACTCATGCTCCGTGCTCTAAAATCTTATCCTGGAATGCATTTCATCAGTCTCCCATTGGTTTTACACGTGAGCCAGCCACTGAGCGAACTGCAGCCGGTGTGCAGGATGAGGACGGTGTCGACGACCTTTTAGCTTGATTGCAAGACCCCTTGCTCTTAAGCACATGGAGTCCGTGCTCACCACTTACAGGAAATCACATTGGTTTACTGCCTTAAAGCATCAACATACGCTTGCCGGGCACCAAACTGTCCAACCTGGCTGGGTGCTTTAGCTGTTTCCCACTGTACTTCCACAGTAGATGTGCACATGTAACTGGGGATCATCTGCTCGTGAGCTGAGATGTTCAGTGAGAAATGCAATGAGCTGGATGCAGATATACTGTAATACGGTTGAGTATACACTGGTACTGTTTCCATCTGTCCTGGCTGTTTTATTCCATGATACATCTTAGTCACTTCTTAGTCATTTTTAAATTGCATTTCTGTTTTCACTCATTCCATGAATGATTCTTCTCAGCCCGGGACGTCAACTCCTTCAAAGGGTATGGCAGTTGCAAATGCCAATATCTGGAAAATAACTCTGATTTCATAAAAGCACCGACAGAAATCGATTTACTATAGAATCATTTTGACAGCTCCCAATTCTGCCAGTATTAATTGCAGAGCTGAGATAGACCAGTGCTGCATATAGAGGAGAAAAAACCCACAATTCGCTGCTTTACCATTATCACTTTCGGTCGCCCGGCTCCCAGAGCTCAACCTCACTGACGCACAAGCCCTTTGATCCTGTTAATAATTATTTGCTGTGCAGCTGAAGAAGGAGGGCAGATTGAAAAAGCAGCAGAACGCTGGGCACTGATAGTGATGTTGAACAGCAAGGGGGAGTAAAACCTGAAAGGTTCTGTGGTGTGGGATGTTTCAACAGTCCCGTGTTGTCCTTCCCAAACGTTTGAACTGAATAATAAAGGCAGAGAATGGCCTCAAGGCTTCATCTGAATCAGCCATCACATGCCAAAGTACAGCACACCTACTTCCTAGTCCCTGTTTCTGCCTGAGCTTGTGAAAACAATGGGTTGTCACTGATATTAAAAGGCATCTTTCACTGTCACACTCCATTACTCTGCTGCTCCAGCTTCTATCTGGAGTGGCTCTGGATGAACTGAAATCGACATCCGTGCTGGTTCGCTGGCCAGGTCGCAAAAAAACGAAAGAGAGGGCGAAACCAAGCCAAAGAGCTCCACTGTTGCTTCATCCTTTTCCCTCCACTGGGGTTGGCGATAGATTACCATGACATTCTTCCATTTTTCCATAGATACAGGAGCTCATACTGGGCCTCTTATTATCACCGTGCCTGCTGGAGTCGTGATCAGAAAGTTTAAGGGCTCCACGTTTCCACCGGGGGTTGGGGAGCCGATTGTTTGACGCAGGAATTTCATGGAAAATCATGTACAGTGCAACAAAGAGCTTCATCATTGCTCTTCCATCTCAAGCTGTTTTCTCTCCATTCCAGACAGCCGGCATCTCACATCTCTCCTAGCCACAACTCACTTGTTGATTGACAGGACTTTAATGCAGAAGGACGCGGTCATCTGTAGCAGCGTCTCACACCACACTGGCTCGGGTATCCACAAATCCCGTCAAAACGGAACTCTGGCATGTGTGAAAATGCCAAGAATAAATATGAGTGATTAGGAACTTCTATCCTTCATTGCTTCCTTGCTGCTTACTGGGAAAAGGGATTTGTAGTTATGTGTCAAGGGGTTATGTCATAGCTTTAAAGATGGGAGAGCCGTCTGCCCAGCTCCTCTCCCTGAACGGGTCATGAGTTGCAGTAATCAGTGATTGATAGCCTACTCCTTTCTACTTTAATAATGTCATTAAAAAGGACTTTTATGTTCCCGTAAGAAAATTGATTTATTGAGGTTGTAGGTAAATCACCATTGAGAAAGAAGAATGGGTCAAGACTCTCATCCTTCACTCACTTTATTGCTGCAGAAACAGCATTTAAAAGGAAGTCAGGTAGTCCTCCCACCTGCAGGTAGAGCAGCTGATAATGAAGGACAGAGGGATGGATGGCTCCGTTACGGTCACTGTCACTCCGAGTCGGGAATGAAAAAAAAATACAGCGAGTGAGGGATTGTGATAAACCGGGGGACGGACGAGGATGACGGAGCGGGAGATGCGCTGACATACGCCCGTAAGGGCAGTGATGGAAAAACAGCTGTCGGCAAGGACTCGGCGGCATTTGTGTGCACACATGACAGCGATATTCATGCAAGGAGTAGCACCTCACGTACAAACACGTAGCTGCCATAGATCAAAGGCGTTACACCTTGATGGCAGGTTGTCCATATATAATGGTCTCTAACCACAGGCATTTGTCTTGGAAGTCATCCGACATTAAGAGTAGTCACAGACCTTAGTAACAGTTGAGAGAAGTCGCCCAACACCCAGATCTGAAAAGGGAACAAATGTAACAGGAGATAACTTTTTGGGCATCTTCCCATTTTGTTATTGTGTCAAGTCTGTAATGCAGACAGTAATATTCAGTGATATTCTGTGGCACATACGAGCAGTTGCTGTTCTGAGCTGTTGTAGTAAGAGTGTTTCAGGTCCCTCATAAAGGAATGCTTGTTTCACAGTGAGCAGTCTTTTCCCACGCAAGGAGCGTTATCCAACATCTTCAAGTCCTCCATCTGCAGTGTATTATAACCCGTGTGTTTATGTATCCAGAGTGAAGAATAGATTTTGCTGATTCGCACTGTGTGCTGTGGTCACGTGGAGTGATCAGAGCGGTAACATTTTCATACAAAGGCTACAGAGGCCTGCTTCATTCTAATCTGTAGCAGCTATCTGTTTTTCACAAGGACGTTCGGAAGACTAATTACTGGCAACCCCCCCCCCCGGCTTGACTTCATCCCACCCCTCTTACTTTACTTTTATCCCAGCGGCTTCTCATTCCCAGGCTTTGTCCTTCGTCTTGCTTCTCCAGATATATCATAAGAAACGAAGGGTGTAACAAATGGCATGGTAGTGTTTTCTTTGGTTTTCTCCTTTTGCTCTGTATCAGCTTTCAGATTACTTTCTGATGTTTACAGCTTATTCATGACATGATGAAGAACATGCCATAAAGTGCATATTTCACTGGTGACTTAACTCTCACGCACATTGTCGCCCCTCATAAAAATACCCACAGTTAATGCTTCATTCTTCATTTAATGTACTACCCGCCCTTGCCTCTCTTTCTAACCAATGCCCTTGTGGGTCCTTGGACTAATTCCACCTCCAGTGCCCTGTTTTTACTCTGAATCTGGGCCCTGGCCCCTCAGTGTAGGAGACATATGGTCCAGATGTCAGCACAGATGATGGGGTCACAGAGACCTCGCCACATCATCTGCCAACTGCACCGACATCTGCATGCATAGCACCTCTGTGGTCAACAGCAAATGGCCTCTTTAAGCTAATTTAGCGTCGCTGTGCTACCGAGACTAAACACTGGAAAAAAGCTGGAAGTCGTCAACTGTCTCCGTCCTCAGAAACGAGAAGCATTTCAGCCACAATGTCTCCGGTTTGTTTTGATTGCAAAACAGTCACCCATGGCACCCAGTTAATTTAAACAAATGTCTTGAAAGTCTAGCAGGCGTGGGCAACAATGGAGGCAGCATTGGAAACTGGGATGTTGTTATACCGTAGTTAGGGCTGGCTCAAGAGCTGCACACAACACTATGACCATATTGAAGACATTGAAATCCTGTTGAAGATGTTTGAATGCTGGTGTTTGTCTCAAATACTCAGAGAAACACGGTGCTTGTGGCCAGTAACGAGCAGCTGATGCTCTTCATCCAGTACCTCATCCAGTACCACATTACCTACCTAATTGTTCTGCTCCCATCATAGAAAGTGAATTGATAACCACTTTTCCTGAAAGTTTTTAATAAAGAAAAATAAATGTGTAACTAGGTCTTGAACTTAGACATGAAGAATAGGCAGATTATGCTAATGCACCTGGAAATCCATGTCCCAGCAGGGAAAGCACCGGTGAAATCGATAGCATGAAAGCACGCTGCCGCATTCCAGACATTGTTCGTGAAATTGGTTTCATGAGTCAAAAGATTCATTCACTGTAAAATATTCGTAGTGTGAAAGATGGGACTCATGCTGTTTAGAAATACTATCCCCGTTTCTTTGTTGCAGGCTGCTAAACATTTCTCCAACAGTCATATTTCAGTCGCAGCAGCGTGACAGTTTGCAGCATTAACAGCGAGATATAAACAAGAGTAACGCACCTTTCATCGCTGTCATTTAGACAAAAACATGTAAAACCCTGCCCCTCTGAGCAGTTGCATTTTTACTACCACTCTCTCTGTCCAGACTTCACTCTGCAAGCCATTAGGCTACTGAAACATCTACTTTGTACTTGAGGTTGCCTGCGCTCAGATCCATATCTGTGGAGGTCGACAGCTGCTCTGCTCTCCGGCTCTGCCTGGAAGCGTAAGGTTAAGACGCATCTTGAAACCAATAGGCCTCTCTGGGAATTCGGCCCCGCTGGGAGGAATCGGCTCATATCTTTCTCTCGTTTCTTCTCCTTTTTATCCTCCCCGAGAGCGACGCTGCTGTGGCAGCCGTTCTTACACGGGGACTGAACGTGACTTACGGCTGCTAAAGAGAGTGGGCAGGCCGGGCGTGTCTCTCTTCCGGCAGCCGTCCTCCCGCTCTTCTTAATTTCCCCCTCAGGGTTTGTCCAGTTTCCTCCACCCCCTGTTTCAGTGTGAGAAGCCACGTTGATAAGATTCTCCCATCACTCTTCTTCCCTCTGTCTCTGTTCCCTTCTGTTTTGGCTCCCTCATCATCAGCCACTCTCATCCCTGTTCCCTCCCTCCCTCCTTGCATAGCGCTCCAGCCCTCCCTCCCTCCCTCCCTGTCTTTCATTCATGCACCGGCTTCATCTCGACTACGTTTGTCATGTGGCTCTCTCCCCCCATTCGACCGCCTGGCCACTGAACGGATACGTGCCAGTGCTTTGTAAGTAGTTAGCCATTTTTTGTTTGTTTGTTTGTTTGTGTGCTCTTCAGCCCCTCCTCTTCCTGCTCTTCAAGGGTCCAACAACTGTTGCTATCTGCTCTGGATGGCAGAGGCTTGCTAGCATGCTGAGGGGCTCAGAGACACAGATGGACGGGATGATCAGGCAGGACTTATAGAGGTCCACGGAGAAAAGGTTGTGAGTGAAGTCAGGGAGGAGCTGAGCACAGTCTGTGTGTCGTCATTGCCATCTCTTGTGTTGAGTGTCAGGTGTTCGGAGACGGGACTTTCGGCACTGACGGGACGCCCTCTAATCAGGCAGGATTTGTGGCTTCAGCCAGACTGGCTTCCATGTTAATGAGAGCAGATGCAGCTTTCTTAGCTCTCAGAAATGCTGCTGTCTGCGCCTCTGTTTATGTGACTTCACCTTTTTAACCCAAAGAGCGACGTTTTCCATTCAGTTCTTTTATACGACATCGGCTTCTTTTTCTCTCTTTATTAGTACTGAATTGGTGCAGCTTTCTCCTGCTCAAAAAGTATCTAAGAGAAGGTTTTTTCTGCTTTCATCCCTGACTCACCTCCTTTACCATCTGCCTTGAAATTCCAACCATAAAAAAAACACTTACGGGATTTTACCTGGCTGTAATAATGCCGTCCTGAAAAAGCAGACACAATACACACACATCTACATGGCAGTGCAGGGCAATGCTTTTAGGCCGGAGACCACGTGTTTGATGGTTTGTCTTGTTTTCAGTTCACTCAGTGTTCTGAGTCATTTCTGCCTTAATTTTAAGCCCATTCACATATTTTACTGAGCAGTAGATCTGCATCAAGAGCGAGTTCTCCTGAAATCACGGTTGACTTGCAGGTGAACTGAGGACATGATGCTGAAACTAACAGTGATTTGCAGATGTAGCAGGCTCAGGCCAGAGGAGGAGCTTCTTCACTTTTCTTTTTTTTAACTTTTGGAAATGTTATTTTGCTGATCTTCACTTGCCTAAACTTTACTTCATTTAGTGAAGGACTGTCTTACAGAATCCTTCAAACTGTCATAGATGATGTGAAGAACACTCGAGATATTGGAGAGAGACTCATACCTGAATCCGTGTGCCCTTTTACCTAGGTGCGTGTTTTTCCTCTGTCTGTCTTTTCTGGTATTGAAATGTTTTACTGCCATCTATCCTCCAGCCAGACTGTCAAGCGAAGGTGCTGATTGGCATGGTGCCTCACTTTTCCCCATTCCCATTTCACCCACGCTGGAGAACTGAGGGCGGGCTGTGACAAAGTGAATTGACTGGGAAATGCAATTTGGAAGCTTCCGCTGCCAAGTCGGCAGGCGAATGGAGAAACTGTAGTTGCAGCTTTAAAGCTGTCGTCACTTTCAGCAAACCAAAGTTAAAAAAAAAAATCATGAAAATACATGCATGATCGATGATTCCCATAGTTTTCGAGAGCCTGACTCATAAATTAATATTCAAGCAACTGGCAATTTAAATTCACGTATTAAATTTGAATCCTGGTGTTTTTGTCAATATCGTTTACAAAAAAGTTCAACATGACACAACAGCCCTTGTGTGCATTTGAAAATACTGGTCTTTGTAAATCTGCGATAGTTGTGTGATTAAAAACTTTCACAACTGTGGATGAGGCACTTGTTGTTCATGATACTTTTGTTGTTACAGTGCTCTCTGCTGTAATTAGCTTTTAATTTGTGCCATCCATCATTTTTCTGAGGTAGGGCTTTTCATAATGCCGGAGTCTCTCCTTGGAACTAAACTCAAATGGAGGGCATCGTGCTTTCCCATAAATCTCTTCAAATAACCTCCCTGAGTGAAGCCCCACCCCCAGCCTTCTTCAGCCAGCTCCAACAGAATCATAATGTTACCATGGCTGAATACACCGCAGGCTTGTGGGGATGAAGGTGCGGTGCCAAATCGCAGTTTTGAGCATGGATAATGTGTCGAATCATTGTCTGAGCGCGTGATGACTGTGTCATGCGTACGTAGCACAGCTTCAGTGCTGATGGCGTATGCAGCACGTGCTGGAAAGACTGAGACACAGCGCAGCTCCCTTGTCTCCTGGTTCTGGGGTTTTCAGGAGAAAGCGTGATGCAACGCCAAGAGACTTTGACCAACACAGTGCCAGGTTGGAGGTCTCTTTGGACCTGCAGTCCCTCTGCTCCCACAATAAAAAGTCCTGCTTTTAAGTATGCGGCGCCAGTGCTGTGTTGTTGACCAAGAACACAATCTATGTGACAGAAAGTCGGAACTATCATCAGATGGGCATCTTCAGCAGTTTCATCTGGGCTCCGAAACCTAAAAGAAATTCATTTGCGCTAATTGTCTCTGGGGACCTTTTCAGAGAGGGCCGCTCTGGAAACGTTGATGAAAAAACAGACACATAATGAGGTTCTCACAAGGAGTTTTCCCCACTCTTTCTCACCTGTCTGTTATCTGTCAGTTAACGGAAGCAGCGCACAGGCTGTCACTGGAAATGCAGAGCAGTTTGGAGATGGTTGTTATGGAGACAGGGACCAGGTAGAGCAGAATAACGGTAAACGGCGACGGAGACGATCCAGCGGACCCAGCGCACCGACTGCGCTGCTGCCTGGGGTGGACTGCACGTGCGTGTTGGTGACGCAGGGCCGGAGGCCTGACCTGTGTGTTTGGTGCAAGTCACATCTGACGGTGGCAATTTGCTCGTCCGTGTGGCGTCGACTCCGCCGCTAAGCTCAGGACTCTGAGTGCTGATTTGTCTGTGGTCGTCCGCTGAGCCCTGTTGTTGTGTAAAAGCTTGCCGTGCGTCTCTGTACTCAAACCACAGACTTATACTATATCCAACACACCATATTTAAGGAAAACACAGGTCTTACATTTTAAGACCAGCTTGCGTCGCAATCCCTTACATTTAGTGGAGGATGACGGTCGAAACTGGAGAGACAAATAGCTAGTTGTGAGCTTTGAGCTTTGTGTCATTTTGATTTTTTTTTTAACAAAGCGACTATATTATGCCCATTGGATCATACACTGCTGAGCTGCCATTGAGCAAGACAGAGAAGTTGAAGGTTGTCATTATGTTGTGTAGATAGCTTATGGGGTAACTACCAGAGGAAACATGCAAGCCTAGTGATTGTGGTCCCTTTGTATATATGTGTGTGTGACTGATGAATGTTCAGATTGTAGAGTCGTGATGCTTTCATCATGATTTCAGGTTGTTATAATGCACAACTGAGGTTGACTGACCCATTCACATGCTCACTTTTTTGATTCCTGTGTTTGCACCTGCGCTGTTTTATTTTTCATTTTATTTGTGGTGTCACGAACATCACGCTGTTGTCCTGCAGGGCTTTCAGTGGTGCCACTGTGAACTGTTGGCCCGGCCTCCCTGCAGTCAGCGTTGATGAGTGCGAGTCAGCAGAACTGTGCTCACGATTCCCGGTAATGGGCTGGGGAAGGTGAAGGTGGTCCAGGAAGTCAGGTGAAGAGCAGCGAGGAACAGCTGCAGAGGAGCCAGCTAATCAGTGCTAATTATTCAGAAGCTGGACCCAACAATGCACGCACACGCACACACACACACACACACACACACACACACACACACACACACACACACACACACACACAGCTGATAAGTTAAATCCTGCATGTTAACTTTTTCACTCCAGGAAAATAACAGCACTTAACGTTATGTTCCTTTCCAAATATATTTGAGTGTGATTGATTAAGCCATTGTTCAGCCTTTAAACAAATCATTTGCCCCTAAAAAAAATATATATATTTTTTCTCGATGCCAAAAAGAAGTTTATAAAGTCGTATAGTCCTAAACCAGCAGAAAGTTTTAGTTGCATACTGTAAACAGCAACCGCAGTCATCTGTACATTTATTTTCAGGCCATGCAGACAGTCAGTTTAAAGCATGCGTCCTGTCGAGTGCGCTCGCCAAAACTATTATTATAGCATTGCAGCAAAGAAAAAAGAAATGGCATGCTGGAGCTGTGAGTCCTGTGGAAGGGACAGCACAGGTCACATATGGATGCCTGGAACCAGCTGTTGTTCACTAGGTGCGAGGTAGAGGCTGCGGTCAACGGACCTCAGCACAGAGGCAGGGACGTGCGTGCACCTGCAAACATCAGCAGAAAGGTGCGAAACAAACTGGAGCAGCCTCTGAAGAGCAATGATACAACACACCACGGTCTGATAATCCTGCTTATGACTGCAAGGCTGCTGGTTTCAGAGGGTGGAAAAAAATGAACCAGTATCATCCTTTAATTTTCAGTAATGGTCCCCCGTGCCACTTAACTACTGGTCCAGCTGACCTGCTTAAGTCAACCGGAGGTGGATTTATTGGGCAGCTCCCAGGTGTGTCGCTGAGCGTGTGTGTGGGAGGGCAGCGCACCGTTGTGAAGCTAAAAACAAACGGAGCGTAGCGTGTACAGCTCTGCTCGCACCCGGCTTCGGCTATAGAACCCTTGAGCACGGTGCTCATGAAGGAAGGAGAAAAGGAGGAAGGAGAAAAGTTCACCTTTCCTTTCCCTCTTTTGTTTTCACCATCATTTCCACAATCAGAAGTCACACACAAGTCTTTTCTACACGTATGGTAGATAAACAGCAGGCAGCAATTAAAAGCAGATGTCTCTTTTCTGTTATTAATATTAATAGCTTATTTACAGTCTGTGCAACCGTCTACTTCTACTGGACCAGGTTGTGAAGAAAAGAAATGCTCTTCCCCCTAACAGCCCCCACACTGACAATTCAGCAAGCTGCACGGTTTGACGGCTTGTGCCTGAGAGTTGTCAGCAGAGTTCATTAGGTGTCATCAAAGCTGTGGGGGTTGTGCGATAAGATACTGTATAACAATGAGGTTGCATAAGAGGATAACGGGATCACCACACAAACCTCTCCCGGTGTAATTGTGACTCGCTGTCGCTCAGAAGTGTTCCTTCACGCCACGAGTGGTGCGCGCGCGGGCGCACAAATGAGTGTGCGTGTCAGTTGTTTGTTGTTCACATACATTAAAAAAAAGGCACAATATGAAAGCTCCTGATGAAAAGCTCACACCAGGTGTGTTGCCCCCAGCTTAGTCGCAAATACCAGCAATCAGACGTGATCTGCACGTGCAATTTAGAAACCAGCGGTTTTATCGCCGCAGAACTTCCCAGGCTTTTCTCTCCTTGTTCCCATGTTGACAGATAATTTTCCCTCTCTAAGGCGAATAAACAGGCTCGTGAAAATATCCAAGGCTCCTTAGACGACTGCAGCTATTTTTATACCCCGACAAGATGCTTCTTCCTCGGATAACTTCATGCAGAGTGCTTTTGAAGATTGAATCCCTCATGTTATTTCCTTAAATTTTTCTTGGTTGCATAGCAACGCTCACGGAGCCACCTATTCTGTAGCGGAATACAACGCCTCGAAAAGATCCCAAAGCGAGAGGAAGATCGAATTTGCAAATGCTAGAAAATGTGGTCCCCCCTTCACGGCTGACATTAAACCCACCAACAGGATTAGGAGAACTGTTACTTCCCAGTTTATTTTCAGCATGCAGGCCACCAGGACAAGATGGCTGAGCATTGTGTGTATATTTAACAATGTAAAACCTGATACGCAGCACACTGACCAGTGAAATATGCGCACAAATCATGAGCGTGTGACAGTGTAACCTCAAACCAACCATTGCCACCACAAGGTGAAATAGCGATTGCGCTTCATTTGCGCGTTGTGTTGTGTTACGGTTTCTGATGCACCGACAACTTTTCTACTCCGAGAGTGAAAACAAAGTTGGCGTCTGCTAATCTGATATTTGTGCAACGATTCCTCGTGCTGCGTCATTGAAGACCAAACTACACGCAGTACTGCAGCATGTCAAACAGCAGTAACTGAGAAGCTTCATCTTTAGGAGCTCACGTTTATAGAGTAAAACAAACGAGCTCTAATGAGTTGACATGCATCAAGTTGGGCGCGTTTGTGTGATAAAGTGTCTTTATGTTATTAGAGGAATTGGTCTGGGTGCTAAATGTGCCAGTAAATCTGATATCTGGTCTGTTAACGCCACGCCAGAACAATGACTGGCTCTGACAACGAGCCACCATGTTAACAGATGTGCCTCAGTGCTCTCTCTTCTTCTCTCCCTCTGTTTTACTTTCCTTTTTCACTCCCCTCGTCATGCTTTACATTTTGTTGATCTGCCTCCCCTTTCTCCCCCTTTCCCTCCCTGTTCTCGGTAGGTTCCAGCAGTAGGTGCTCTCTGCTTCACCAACGTGGACTCCATGGCTTCTGCTGCTGCTGCTTGAGTCATCGCATGGTGAGCGTACTCCTTTTCTCTCATGTCCTCACAGGCTTTTCATGGCTGTTTAGTTAGCCCACGCAGCGTGCGCACGTGTATTAATGACTTTCCGAACCCTCAGCTAATCCCCTGCCGGGGATGCCTCTCTGTGGCTTTGTTTGCGCCGCTGTTTTGAATTATGAAGATGCACTTTTGTGACTCTAAAAGTTGATGCCGAGCGAGTCTGTTAACTCCCCATCGTCCGGGTTCGTGCAGTGATTAGTGTCTCATGCTGTGTTCATTATTCTGCTGATTCTACTCTCTGCGCTGCTCCAGCACAGTGTCATTAGTGTGGCAATACTGGCTTCCTCCAAAACAAAAAGCCCTGTATGCACAGAGTCAATGTTCCCAACTTAATGACTGACAGACTGTGATATTGATCACAGCTTCAAGCATTGCAGTTTGCCTATTAGTGTACACTCTAAAATTATAACAGCTGGTGGAGTATTTTTGGACTGAATGGACTCTTAACAACTGAGTCCTGAAAAACTGGATGAGTTGATGCGTTGCACTACAGCTGATGCTTGGAGTCGTAATTGTGTGAGAATATTAGATTACAATATCATGGGTAACGCGTTGTGCTTATGCCAAATAGAATTTGCAGCATGTTGAAAATTAAAGCTTTATTATTTTGGTTTGGTCTTTGACCAAACAGAAATTCCCCTAATTTTATCACATGCTTGTATTGTTAAGTTTACGCTCATCATTGCAAACTAACTACACTACTTTAACGGTGCAAACGCAACTTAAAGCAGAAAGCAGCGGCGGGCCCATGGGGCATGCACTGCGTGGTCGTCTCTCAGATCACATGTTATTTTGGTTCATGTAGGTGCAGTGATGCAAGATTGAAAAGGGCTGCCTGAAGCAGAATATGAATTGGATTAATAAATTCACTCTTAGCCGGTCACATTACGGGTCTCATGGCACTGAAAGTCAGTCAGTGATGCATAATAACAGCAACAGCTCGACAAATGGAGAGAGGCCTCTCTGGGAAATTGCAGTGTTTTTTTGGATGGTGCAGAGCAACACAATGTGAACACACAGCTCCTCAAATCACCCGCTGATATGATCACATCAATCCTAACGCTACTTCAGGTTCATTTCTACTGTATCTGATGTCATCAATAGTCACATTATACCATAAAATGTGACACGTCTGCATTTGCGCCATAAAGCATTTCAAGAATAAAATCCTACTTTTGCTGGAAAGGACGTTTGAAAGGAGGCAGTGACGCACGGGATTGATGAGTCACAGTAATCCATCAGAATCATGAGAGACCGGTGGGATGTGTTTAGTATTATCTATGACTATTTCATAGCAGCGTGGCGTCATTTGCATGTGATTTAATAAAGGTAAATACGGTGGCCAGCCATGCCTAATGGCACTTCTCAAATCGAAGGGTGCAGATTTATCAACATATTTGTCGTGCTGCCCGCAGAGATGGCTGCAGGGATTTAATGAAGTGGAGGAGAGGCTTTCCACATACAGCACCGAGCAGCTGTGGACGACAGATATTGTAAGAATCACTGCGCTCTGCGCTAGGTGCCAAAATACCACACGGATGTGCAAAAATGAGTCTCAGCATGAGGAAACCACGCGAATAACTGTCAGTGTTGTGCGCACTGACCGTTGCACTGCCATTAAAACACTGCCCTAAAGGTCAAAGGTCACTACTCTGTCACTGAAAAAACAGCTCTACATGGCAGTGCATCATAGAACGTGCATATGTTTTGCTAAATAGTTAAAAGTGTGATACCACATGTCCTAATGAGGAGCATTTATTGTATTTTGGAGAGTTAGGGGGCCGCACAACAAGCTGCCAGATTTAAATCCAATATTCACTCTCCTTTTGCTTCTGTTTTGCCGTCCACTAAGTCCTGATGGAAATGGCTCTTTGGCAGCTTAATGCTCCACTCTGTGCACCAGCGAGCTGCCAGCTCTGTCTGTCTGTTGGTCGGTGCTGTGCAGGTACACTTGGCTTTTTTCTTTTCTTTTTTTTTTTTTTTGCTAAAAAACAGATGACTGGAAGCAGCTCTGACCAGAGCAGTGAAAGGGAGGCAGAGAGTGAAGAAGTGGGCCATGAAACCAAAAGAATAAACTGAAAAACACTAAAACGCTCTGCAGAGCTGAGGGGAAGTGCAGGGTTCCAGAGGGTGTGTGTGTGTGTGTGTGTGTTGTTGATGACCCTGTTGTTCGGGTATTATCTTGCTAATGATCCCCGCTTCCATGCGCCTCAGTGCCAGCTGGGTAAAAAGCAGCCATCTGTGTTGTTTTTGCCTCCGCAGGTTCGGTTCCTGCTCTGCTCACATGTGGCTGTGTGTACCTCACTTCTTACACCAGATAACTATCTTCTCTTTGGTTTTGTCAGGAACATTTATATTAGTGCTTTGTATTCAGATCTCGAAGACACACAAATGCACACTAGGGACAAATAACTTTTTTGTTTTTATTTCGCTAAATAAATCAGAGGATTATTATTTGGAATGAGGCACAGCCTGGGGTGGCCAAGTGCTACAAGGGATAGAAAGTTTTTCCTGAAGTTCAAGGAAGTTGTGCTTCTCTGAATTGGACCAACTTTTTCAGAAAAGTCATGGGATTTACAATTTGTTTCATGATTTGAAAAACAAATTTGAATTTGATTATTCCTGACACTCCTCAGAGGGACTGATGACTGTTTGCATAGTTAAATCAATGCTGAAACTACATATTTTCCAATTCTCCACCATCCAGAGGAAAAAAACGTAGTAAACAGCAAACCTGCCCCTCACGACCGGGAAGTGTATGGAACCTTATTTTGGGAATCCTTTTTAATGAGACTCGTCAGACTCGATTTCACAGGGCAGGTAGGAGGAAGCAGGGAGGCGCAGGTAGAGGTGCTGTACCTTGTGCGAGCTGACACACAACGCGTGCACACGCTTTTGTCTCTCAAAGCTTTTGATCCGCAGGCAGCCGCTCGTCTTCGTCCTCCGTGCATTTCCCCCTGAAAGCGATCGTGGCGTAGGATGGCATTAACATGCTCCCGCCGCCTCCGCCTCCTCCGGTACCCATCCGTCTCTGCCGCCGTCGGTCCACTTTGCGCTCGGCAGTTCGGAGCAGGGTGGTGTTGTGCTCGCTGTAATTGGATGAGGTGGCATCGCCTTCCCAGCTCTCGATGCCGGCAGTCGTTTCTTGGCCCACAGCTTTCATCACCTTCCTCAAAGCCACTAAGAGAAATGGTCGCTCACGTCGCAAAAATGGAAGCTGACTGAGTGGGTAGAGATGTGTTGTTAGTATTTAGTTAACAACCACCAATCTGCCCAGATGTGGGACAGACCCACACAGCTGTTGTGGCCGCTCCTGCTGTACACAGTGTCTTTCTGCAAAGGCTAACTGTTAAGACAGGAGTGATGCCAACTTATCAAAGTTGATTTCTGATCTGAAGCTGAAACTCTTAAAGGGGTATGGGGATTTTATTCTCTCTCCCTGCTGAGGGTTTTGTTTTTCATCAGTCTGTCCCATTTTTTGGAATAAACCCCCTGATTTCTCGTAACGGCAGAAGACAGCTGTGAATGCTCTCCAAACTGGAGCCAGATTTTTGGATTAGCATAGCTGGTCTCCAGAGAGCGCAGTGAGCAGGCAGAGGAACAGACAGAGCCGTGGTTAAATCGTTAGTGAAATAAGCCCCGTCACCATCAGCCCAGTGCAGTCCAGCAGCACCATGGGAAAAAAGAAGACACTTTCTGCGCTCACAGAAACCACTGTTTCTTTTCGGTGGTGGTAATTGCGAGCTGATATCAAATCTACCCCCCCCCCTTCTCATTTCCCTGCGAGTTGAGCAGTGTAGCAGAAGGAGGCGATTGTTCTTCGAAGAAAGTAGGACGCGTTTTTCCTGCAGATTCCGTTTTGTCTTGGGGCTGTTTCTGTCTTTCGTAGCTTCCTATATGTTCTGCCTATAGACGCTGTTTCTCATGCTTGTGCACCAGAAAGAATAATTAGGGCCTGGATAGACTGGAGCTCAATGTCGACATATCAAGCCTAATGGTTGGTTGGTCTTCATCTTCTCATGATATCTTCTTCCAAAATACTCTCACTTGTTAATATGTCTGTGTCACAACAACAAAACTGAGTATGCACTGCCTTAATGTTAATCTCATTATGACAGTTTACGATTTGTTATGTAGGCAGACGAGTGACTTCCTTTTTTACTCATTGCAATTTTTAGAACTTGGGTGGAGCAAAGTGAAAGCAGCTGCCAGAAGGAAGGGTAAGCTGTAAAATATCAAAGACATTAACACAATGAAAGTATACTCGGTGACAGGAAGTGAACACGCTGCCTGCTTCGCCTTGACACCAGCGCGGGGGAACAAGTGTAGAAGTGTGACATTATAGCCCTGAGGCCTAAGGAATTTTTCTGTGATCCCAACCCGCTGCTGTTCCCTGCAACCGCACCGGCATCCCCGGAATATCCAGCTCTCGGCATGACGTCTCCAGGTACCAAACGGAGCCTCCGCTCCGCAGGGGGAGATGGAGTTTGGGGAGAAAACCTTCACGGGCTCGGTTTTACACCAGAGCACAGAGACAGAGTGAGAGTGTGTGTGTGTGTGTGTGTGTGTGTGTGTGTGTGTGTGTGTGTGTGTGTGTGTGTGTGTGTGTGTGTGTGTGTGTGTGTGTGTGTGTGTGCGTGTGTGTGTGTGTGTGTGTGTGTGTGTGTGTGTGTGTGTGTGTGTGTGTGTGTGTGTGTGTGTGTGTGTGGGTGAGAGATAGAGAAAAGTACATAATTTCCCTTCAGGGATGAATAAAGTAATCTATCTATCTATCTAAAAGTAGAAACTGTGTGTGTGAGAGAGAGAAAAAAAATCTGATGACTTGCCTGTTATATATTTATATATATATATAGCCCCGCAGCCGAAGTCTACATTAATGCACTTGTGTTCAGGAATTCCAGTGTGTTTCGGTTGGTGCGTATGTGTGTGCCGTGGATGACAACTCATGCCTCTCCCATGACCAGCACATTAACACAGGAGTGACCGAACGTGCCCTTTGCCGCCTGGTACTTCATGCACTGTACTTATTAAACGTGGTCATAAAGCGTGGCTCGTGTTTGACCAGGGCAAGCGAGACGCCTGTGGGTTTCACACTGAGCAGGCTACACATCTGTTTTAGCCACTGTTTTCTTTGTGGGTTACGTTAAAGGCTAATTTCTTTTTCTTCTCTGCCCTCTATCGTTTCGCCACCACAGGGGATTTCTAAAGTAGTGTTATTAAGCGGGAAGAAAAAATCTACCACAATATAGAGTTTGCACATGACTTTGGACAGTGGAAATGATTTCTTGCCTCTGCACAAATGTCTCCTAGAGAAGCTAAACCTGACAGAACCAAGTCTCTAATCTGTGACGATCATGTTGCACATTTTTACCTGCCCCAGTGACAAGGAATTTGCCAAGCACCGAGGCAGCACGCAGGGTGATTCTCCTGGAGTAGAAGGAACATTTTGTTCCTCTGCAGAATTGATGTGATCAGGTAGAAGTTATGCACATATAAATTTGTGTAAGCAGACTGTTTTTGGTGGCATCACTTACTTCCATTACTTTACATAAACATCTGATAATTGTAAACCAAATGAAGAAGTCAGGTGAGCAGAACTGTCTCATTGGATGGCCCTGTAAATTACCATCAGGATATTATAGATGCTGTAATACTTATGTTTAACAGAGCGAGTCTGGAGCGATGCCCTGCTGCACCACTTGTTTATCAAAGTTAACAATCGCTCTCTTATGTATGGTGCTACAGTATTTGTTACAGACAGTATATCTTCAGGCTGAGCACCATATATTTTATACATTTGCATAAACGTGGCTGTGCAGCTTTCCTCAAACCACCTCCATCTTTTGCATGTACTGTAAAGTTTCATTAACCCCCTAAAATATTTTGAGGAATAACTTATGTATGGAGTGTGCTTTGTGTGTGCGTCGTGCAGCCCCTTACATCTGGCTGGCTCTGCCCTGCCACTCTGCTGGTGTTTGTCTGGGGGCCGGAGGGTCGGTCTCCCCAGAGACCTGCACCGGCTCTTTCCCAGGCCCGACTGCAGCAACTCTCCCAGAGCTTGCACAATACCCAAACACTGCACTGGAATGTTGTTGCTTTCTTTTTCCTCCTTCTCTTTTTTTTTTTTTTTAACTTTTGCTCTCCCTCATTCACTCTCTGTCATTGAGTTTCTGTAAGTGAGACTCTGGCTCACTTAGTTGGTGCTTGAAGCCAGCCCTGACCAGACAGTTTAATTGCAAAGCATGGGATTATTCAGCATTTATAATACATTAGTTCACATGTTAACCCCTCTAGTTTGCATGAATTGGTTTGAGAAACTGCCTTCATGTGGATAGCATCAGCTGATCAGAGGGTCTTCTGACAGCCTTCACCCTGATGGAGAGATGTTTCACACATTCTCCTACATGTGCAGTTCTGCTTTAATCACAAAACACCAACTTTCCCAGCACAAATGCAGACTGAACACTGTAGAAAACTTTCAGAAATGCCTTTTTCTTTTTTAGACATTGTCCAACTTTTTAAAGAGGACAGAAAGAAACATAGCTGAAAGCAAATGACCTAAGTGTCATCTGTGAGTATCAAGAGCCTCCGGCTGAGGTCTCCACTGGATATATTGAAAGTAAACCTCAGTCTTCCATCTCGTGGAGTCGTTACACAGTCAAGACTGACAGTTGGAACTGCCGGGGGGTAATGACTGAACCCGACGGCCGCAGTGAGGACATTGTTTTGACAGTATCATCTGGCTTTGCATCGGCCAACTCGAATCTGTCAGTGAACCGGCTGATGGGAAGCGAGCTTATAATGAGGTCGTTTGGTTGTCACATTACTCACGGCTGTCCGTCAACACGGATACTAAAAGGGTTTCGTGAGAGTCCACGCTTTTCGTTTGTTTACTCTGGGAAGACTTGAGGCTCGGACGATCGGACGAGGACAGACGCGCTTAAAACGTGAGCTCGGGTTGCAAGCGATGGAGTCGTCCTGAAAATATGAGCAAGTGTTTTGATTAGGATCTGGTTTAAGGTACATCAATAGTACATCTTACAGCTCAGGTGAAACATTTGAAGTTTCACTTCAGTCTCAGTGTTCGTACAGGCATTTCCTGTGGTGTTTTGTCATGTTTCAGATGCTTTATGATTTGTCCAGTGAACTGGATTTGCCTTCAGGTACCAGGGTCCCTGTACGCACACAAATCAGCTACAAAACGTCCACGCAAATATACACACAAGTACACAACCCCCCCACCCTTCGTACACAGACACACAGGCAGAGCCAGCCGTCTAGCCACTTAGTACATCGCAGTGGGTTCAGCCCATTACACTCAGTCCATCTTGTGTTTCATCAATATGAATGAGCCCTTGATGTGGTGCAGAGACCAATCCACAGTGGAAGTCCTTTATACCATCTGTATTGTTGCATAATGTGAAGTTTTTATATGGTCAGTAGTTCCCAAATATTAAACAGTCCCAAAACCCTCACCATGCGGTGATTGTGTAATGATCTTCCAGTGGACCGCAAATATAAACGTGGTCACGACAGTCATTTACTCTCACATGATAAAACTTAATCCCATGTGTCTTGAATCATACTGTATTGGCTGATTTTTATTGTTTTTTTCCTGGAAATTACATCTGCAAACGTGGGGGTTTCCTGTCTCTGTCTTCGTCCCCGTCTGAAATTTGCTGTCTTTCTGGTCACACAGAGGAGTTTAATGATGCTTCTTCTCAAAGCTGTTATTGTTTTTAATACACTGATCTTTTTTATTTTGGGATTTAGATATAGAGTTACGCACCTGTTGCAAGTACGGTAAGATGACATTTAAGGATTCATTTGGACGTTTGCTTCAGAAATCGGCTGATGAGACCTTGACTGTTGTGCAGAGAAGTCAGGGTCTCATCAGCACCAGCTACGACGCAGCTGCAGCTGAAACCATGGGGATGAAGTTGTGTGCGCCTCGTCTGGCTCGCCGTGTTGGTCTGCGTGTCGTCAGCTCGCCGACTTGTTTGGATTGTGGAACTATCTCTGGGGACCTGCTGCAGATTACATACCACGTCTCTCACTGCTTCTCATTTGTTGGTGCATAGCTGTGTCTGAGCTGCGCATGTTTTCCTCCAGGCTATTTTTTTCCTCCCCGCAGCCTCCTGCGCAGGTCGCGTCGCACTTTTACAGCTGCGATGGCGCCTGGTTACCAGATCAACCAGCAAGCTGATGTTAATTCACTCTCACAGAATGGTCTGTAGGTCCAACGCACACATTGATTCGCAAAATCTGGAATGGTCCTCCGATGATTTACACGTCGGTATGTAACGAATCGGACACGTGAACCACTTCAGCTAATAAATCTAAATTGGAAACTGGCTGCATGTAAGGGTTGGGCGTTTATCTGGTCTATGGTACTTACATCTTTTTAACGGGATTCGCCACTCACTGAGAGAATCCATCTTTTATTCCACTCAAACAAAACCCATTGACTGTAATTGGCGATGCCTCCCTGGAGCTCCTCCATTTACTATGAGCTCAAGGCTGATATTTGTAGAAGAAGTGTTTCAGCTATTGGAGCCAAAAAAACATCCATTTTATAGCTAAAACACTTAACGTGAAATTGTATGAAATCTCAGTCTTGTAGAGACTGAGACTTAGACGTGTAAAGAAAAAAGCTGCTGTGCAAAGAGGGCTTTTTCACTTTAACTTTAAAGAGGATGTTTTTCTTCACTCCACTGAACCTTTACCCTACTCATAAATGAGAGAAAAGGTTTAATGTCGGCTAAATGGGGGATTTACAGAAGACACAAGTTCAATTAAGGAGCTAACGAGAGTCCCATTGCAGAAAAGCTCCTCGAAACTGGAGTGACGTGCAAGGGAATCGTTTTGGCAGCGTCTCTCTGTGGAAACAAGCTGAAATTATGTGGAGCAAGTCGGCCATGACTCAGAGCACGTTCGCTCCTGAAAACTGAAAGCTCAATCAGGCCCTGGCTGAGCAGGAAGATGCTGAATCTGTCTTTGTCACATACTGCAGGTAATGTCATTCCACATGACTTTTCCTGTGCGTATGGATTTTTTATTTTCAACCGAAGGCAGAGGCCCGCTACGCACCGTTAGCACCCACGGCTAAGTGAAGAGATTAGTCAATGGCACCCACTAACTATACTTCAAGTTGGCATTGCTTGAATATCTTGGAGGAGGGGGGGTGAAGGTCATCACTTTAAATCCCTGGATGAGCTGAGAAAATCTGAGGAGAGGAGGCAATAAGTGCAGCCGCACTTCATTTACTGCTGTCAGAGTGCCCTTCACCACACTGCTCTCCCCACTGTGTAACACCCCCTGCCATGACACCGGCCGCTAGATAGGTAGCGTGTGAGCGCCAACTGATAAGTTATTACAATTCTAGTTTTCTAATTTCATTACTTAACATTTATTTGTCAGAAATTTGTGAGTGTGAAACCAAATATTAATGTGTTAGGATTCATTGAGCTCACACCTTCTCTTTTCACATTGAAACGGTTTCCTCAGTTACAGATCTGTCTGTGCAGACACTGAGCAAATAATAATCCAGTGGATTGATCTGTAATAATTTACACAAACACGATCTGCTGGAGAATTAGTACCAAAATGCCACTGATTAACTGCTGTCTCACTGCTTGGTCCATCCCAGAATCCTGCGATAGAGGTCTTACCAGAATAAATGATGGCGGATTCTTTTTCGAGAATTTGCGATGACAGAAACTGGATTACTGTCGCCTCAACAAATAACTGAGTACACAGGCTTTCTCCCGCTGCTCGCCTGCTTGCCCTCCGGTTTCCGTTCCCATTTCATATCTGTTGCTGCCACGGCTGTCTTATCATCCAAGCCCTCTGCCATAAAGCGGCACAAAATCCCATATCCCATCTCCTCATGGCTTCAGCTTTCAGCCTCAGTTATTCCACGATTATGTACGAGGCCCAGCGAGCGCCCGCTCCCTCCCTGAGAACATGCTCTGGGTGGGAAATGAGCCTCTGTCCTCAGCATGCTGGGGTTTCTCGGGGGGAAAACATCACCTCTCTGCGGAGAGGTGAGTGTGGTCGAACTCGATTTGAAATTTCAGCGTGAGCCTTCTGTCTGGTTTTGATGCCTCACTTCTTTTCTTTCTGACTCTCCACCTGTTTCCTAATCTATCCTCTCTCTTTTCCCCCTTAGTCTCCCCATGTTCACCAAGTGTCTTCTCTTAATCGTAACAGCTTGTCACACAGTAATAATGCTTGCTACATGTGAGTTTACCCTTTTCTTAGTGCAGAGCTGAAACAAGTGCACAGTTGCTCTCAGGTGCACTCATGAAAAGTGAGACTATGTTGGCAATAAAAAAGACAACACAACTCTGTTTGCCTACCCTATGATGCCGCTCTGTACTCCATACCCAGAAATTAGAAGACAACCACACATTCACCCCCAAATCCAAACATCTGACTCCAAAAATCACTTGTTGGCATCGGGGAGAGTTTGGAGTTGTAGTTTGCACAGACACCAGGGGCTCTGGAGCATTTGATTAAGACTGGCAGTAGCAGTAAACCACCTACTGCTAGGTACGAGTCTGAGCTTCAAGGTGTTTCTTGGCGTTTTGTGTAAAGTTGTGTTAAATGCTCGTGAAAGATGAGTGTCTCATCCACTCATAAGTTCACATTTAGAAACAGTTTGCATCCGTTCTCTCAGCCTGTCCCGCACAGTCACATGTTTACGCCCTTCACACGCTCCCACCTAAACACACATTAATCGATTCCCCCCCAGTCTGCGCCTAGCCCATCAAACAGCCAGTCAGCGCGACCCGGGGTGGAGAAGAGGCCGCGGTGGTGGTACTCTTCTCCGGCTGAAAAGTACCGGTTGCTAAATGCACAGTGACATCTTGGCAGGTCCTAAATGCTTTATCTGCTTCAGAATGATTTTTTTTCCTTCAGCATGCCAGTTCACTGAGCTATAAATGATGGGGGAGTGATGAGGGAAGCCTCAGGTGTACAGCGTGGATGGGAGAGATGAAAGGATGGTGTTGATATGGGAGTTAAAAAAAAACTTCCCTTTGATCAACCGCGATGTACTGCATGAGATCAGAAATGAAATCAGAGGCACTTTAATGTGCATTTCCTTTGTTTTGGAAATTTAATCTGTATTCAGGGAAAAAGTATGATTTTAATAAGAGATCGATGAATATATTAGCCGTGCTAAAAGTCTGACTGCAGTTAAACTGGATGGGATATACTGCAGCTGACGGACCACCATGGAGAGAAATGATGCTTGATGACTTGCCTTTGCTGCGTTACTGTTGGGGGTCAAAATGGAGACGTAGTTGTGATGCTGAGATGTTGTTAATGTGATTTGCTTTCACCTTATTGCTGAGATGAGGGAGCGTTCGCTGCATGCTGAACTTCTGTAGTTTTAAAAAGTCACTCACAGAGGGGAATATTTTATGCATGAGTGTCACTCTTTCAGTAAATAAAGTTCTACCCCACCAGTCACTCCTCACAAGTTATTCTTATCCCAGTACAAATCTGGGTTTCACCTGGCAGTCCCGTGGGGCTCGTGTCATGGTGGCGGTTGTGTCACCGAGCAGCAGGTGTCGTGCGATATCTCGCCCGGCTCGGGACCAGGCAGCGTTCGCCACTATCGAATCGGGAGCAGATGTTCGCGGATGGAGGGCCGGCACGGCCAGCAGGAAACATAAAACCCTCCGTGGAACTCCCCATCATATCTGAGCCTTTGTTTTCAGCCAGGCAAAGCTCTGTTGGTTTGTGGTGTTTGTCATTTGCGTTACTGGTTTGTTGTTTTCAGATATTTGTCACTGACAGAAAGCCACAAGTGGCACCACTGGACTGAGCATTTTAATGGCGACACAGAATCGCATAGAGGCATGGATCTGTGTGTGTGTGTGTGTGTGTGTGTGCGTGTGCGCGCAGCGGCCTCAGCTGTCTTCATACAGCTGTAAGATTTCTTTATATCTTCCAGTTGCCGCCCCACATATCAGAATCTGTGACGGCACAGATGGGGACACATGCAGACACACATGCTTTGCAGGGATGGACGAGGATGGTGAAATAACCACTTCATGGTGTTAACGTGAGGAAATTAATCTGGATGTGAGATGTGTGCGCACAAACAAAGCTGACTGAGGGAATGTGTGGTCAAATAAACGACTTAGTGTATGTATTTTATTTATGTGTGTTTGTTTTCAGCCTGCAGACAGATTTATATTAAGAGGAAGCCAGTTGATGCTTTCCTCTGAGATACGGCTGGTGTACAGTATTTTAACTTGCGGTCAGTAGTGTAGGGAAGGTGTGTCTGAGTGTGCGTGTGTGTGCGTGCTGGTTAGGGCTTGGTAATGGGATTTTTCTGACTCTTTGTGTGTGGTCATGTCCTAGTTTGGGTTTTGTTGGGGGCGGTTTGTCATATTCATTTTTGAAAGAAGGGACAGAGAGGAGGCAGATTTACATATCTGAGAGGAAATGTCCAGAAGTGAGAAGAAGCCTGACGAAAAGCTGCCTGAATGAAAAAGAGAGTGGGTACGGACAAGGAGATGGAGGAGGAGAGAGAGAGAGAAAGAGAGTGGGAAATTTTTAGCCAGAGGGGGAAAAAAACAAACAACAAAGGAAAACTTTGAAAGGGAGAGACAATAGTGTAGGAAGAAACAAAGACAAGAATGAAGAGCCTTTGTACAGTGAAAGGAGAGAAGCGGGAAGAGCGGAGTCTGGGCAGCAGCTGAGATGAACAGCAGGGGTAATGCATGCGGCCTGTGCAGTGAGGCATCCGTAACCTGACCCTTGACCTTTCACCTTTCACAGCCACTTGTTCCAGAAACAATTGTTTGCGTGTTAATGCCCGTTTCACTGTCAGCGGTGGTGTACAGATAGTGAATTTGTAGTGTTAAGTAAGCGCCTCTTAATGAAGATTTCCTCATCTATTCATTTTTTTAAATTTTAGATTTAGTTCAAGTAAGTAAGATGGGGGGGGACAAGAACACAGGCGCACAATATGCACAGTGGACCAAAAATGATTTGTTTATCCACTAATTATTTTCCAAAATGATCTAAAAGTGGATTCTGTGTGTGCTTGTCACAAACATCAGAATTGCAGCGTCTTTCTGATCTTCATTGGGACTGGCAGGCAATCTAAATTTGCAGAGATTACATTCACATGAATCGGGCTGTAATGTGCAGTGCCAGATGGTTTCAGCCAACCTAATCTGCGAGGCAGGGAACGGCATGTTGACACATGTAATTGACCATTTGCAAAGCAAAATAACCGCAGCACAGGGAGATGCAGCGTTATGCAGAGTGCACACATGAAGTAGGCTTCAGCTTTTCTATGTGGCGACCCACGAGTCGAGAGTTGTATGAGGTACTTATCTATAGTCAGTTTATTACTGGCAGCTTTGGAGAAGCAGAAAGGAGTAGCAGCACTGAAGCTGAGCTGTGAACTGCTGTGCATGGGATCGGAGGCCAAAGTGAACTCTAGCCACCTAAAACAATGCTCCTAAAAAAAAAACAAAAACCCATCAGTTCAAGTTTGTGCTGTATTTTGAATATTTGCTTTAGCTTGCCATCAGACAGCCCTTTCCTTTGGCATTACATTTTCTCATAAGTAATCATCAGAGACCAAAACCAGAATGTGCAACTAAAACCAAATCTTGCCACAAATTCTCACGTCTTCAGAAACGTGAATTACGTGGGAATCACAACAGTCCTCTTTCTGAGAACACATTGGTTTCAAGCTACAGAATCACATCTTTGATGGAGAGCAGTCTTTCCTTTTCCTCAGACACACGTCAGTCATTACATACGGGATCCATTTGAATTATCGACACTAATGCCTCAGTTTCGTTAAATATTCATGACAAGCAAGTCAGTGATAAACACAAACAAGACTGAGGAGAATAACTAAGCAGGCAATGAAGGCAAGTTATGGCTTGCAGCTTACGTATGGCCAATCTTTGAAGAAATGAGATGCAACAATATGCAAAGCAAAATGAATGTTAAGAGGCAATTTGTGGTTCAAGCCTTCACGTGCATTTCCAATAACGTCCTGTTGTCTCTGTGCTGCTTCATTTCTTTACAATCAAAGATGCTGCACACTGAGTCACACTGGGCACATGCAGAGGGTGGATCAAAAAGCCACTGTCAACACTGAAGGAAAAACAATCTCTGTAGTGTTGTGTGTGTGTGAGTGGGGGTTTGGTGGAACATTTATTTTTAATGTTTGTGCAACACAGGCAGAGAAATCCTGAAAATACGCTGCGTTCTTGAGGATTCTTTATTTAAACCAGTTTGCTGTGTTGCATTTCATCACATTTCAGTTGTGTAATATCTGTTACATAATGCAAGTAACACAAAAATAGCAGTCCTTTATTAGGCTGATGGCCATGAGTAGGAACACTTCAATTGCAACCACTGACAGAATCATTTTTACGTTCAAACACAACAAAGATGATTATGTAAGCAAGACGGAGCGCTTGTTTCAGAGGTTTTCCACCCCTCTTTCCTGATGGTGTCCAGGGTTATCATATTTTAATGATATGCTCCCACACTGTGTACTAAAAATACTGGACTGCATGGATTTAGGAAAGGACTGTTGGGCAGATGGGATTGTTGCCTTCCCCGAGGCATATCTGTCACCCCGGATTAGTCGTTGTTTGGTCTCGACAGTAACAACGTGGCACTACATTTTGCCGTTGACTTAATGAGAAACTAAAATCTAAGTAAGTTTTCCTGGCTCATGGACTCTGTCATATCAGCCCCCATTGTGCAGGAGAGGAGAAGTGAAATCCAAACAGCAGCAGAATGTTAATGGCGGCTGATAGAAAAGCAGACTATGCTGCCACGTCCACCACTTTAACTGTATGTGATGTGTATTGCATATCCGACGTTTCTCAATTCTCAGAAGCGTGATCAGAAGCACAAAAGCATGAAAAACTGAATTATCTTTTTAGAATGCACCCTGGAAGCTGCTTTTCATATTTCCATCTCGCTGCTTTGAAGAAAGTAAACCCAATAAGGAAGCTTTATCTTGATTTCAAAAGAAAACTGTTCTCTCTGCCACCACTTCTGCTGTCTGTCTGGAGAAAAAAAAGAATCTCGTTACAAAGAAATGTCTGTGTGGTGTAGATCTCATGAAAGTCACTCAGCTCTTTCCCCAATGTGCAAAAAATTATTGAAATACCACTTGTTTTGTGCTGGTCCCTGCTATCCATTTTGTGCAACAGCTGCATTACAGCTGTGAAAAACAAAGTTTTAAATTTTGTCTTGTGTTGATTTGAGGAGGAGCATAGAGCTGTGAAAAATGATTGTGTGTGCCGTTGCTGTAAATGATCAGTACATTGCTTTTGTCCCATCCAACTGTTACAGACACACACTCAGACACGTACCGGACTTTTCATGGGCTGTACTTTTTGGCTGTCCCTGCAGTTTGTGTCTGCAGCAAGTCTGCCACAGAAATGAATGAGATTGTTTGAATTACAGCCTCTGTTTCCTGTGAGGATGGGTTGTAACAGGATAAATCTCTCCCCACCCACCCATCACGACTTGGTCAGCAAAGTTTGATTCAGGAGTTCCTGCTTTATTGTGTCTGGCCCTGGGCAGGGGGTTGTCATGGTAACGTCCTTACGTACAGGATCTGACTCCCATGACCTTGTTAGATGAATGAGAAAACGGATTCACCCCGGCCGGTCCCTGTCAGTATCTGCAGAGTGAGTCAGCTTTATTTGATTAAACACAGCTTTGGGTCACTCATAAAAGCACAGAATCACCGCACATCCTTAAACTTAAGTTAATGTTTATTTTGTTAAGAACTTGTGGCACAAGTGAGATGGTTGGTGGTATGTTAGGCTCTGCAGGAAGTCATTATACAGAGTCCGTGTGGTCAGCATGTGTTTGTTCTGATTTATCATCACCCGAAGTCAAAGAACGATTAAGATGTTGTGTGGTCTCGTCAGTAAAAACACCCAGAGATATGTGTGCATTATCTCCTCTGCAGTACACACCATCCACTAATGTATCCAGGCCAAGCATTGTATAATAATTCTTTGGCAGGTATTACATGTCACAGAGAGATGAATGAGCAATCTCATCAAAGCCAACAGATAGAATAAATCTTAAGCACGAAGTCACTTAATCCAGATGTGCTGACTGAGGGAACCAACTCTCAACTGTCTCCATGGAAGAAAAGCAGATTTCTGACTGCATGCAGAAGCAGAAGCAGGACTGTAACGTACTGGATTCTCAGGATGGATGACATTTCTCTAATTTGACTTCTTTTGGTTGGTACAATAGCTAATGATTGGATTGCAACTAACAGTTGATTTCTTTATGGATTAATCTGCTGATTGTTATCTTGATTTTTGTGTTGCTCAAGGCTTATGCTCATGCATTGTATGGCATTGTAAGTTTTTTGTCTGAAAATATGATACCTTGCTTGAAAAACATGCCCACAGCAGACTTCATGTGTAGAAATAGCTAACCAGATTATGTAACATGCACATTCCTTTGTACTATTAAAAGGTGTTCATGGCATTGCTTGATTTTAATGGCTTATTTGAGCAACATGCCGCTCATTATCTATCCATTTGATGTTAATGTATTCAGGAGCTTATTATCATTGTGAGCACATGCACTGGTCAGCTGGGATAAAGCTAATTTTAATAATGGATTTTCCTTTGTCTGTCTACCTCCATTTATGGTTTGCACCGAAGTGGCTCTTAAACAAGTGTCAGGACTGTTTCAAAAAGAGGTTTAATCTTTCCCTTCTTTGAATATATTTACATGAGAGCAGTCACAACCTCATTTGTGCATTTATTGAACAGCGAGTAAGTTTTGCACCCACAAATTTTATTCAGAGGTCCAGAGCCTGTGTGAAAGATTGAAAATGATTTAAAATAGGGTACTTCTGCACTGTGTAATTAAAAACAACAGCAAACGGATGTGGCTTCCTGATGCCACAAAGTGTGACCTGGCAGGCCGAGAAAACAGGATGCGTCTTGATGTGTATGCACTGGTGGCGATAACCTGAGACAATGTTTGTTCCCAGGTTTTAGAATGTCAATCTTTGTTATTTTTACATTGAATAGAGTAAATGTTTAAACTGATTCTTTTGTGTGTAGGATGTACACACACAAAAATACATTTCTTTTTTAGTTTTCCTTTGAAAACAGGTTTTAATATGCCTATTGTTCATTGACATCTTATTTCCTATATGTAGTGCAGTAAACTGTGTACAAATTGTAACCATTTTGATATATCGTACAGAATTGTAGTGGATGTATGCTTTTTGGTATTGCTGTCGCAAGTTTTTGCAGCCTTCTTCACATTCAGCAGATAAAAAATTAAGGTGACCGATTGTTTAATCCACTCTCTAGCCCTAAAAACTCCTTGCATTACCTGCATGTTAAAATTGTTGTCTTGCTGAATTGTCTTAAACTGTAGTGACTGTATGGGAAGAGCTCCTTGTCTTACATTGCTTATCCAGTACAGATGTAAGCCCCAACAACACCTCTCCCAGTTGTTCATTTCAAGTCTACAGAAGAAACTAAAGAATGTTTCACTGCTCCTCTACTTTCAGACTTTTTGGTAAATATGCGAGCCTGAAATACTTTGCCTCCATGCTATTTGTCAGACTTCAGAACATGTGAACTCAGCTGAAGTGCGTTTGATTTCCATTTTCCATGTAACTGCTCCAGTTCATAGGATTTGGGACTTTGAGGTTTTGATTTGGTGACAATATCAGCACCTTTATCTCACCTAAGCCTGGCTGAAAGAGCCAACTACAACACAGGACAGCAATTCAGAAATAAGCTCTTTTAATCCTCTTCACTTTTGCCTCTCTGCTTCTCGACCAGTTGTGAGGTAGGAGGAGACAGATCACTGGTCCATAGGAAAGATGCTGAACAGAGAAAGTTTGCCACCTAATGGAGACAATGTAGCACTGCCTTCTCAATTCATTTTCTCTCTCAGTTTTTATTTTTCAATTTCTCACTGTTTGCACCAACATACCCTCTTTACTTTAAGTCTGTTGTGTGTGTGTGTGTGTGTGTGTGTGTGTGTGTGTGACAAGTGTAAATGTATGAATGGATCAATTTTTTCTTGTTTAGGCCAGTATTCTGGTCCTGCATGGACATAACTGAAGTACTTGTAGGAAATAAATCAAACTAATGGTGTAAATTTAATACACAATAAGTACAATGTTTCTTTAATACCTTTCTCTCTTGTTTTCTTTTTCAGGTCCAGTAACCCAGCATTTGAGGCTTGAGAAGTGCTCATCGTTGCTGTACTGCAGTCAGTTCCTGTAGCCTGTAGCTTCATGGCGGGGTTTCCTGTCCACTGACCCAGTAGGCTGCTTTACTGGACCAGCAGCCATGTCCGCCTGCAGCACATTCACCGAGCACGTGTGGAAACCAGGCGAGTGCAAGAACTGTTTTAAACCTAAAAGTCTGCACTGTCTGAGTGGTGGAGGGAAGCCTCCCTCTGAGCAGAGGCCTCCAACAATTCAGCAGCAAAATCCACCTCCTCCTGGGGCCAGAGCCAACCCTAACCTTATCAACAACTCTCAGAGGGCTGGCAGTGGGTCGGCCCGCTCAGGACACTTCCGTCCACCGGTGGCTAAGAAGCCAACCATTGCTGTCAAGCCTACTATGATGCTGCCCTGCTCCTCTGCAGGACTTGATTTCGATGGCAACCTGCAACGCCCGCCAAATGTAATAGAACAGGGCAAAACTTCTGCTTTCACAGTCTGGAATCGCAATGGACTGAACCGTAAGAGGCCTGGTGGGCCCAGCAACAACAATGAAGGAGAGGATGGCAATGAGGAGATTGAGAGTTATGGACAACTTAGCCCAAGGACCCCTAGTGGAAATAACAACAACAGTGGACTGACAGATGTCTTAAAGGAGATTGCTGGGTTAGGTCCTGGCCCAAACCCCACACCCCTTTCGGGCTCCAAGGACATGTTTTGGGGACGCATCAGTAGCTCATACCAACGGTCCTTGGAAAGAGGCATTCCAGCCTCAAGCTGTCTGGCTATGGGAAGCACTAGTAGTTGCGGTGGTGGCACTACTCAAAAACGGGTATCCCTTAGTGACAGCACAGAGATCATCAGCAAAGAGGGTGGTCGCTTTTGCTACCCAGAGTTTTCCAGTGAAGATGATGAGGAAGAGGAGGATGAGGAGGAAGAGACTGAAAGGGATGATGATGATGATGATGATGATGATGAACATGAGAGCTGGGATGAAAGTGATGAAGAGTTACTAGCCATGGAGATCCGTATGCGAGGCCAACCAAGATTTGCAAATTTCCGTGCTGCCACATTGTCTCCAGTGCCCTTTGCTGCAGGAAAAAAGTGGAATACTGTGCCACTTCGCAACCGCTCACTACAGCGGATTTGTGCAGTGGACTACGATGACAGTTATGATGAAATCTTAAATGGATACCCCTCCATGGACTCCAATGGAGGTCTTCTTCCCTACGGGCCTCTTGACATGCAAGGCAGTGGCTTCCTATCAAATTCAGAGTCTGCTACTTCTCCAGAATCATCATCATCACTACCAGAGGATTCTCGTACAACTTCCAGCAGTGGGAGCAGTGCCCCCAGTGGTCTTCGAAACGGACTGCATTCTCCCACCTCCCCCAAGGCACCTGTCCCCTGCATTTCTCCTCCAAAAAAGGAGCCTGTCCACAGAGCACTGAGTCCACTCAAGGTGACTGAAACACACAAGGCTGTCTTGGCCATTAGATTAGAAGATCAGGATGGCAGAGAAGGCATGCCAATGCCCCAGGCCCTTCCAGGTCAACCAGTCACTATCAGTTTTAGTCCCACAGAGGAGCAAGCAAAACCATACCGTGTAGTGAATTTGGAAAAATCACTGATCTGTAAGCCTTACACTGTAGTGGATGTGTCGGCATCCATGGCCAACAAAGATGAACAAATTCCAGACTCTATTCCAAAACCCAAAACTCTGTCAATGCCTTCCAGTCCTACATCATTCTGTAGCACTCCTTTAGGTCAAACCCTGTCTCCAGCCTCCCCAATTTCTCCATTGTCTCCTGTGATGCCAACGTCACCCACATCCGTTGCTTTGTCGGGTAACTCTCGGAAAAAATCAGGGAGTATACGCTACCAAGAAGTGTGGACATCAAGCACAAGTCCTCGGCAAAAGATCCCTAAAGTGGATCTTGGGGTTGGGAGTACTCCTGGCCAATCAACCCCTGCACAACACTGCAGCCATAAGTCAGCTCCCACTTCTCCCATTGCTGGGCTGTCTTCCTCCCGAACTGTACCTGTGAAATCACCAAACTTATCAGAGATCAAGTTCAACAGTTTCAATAATGCAGGCATGCCTCCTTTTCCGATTATTATTCGAGATGAGCCAGCTTATGCCCGCAGCTCCAAGAATGCTGTCAAGGTACCTATTGTTATCAATCCAAGTGCATATGACAATCTAGCTGTGTATAAGAGCTTCTTGGGACTCAGTGGGGAACTTCCACAGCAAAAAGGAGTAGGTAGTAGGATAGCCAGCCATACTTATGAAGAGATTGGATCGTCTGAGAGTGTCCAGTCCTCATCAACTGAGAAAACAATCTCTGGTAGAAGCACATCAGAAAGAGCCTCTTTTGAAGATACTAAAGCTCTACCTGAATCTGTATCAAAAACACCAAATTTACAACCTAGAACCACTACAGACTCTAGCACTGTGACAAGCACTGTGATGAGCTCCACAGTTGGGGCCCTCTCTCCCACTACATCAACAAATTCCCCTGCCATTCTTGCCATTACTGCAAAACTCCCTAAACCCAGCCCTTCTGCCAATGCTGTTACACGCACTTGCAAGCCAAGTGGAGATGCTACTTGCAGTAAAGATGATGATACAGACTTAGCATTGTCTACTGGGGGATTGGTAAGTCACAGGGAGGAGGCCAGTGCTGTACTTTCACAGATTGTGGCCTCCATTCAGCCCCCACAGTCTCCTCCAGAGTCTCCCTCGGCACAATCCAAAACCTTCAGTTCTGAGGAGCTATATGCCCTCCCACCTGATGCCATGAAGGAGACCCTGATCCGACCCAAGTCTCTCTTTTCCACAACTGATGGTTGTCTTTCCAAGCCCAAGAAGGACATGCCTTCAAAAGTTTTGTCTAAATCTCAGAGTGCCTCTGCTGCTGTCCCACTCTCCAGCCCCCGCTCAGAGCCCAGTGCCCCCTTTCCCCCACCTAGATCTACGTCTTCCCCGTACCATGCTTCCAACATCCTTCAGAGACATTTTGGCAACTGGACCAAAAGCTCTGCCTCCAGTTCTCCTGTACGGCCCAGTGAAAGTGAAGGAAGTCCAGGTGGAGAAGGGAGACGTATTTCATCAGAAAGCTCCAAACCCAAACGTTGGATTTCTTTCAAGAGCTTTTTTCGTCGGCGGAAAGATGAGGATGAACAGAGAGAGAAGATGGAGAAAGAGAAGGAGAAGGGCAAGCTGGTTGGGCTTGATGGAACAGTCATTCACATTCTTCCACCACCACCAAGCCAACATCACCACTGGTTCACTGAGGCTAAACCAGAGGATCCCAATCAGAAGCCCACCATCATCTTCACATACAAACCAGACAGTGGCAGCACCCATGGTGATGGGGAAGGAGAGCTACGAGTAGAGGAGTGCAGAGAAACTTCCCAACTGACACCCAATGAGAGCAAAGATCCAAGACCTCTGAGCCCAGGGCAAACACCACCCTCCCACACTGCTGGAGTTGATCTCATCAGCAAGGACAACAGGTAATTGTTCAAGCTTTTCTGAAGTTTCATTTTCTCTTCTAATACCAGTATATTAAAAGATGGCCCACAGACCAGAGTAAAGCCTGCAAAAGTACTACTTTATCGTAAGGATTCTTTCTAAACCTGGGGTTTACGTAATTGATAATGCGCGATAAACATAATTATTATTTTAGATTTTGATCAGAGTACTGTAGTCTCTCAATCTCAAACATTCACAATATTCACTAGGTCTTTGAGTTATTAGTAAGGATTAGTGAGGGCTAAAAGTCATCTTATCATTTGCTAGGTATGTATATGTGCATGGAATAGATATGAAAACTGTGGGATTATGGTCCTCAGGCTGCAACTGAAGTCTCATAGAAAGATTAATCTTAGAAGTGAACTTCACCAATTCCACCAGAAAGCAATAGTTTTAACCTATAAACAATTTAAGGAATGATAATAATAATTTAGTAATACTTTGACCTGCCCTTGGATGAATATTTGTCTTTAAGGCTTCTAGTGGAATTTCAGTAATCTTGTCAAATCAGTTCAGACGAGTTCGGCCGCCATCACCTGCAGGCGGTCCAATAAATGATCTCAAATGCAAGGCCCGTGATACCATTATCAGCATGCATTCACTTCAGTGTACTCAGGGGGCCCAGATTAAAATGAAGATACTCAACCTTTGCCAGCTGTTGCTCCAAAGTGCCAGGGGTGCTCCGTCTCCTGTCATACAAGTCCCTCATCACAGATTCTAGAGGTGTCTGGACTTAATTTGGCCTGTCTGTGCGCCCACTTGCCCGTTCAACTGTGTGGACTATGCAGTCTGTGTGGTTGTTTCCCTAATGTCATCTATTACCTGAACAGCAGGCTCTGTGCTCGGTGTTTCTCCTCTCAGCAGTGGACCTCAGTGTCGTACGAGTCCTCAGCAGTAGTCAGACAGTGCCAGTGTAGTTGCTGTATTCTTGCATAATAAGTTTATTATTGTTGTGTGACCGCTTGTTACCCTTTGTGTTTAATTTCTTGGGGGCAGATTCCCTGCAGTGTATTTAATGGTGCAACATAAAGATTGTATGTGATGTATTCATTTTCCATTGTTAATGATATGGCTGTTTGTGCTGGATGTTTTGCTGTAGAAGTGAAGGTGTTTGCTGCTGTGGCCGAACAAAAACATCAGGAAAGCTATAGACTGAGAGCACTGCTAATCACTTACAGACAGCAGGCTGGATAATACACTTTGAAAACATTACTGATCCATTTTGTGTAAATCATTTTAACAGAGTGCTGTTTTTGACAACAGAAGAATACCAAGTATTTAATTTGGTCGAGAATGCATTAAACCTCGTGAAGTTAAACCATGATCATGTCACACCAGCTAATGCACAGCTTGTCCAGGTGTTCTTGTTCATCTTCTCACCTGTTCTCTGACATAGTGTGCGCCCTCTTTACGCCTACAGTATCTGTTTCTCCTCCTCTTTTTGTATGTCCCACCCTCGTAGTATCCATACCTGTTGGTGCTCGGCTTTCCACCATCTCTCACTCCGCTCTGTCTAATTTTTGCTCTTGCTCCATGCCGCCCTCCCCAATTTTCCCCCTTTGAGCCCCAAGCGCTGTGAACTCTTAAATATTTCACTCCTCCATCCTGTCAAGAGCTCGGCCCCATTCTGTCCTTTCCCTGCTTTTCTCTCGTCCTCATGCTTCAGCTCCAGTCATCTCTTTCTGTCTTCCAGAAGTTCCCGTCTCTTCTCTGACTTAATACCAAGTCTATGAAATATGTGCTAGTTTTGCTATTTATATGGAATAGGATATATTGAAGTGTGATGTATGAATTGGAGAGTACCTCCAGTACATGTGACCCCAAAGTTTTTAATGCTGAAATCCACAGGTCAGAGCAAAGGAGGCCTCACTGTTCACACAGGGGGTGATGGAGTATTCAGATGAAGAAAAATAAATAAAATATAAATGACTTATTATATTTAACAAGATAACTAGAAGTCTTTCTGATTTTGTTGAGTGCCAAATCTAGTCTTGAAGATGCAGTATTCCTCATACTGAACATTTCTCCTGTTAGTATTGAGCAGTGAACATCTCACCTTTGTTCAGCCTTATTTTCTTCCCACCTGTCTTTTACAGACGATCCTCTGTTACCCTGCTGCTCACAGCATTCACTGCAAATTTGTCAATTAGTAACTGGTATATTCACTTGGTGTGTTGGCAACACAGTGACTTCACTGTTTACCTGAAGTTTATTTTTTTGTATTGCCAAATTGTTTTGAGTTGATGCACACAAAAATTTACAGGAAATAGCTAGGGAACTTCTTACTTGCCCTCATTACCTGACCTTGCTTTGGTGGTGTGGAGAAAGATGTGCAACAATCTACAGTAAGAATGTGCTTGTGGGATGTGAACACAGTAAAAACCTCACATTGCTTTGGTGACACGCTAAAGGGAAAAGTAACATTCTTCTTTCGCTGACTGACTGTTATGAGCTGCAAGGTCCCTTTTTTTCTCCTAAATTAGTGCTTCTGCAAAGTGCTGGAGCTTCTAAGTGGAAAAACTGGATTGTGTGCAACCAAAGCAATTTCTCAAATGCCTGCCGAACACATTTCTTGTCCCACTTGCTTGCACTAACCATTACTGCTGACAAATAGTAATACAGTTTGTTTTCCTTAGGAAACAGAACACCTTGGTGCCCGTTTATTTTCAGTAAGTGAAAGGACTTTCATGCTGCATACTGCAGGCCTCTTAAAAAGCTGAACCATCCCTGGATAAACATACCAGTCGGTCAGCGATTACGTGCCATGAACTGGTCACACGGGTCACTGTATACACCTTGTGTTTTGATTGGCAGGGGAGGGGTTAACTCCACTGGGGTTTTTTTTTATTGGCTAACAGTAGGCGTGGCCTTCAGCGTTGGCAAACGCTCCGCACATTACCTTAGGCAGGTAAGAGCATTCAAAGAGGTAGAACAGCAGAAAGAGCACACGCGGGAAAGCACTTTTTTTTATTGTACGCAGCCTACGAATCACTGCTCCACCTAGAATGTGAATTCACCTTTTCTTCGTATTCAGTGTTTCCAGATGGGAAGCTGCGTGAGCCAGTACAGCGGGTAAGCTCGAAACGGAGCCTCTTTCTTTCATTCGCTCCCGTAAATACCTGTGAGCACCCCGGCCATTTGAAGTCATGTTGACTTAGCAGGGAGGAGAGGTTTCTGAGATTACATGATTTGTGTTTTGGATCGCGACTATTCATTTCTTCAAGCAGATGTCTGAGGAACAGGGCAGTGCAGGTAGCTTCATGCTGTCTCAACAAGTCAGGTCCTGACTCTGAAACCTGTAGCAGGCATAAAGGTATTTTTTTGTGTCAAGGGCCTGAAGTATATCCACACTGCATGTTCTCTCCTCACAGGATTAGATGCTGAAGATTGTCTTTGTGATTTGGACACTTGTATAGCTGATAATAACCTGTTAATAGTTTGGTTTTCAGTAGGAATAATATTAGCTGTATCCTTGTGTTAGGTAGAGTAAGTGCAGTAATTTACTCATGTCGGCAGAATAGGGAAGAATAGAATGCGTTTCATTTGTATCACACTCCGCTTGGTTGGTGTGCTGTTAAGTTTGTAATTACACTTACGGTCTTTGATGCCTCCATCTCCTCACAGTTTATTTACTAGTTGTTTTGTAGTTGGCTCACAACACTGTGATGGGCCTTTTATATCAACTGTCTGCTGGCAAGTGCTAAAGCAATAGACTATGGCAACGTGGAGGCTATCGATCGACTCTTTTTTCTAAAGAGGCACAGAGGGCTTATGGCCTACAAAGACCGATCATGGACGTGTCAGATCTGATGCTTTCCTCAGACACAGGGCCCCGGGGCAGAGACAGATACACCAGCAGCCGGGTGTTTTCTTTAAGTGCTCACTTTTCTATCACGTCATGGTCAAAATATGGCAACAATACCTGTGATCCTTACAGGGAACATACTTATCTCCAAAATGTGTGAGTTTTTTTTCATATTAGCTTCCAGTATATTATATTGCTTGCCTCAAGGTGATGTTTTGTATGCAACATATTTCAGCACAGAATCAGAGTCACTCAAGCAACAGTTTCAGTCTGAAAAAACTATTTACCTGAATGAGTGAGTGTCTTAAAAGTATCTTGGCTCAAATTTCTGTTTCGAGCCGTTTACCTGTTGTTCTGTTGATGACATGTACCTCATCTAAAGACTTAATTGTTTCACCTTTTTCTTTTTACAGTCCTAACGTCTTTTAGGCCAAACCATATTATTAGTTGTTGATGCAAAGTGTAATCAGGATTAATTTTAAGCTTCATGTGGTCTCTGAATCACACATCTTCTGACCCTTTTATAATTATAATGGCGGCGCACAGGAAGGCTTCAGCGCTTGGTTTCATACCCTTTATGGGTGGCTGTGAATTACTGGTCAGCTTGTTGGTGACAGACAAATCTCAGCAGTACATAAAGCATGTGTGCCCAGACAAAGCTCTGTGTGACCTCTGTTGAGCTGTACTTTTTCTTGGCAGAGACTTTTGTCTACGATCACCTCAGCCATTAGTCACATAAGGTGCATGTGTAATCAACACCGCAGTCAAAGGAAATGACACATGCGCTTCAGAATAACACAAACATTACTGCCAATCAGCTCCACCCATTACAATGCTTGTGGCTATGAAACCTGCCCTTTGAACTTTTAGTGACCTTTTACCTTTTTTGTTTCACTTCACTACTTTATTGCTCCTGTGCCAGAATAATAAACAATATGTTGTTATCTCAGATCAAGGACAGGTGGCAGGGCCAGCGACTTGTATATGTGGCTGATGGCAGGTATTCGGTGTATTACAATGGGGTTAATATCTACAGTAGTGCAGAATGTCACCCGACCTGGGTGGTCGCAACCCAGGTGGCCCGAGGGTATAACCCTGGTGGCACTGAAAGGCCGCGGCTGAACTGTTATCAGATCAGAGGTCAGCTACCAAGTCGCTTCCAGTATCCTATTTACTGTGATCAAAGTGGCAGACTGATCCCAGATGGCTCTGGATGAAACACCAGCTGCTGAGGTTTTATTCACCATCGAGAGACACGGTTTTCTTTTCTTTTTTTACCTTGATGAACATTCTTGACGCACTGCACTGGAGTTAAAAGTACAAGCTTTGTGAATCAAAATGCTTTTTCATCTTTTCAGGTTCTGTGTTTTTGTTTAGCTCAGTTGCTCTTTACTCCCCGCTCCAACCAGTTATCATTTATACATTTGCAGTCTGCACGATAAATCGTCAGTGTTATTTCATGTTTAATGTTTTCTTCCTGTATTTCATCTGTTGCATCATTTTGCTTGGTGCAGTTAAGCTAGCCCTCTGTGAACTTCTTCACTGACTGTTTTGTGATGAGTAGTTGCTGTTTGTTACTTCAGAGCTCTTTAGAAACTGATGTTTGAAATTGTACCTGCAGATTCTAGTATATAGTATCAGTTAGTTGTTAAAGTTCAGTGCTGGGCGTTGTAATGCCCAACCTCTTATGCCTGTGCATGTACAGGAGACTGTGTTGAATGTGTAGCATTTAAAACATGCGTTGTTTACATCCATCTGAACTCGCCTGCATTCCTCTTCTGTACTTTCTCTGCCTTTTGTGGTGCAGCGCTGCATATCTCGGTGTGTTACCTTTTATCTGTAGATCAGTGAAATAATGTCAAACCACTGGCATTCACCTTTGTTTGTGCACTTGCAAGTGCATCCATGTGCACGGGACAAAATAAAACACTCCAAAAAAAAAAAAGCAACAGTGGTTTCCAGCTACGCCAGACGTTTCAGGAAAAATGAGTCGTTTACGGTGCAATAATATATAATATAGCGATGCACTCAGGGCCTGTGGGGAATTAGCAGGGCTGTCAGATGCACATGTGACAGATCGCCTGTATGACATGCATCTCGGGCAGTAACAAAGCAAAGTATACGACACGTCTCCTCGTAAGCATCCCCTGGGCTTTCGCACTGGTTGCAGTCACAATTTCAGCTCACTCAGTGACAACACACCCCGAGTAACTGTGCAATATGACCTAGATTTGTAGTGGCCACGGCTCGGATGGGCCACTGTCAGTACATAATGAAGAAATGGCCTCCTGTTGTAAGGGGGAACAGTATATATTCATCTGCTGTAAGTCATTCTGAAGAGCAGCACCACAGCAGAGCCATAACAAGCAGCAGACGAGCATCGTTTTTCATCATGCCGCGCTCATATACGTTTGTTGAGGTGACAGTTTTTCTCTGTGTCACCGCACTTTCAAAATGTCATTTGGTGGACAAAGAAATTGTGACTTTGTGTTTGTTTTGTCTTCTAATTCGTTCTTTTCCTGTGGTTCATCATTCACCTGTGCATCCAGAATGCCTCATTACACAGCTTTGATAAGTGTCTGATGGAAGAAAAAGAAAAAAAGAAAGTCGGTTAATAATCACATCTAAGTCTGCCGCCTTATCATCACACCTTCCCCTCAATCTGCTGTGGCAAATTTAGTAGATGAAATTCATCTCACCTCTACAAACACCTTGGATCATAGCCACCGTCTGTCACTGAGGGATCTTCAAAACATATTATCAAACACAATTGTGACCGGCTCCCCACCCCCACCACCACCTTCCCTCAGGCAGTGTGTGTGTAGTTACATTTGGAAGGCATCCTACTTCAAAAGCCCCCCCACTTGCAGCTGTTTGTGCAATCTCCTCTTCATCACTCGCTGAGGAAGATGAAATGCTCTGATGAAGTGATGCAAAATTTTTTTTGTGAAGCTGAGAAAAGTGACCAGATGAAATCCTTGTTGTATGTGTTTTGTTCATATCCTGTGATCTCAGATAAGCCCTTATCAAAAGCAGCTTGTTTATCATCTGTAAACATTACTATCTTTGCAGTAGATGCGTTCATGCCAAATTAAACCTTATCACAAACAGAATAAGAAACAAAATCAAGGCAGCGGGCGAAGTATCAGAAAGGAGAGAAGGAAATGAAACTAATGAGATGGGACCGTTAATGGAGCAAATATTCCACAGTTTCGTAACAAAATGAGTCACGCCTCTCTCTGTCATGTGCAGCCAGGTACCAGTCGGTGCCAGCGGCGCCAAGGATCGGGAGCTGCCCGGTGCCGCCCTCCTGTCTGCCAAAGTGAATCTGGGACTGGTGCTCGGGGAGGGTGAGGAGGGCCATGCCAACCAGGCCGCCGCACCGGCCTCAGCCAGCGAGGGCAGCGCCAGCCTCGGAGAGCCGGAGGAGGATGGGAATCACTCCCATCACTCCCACTCTCCGGCCTCCAGCCAGTGCAGCGCCACGTACAGCAACCTGGGTAAGAAGCACACATGCAAGATGAAGTTTTTTGTGCACACTTCAAAATGTACTTCAAACACTACTTACTGTTACTGTGCAGGTGAGTGTGGGTACCACAAAGTCCTTTTTGTCCAAATGAGCATGTTCCTTCTGTGCAGGACCTCGATGGCATGTCGCAGTGCAAATGAATTTTGTTGCCTTGTTCAGAAAGCCATTGTTTGTTTGTCGTAATTTACGGTGAACAAAGTTGGATTGCAGTTCAGTTCTCATAAAAAAGGTGAAGAGAAAAATGAGAGGGGGAGAATGCAAATAAGATGCTGTTTGTTCACCAAAATCCCTCAGAGCGATAAAAATCTCTATGGTTATGCTTCACAGTGTTTGGGCTGGAAATGGTATTTTGTTTGATTTATAGAAAACTGAACTCAAGCCACATACTGTATGTGTTTTTTTGGGGGGGCGTCAGATGGATGAATATTGCCAGAATATGTCACTCATAAGTGTCTCTGTAACTGTGTGATGTAACTTTTCGTCAGCGTCAGCACACCTCCACATGTGACAAGTCCTAATTTATTCGCTGGTAAAACAGCTGGAGCTCAAAATCTCGGGACATCTCGGCACCCACAGCCTGCAGCTAAGACTGACTTGAAATTATCTCTGTCCTGAAGTTTAGGCTCCTGTTTGAAAGGGTTAAAAGTGAAAGTTTTGGAATGAGAGAGCCGCAACGCAAATATTTATTTGGATTCATGTTTTGGTTTTTTTTGTTCTCGGAAATGAAGATGTTCAAAATTTCAGGGTTTGGATTTGTTTTAATCCCCTTAAGATTTTTGTCTGGGCAACCCACGATCCTTTCAGATGCAGTCTCGACAACAAAGAGAATGTGTTAAATAAGAGCTGGATGCTGCAGTCCTCTAATACTGTGATGACGAAGTCCCCATTTCGGACCCTGTTTCATCATTAGTCTGGTTCGGCAGCTCGGTGTCACAGGTTTGATGGTGGTGATGGTGGAAAGAGGTGCAGCTGTCAGACACGGCCACTTAAAATATCCAGCTGCCTCCAACAGAAAACACCAGTGATGGGGAGCAGGCGCTCCACCGAGGTGCCTCACTGCGTGGAAAAAAGGTGCGCAGGTCTTGTTTGTGTGTGTGTGTGTCTGGATGGATATATTGTGAATGTGCTAAAAGCTCCCTGGATGATGCACGCTGAGCAGCCTGCAGCTTCATTTTCACTCCTCTACGCAGCTGCTAATGAGGAACAAGGCAGGAGCGAGTGTTTTTCTGCCTTCAAACATTGTGCGCCTTGTCTTTTTAAAAAAAAAATATTTTAATTTTTTTTTTGTTGTTCGGGAGGGTGTGTGTGGCCTTCCAGATTAACACAGAACCTCCCCAGTGCGATGCCTATTTTAAGTTTCCACATCCATCTCATCTCTTCTGCCTGTCAGGATTTCAGAATTGATTTCTCTCTCTCTCTCCCTCTCTCGCTCTCTCTCTGTCCGTGTCTCTCTCTCTCTCTCTCTCTCTCTCTCTCTCTCTGCTGTTCACTTTTGGCTGCAGTAATATTCCCCGTTCTCACATTTTAGTGGAGAATGACATCCATTTTTCAAGCATATGTCTCTCGCTCGCTCGCTCTCTCACGCGCTACACACGCGCACACGCACACACGCGCGCGGGCGCGCGCGCTCGTCTTTTAATCGGAGCGTCGGGCAGGCGGAGGCAGAGCGCCCTCGGTGAGAAGTCTCCAGTGTTGGCGCTCACACTCTCAGGGATGGGAGCAGGGGAACGCCGCTCGCTCTGCCCCCCGCGCCGCCGCCGCCGCCGCCGCCGCCGCACACCTCCAAACTTTGAGGCATTAGCGGAACCGAGGAGGTAGGCTCGTTTTTTTTTCTCGTCCTCCCGCCTCATCGCTCAGCGTTCTTCTCCTCCGTCACCTGTGTGTTATCTCTCCGTCGTCAGGTGTCGCCCCCCCCGCTCCGCTCCACTCTGTTCTACCCACCCCCCGTTGTTGTGGTGACAGAGGCTGAACAGTGATCACCCTGCTGCGGCAACAAGTTCCCGCTGCTCCCCGCCAACAACAAACTGTCAGTTTGTCTTTACTGGAAGTGTGAACGTAGTGCCTTCGTACGGAAGTCCTGTAATTTGTTTTATAAGTTCAATATATCAGGGTCGACAACGGCTAATTATTTCACTCAGCGTGAGAAGGCAGTTTCCTTTCAGTTTGTGTGTTCTAGCCGAATTCTGTCCAGTCTGAGAGGAGATGCATGCGTGGAAAATAAATTTATCAGAGTTGTAGTTTAGATTTCTACCCTAAATATGCTTAAAGAGAGAAAATCATTAACCCAACCGTGCTAGAGAATGCAGCTGCCTGAGCACAGTGAATTCACACTCTTATGTCTGAATGTGGTTTGTTAGAAATCCTTCTTTCTTAAGAGAGAGACTGGCTTAGTTCAAATGTTTTTCTGGTAATATTTAGTCTCTGTTTCTTTCTCCTGTTATTTAGATCTCTTTTTATTCTTCATTGAGGGTAATTAGTTTTTGTACAGAATTTAATTGCATTATACATCACATAAGGGGGCTGCTGCAACACTGTGATTTCCCCTTTGGGGAAACTGTTCAATCTAAAACAACAATAGCAAAAAAGCAACTGTGATCAAGTTAATCAGGTCATTTTTCAGGCAGAAATGCTAAAACACTTACTGCCTTCTTCCGTTTCATATAACTGTCAAATGAATACGTTAGAGGCAACATTTCATTGGCCAGATGATTAATCGGTGAATTGAATGAACAGAGCAGTTTATCACAGCCCTCGCTTAATTTCTGTCTCGCTGTTAATTTTAATATCCCCATGTTGTTATATCAGTAGATGTAGTTATTTTCTCTCTGTCTCTCTATGTTTATGAATTATAATCATGAAAATTGCACTCATTGTACAGTTTATTGGGCACACAAAGCAGAGAACAATGCATTTTCATTCAACAGTCATGCAGTAAGTCCCACATTCAACTGCATCCTCTCATCTTGGAGGATGCAGTTTCTGCTGCTGTTGAACTGTATCACATTATGCAGAGAGACCTTCCTGTCATTCAGCCTACCCTCGGTGATATAAGTAGGGTGGACAGAATAATAGAAACACCCTTCAGTTTAACGCAGTTCAGCAGCGCCACAGCCTCTGAAATTATCATACAGTTGAATCAACAGCTTTCTCAAACAGTTTCAACACAAAACTGAACGTTATACTGTTGTACTACACTGCAGTGATTTTAACAATGTGTAGCAAATAAACTGAATATGTATTTACGTGAAGTGGCAGTCACATGCTGGGTCAGTGTTACGTAATTAAGTCACAGCCACGTTGCCGAAATAAACGATGGAAAGAGACGGTTGTTTTCCTGGCTGGATTAGCGCAGATTGGCGGAGGGACACATTAAACATGCTGGTTCCAGGGGGGATTAACAAGACTCATTTACTTCATCCTGACTGCTCTTTCTTAAGGCTTCTACTGCTTCTTAAAATGATGGCAGCGTGATGCACACGTGAGCCGCTATTCATACTGTTTGACAAGAACTTGCAATCAGCAGCAAAGTGAGAACGGCGTGTAGAAGCAGATTCATCCAACGCATTGTGATTGTCTGAGGTACTGGGGGTGCGAGTGACCTTGCGCCCCCACTCAGTTAAAACTATCAGGTTGTTTCATTCCCATCATGCAAGCGGCACAACTGGGCACTTGTCTCTGACCCATCTGCCTCCGCGGTCCTCGACTCCAGAAAACATCGAGGGAGTCCAATCAACCCCCTCAACCCTCCAATTCCCTCCCACCAGCAGCCCAGGAAAATAAGGTCACCTCGGGTCACTGATAAACGTGCTCACCATGCTGCCTCTTTAAGCCTCGCTGCAGAACAGAGCTGCAGATTGAGACGGGCAGCTGGATGGGTTGGATGGACGGCTTGTGCCCAGATGTCCTGCTCTCTGGCTTGAATTCTCCTGGGGGGGGGGGTTACCAGTCACCAGTCACCAGTCACCTCACGTGCTGCAACACGCAACCTTGTGTCAAACTCTCATCTTAATGAGAGGCAGCGAGCCAGCGGGATGCTGGAAACGCTGCAGGGGAGAAACAAGTAGCTCCAGGGAAGCTGGTGGTGAAAGTGGACTGATATGTATTTCAGATGTCTTATTTATCCTTTCTGAGCTGTTACAGCTTTTTTTTTTTGAATAGTTTTATCTTTCACAAATCCCTCTTCAGATCGTTAGAAGTTGTCTGAACATGCAATTACAAAAACATTCTTTTAAGTCCTGAAGCGTTTCATGATAAATCATTTTGTGTCCAGGAATGAAAATTTGAAAGTAAAATCCACAACTGTGGCTAACCCTTAGAAAAATGAGGAACTCACCAACTTAACATATTTAGCTTTTTTATTTTTATGTACAAATTGAACAATTGGCTGCACTACAGGTAAAAGTAGCAGTAGTGCAATTTATATCCATATTATATTTAGGGACTTTGTCGCATGTAATTGGTATTTTGAATGTTGTAGTTTGTCATGGAGCAGTGTCCAGCAATGTACTGACGTGGATTAAAAACACTCAGTTTGAATTTCATCAAATTCACACGTTAACGTGGTGTTATCCTCCCTCTCCTCCAGGGCAATCCAGAGCCAACATGATCCCGCTGAAGCAACCGCGGAACATCAAAGCATCCAGCGACACCTTGGCCTCCATCGACCTGGATGTCCTCGCCGAGCAGCCGGCCCCCAAGGCCACGCCACCGCCGCTACCCAAGAAGGCCGTGCCTCGCTCCTGTACCGAGCCCAGCCTCGGGGGCAAAGAACCAATCCAGGGGGCCCTGAGACCTCGGGCTGAGGCTAAACCCGGGGGCACCAACCTCAGTGTGGCCAACCCTCTGTACGACCTGGACTCCACCTGGGAGACAGCCAGCCAGAGCTCCTCCCTCAGCTCCGAGCCTCATCGAGCCCACAACATCGAAAGCGGCGACTCCCTGGAGAGGCCAGCGGCTGCCATGGCTACCAACAAGGGCCCGCCGACGAACAGCACGCCCTCCCTGGTTCCTCAGCCAATATCAGCCGCACACAGTGCCACCGCCAGCAGAGAGAGGAGGGCCTATCCGAGCACAGAGTCTCTGGCGGGCAGGGGTCGCGCGACGGGTCGAGCTGCCACCGCCGGGGGAGGAGGGGGCTCCAAACTGCAGAGACCTGCTCTTTACAGGGGTTTGGACAGCTGGGACGAGGTGGTGGGCAGGATCCGGTGCCTCCACACGGACACGCTGCGAAAGCTGGCAGCGAAGTGCGAGGACCGTTTCATGGCCGGCCAGAAGGATCACTTGAGATTCGGCACCGACAGCTGGTCCCACTTCAGGCTGACCACGGGGAAACCCTGCTGCGAGGCAGGCGATGCTGTTTACTACACGGCCTCCTACGCCAAGGACCCGCTGGTCAACTACGCCATCAAGGTGAGACATCCAGTTCTGTTTATAGATCAGTTTGTCCTGCCAAATGACTGCTTCTGTTTTCATGTACAGTATAGTGCTTTTTTTCTTAAATGTTTTTTTGACATTTCATCTGTCAAACCATTTATCCGTTATTCAAGAAAAGAGTTAGCAGATTAATTCATAATAAAGCAAAGTGTCAGCTGCAGCTCTGGTCTGCTGCAGAGTCCCTGTCATGGTCTTAATTTATAGCTGTTTATGTAAAGTAATATAAAATGTCATACATTTCATGTAATCCTTAAGCACTGTATGATTCACAGGCTGACTACACACACTGAGCAAGTTTGTCCCACTTTTCTGTCAACAGCTGCTCACCATAGACCTGACTTTAAAAAAGCTAGTTTATAATGCATGCTTTTACCCAGATATCACAACAAACTTCCTATTTTCAGCGTCGCATTAGTTTGAGTTTATTGTGTGTGCTTCTTCATTTTGGACCCCTTGCTTTGCAGTCTCCCCGCGTCCAGAGGGATTTTAGTGAGTTGATTTGCTGTCCTTGCAGTACATTTATTAAATCCAAGTATTTGTGTTTTTTGGATGGATGAATCTCCTCCCACTGGGAGGTGGAGGTGGAGGAATGTGTTTGTGCGGAAATATTAGCACTTAAACTTAGAGCCTTTAGGGCTTGATCTTGTGCAATAAAACCTGTGTCTTCATGTTTGGTTGTTTTTTTTTCTTTTTCTATATATAATTGTGTGAGGGTAGCAGTTGTGTCTGCATGCTTTACAGGGTGTATCCGTGTGTGTGTGTGAGTAGAGACAGAGGTGGGGGTCGAGGACACAGCTTGCTGGATGAGCTCTGAAGCTAAATACAAAGCAGATATGGATGAAGGTTGCATTATTCACAGGATATGAAACTCTCTGTGCTTCACAGCACTTCAAAGCTTTGCCTTCGTATTAGCAGCGGGCTCAAGAGAAAGTCTTGTTTCTTTTTTAATGCTCATCCATAAATAAGGCAACCAGGAGCCGCGAAGGCAGCAGAACGCAAAACAGGCCCCGGCTTCCCAATTAAACTTTCCCCAACTCTTCGTTTTTTAATGCAGCCCACTTGTGCTCCTGTCTTCCTTATCCCCGTAAGTGTAGTTGATCCTCCCGCAAATGAGATTTTACAGGCTGTGATGTATTTAATGGAGAGCTAATTCTCCCACCTTTAGCGTGGCCGTGCTCATTCTCAGCTCAGCAAGTGACTCGGTATTCTTTTTAAGCTCTTCCCCGAGATGTCAGGCAGGAAAAGAAGCTGAAGCTCTGCGTTACAGCGCCTGCGACGTACGCTAGAAGTACCCGAGCCCAAATGGTCCGCAAATACTGAGTGTGTTAAAAGAATGATCAGGAGGCAGCTGTGGTCTCAGAGCCAACGTGTCCCGACAAACATCCAGCGAGCCTGTACATTCCTACAGAGGTGCAGCGTATATGAGAGAGAATTCACTGGTGCAGAGAGTTTCCACATCCCACTTTAATAAACTGTACCTAAATTATTCCAAAGACCATGATGTTTAAAGTGAATCTGAAAGACTGCATGCAACATACAGAACCAGGCTCAGGGTTGAGAGGGAAACATCTTCGTAATGCGTCGTGACTTTTTCAGCTTTTTGTTGGTATTTTAGTGAATGTTGTGCGGGGACCGATCGCTCGTCCTTCTGAGACACTTCTGTCTACGACAGCCCGGGGTCTGCTGTCTGCTTCTCTCAGCTCTGCGCAGCGTATCATAAACAGCGTGAGCCCAAATGATCTGGAGAGAGTGAGCGGGACAGCGAGTTCTGAAAGAGACGGAGAACATTGTTTGATCTTTGATTTCTCCAGTGCATTCTCTGCTAAATTGGCGTATTTTGTGCCTGGTGTTGCAGAAATGTTGCTGTATGCTTAAAAGTCTCCCACTGCAGTCAAAAAGCTGTTTCAGTTGTTGGTAGATTTCATTTTTTAAAATTAGTATCAGTCTCTTACTGTCAGACAGGAATATGTTTTGAACGGCGTGGCAGAAAAACAGTGGATGATGCAAACGTCTGTCATTTAAAAGTTACTATCAACCCCATTAAAAGTGAAGTTTTGAATTTATTCCATTTGAAGATGTAAATCTTGAAATGTAGGGTCTCAGACATTTGGGATGAGGTTTACAAACAATACTTGTTAGTGAGATCAATTCGTTCGAGCAGTATTTGTAATTTGGTTAGTTCATTCAGAAACAGCTTTGTAACGAGAGGCTGCTCAGCTCAAAGTGAACCTCACATGAATGTTAATGCTCTCTTCGCTGTCTTTATTCATCTAGATCTGTCGGAGCAAAGTGAAGGAGACCCAGCAGCAGTTTTTCCACAGCCTTGCAGTGAGACAGAGCCTGGCCGTGCACTTCAACATCCAGCAGGACTGTGGACACTTCTTGGCCGATGTCCCCTCCCGCCTGCTGCCCTGGGAGGAGGAAGAAGTGGAGGAGGAGGAGGAGGAAGAGGATGAGGAAGAAGACGTAAATAGGCTGAAGGAGAAAGAGAAAGAAGCAAAGACTGAATCCAGGGTGACGGACGCCAAAGCTCCGAATGGTAAATTAGACGAGGCCTCGGCAGCGGGTCACATGAACACGGCCGGTCGCCTCAGGAGCCGGGTGGTGGTCATCACACGCGAGGTTCCCTTCCAGACGGTGGCGGATTTTGTCCGAGAAGGTGTGGCCCGACACGCTCACAACCCGGAGCTGTACGAGCGTCAGGTCTGTCTGCTGCTGCTCCAGCTGTGCTCGGGCCTGGAGCACATGAAACCTTATCACGTGACCCACTGTGACCTGCGACTGGAAAACCTGCTGCTGGTCAACTGCCAACCTGGCAACCCCTGGAATCTGGACTTACTCGAGCCCAACAACAACAGCAACAGCAGCGGCAGCAGCAGCAGCTCTAGCGCGACGTCTGCCAACGCTGCCGCCAACGCCACGTGCCCCGCCCGCCTCATCATCAGCAACTTCTCCCAGGCAAAGCAGAAGAGCGCTCTCATGACGGCCGACCCCGGAACGCTGCGCGACCAGTCACGCCTGGCGCCTGAAATCGTCACAGCGACTCAGTACCGCAAATGTGACGAGTTTCAGACCGGGATCCTCATCTATGAGATGCTGCACCAGCCCAACCCCTTCGAGGAGACACCGGAGCTGAAGGAGAGGGAGTACACCTGGGCCGACCTGCCGCCGCTGCCGGTCAGGTCGCTGTATTCGCAGGGCCTGCAGCAGCTGGCCCGCTTACTGCTCACCGTCAACCCCTCTGAAAGGATCCGGATGTCCGAGGCCCGGGCCTGCCTGCAGTGCCTCCTCTGGGGTCCTCGCGAGGACCTGTTCCAGGCGCTGGGCTGCAGCAGCGTGGGCCCGATGTCCGCGGCGACCTCCAGCCAGCGCGAGGCCACCCTCCAGAACTGGCTGGACCTGAAGAGGACGCTGATGATGATCAAGTTCGCGGAGCGCTCGCTGGACACGGCCTGTGGCGTGAGCCTGGAGGACTGGCTGTGCTGCCAGTATCTGGCGTTCGCCACCACAGACACCCTGAGCCGGGTGGTGCACATCCTGCAGCAGCCGCAGCCGCACCCTCAGTCCCAGAACCAGAACCAGCCCGCGCACGCGGCACAGAACCAAACCCAAACGCATCTAACGCACACCTTCCACCTGACTCAGTCGCAGCCACTCTGAGTTCCTCTTCCCACCTGTTACTATGGCAACAGATCCAACTTCCCCTGCGTGGTCCCAATGCTGAAGTTAAAATTGTGATGTAAGCTAATAGTCAGCTTTGTTGTTGCCGCAGCGGCCGCTGGGTGAACTCATCAGCTGGTTGTGCCATGTTTGTTTTCTTTGTGGACAAATCAACCCGCAGCGTGAGAGGCTGTTTTCCCATCAGGCACCAGGGCTTCATGGTCCGGGGCGTCCATCGCACTCACATTTAACAACTGCATGACGGTCACAAAGTCCAGTCAGCTAAGTGGCTTGTCTGACATCGGTCTCAGATCCAGAGCTGGACGAACCCAAACGTTAACGGGAGCTGGTGTCGTTGGGGCTCACAGGTCCGGTTAATCTGGTCCTTTAGCTTTCTCGCTTCTTTCACGTGTTCGACCACTAGACCAGTATGAGATTGAAGAGATTTACCAAACGTGTGAGGGATTTTTACATTTTTCAGCCAAGTTCTGACAGACTGTGGGTATTAGTTATAGTTGGGTCTTGGGTCTGGTAAGACAGTGACAAATAGAATAAATTTGAGATTTCATAGTATTGCACATAAGTATTTTACAGATATTTTACCAGACACTTAAAGATACACCACAGTGTATGTATGTAGCGTCAGAACTTTTTTTAATGCCAGTTCGTCTCGGGATTTAGAGAAAATATTTTAGGAATAAAAAAAAAAGAAATGAAGGCTACAGGATCAAACTTCCTGATTATGGATTTGTCCTCTTCAAAATGAAAACACAGTCAGACGTGATTTAACATTAACGAGATTTGTTATTGGCCGATCCACTCAGATTAGGTCAGTGTCATTCTTTATGTTTTTAAAAATTCTAAATCCAGTCTGGAGTTGAATTTACCAAATGTTATTTACCCTTAAATGCTGTTGTTTCAAAATGTGATGGGTGATGAACACTGACACATTTTAGATGCTTTGAAGTTAAAATGGGACGCAGCTTCCCCGGCCGTCGGTTTGGTTTCTCCTCAGAGTTATGTGCAATTATTATCTCTGTTTTGTTATTTCCATTTGGAGGTAGCAGCGTATCACCATTTTGGACGACATTATGCAGTCTTTTACTAATCCTCTCCTCCTTTAGATTTTGTGGCACATAAACTGATTCATTTTGGTCAAATCCTGCAACTTCAGAAGCGAAGTGAATTTCAGCGTAAAGAACTTCTTACAGTGGATGGGAGACGGGGATGTTTCAGGGACTGCAAAAAGTTCTTCTTTGTCTGTTGTGTTGTTTTTGTCAAGTCGTTTTGGAACGGTTCTGCGTTACAGATGACATTTGCACATTCAGTCTGAGCGTTGGTGGCTCCTCAACAGAGACTGAAGAAATGATGATGATCATGATGATCATGATGATGCAAGAGAGACTGAGAAAAGTTCCCGTCAATTTGTGGAACTAGGTTGATTTTGGTGTTGCAGCGTGTGGAATGTAAAAAGTTTTTGCCTGGACTGAAACAGACACTCGGACCTAGTCTCATCCGCTTCTGGACTCGGACTCATCCTCCAGCTGAACCACTTTGTTTCACGTGTAGATTCTCTGTGTTGAAGAGAAACTACTCAACCACTGAGACTTCCATTCCTCTTCGCCTCCCCGTCCTCTCGTCGTCATTCGGAAGCAGATCCTCCGTTCACGCTCCCTGTCTGTCGGTGAAATCGACACAACTTCCCCATATAAAAGAAACAAAAACGCCCAAACAATCTCAAACATTTTGAGTTTGATGCACACGGGTTTATTTGTGGTTGTGACGAACAAACACCTTGAAAAACATCAGAAGGATCGTTGATAATCATCCCGGTGGACGATGTTTTCAAACTGCTTAAAAGGCTTTTCCATTTTTCCATCGACAAAACCCGGCAGCAGTTCACCTTTTCACTTGGGGGGTGGGGGGGTAGACTTTTGGGATCAGGATCCTGTGTTTTACTGCAGATGTACAGTCCCAAGACTTAATGGTCCATGAGAGTGAAAATGAGACGAAGCAGGTGTGAGTTTGTGTAGGGTTTGTGTACTAAGGAATGTGTGTGGACAGCACTGGTGGCCGTCCTTGTATTTAGAGATTTAAGCCTTTATATATTATATATAGTATAAATATATATAACCTTTATCTATTTTAATCCACGCGCTATTTTGTCGAGTACGGAGCACCTGTATTTCTGTCTTTAGAGTCTAAATATCACGTCCTCGTTTTTAAAGCTTTACTTGACTTTCTTCAACCTCGCTCACTTTAGGGAGAAGAAAAAAAGGTGAGTAGTCATCACTGTCCTGAACAAAGGATGAAAGAAAAAAGATCTTATTCTTCAATTGCATTAATATACAGAACAATGTACAGTATTTTTACCCCTCTTTACCTGCTTAGGAGATGAACCACTTTGAAAAGAGGCTGAAGGATGATGATGATGATGATGATTTAGAATGCACCATTAAAACCCGACATTCATCAGCTGTACGTCCGATGGCAGATGTCGCTCTTCTCTCTCGCTTCTCTCTCCTTGCTCTGGTTTCCTCTTTAAATTGTTAATTGCCACTGAACAGAAAAAAAATCAGAAGCTCTCTGAGGCTTTATATTAATATGTGTACAGTATGTCTCCTGGCCTGCCGCCATTTATTGTTGATCAAGTTAACCGACAGTAACAGAACAATAAATATATGTTTTTATAGATAAACGAGGTGCCCTTGTGTTATTGGTGCTGTGGTGCTCTAATCTGAGTAGCATATACTTGTACTCGAGAAGATTCTGACTGATTTAAATGTATTTTATGATTAATTTCTAAAGTTTCACTGTGGCTCATGTTGTTTATTGCATATGTGTATTACATTTGTTAGGATTAAGAGTAGATTGTACAGTGACCATTTTTTGGACCTACACCGATACTAATGCACAACTGATTTCAGCAAAAACAAGAACCATCCTGAAGCCTTGGGCTGATAATGAACCTTTAAATTATTTACAGTGACCACACTAAATCTGGAAACACATTCAGCATCGCAGTGGTTTGGAACGTCACCCGGATCCCTTTGAACTTCAAACGACAAACCTGAAATCTGAGAGCTTTGAGTTTGATTTTTCATCACTTGCTCTGCTTGTTTCTTTGCAGAAGTACAAATTTCCAAGGAGCCTGGTATCTTAAAGGTGGAGAAATTCCCACAATGCTCTCAGTCAAAGGCGTTCCTTTTTATTATAATTAAATCTCCAGTCAGATGTCTGATGTTTGTAGAGTGTTGGATTTAAAGCTAAACCCTCTGATCTTGTTATAGTTGCACATGGGGTGGATCTAATCAGCACCTTAAAGAAAAAGCAAGTTATTTAAATGTTTAATCGTGTCATGTTTCATCTTTTTTAGGCTTAAAAAAAAGTGCTGCTGGGACCAAATGAAACACATGCATGAATCATACAGAGACTCAGTAAGGTAGGCAGTCTGTGTATCTGTGCCTGCATCACTACAACAGCTCCACCACCAGATGGAGACATTCCAAAGGCAAAGAAAACACCAGAGCGCTGTAAGTCACCTGCTATCAATTGCCCTGACTTTTATGTTCATCTCAGTGTGTAGTTAAGGTGGTCAAACACTGTCCAAACATGCTGCAGTTTTCCTGCGCAAATATAAAAGCAAAGATGTTAATTTTGTGCTGCATCGGTAGAATCTGCTGAGATTACCCTGTCTAGACTGAGATTATACTCTTATCTAATGCAGGGGGTCTTAGCTGTGTCTTCTTTTAACAAAAAATGAGAAGGCGAGCCAAAGTTAAACACTAAACAGCACCCGCCTCTTCATGTTACAGTGACTGCTTTAGGGTGTTGTGTTCTTTCATTAACCTCCTTCAGGGTGTAGTCAGTTTCATGTTGCATGTCAGACAAATTACTACAAGGTTTTCAGTTCACGTGTAACGAGAGAACTGCTCGATCAGACTGCACCTCTGCAACCTTTTAATTTAAGTACCTTTTTATAATATTTGATTGTTCTTCTGTTTTCATCCACACACAGCATCAGAGTGTCACAAACCTCGATGTGGATTCTGACAGTGACAGTGGAACCGAATCTTCTGATGAAAACTGCATCTAAACAAATCATTGTCGAGATTTTTTTGCAGCACCTTGTTGTTTGCTATTAAGTTAGCATCTCTTCTGGGATGCCCCCTGGCCTATGGAGGACAGTGGTTCAAAAACTGTCCTAATTCACTGCGTGAGGCTATGGTGAGTGCTGGGCAGTAATCTCAATATTCATCAGTCTGGATCCAGAGCGATGCTCCAGTGGGTTTATTACCCGCATTGTGACCCGTTTCTGAATCAATAATCTTATTGAATGAGGTCAGGAGCAGGCCAAACTGGGGGTCAGAGGACGAACGCCTACAGGGGGATGTAGGTACATGGTTTCCTATTCAACTCAAGCTTTGCTGAGGGTACTACTGACAACCTAAAGTAAATTATCCAATATTTAGGGAAAACATTACAGCAGTCATTAAAAAATAAACTGGAAAAAGCAGGAATAAAAGGGATTTGAGTTTTTTTCTCTCCTGTGAGAGACTTTGAGGAGGAAATATTGGGTGATGTGTGCTGGTGACAGGTTTTTTTCTTGTTTTTTTCAGTGAATTTCCTGTCCTGATAATATAGCATAAATGAATGTGTGCTTCTTAGAGTCCCACTTTAAAATCTGACTCACCGACCACAAAGTGTACTGCATGGCAGCAGGAGAACCTTAATTCAACTTTAATCTGATCCTTTGAGAAGTGCCTGCATGAGAGGATGATGAGAGATGATCATTTTGCCATGAGGGGTGTCATCACTGCCCCCCCCCCATACACACCTCCAATGGAGACACTTATGTAATTTCACGCTGAATCATTCCCAACAGCTCAGAGGGGAGGAGGAGGAGAAGCGGGGTTCTTGCTGAGACAGAGTTTTGGGGGGGTCATGAGGTTTTGTGGGCGTTAGTTTTCAAGAGGGATGCTGAAGAAGACCAGGGGGAAAAGTTTGGTGTCCCTGAAATGCACTCACACACACACACAAACCCCCTACCCCCCGTGTGCACCCATTGCGTAACACCCGGCTCAGTGTGTGTGTGTGTGTGTGTGTGTGTGTGTGTGTGTGTGTGTGTGTGTGTGCGCGCAGCAGACAGGTCCTCTCCTGTGCTGCTGCTGCTGCTGCTGTGGAGCTCCGGAGGAGGAGGAGGAGGAGGCGGTGGTCGTGTTATTGAGCGGCCCCGCGGTGGAAGTTGCGCTGCAGGGGTGGGACTTTCTTTCTGCAGTCGGTCGGTCGGTCGGGGGGTGAGCTTCGACTTGCACAGAAATGCCTCTCGCAGCAGCTTTCCAGACTCCAGCGAGCAACAGCAGCAGAAACAGACGGACACCTCGGAGCTGAAGATAAACACTCCTCCTCCTCCTCCTCCTCCTCTTCTTCCTCCTCATCCCTATATGCTCCTCTTCCTCCTCCAGCTGGCCACGTCCGAAAGCTTCTGGATGCGCTGAAACGGGAGGAGTGCGAACGCCGTTTCCCTCCCCACCTCCATCCCCCACCCCCCTCCTCCCGGGATACATAGACCGGACACGCACCGGTGTCATTGGATGGAGAGAGGCGCCTGAAGAAGGGAGAGCGGTGGAGTTGGTCTACCCCCTTCTCCTCCTCCTCCTCTTCCTCCCCACTGCACCAAAAGAAAACTCCGGGTAAGAAATGCGTGCTCACTCAGGCCATTTGGCCCCATCTAACACCTGCCATAAGCCGCTGCGCTCCTGCACTCCTCCGTGCACTAACACGCATCATGGCGAGACTTGGGACTTGCATGCGTCTTTTCTGTCTCCTCGGCTTCTCTGTAGACAGTGAAGGGATTAATTTAAAGCGTGTGAGCCATTTAGCTGCGGTTGTGAATGCATCTCAGCAGAAGGGATGTCAGGCGTTTTGTTTTTTTTTCCCTCTGGCACAGCATTTCCGCGACTCCGCTCTTTTCTCAGTCGACCCTAATATTGATTTGCATTGCGAGTGGACCCGAACTAAGAGCAGGGTATTGACCGTGGGGATGAATAGATGCTCACAGCAGCCTTCAGCGGGCTACAGGGGTTAAAAGAGGGATAACAAATGGCGCCCGGACCAGCGGGAGCTGTTCATCCAGCACCACTGTGCTGAACTCACAGCTGAAAACTGTGGCCTGGGGGGCAAGAAAACAAAACTTAGTGCAGCTTTGATGGGCAGCTTCAAGGCTGTAGTGTAAATTTAAACCAGTGGCCAGTGAAAAGTATGGTCCAGTTTGTTTGCAGAACAAAGTTTTACTCTGGGGCTACTCGGGCTGCTGATTTCTTTATGCATTGAATCTGTAAACCATAGTAAGACGGGGTGTCCTTCTATGGGCAGAGGGTTTAGTGTACAGAACAGGGTGTACATTTTTGAGTATATAAACCAAATCATCTTGTTTGTTTAATTTGATTGTAACAAAAGCATGAGAGAATAATGAAGACTGAGAATCTACAATAAGCATTTAGTGCCAATATTTTTGTTGCTTTTGACAAAGTTGTCTGTCATGGGGGAGGTGAATTCAGTCTTACTCAAAAGGATCAAAAGGTTTTTTAAAAGACATTGTATGCTGGATATGTGACATTTTGTAGCCAGCTGTGATCCTTTTACCTGTAACTCAAGCTGAGTGAATTTCCCTCTAATTCTCCTGCCACTGATTCCTCACCTTTCTGTGCCCCATCTTAAAAAGTTGGGCACTGACTACCTGGAAAGCTTTTTTGCAATTACCAGTCAAACAAAGCTTTAATAGAGACACCATGCACATTCACAATTTGAAAGCACAATGTACGTGAGATGTTTTAAGCTCTGTTCTGACTTTTTTAAACATGATATCACCCTCCCCAGGTCTTCAAGTGTGTATGCCCTCAGCTTTCTAATGACACTGGAGGTCTATGTATGTGAAGTGAAACAGCAGTGTGTGTGTGTGTGTGTGTCGTTGGGATTCTCGCCTTCTCGCCGAGCTGAAATACGGCCTGCTCAGAATTCAATTCCTCCTCCAGCACTTGCAATCATCTCAGCCATTCGTTTAACACCTACTCTCTTTTTCACTCTGTGTCATGGACTTCCCCCTGCCCTGCACACACAGAGCCATAACCCACCACATATCCCCTCCTGTGTCCCCGCTGAACCCCACTGAAGAAAAAAGTGTTATTACATTAAGAAACCTGAGAGCACTTAGATGAACAGTGAAGATGTGTGGTTCACCTAGAGTCCCACTGCCATTTCCAAAATGTTTTTTTCCCTGACGTCGAGCGATGGCTCACACCCTAAATGCATTGCAGCCAATATTTCCAGATCAGATCATGGATTGGATTGCCTCGTTCTTTTTTTTTCTTTGCAGAGTGGTTTGCTGTCAGATGTAGCCTCAGCTAACTTCTCTCCGAGATGCCTCGAAACGCGGCAGGCTGGAGAGAGAGAATCGTAAAATAAAGTACCGTAGGATGAATCACATTTATGGGATTGAGGCTCGAAGAAGTCATCGGGCATTAAACAGTGTTGACGGCAGATAAAACCGGTTATTTTACTGACTATTCTCTTAAAGCAACAGTTCAACACTTTGGGAAACACACCTAATAACCAACGTGTAACAAAACAACAATTTGTGAGAAAGTATTTTTTCCTGTTCTAATTTTCTTAAAACAAATTGTAGTTTTGCAGCTGTTCATCTCACATGAATGGAAATACACTTAAATGTTTTGGTTCCTATTTTGTGCAGCGGCAGCACATCTACATCATTGTTCTCCAGGGTGTGTGTGTGTTTTTGGTACCAGTTGACAATTTCATCAAAATAGTTTGCAATATCCATTCAGCAGTTTGCCAGCTGAGAGGGCCGGAGTTGTTAGCTGATTAAATCCCATCTGTCCCATCTGTGATATGACCGCTCCCTGCTTTGCTCCATGACCCTGGACGTGTCTCTGTCGCTCTTCAACAGCTCTTAGTGAGGATTAAAATACTGTGCGCTCACAATATTACACCCGAACCCCCAAGCGCTGAGTCAGCTATATCGTTCAAAAAATAATTACAAGAAAAACCAAAACAGGTCCCTGTTAACATGACGGTGAACATTCTTTGCTCGTAATCAGGATAATTCTGTGCGACATGAATGGCATGAATGTGGTATTAAAGCTGTCAGCTGAACCAGAATGGAATGTAAATGCAACTCCAACAAGGCCTCATAGCTCTCTAGTGTCACAATATTTAAACCACATATAAGTATTCAACCATAATTTACACTCACTGGATCTCAACTACTAAAACCAACAAAGGAATGCAGGTGAAAATATTCCTTCTCTATTCATTTATTAATGGCTTCTCCCTTTGCCCATCTTTCCACCAGTTTTTATGAAAATCCTTCTTTTTGTGTAATTCTGCTGACAGAGGAACCAACCAACCAAAAAACAAACACGGGCCAAAACATAACATCCTTGTTGGAGATAACAATACAGGACACACACATTTCATGCAGCTTGTTGCAATTGAATCCATATGGAGAAAGGTACTTTGATAGCTAGCTAGCTAGCCTTTACAATATACAGTTATGAAAGACAATGAAATTTGGGGTGTCACTCTGCTGTGTACAAATGAAAAGGAATGTTAGCGCAGCATCTCCCCTGCCTCCTGTTTGATTATCAGCTGGTAAACATTGCCTGTACTCTGTTTAAACCGGTTCTTGGTCCTCGGTGACAGCCGGCGGCACCGCTAAGTGGAGCACAGGTTGGCAAGCTAGGCTAACTAGCTTCAACTTTGAGAGGGGGATAGAAACTTATCAGCAAGGGATTTTTCTGATAGTTAGATGTAAAAGCACAAACTATCAGTTGTTAACCATCATCTTTTTGCAAGCTACACAGTGTGACGACGTGAAATACTGTCCCTCAGATGTCAGCCGATCTCTGAAAGTTTAAAAACTGTTCTCATTTATATGCGCTTGTACGTGCATGAGGTGATAAAGCTGAAAATCTGCAGGTGAACTATTCAAAGTGAGATTTAACCTACAGAGAAACAAGGATGCAGAGTGAAAGCACTAAAAACGGTGCTACTGTCCAAACACCTTTGGATCCGACCGCAGTTACTCAATAGTTAATCAATAAAGCTGTGGCTTGGCTTCAAATCACTGTTCTTCCCCACTTTGGAGAATATAGGCTTCTGCCCGCTTTCACATTACCCAAAGTGAATGAAGCTTTTTCCCAAAACATTAAGTCAAGTCTGACAGATATTTTTGCAGCACTAAGTGCTTTCCCTGTCCTGTATTAGCCTAATTGTGAGGTTGTTAATCTAATAAGTAGGAGGCATAATGAGTTACTGGGGTGGTAGGGCAATGATCGCACAAGATTTAGCTTTTTAGGCAGACTGAGGCTTTACAGATTACAGAAGTGGTGGAAAAAGTCTGTCCAGGTGTAGGAATGAATGGGAAACAACATCTTTAATTACCCCTTTAAGCACTGTGGTTGCGTTGTGGTGCGTCCACGTGTGCAAAACCACAATCAGGCCGGTTCTGGCAAACAGCATTGTTTCGTTGTTCCTTCATTTATCAGGGTGAAAGGCAAAGACATTATTTAACGAAATGAGTCTGTGGTTAATTCAACCAAACAAATGCTCTGTCTCCATTTCTCTGGTTAGATTGTGCTTGTGCGGTTTTATCCACTCTGTGTGTATATTAGCTTTTGAGACATTGTGATGTTTAATGGGGGTTTAGCGTGAAGTCAGCATAAGCTCATCACAAACTGTGAGCTTCTCTATGTCTTCTGCTGAAGAAGGATGGAAAATATTAAACCTCCAAAATATATGGAGACAGCTTCAGTTCCAGTTGTAAAATGATTTGTTAAATTATTCAACAGGAATAATCAAACTGGAGAGAGCACAAACAATTCCCACTTTCAAAGAATCCTATTTCTTCTTATTGAAGAACAATTTGTGAACATGATGTTACACAATTTTGAGTTAAGTCTTTTTTAGTTTCGTAGTCATACAGTATATAGATTATGAAATGAAAATGAAAGGCCTTTTGGTGGTTTATTTGCCTTCAGCAGTGATGTATGCTTGCCAAGAACGTTTGAGTCCTGGGTTTGTTTTTAAGAGTTGATTGGCTGCAGCGTGCAGGCTCTTCCTGCCTCAGCCGGCGCCAACCGCTGACATTTAAAAAACCAGCGCCGGCTGGTGCAGTGCTACTCTCACTTAACCGTGCACCAGATGAGCTGTCTAAACCAGAGAGGCAACGTGTGGCTGACATGGAAACAGGTTGCCATGTGAGGACGTAGGACAGAGAGAGACGTATCGGCCTTTCTGCCTGTTCCCAGATTGCAGCTCTGCATTATATATGGCCACTCCACACAGAACGGCAGTGAGGCAGTTAATTTGATTATGAGTCATTGGGAGAGATTAAAAGCAAAGTTGATTGATCAGTTGTGGGGAGGGCGTAAGAGAAAGAGTCAGAGGAGAGCAGCTGATGGGCCTGAGCCCCCCCCCAGCTGCTCTGTCTGTTTCTCATTGCTGTTTCAACAGACACTCATCTCTTTTTTATTTTCCTCCATCCCCTTCATTCAATTATCTCATCCATGTCTCGCTTCACCCGTTATCCAACGTCTCCTCGGTTTTATCTGCTTGCCTCCTCTTTATGTCTGTGTGTGTGTGTGTGTATCAGTGCGTCTGTACCTATTGATCAGACCTGTTTGAAAATGCAGATCCGGTACTGGGGAATTCTCGTTTTCTTTTTTCCTTCCTGTTCTTTTAGCAGCTGACAGCAGCAGCAGTAGCAGCCTTGGCATATTTAACATCCAGTAAGCAGACACTGCTGTACACACCTGAGCAGGTGTGTGTGTGTGTGTGTGTGTGTGTGTGTGTGTGTGTGTGTTGTGTATGTTTTTGGTGTCCAAGCCTCTTGAGGTTCGGCCGGAGCGACAAGGGAGGCTGCTCGGTTTGCGTGCAGCTGCATCTGTTACCTCCCTTTAGTCATATTGTTATTTTTTGCAGGAAACTGCAGAGAAAGAAAAGAAACACAGCAGCTTCAACACTCAGTGATGAGACAGCTCCACAGGCCATAAGGTCCATCCAAATATAGGAGGTAGAAAAAGTTAAAATCGCACCTTTAGAAAAAGGATGAAACTCTTCATGAAGGTTATCTCTGGCGAGGAGTCGTCTGACCACGTTTCTAGCTGCTGCATTGAAAGATGCTCACTCTTGTCACTTCAGTTTTAAGTTACAGAGTTTAGAGTCATATCTTCATCTTTGTATTTTGGCAGTGATGATTTTCAGGTGTTACTTATTAGAAAGCCTTTCTTTGAAATTTTGCAGTAGAGATAGATGGAGAAAGGAAGTTAAAACAAAGGTTCCCAGTCAGAAATCAACCAGGGATGTTGCGTCTTTAGACCACGATGCCACAGGGATGCCCTGCCCTTTTATTTTGAAATCCATGCTTTTGAGGTGACTTTTGAAGTGAAGTCAGCTTTCAGGATCCATCATGACTTCAGTTGATTTAATGCTATTCAGACCTTTTTTTTAATAAGGAAAACATGTTTGAAATGAAAACAGTAAAGTCATTTTGGCCTGTACAATCTGTGAGCTGATTGGCTGCAACTACAGAGCCTGAAAACACAACCCTGCACCAGTAAACTGTTCCAAAGCACACGTCCATCTGCTAACTATGCGCATGAGTTGTTTTATTTCTATATATTTCAGCCGCCTGAAGCAAATAAACAACATCTTCTATAGAGAGAAGTATACACTAGTATTCAGTGCTTTTTATAAGCTTGTGATACGTTATCTGTGAAAGGCCAACAAGAAGGAGAGTAGTTTAGATATATCCATCTGGCTCACACAGACACACATCATCTAATATCTCTGCAGGTGGTTTTGGGAGCAGACACACACGCAGTCAGGGCTGCCCCCTCCTGAGCGCCTGGAGGAAAATCTTGTCAGGACAAATCAAGTTTTCCCTGCAACTACAGACAACAACTCTGACATGTTAACCTAAGTTTGCAACCTACAATAAAGAAGGAGAGCATGCATCTCGTTTCAGTGTGGAGAAACACGCATGATTCTTAATTGACTTTTCCTGTGTATTTTTTTTCCTTTGACAGCCCCATTACTGTTCTGGAAAATTGCATTGCACAAATTTCACAAGCCCTGTTCCTCCACATTATTCAAATGGTACTTAACACTCATCGCAGCCTGTTCTGCAAGCTGACATTGTGACAAGATTTCATTTCATGCATATCTTTTTGATTAAAATGTCCTTCAGCGTCATATGCTCTGTGTACACTGAAGGAAGACAGACTTTTTTGGGGGCGGTGTGGTGTCTTATGAGGAACTTTGTCAGACACATTTTCCTGCAACAACACTGGGATAAATCTGAAGATTTGGGAGAGTGAAGATCATGTGGGCATGAAATTGACACATCAGTGGAGAAGCAGATTTTTTACTTTTCCCTTCACAGCCATGTGTTAATGAGGTGTCAGTCAAAGGAAAGTCCCATATTTTAAGAAGAAATTGTTTATGATGTAAATCCCTGACATATGTGTTGAGGGTTGATACCATGGAAATAAGACATCATGGCTTGGTGTGAGATCAGTGTGCCTCTCGCTCCAGGTTTCAAAACTGCAGTGTGTGTGAAGGCTCAGTCAATTCCTCGCCTTAATGCTGGAATCTCCTCCTCTGTTTTCCTTTTTTCTGCCTGTCTCACTTTTTAAACAAGCTATTTTTAGCCCCATCACACCTTCTGCCTTATAACACAATCTTTGCATAGATTCAGTGTGGGTGGAAGGCGGCAGGGAAAATGGGGAACGGAGAGGATATCATGCAGCAAAGGTCACGAGGCAGATATATAGTCTATATAGTCTCCTCTGTTAAGGGCAGTATGATTCTCTGCTCTGCGCATAAGCAAAATATACATGTGTCATTTGCATGGATGAATTCTTTCATACTTGTGTGGACGTGAATAGATTTTTAAAAACCCACCTCCTGACAAGAAGTTGGATCAACCAGTCAGTTTACGCAGTGGGCCAACACCATCATGCACTGTTGAGATTCGGGCGCTGCGTGTTGGCTCCTCTGTCAGCCTTTGCAATCAGGTTATGGGTAATGCAATCTACTACCCATAACTCTACTGCATTTCTGCGTAGATCGGCAGCAATGCAGTTTGCGCTTGTTGACCAAATCTTGTCTTGACCTTTTCGAGAACAATTTGTGATGTATTTAAGAAAAGGCAGAAGTTTTTTTGCATCTTAGATTCTGTCTCATCAAGTTCTTTCAAGGGCTGTGCACCTTTAGGACTTCCTGTCCCGTAAATCTAGAGGCCTCAAATTCAGACGAACAGACTTCGCGGATGTCCAGAAATGTTTCTGCCTCCTGGTTTTTCAAGTGTGTTTCCATTTCCGGCAATTTGGACTTCATTGTTGGTATTCAGCTGCCTGAAGCCCACTGAGGCACCAGAGCACCCACGTTGCCTTGTTATTTACTAAATCTGTTTGAGACACGGTCTTGCTCGCTCTCTTGTCCTTTCCCTCCCCAGCTGTGATCCGCCCCCCCCCCTCCTTTTTTCTTTTTTGAAGCTTCCTCCGGACCTTCCTCCACACTCATATGTTATCTTAAGCAGACGTAGGCTGATAGAAGCCATGCTGGGCTGAGTTTGGGTGGGTTGGGGGGCTACTCAGAGCCTCCCTCTCTGTCAGAGAATCCCCATGCTTTGTTAATGGCACATCAGCAGCTGTCAGTGGGCCCTGCACTGCGTCAGCCACTTTAATTGGCCTGCATGGCTGTGGTCTGCAAAGCGCTCAGCAGCGCTCAACCCCCCCCCCCCCCCCCACACACACCCACACACACACACACACACACAACTCCCCCCACCCCAGCCTTTTTCTATATCATTAGTGTAATGCTCCCGTTTCCCCTGAGTCGCTGAGATATGGGGAGATTCCAACAAGCGGGGAGGAGGTGTGTGTGGGGGGGATGAGTCACAAGCTAGCGACCATCTTTTTTTCCAGTTTGTGGAGACAGTGAGGGGAAGAGGAAAATATTGTTCTCCCTTATCTATTCAAAAGAAAACAGCTATTTCTAAGAAATGACTACGAAAACGGAATTGATTTGTTATTGTAAACTAAACAATCCTATAGCAGCTGCATGGACATTAAATGTGCACATGTGCTAAAATTAATCTTAAAATTAAGATTAATAATTACTTGTTGAATTACCCACAGGGCAAGGAAAGGTGCAATCCCTTTCTAAGGGACTTCAGACTCAAATTCTTCATTCACAAACCAAAGCACATGCTCATGCGACCCTGTCACCTGGAAATTCTGCTATAGGGGCGTCTGGGCAGAAATGTTAAAATACACTGTGAGCCCTGGCATTCTTTGTTATGCATGCACTTCCTGTTCATGCGTAGTATCTTGAACACAGCAGTGGATGTCAGGAGCTTGGCGCAGCTTGGTGCATTTTTGCCTTTGTGGCCCCAAACAGGGGGATCCACCCATGTTCACTCACTGATTCACGATTCAGAGTGGGATGTTAAGCTGATTATTTTTTTTTTTTCAAAATTTTAAAATGTTGTTACTGGCACTAAGTACAAAAAGTTTATTCAATTATTGACTGCGAAACAGAATAAATTGTTCCTCCAGCGGTATATTCAATATGTTTCACTGGAAAAGTAACTCAGATTTCACTCTGGATGATGATGAACCAAATTGCAATTTTGAGTCACTTCTGTCATTTTTCTTTGCGCAGTCCCCTGTAAGCCAAAGTCTGTCTCACAGTCAAAGACTTTCCTCTTTTATAGACTTTGACATAAAAAGTCACTTGAGCAGATTATTGTTGTTTTGCAGGCTGGCTGCAGCACCATGTCCTCGGCTCACAGTGGGGATATATCAGGCTACCATCTGAGTGGTGAGTGGACAGCACTGCACGTCACACACAGTTTCCAGCACAGTTCCTTTACTAATCTCTGTATGAAACTCTGTGTGGGTGAATGCAGTTCTGATTTTATCTGCACTGTTGTAAACGTAAATTAAAATCTGATACACGTACTAAGATAGAAACAATCTTAGTACGTGTATCAGATTTTCATTCAGTTGTGTGCACTCATGCGCCTGTTGTTGGGTCTGTTTGACAACTGATAACACCTTTACGTGCAAGCTTTACAACATCTGCGGCCTCATCTGCCGCTGAAGGCCATCGATGTTACAAAACACATGAACCCGCCCTATAATTGGCTTATTTCTTGTGTTATAAAGGAGGGATTAAGCTGTCAAAGTCCTCCCACAGATGCATCCTTCATTTTGAGAAAGCCGGCTCGACGCGGGCTCATAATCCCTCTCCAAAATGCAACGAGAGACGCCCTGACGTTAAATTCGAAGTGGCATTTCAATTTGTCTGCCATCTTTTGTCAGATTCATGTCTCAAACTATTATCTGATTTACATAAAACTTTACAACTGTTTCCAAAAGTCACAACTCACAGCTAAATGATGAGGCTTCAAACAGTGGCTGGCTGTGCTCACGGACTGCGAGCTTGTTAAGACTCCTGTTGGTCTTAAAATGAAAAGGCTTACTAAACCCTCTTTCCTGTGCAATTTCACCAGTGATCAAACTCTCCCTTTGAATATAAAATACAGACAGTTATGAGGCCAGGCTTTATGTTGCCAGTGATCAAATGGAAGTGCGCGAGGATAGCTTAAAGCGTCCGTTTGTTTTCTGTGTGTGTTCATTTCAGTGGTGCGAAACCCGCCTGGCTGGGAGGTGGGCATCTACCTGGTGGGTTTCTTTGTGCTGCTGGGTGTGGCCGGGCTCAACATCTGGAAGCTGTGGAAGTCAGGAACCTTTCCCACGCCGTCCCCCTTCCCCAACTTTGACTATCGATACCTGCAGGAAAAATATGGAACCTCATTCTCAGAAGTCAGACAAAAGGTGCATGTACAATTCATGCTACTCAGAAATGTTTAATGTCAGCAATGTGCACCCAATATATATCTCTTAAGATTTCCCATAAGGCAGGAAGGGAAGATGATGTCGGTGGCAAAATCAAACCACGATGTTGGTGCCACTTCACCTGGAACAAGTGATGAGCAATCATGTGGCTTGAAGGGTTGAGAGGCTGCAGGTTTTCCTTCCAATTGGACCGGAGCAGCAGATATCTGAAAGTTTCCTGCGGCTGAAGGTTTATTTTTCTTTGAAATTCACTTTAGTTTGACCTTCAGCATCTCTGGCCTCAATGGCATATGATTGACTACCTCTGCCTTAAAAGAAAACTTTGCTTTATTTCTTATTTTTTGGAGTTTTGTCCATCAAATCTTTAGGTTATGGTAGATAGTGCTACTTTAGTGCAATGTTTGATGGGGCAAGAAACACAAGCCACAATTTAGGTAAAGCAGCTGTAGTGATGTCTGGTATTGATGAACCCACAGAGACTTATCACCTTAATCTGCAGCTCCTCTTGCCTTCACTGAGCTTTATGGAGTTTCAGCTCATTTTTTTTTTATCTGTTTAGGACCTGAACTAAGTCGAGTGTTTGGCAACTGAGGAGTCAGATTTTTGAAGCTATTCAAAAAACTTTAAATACATTTTACTCTTATGTTGTGAAATGATGTGAAAGACAATGTCATTTGCCCCCCGCTAACTTTAAAAGTGTTTTCTTTTATTTCCTTCCTTAAAGAGAGTTGCTGCCAACAACCACCGGCGGACCTCCACCACCTCCAGCCGCAAACCCAGCCTGGCCCTGGGTGACACACCAGACGGCTTCAGGGACCTGGGCCACCTGGAGCTGATGAGCAGGGAGCTGGACCCGACTGGCATGGCCCAGCTCAACCGCTCCATCTCCACTGACTCGCTCAGTTCCATCTCCTCCATCGCCAACAACTTCGGCCACGACTTCACGGTCGGCCAGCTGGAGGTGACGCTCGAGTTCGAGCCGTCCAGGCAGCCGGGCCAGGGGGTGGGCATGCTCCACATCACCCTGCACCAGGGAAAAGACCTGCTGGAGAAAGAGGAAGGAGACTTCCCCGGATGCTTCATCAGAGTCTCATTGGGGCCGGAGGAGCTAAATGTTGGAGTAACACGGGTAAGGAGTTCCTGTTGTTGCTGTATTTTGCTGTTTGTGATTTCACACTATGAAACACTGGAAAATGCACCAGCAACATTTATGGAAGAAGAATTAAGCAAGCAAGAAAGCTGGTGTTTAGTTGGTGGATGTATCTTCAGACATGGCTGGATTTACATATGATCATCATAAAGATGAGGCACTTCCTTGTTATGTGGTACTATTGTACAAAAAGAGGAAGAAAGACTTTCATGATTGCTGCCACTGGACTGCTAATGGAGCAGGGCTTCAAGATTGAGGCTAAAAATTAAAGGAATACTTCTCTGAAGAGTAACAAGCAGTTAAGCTGTGATGGTTGAACTTGGACGAAGGGCAGAAGATAAAATTGGCCCCGGATGTTGTGGCAGAGCAGTGAAGCTGTGGTGTCTGAGAGGCCTCCTCGCTCAGGGGGCAGCTTTGGCTCGCTCCAAATGTGTTTAAGATTTTAAGCCCTGGCTGAATTCAAGTCGGAGACAGCGATACATCCCCGCGGGGGCGAAAGGCTTGATCCTGCAGCTCGACCAGCAGATCCTCTCCCGTCTGAGAGATCCCATTTCATTTGCTCAACTGGCGAGACCCCTGGGAGCTGGATGTAGTGAGGGCAGTTGATTCCACATCCTTTACCTCCGTCGGAGAGCAGATGTGATTGACTTTCACTTCACTCAGCTTGAAATGTAACCTGTAAACTGTGTTTACCTGCAGTTTAGGTTGTAATAATGATAATGTATGATATTTACATTGTATAGTAATTGGGTGATATGACAGTTTTTGTATGCTGGACAGTAAACAGTTCTCAGAGTAATATGTAACTAGCCTTCAGGGACAGTTCTGCACATCACAGCAAGACAGTGTGATGAAGCCCATTGATTTTTTTCCCCCCAGGAATTTAATTTCCTGAATTAGGCAACAACAGATATTTCTGTCTGGGTACCCTTTTAAACTGTTTAATATCCAGCCCTGAAAATATATGGTTTATATTGCAATATACTAACTACAACCTCTGTCTTGCTACCTCATAATCTTGACATATCAAGTCAAAATTAGTTTGAGGGGTATTTCTGTTATTATCATGCATACTTTTTGTCGTCTTGTTTTTCCTGGTGGAAATATTCCACTAAAATCATTTCATAAGAACCTTGACTCTTAACACAGGGTGACTGTACTGAAAGGAAAACAACGGGGCCACACTCCTCCATCTGCTACACCTGCCGCTCGCCTTCTGCTCTCAGCTCCACACCGGCAGATAATTCTCTGTGACTCTCGGGCACATCGCATCACGTGACTGCGGTTCTGTGCGGTTTTGTGCCGGCCGACAGGGTCGACACCCACCAGGGCTCCGTCTGACTTGAGCATGCGTCCGGGTTACATTAATGCGTCCAGGCTGGGTGTAGTAATAATAATAATGAAAGCTGTAGTGGGCTCCCTCTTTAATGTCGAGGAGTGAAATGCTGACATCAGCTCCGCTCGCCCCGATGGTCAAGCCCGTGTTTTTCTCTCTCTCTCTCTCTTTCTCATGCTTCCTCTCGCTCGTTTTCTTTTCTCTTTTTGCCTATCAGCTGTCTATCACCTCCCTCTTTCTCTCCCGCCCGTCCTTCCACTTGCTCATCCCCCCATCTCTTCTTCTCCCCGTTTATTTGCTGTCACTGCATCTTGCTTTTGTTTTGCCTGTAATAATGTGCATGTCAGTCTTTTCTCACCTTTTGTGTAGCTCAAACTCACCAATCCACATGCACACACCCCCCCTTTATTGCCTCATTTTCACCACACACACCATCAATGCGACCCCCCCCCCAGTGCAATAAGCCCAAGCGTGCAGGCAGAATGTCTTATATTGTGGATGGAGGACAGGTCCGTGTGCTGGGCTGGCAGAGAGATACCACCTGCTTCGGCTGCCATATATCTTCATGTACATATTTACACAGCAGCAGCAGCGGAGCCTTTTCTGGATTCTGTAGGTGCTGGGTGTGTGATTATGATGCTATTCAGCTGTTTTATATGAGGCACAACCCAAGGTCGGCCTCACAGGCTGATTTATAGACCCTGTGCTCTGAATTCACAATTCTTTAACCGGTTCAGACAGTTGTTATTTTCCTATTAATCAATAACAACTCCTGCTGACCGTGCACAGCGCCTGCTCTTATTCTTTTAGTCTGCTTCACTGTATTTGTATGAAGGCTGCCATGCTTAGTTCACATATATTTCATGCTTCAAGAACAAACACTGGTTTGGAGGGGGGATTATTATTAAATGTACTCTCCTCTGCACATTTACTAGTTGCTTGGTAACTTACGACCGATTTGAAAATCCTCCTTTTAGCATCTGATGGCAGCATTAGACACAAAGTTAGCGTCGCTCACGCTGGCTGAATAGCCATGTCTCTAACCTTGATCTACAGTAGTTGTAGTTTGCTATGTAGCTTGGTCGGGTGTTGAAACAAAACACACACACACAAAATATTATTTTCATGCCCCCCCCACATGATGCTGGTGCTGTTTTCATTCCAGGACGATACCAGTATAAACATCCAATAGCAGAAAAGTGAAGGAATACTTCCATCAATGTGATGTGGTAGGAAAAGTATCCTCACTGACCTTGTGTTCTTAATGTACGTTATGTTCTCCCTCTGCAGCATTTTCTACATGTCTGAAAAAATCAGCATTTTGCATATTTGGTTTGTTGTTGCTCCTGGCGTTCAGCTTGGTGCTGTTTCCTGATTTCTGTTGTGGTGGTGTCAAACCATGTGGATAGTTTTAGTCAATTTGCCCAGGTTTTGAGATATTGCATTAAATTAGATTCAGCTTTACTGTCACACTTGCACAGACTGAGCCTGGGAACTCAAACACAGTTTGGCATCTAACCAGAAAGTGTAAAAACGGTAACAGAGTGTTAAGGTAAGATGTGCACGGAATGATCAATAAGCCAATATGGATTATGTTGGGTATGAATGGATGTGAAGCTCAACTAGTTGTTGAAAAATGTGATGCTCTCCTCTGAGATTTCTGTCTCCACCAGACAATCAAATTGAACTGATAATATTGACAATTGCCACTTAAAAAATATGTAGAAAAGCAAATGCGTCTGTCCAGAAACAGTGTCCCCTTCATGACGGATAGTCAGTATCACAAACTGTCTTTAATCAGCATCACCCCCTGTGTGAAAAGCTAAGAATCATACATTTATTTTAAAACTACTTTCCGTAGGCTCTGTGTGTGATACTTTGGTAATGGCTTTCCCAAACTAAATAATGGTTAAGTTCGGATTGAGTGCACATAGAATCGATTGTGTTTGTTTTGGGTTTTTTGTTGTTGTTTGGTTTTTTTCTCAGCTGAGTGAGTTATCATTTGATAAATAGAAAACGTCTGGTGGTTCTTTTGTGCTTCACAGCCTGGCTCTGGAGGAACAACCTGAAAGAGACTAACAGATGTGGTCTTTTCTTACAAACTCAGTTTCATGCTTTCTTGCGATTTATCTTACAAGAACTCCAAACAAGGCCTTTTTTGTGCCGGTGTTTTAAGTGCCTCTGTGTTCACTCGAACCAAAGTGAACTATCGAACTAATTTACTTAAATTACATGAGAGAGCTTCTCCAGCTAAAGCACAAAAAATGGCCCAACCCCTGCTGTAAGCGACTTTACAGTCCCACATTTTAACCCTCCTGTGTCTCCCGCAGGTCCAGACGAACGCCTTCACTGTGATTTTTGACGAGCGCTTCTCCATCCCCGCGGACTTGTCCGCTTTGGAGGAGTACAGCCTGCGCTTCGCCGCCTTCGGTATCGATGCTGACGAGAGGAACATCAGCGCAGGGGTAGCAGAGCTCAAGCTGTCAGACCTGGACCTCACCATCAGACCGTTCAATGCGTGGCTCTACCTTCAAGATGTCAATAAGGTGCAGTACAGTACACGGCGTGTGTCTCGGGGTGCAATGAAGCACAGGAAAAGCAACACGTTAAGTTGACTTCCAGTATGACATGGACTACCTCCTGCATTAAACTATCTGTAATATTGTCTATATTGTGATGCGTAAGAAAGCAAGGTGGTGTCTGCGTCCCCCTGCTGGACATTCAGCCAAACCTCACAACAGATACAAACAGACAAACACATACAGAACTGATGTCATTGGTAATGTAGTCTGTCATAATAAAAGCAGATATTAAATGGAACGCCTTTAACCTGTGACCTAAGAACCATAAGTTTCTGATTGGTGCACAGGTATAAAATCATATCTCTGTTCCAGTCAACTGTAATTCAAGATCAGTGCACTAGATTAACAGGAGCGGAGGTTACCATGGCAGCAATACTGAGTGATTTTTATCTATAAATACATACACATATGCTGTATACTGTTTATATGTAAAAATGTCAGCGCTATATTTTTACCATGTGTATTCATCTTAAAAATAAAGACTGAAAAAAGACTCTGGACTTGAAAAAACACTAGACAAACGTTTATCCCATTTAATTATAATAAATTAATGGATTAATCATTTCATTTTTGAGAAGCTCTTATATATAAGGACTAATTAAATTTACATTTAAAGGATGCACATTGCACTAACCTTAACCATAACCCTAAATCTGCCAGTTCCTATTATTTTATGTCCTCACTCTGTCTTACAATGATGAATTATCACTTGAATATAAAGACAGAATCATTGCAACGTGTTTTAGAAGTAGGGACTCTGACAGGCCATATTCCTATCAACATGTATGTGATGCAAGTGCAGCGCACAGTGTGACATTCAATGCCCGCTGTGACTTCTGCTTTGACTCCGCAGGCTGTTGATGCGGTTGGGGAGATCCTCCTGTCCCTAAGCTATTTGCCAACAGCAGAACGCCTCACCGTGGTCGTGGCCAAGTGTAAGAACCTGGTGTGGACCAACGGCAAGAACACGGCAGGTCAGCGACCGCTGTTTATTTGCTATATAGTGTTTTTCGGTTTTGGAATGTGAGTAAAATGTGATCTACCGCAGCGTGTGATTGTCTGCTTCTCTGCATGCTCGTCTGTCCCTGCAATTAAATGTGTAAATTCTCTCAAAAATGACTCACATCTCACCGCTGAGCAAAACACTTACTGGCTCAGTAATAACAGACTCTTAATGCCCACTCCCACAGGATAAATTTATCTTCGTCCACAGGGCCAGATGCGATTTAATCGACTTGTTCATCGCATTAAATGTCCACATAAGTGCCACTCTAACATTGTACCCATGAAGGTCACCCATTGAAACAATGTCATTATCATCTGCAGAGCTAATTGTGTGCACAGGACTGCGCTTCTAATTGATCAGGCTTTAATGAGGAGTTTATTGCACCAACTACAAACTGTGTGTGCACATTCCTACATGTGTAGGTTGGCTTTCAGGGGCCTGAAATGTGGGTGTAATCTCTCGTTCGCTCATTCTCATCATCAGATCCATTCGTCAAAGTTTATCTACTGCAAGACGGCAGGAAGATCAGCAAGAAGAAGACGTCCACCAAGAGGGACGACACAAACCCCATCTTCAACGAAGCCATGATCTTCTCTGTGCCGTCCATCGTCCTGCAGGTGACCCTGGCCTAAACTATTCTCCGAGGGGACATGATGAGATGATGAAATTTTATTTATCCACACAGGGGAAATAAAATCCAAGAAAAAGAAAAGATGGAGTGTGATACCAAAAACAATCCAGCGTTGCCACACAGCACTTACATTATTAAAGCAATAACAACAACATGAACAGTTGTTTAAGTATATATAAATAAGTATACTCATGCTGTGTTAAGTGGAATGCATGTTTGCCATGAACTCAGTTTGAAACAGTAAACAGCCCTTTTCCTTATTTTATTTTTACTAAATGTAAATGTCATAAATTTATCATGTGTTTTATGTAACTCTTGTAAAAGAATTAAGAGCTCTCAGAGATTTCCTTCCTTACATAAAGGTTAATCAAAAGTCATATAACTTGATAGTACAATAAAAAATATATTAGCACAGATAGAAACAGCTGCGTTTTGAGCTCAATGTCATCATCTCATGTACATATTTAAAAAATGGCCTGATGATAGGAAATAGGTAAACTAAAGGCATCACTGAGTAGTTACTGAGATATTTCAGTCTGGACTGCAGTGGTGAACTCATTTAGAGACTGTCATTAGAACAACACTGATCCTAATATAAACATAACTGTGACAGTATCATTAAAATCTTCCAGCAGTGTTAAATGTGCTTCTTAAATTCATGGATCAGTCTATAAAAATTTTTAAAGCCCGAAACTGTAATTGCTCTCACACTTCTGGCTATTTATAAAATGATCCAAACAGTAATAAAAATTAGATGTGAGTAAAAAGGTGATAAGGTTAAAATGCCAAAAGCAGTAAAAGTAAAATGTTATTGCATAATATGTTAATTTCACTGGATTTCCATAAAGGTCTGGATGAGCCATGCGGTAAGCAAAATGCTGAGTCATGCTCACATAGCAGGTTGTGTAACCTTGTGTTGTTTGCAGGAGCTCTCTCTGAGGGTGACTGTGGCAGAGGCCACAGACGACGGCCGGGGCGAGAACCTGGGTCACGTGATCATCGGCCCGGAGGCCAGCGGGATGGGGATCACCCACTGGAACCAGATGTTGGCCACGCTTAGGAAGCCTGTGTCCATGTGGCACCCCCTGCGCAGGATCTAGTCCTGTCCTGCCCGTTCATGTTCTTTTCAACTCTTCCCCTGGTTTGGTGCCATGCTCAAATCTGTTACACTGCTTTAGGAAAACAAGGGCCAACACTACTGCCTACAGGAGGATATTGTGTGTGGTCTTTTTTTTCTGGTAACCAATAGGAGAAAACATCTTATGTTCATGAAAGTTGAGGAGGAATCTGAAAAGCAAGTGTTTGACCCTAAACCAGGTGAATGTGGGTGCACATGGTTCAATTATACATTTGAATCCTATCTTTGTTATTATTTGGCTTCATTCTGGCTCAGACACACTTAGGCTGAGGGTGGCATTTAGGAAGAAGCAGTCCAAACTACCCACAGAGATTAAACAGTGATCTTGAGAATTGGGCTGAATCACAATTGGACTTGGACGAGTTTTAATTAAGAAAAGGTGGCGAAGACACCCCCCCCCCACTTCCCAACCTCCCCATCCTGTCCTTCTGCATGGTGCCTGGTTGTAGCCTATTATAGCTGTCTAGAGAAAGAAAGACTGGATGGAGGGGTGAGATTGCTTGTCTTTCGGGGCATCGACTGCACCAATGTGACTGATTTTGTAGAGGTTTTAGAGCCAAGTTGAGTTAGCTCTGTTGGATTTGCTTGTGTAATTAGTAAACATTGAGAGTGAAAAATAATAGAGGTTTCAGTATGTTCTGTATTTATTGTGCTTTTGGAAAAAAAAATCTCCAGGTACTCTTATCCAGGTGAAATAATTGTAATTTGTAGCAGTTGTTACAGGGTGGCCAAATCAGATGTAATCAGCATAAAAATATCATGCTACATTGTTCTATTTTTACCATAATTAATGCAATACAAGTTGCATATTTAACAGTGTAAATAGTGTACTACAACAACAACATCTAATTGCTGTTTTTTCCTCAAAAGTCTGGGTACATATCACATTTTTCATATAATTACACTTTAATAAACATCAAACTTTGAGTTCATTAACACAACACTATATTAAACACCAACACTGTTGCTGATTAATGAATTATTATTATGAAAACACCTCTGGGAATTTAACTTGTGCTGTAAAGAATACTAACCCTTTTAAATGGGTTTACGGTTTATTTTATGTTAGAGGAAACACCTTGATATTCTGAATTAATCTGTATTTCTTTTTTCACCAGGCCTTTGTCACCCTCATTTTAACTATTTGTTCTTCAGATACCTGCAAACTTCCCGTCAGCAGCAAGGGCATTCCAAGTTGAAACCAACCAGAGCCACTTTGCGCCATGAAGTTTGAATGGTTATATTGCTTGAATAAAAGAAACAAACAAGTTTTTTGGTTAAAATGAAGATAATGTGACAAGAGTCTTGTAAAAGTCAGAATGTAAAGGTGGATTTTTATCTGCCTTGAGACATTCTCTAAAACATTGTGCAATAGTGTTGTTTTGTTGTAACTTCTGAATGTGAAATATTCTGTGAAATATCTGCTAACTCTAACAATTTCAGTAGCCTTATGCATTGCTGTGATTTTTGTTTGTTTTGTTCTGTTTTCCAGCAGAACCTGCTGTACATTATTGGTCAAGTTCTGACCACATTCCTCACCTCAGTCCAAAAATAACACACCTGTGGTCATATAATAGACAATATTTCCTACTGTGCCAAATAATGAAGCAATATTTTCATTTACAATCAGCATTTGGATTCGATCCGAGGAAGCTGTAGCTGACCATTCGACCCATGCATGAAGTTATTTAGCACTTGATGTGAATGTGCCTCAAGAATACGGTGTATTGTGTGAATGCTGTTTGAAATAAAAGCAATTCAACAGTAACAACAGCGACCTCCAGGAATTGCTGAAATCTGAGAAGACGAAAAAAAAGACCTCTCACTCTGCTCTTATTTCTCCGTGCTACAAAAATCATCTTGGAAGAATTGAAGAGTAAAAAATGCAGACTGTCCCTCGCGCCCAATATAGTTGTAGTGATATATAGTGTATAATTTTAATAACTGTAAATGTCAGTCATGCAACGCTTCAAGTATGTTCAACACTAACATTACGTACATAAGAGTATAACCCACACCAGAACTAGAACATACCGTAGCATGTTAACATAATATACGATCTTTGATTTAGTGTCCTCTCTTCTTGTCTCAAAAGTAGGTCAATTTCCTCCTTTTAGCCAATCGGAGAAGAGGGGCACCAGGGGCGGGGTTACGTCGAGCAAAGTCCAGGAAGAATATTTTGAAGGAATCGGGATAAACCGCTAACTTTTTTATCCGCAACACCTTTTGCATCACTGTGTGGTCCAGACGTCTCAGCGTGTTCCTGTCGAGATGGCGGAAAACAGAGACAAAACCACCGACCAAATGAAGCTGTGGAAGGAGAGCAGAGCCTCTCAGGTCTGTATAAACCTGGCATTTGTTCCGCTGCGCAGTGTTGCTTGACGTGGGATAAACGGGGGAGAGGTCGTTTCGGGTAACGAGCTAACAGCCTCGAACTACAGCTAGCCTAGTCAGGCTAGCTGGCGTTCAACGCCGTAGCCTAAATTTTGCACACACAAACACACACATACGCGTTAATGAAAGCTTTCCATGTGGTTTAGTTGGCTTTTCGTTAACTCCTTGTTCAGTGGTCGTTTGCTAACGTTGCAGGCTAAACTAGCATCTTGACGAAATCACAAGAGTAACTGCTATTCGTTTCTCTGCAAAGAAACAGCTGGAAATGGCCCGTAAGGTGGCTAATTCAGTGTAAAGACGCAAAGTAGGTCGTTGCCCAGAGGCACATTTGTGGCTGAACTTCAACCCTTGTTAGTTATATAACCAGAGCACAGCAAAGCAAACAGCTAGTGTCCTCTCAAAAATACTCATGCCACCTCCCTCAGCACTGCATGGCTCACTTATCTTAGTATCCTTTTGTATTTATACTGTCAAAGCAGCTACCAGCACATCCAAGGTACGCTGAATATAAGGACTGAATATAAGGAATATAAGCCCATGCACTATGTGGCTATTGGGTTGCCCCACTTGTTAATCCTGCTAACAAACCAACAGACAGACCCCAAAACATAACCTCCTTGCCAGAATTGTTAAGACGTAATGATTACTTATGACTTAAATTACTGATTACTGATGACTTAAAATGTACATTGTTATCCATGCAAAACCTTAAGGTCCTCGTAATTGGCCTTACATGTGCATCATGTGTAAGTTGTTTTTTGTTTTTTCAAATTGGTGATTTCTACCTCAGAGGCCCGACACACTGACCACAGGAGCCGGCCATCCTATTGGAGACAAGCTGAACTTGCAGACCGCAGGACAGCGGGGCCCTCTGCTGGTCCAGGATGTGGTCTTCACAGATGAGATGGCCCACTTTGACAGGGAACGAATCCCAGAGAGAGTGGTGCATGCCAAAGGGGCAGGTGCGTGTTGGCAGTGATGGGTCTCCTCTGTGTAGCCGGCTCTATGTCAGCTCCATGGTGGCGACATCGGGTTGACTTAACACATCAAAGATGCCATTTGTATTTCTTACTGTACGGAACTGTTGTTACTCAGCATGCAATAATAATAACCAGACCTGTGATTGATATTAGATGAAACTCAAACCTACGTGCACACTGTTTTTAAAGAATTGACACTGTTGTAACTGGTGCTGTATTAACCTTCCAAAGTCAACCAAACTAAGTGGCAAAAAGTAGGCAAAAGCAACAAGGGTCATTCTTGTTTGGCGATTAGCTCTGGTCAATGCTAATCCTTGCAATCTCTTCAGCTGAAGGGCAGATGTTGAACAAATCATGCTTGTTGGTCTGGTTTGTTGGGAGCTGCATTCTTTCCAATGCTTCATGTTGTATAGCAACACCCGGCTAGTCTGAGCTGTTGGCTGCACATATTTTTAACCAGACACGTCGAAGCTGATGTAAACGAAGACACACGTTTTTCCTCCATGATGCAGGGGCGTTCGGCTACTTTGAAGTGACTCATGACATCACCCGCTACTGCAAGGCCAAGGTGTTTGAGCATGTCGGCAAGACCACACCCGTCGCTGTCCGCTTCTCCACTGTGGGTAAGAATAACCTGCACTGTGTTTAAGCATGGTTCGTACCTAATCACTGAAGGGGTAGAAAACAGAACAAGCTAGTTGTTACAAGTTATTGATTTCTTACTCATTGAAAATGCTCACTTAGATCTGGCTGAATATAGTTCTGGTCTTTGTTCACTTTGCTTTCCCTCAGTGTTGCACATTTGCTGACTGTTAGTTTGGCATGCTTGTTGGATCAGATGGTTAATGAGATTAGTATGAGTGGTTCTGAAAGTTGCATGATGCCACCTCTCATTTAAAGTTACTCTTGAGAAGGTGCAGATGAGATCCCTCAAAAAAACCACCCCCTTCCCTATAACACAGACCGAAATATCCTGAGGGAATGAAGCTTGACTTAAGTGATGAATGGACTGTTATAGCACTATAAACGGGCAGTTGATAATAATTACTAATTAACAGTCATCTGAAAACATCAAAATCTGTGTAGCTCTGACTTATTCATTCGGTACAGACGCATCATCTCTTATTTGTCCTCCATTCCAGCGGGGGAGTCAGGATCAGCAGACACAGTGCGGGACCCCCGAGGCTTCGCCGTCAAGTTTTACACCGACGAGGGAAACTGGGACCTGACAGGCAACAACACCCCGATTTTCTTCATCAGAGACGCCCTGCTGGTGAGTGGGCGAGGGGATCATCTGAGCCAGCATTCACTTTGCATTCATTCAGTAGTTGAGGAGCATGGAGTGACAGCAGTTTTCTCCCAGACATGCAAATAAGTATAGGAGCAGTTTGCAGAAGGGGATTCATCAGTTGAATGCATTCCAAAAATAAACACATGTACGGCAAATCTCTAATTCGTCCTGCAACATGAAATGATAAGACACATGTTTTTAGTTTCAGTTTTAGTTTAGGTTTTTCCAGTTTGGTCAACAAATGTAAAACACATCACATTGACCTTTGCCTTTTACCACACGCAGTTCCCATCCTTCATCCATTCCCAGAAGCGCAATCCACAAACTCACATGAAAGACCCGGACATGGTGTGGGACTTCTGGAGCCTGAGGCCTGAGAGTCTGCATCAGGTAGCTGCTGTTTCTCAAAGACGCAGTCTAGTCAGGGGTATGGAGACAGATTTCAAAAGGGAAAATAACTTCTTCAAAGGCACATGACATGACTATTTTCACTTGAATCAGACAAATTATCTGAAGCAATCTAGTTTTGCAATGTGCTGTTGATTTGATTTATTGTACTTGCAGTAATAGCTCGATGCTTTATGCCAGTGTTTCATGTTGTCCTCTGTCCTGTATCCCCTGTGCAGGTGTCTTTCCTGTTTAGTGATCGAGGTTTGCCTGATGGCTACCGTCACATGAACGGCTATGGCTCTCATACCTTCAAACTGGTTAATGCTGATGGAGAGCGTGTCTACTGCAAGTTCCACTACAAGGTCAGCCTGAGCTCATGTTAACTTCATAGAGTTCTGCCTCCTGGGATTTTGCCTGTGTTTAGTTTTGTTTCATCTCGTGTTTGTTTTTAGACCGATCAAGGAATAAAGAATCTGCTGGTGGAGGAGGCAGACCAACTGGCATCCACCAACCCAGATTATGCTATAGGAGACCTGTTTAATGCCATTGCCAATGGCAACTTCCCATCCTGGACGTTTTACATCCAGGTCATGACCTTTGAGCAGGCAGAGAAGTTCCAGTTCAATCCCTTCGATCTTACCAAGGTACAGCAGCTGCAACATGTGCAACTTGAGAACTTGATCTTGGCAGATTTAATACTGATACTGATTTAATAAAATCAAGCACTTGTGAAAATGTTAGGGTGGTGTTTCTTAGAGGCCAGCATCAGATGTCTGGGTTTGAATGTTTGCACAAAGATGAACAGTGCTCCCCTTGCTCCCAACACTCATTCTCAGTATTCTCATGCAGGTTTGGCCTCACAAAGAGTACCCCTTGATCCCCGTGGGAAAAATGGTTCTCAACAGGAACCCAGTCAACTACTTTGCAGAGGTGGAGCAGTTGGCCTTTGACCCCAGCAACATGCCACCGGGCATCGAGCCGAGCCCTGACAAAATGCTGCAGGTAACATCACATCACAGGTTGTTTTTTTTTTTACCCACAACTGAGTTGAAAAAGTAAATAAATAATTAAACTGGCTATTGTTTGCTGCTATTATTTTACCATTGTAAGTGCCTTCATACCATAGAGGACATCAAAACCCTAATTCTTGAATGTGTAGTAGTAAAAACTGGCACCTTGTTTCAGCTGTTGCTGGAAGAAACAGAAAACATTTACCAGAGAGCTATGGACTAAACTCTGTTTGACATTACAGAGACATACGGTGGAACAGTGTTCTGTCCTCTCCTTCGTCTCTGTCCAGGGTCGTCTCTTCTCTTACCCAGACACACACCGACACCGGCTGGGAGCCAACTACCTGCAGATCCCCGTCAACTGCCCCTTCAGGGCCCGTGTGGCCAACTACCAGCGGGATGGTCCCATGTGTATGTTTGACAACCAAGGTGAGCTGTAGCCCAGCCTGTGTTTGTGCACATAATAACATGGTTGGGCACACATGCTTATATTATGTTTATGCACTTGTATCCATACAGTATTGTGTCAGGGTGTACCCGGTTTTTACCTTAAAACGAAATGATGTCCTAGCATATTGTTTGACTTCATACACTTAGTGTATTAATACAAATGTGATACCAAGAGATGGCCATTTGTTCCCCAGATAGATTTTAATTTATAGAGCTTTACAATCAGTGTTGACTACATGAACATTACCCCCTGTCATCTGTACAGTAGCAAACACCTGAAAAACAGAATCCTTTTAGCTTGAAAAATTGAAATGTACTTTACAACACTGACAGCTGACAGCATGCCATATTTATTTAAAGCTGTAAAGACTGGTGTGTTTTGTCATTGATCAAATTTATTTACGATCACAGTGCTTTTTGTTTTGTTGACTTGCAGTGTTTTGCTGAATTCAACCTTTCAACAGCCCTTTCCTCTTCCCCTTTGACTCACCGGTGAATTGTCTGTTTGGCCTTTAGGTGGCGCTCCAAACTACTATCCCAACAGCTTCAGTGCCCCAGCGACCCAGCCTCAGTTTGTGGAGTCCAAGTTCAAGGTGTCTCCAGACGTGGGCCGTTACAACAGTGCAGATGAAGATAATGTCACACAGGTAAATATAACATCACACTTTGACGCGTGTATTTCAATGCTTTGTGTATTATATATAGTACTTCAAACACGTGGCAGGAGTCTTTCTTACTTGCTTCATTGTTGACTTACTTAAACAATCTTAGAGCAATCAAACTATTAATTTCAATTTCATGTAGTTCACAAAACTGTCCAATTACAAACAGCTGCACTGTGTTTAAATACGGGGACAATTCTTTTGACTCATCGTTGTATACAGTCAGTGGCAGAATATTACATTGATAACATAATGTTCTTTCATTAAACTGCAGATTCTGTATGAAATGCACTTAACTGAACATGCTGTGTGATCCGAATCCAGTCTGTCAACTCGTCTTTGTGCTTGAATGCAGGTTCGTACCTTCTACACCCAGGTCCTGAGCGAAGACGAGCGCCAGCGACTCTGCCAGAACTTGGCAGGGGCCCTGAAGGGAGCCCAGCTCTTCATCCAGAAACGCATGGTGAGTCACATGACCCACTCAACGCCAGCACCGCAGTCTGTCTCATGCTGCTGTGCAATTATAAATGTAAAAAAAACCTGCTATGTTTTTGAGTGGAAGAGCAGAGGGTTAATAACCAATTTAAATCCTATTAATAGTAATAATAATAATTATTATTATTATTATTATTATTATTATTATGACGATACTATGTATATTTAAATAAAAACCAATGGGCCAGGTTGGTAAATTAAGTTGACAGAACAACTGCATATATTGCACAGATGAATCCATTTAATGTAACGCCCACATAAATGCTACACAGACGTTAAACCACAGGATGTACGTGTTGGAAACACTTGTGTGTGGTGTAACGTTTTTATATACCCCATAAACAGTTTCCAGGTGCTTTACAACCATCTACACCTGCCTATTTTCTGTATGCTACAAGCAGATTAGCTGTATATTTGGGGGGGGATAAATAATTTAGTAATTTATAATCGAGTAATTTATTTTTTTAATTTATATTTTTATGGGAAAGTGTAATGTAAAAATTCTGTATTATCTGCAGAATTATGATAATTAATTGTTATTGTCAGTAATGACCAAGCACAATCTTGGAGAGATGGAAAAAAACAGGAACAAGAATTAAATTCTGTTGACGTGATTAAAGGTAAATATGACAACAGGGTTTTATTGGGTTCACAATTAATAAATGGGTTCATCATAGTACCCCACAGAGAACCACCAGATTAACACAAATGACAGAGTCCCATTCCATACCTTCCTTTTCCACCCCAACCGTTAACTGACTGCAGCTGCATGATCCCTGTGATCTCTGCAAAAGCATGCATTTGATTGTGTATTGTGGCCTGTCAGCCTTTGACAGACAAATCGGATGTTGAGTCTTCTTCAAGCTCCCAACAATGGCTTCATTCCTTAACAGTTCTCTGTACCAAGTTAGTTGATAGTCTTGCATCAGGAATACTTCTACTTGGTTCTGATTTTGGCAAGCTGATTTATTTTCAGGGCCTTTTTATGTTTCATTGGTTCACTGGTTCTTCCTGCAGGTTGAGAACTTGAAAGCTGTCCATCCAGACTATGGAAACAGGGTTCAGACCCTTCTCAACAAGTACAATGCGGAGGCCCAGAAGGTAAACGAAGTCCCAGTCCAGTTGAACATAATGTTTCTCCTTTCCTGCAGGGAATATGGTCGGTTCGTACATCCTGTCGTAGTGTTGACAAATATTATATATTGCACTATGTATAATGATAACTGTATTAATTACCTGCTAAATGTTAGCATGCTGCTGCTAGCATTTAGACTCAGTGTTGCTTGTCTAGTTGTATACTCTGCAGAAATGTGCCATACAGAAGTTTCATTGAATGTTGTCGCAAACATTGGATCCAAAAATAAGTCAACATACAGGTCCCATAACTCTTTCCATTTCTTAAATAAGTTCCAAATATTCACATGAATCATATGCAAGCACAAACAAAGGTGAATGAAAAGTAGAACCATTAAAGATTTAGGAATTGTATTATTATTCCATGAGACACTGGGTGCATTGCTCAGAGAATCAGTTGAAAAATCAGGCTTTTTCATTTTTTGGTGAAAGTGTTTCATAATGTCACCACTTAATTGGTTTTAATCGCATTTTGTATATCAAAACAGCAAATCTCATCCTTCTGTTTTCCACTGTGTCTCCCTCAGAACTCAGCCGTGCGGGTTTATAGCCGTCCAGGAGCCTCAACCATCGCTGCGTCCTCCAAAATGTGATGGCTTAACTTTCTGTCCAGTTCAGCACCCCCCCCCTTTCTCTGACAACAAATGCATTTGTGATCACCAGTTGCTATTACTAGTGGCAGTTTGTGACATTAGACGTTTCTTGGTAGGATCGAAATACTAACCTTGTATTAACAGGGTTGGTGTTAGTTTATTTTTAATTTAGTACAAACAATACATTTTCTTCAAAACTCCGGTTTTAAAAAAAGAATTCTTCAGATATTTCTTTACTACCAATTAAAACAGACCAGGACTGATGAATGCCTTTTTGGTTATACCATGTGACATATGCCAAAAAGTAAATGGCATTATATGAATTAATCCCAACCACTGTGAATTCATATAATGAGTAATGATTGATTCCTCAGGTTGTATGTACACTGCAATATGGTTTTGATCCAATTATTTTCTTTTGCAAAAGTTATGACGACGTGTATCTGACAGCTGCTTTAATATTGAATCTGGGTTCAAGATTATAAAATACCTGGCTTTGTTATGCAGGATGATTTTGTGGCTATGTTAACAGCAGCAGTTTCATTTCCAGTATGGGCAAAGATGATGCTTGGCTACTTTTTGCTTGCCTGAGCAGCTGACAACTTTAATACATGACAGGAAATAAGTAACTATGATAAACACATTATTAAAATTCTTATTAGTAGAAATGGCAGTGAGAAATAGCATCTGCATGTTTCAGACTTCAAACTACATCACTTTTGTGCCTTTTTTGTACAGAAAGTAAAAAACAAGTGTCTTTAAGCTTTTATTTCTCAATAATACATTATCAATTGCTCTTTAATTTTGCAAAATAGCCACTTGTTCTTCACTTGTTATTCATTAGTAACGTGTTTCAAGATTGGCAGCAAATGTACAGTGGAAAAATTCTGACTTAAAATAATATTAATTTTTAAAATAAGTAAGCCCAGAAAATGCCCTCCTATTGTAGATACCGTTAGAGTTGAGCAACATATGGAAAAAATGTGACAAAATTTCAAGAGGAGCTGGATTATTTCCATCTCCCCAATGGTCAAGTTGAAATTGATCATGATTGTCGGTTTCATCCTGTGAAGAGCTCCACCCACAGGATGGAAACACAGTGAAATGAAATGGATCACTGTCCTGTATGAATTGTTCGTGCAAACTGCTATTGTTATGTATTTGTAAATTCTTATCTGCTTTTGATCTGAATGTAACATTTAAAAAAAAAAAAACAATTAATGTTCAAGTTGTGAATTTCATTCAGAGTTCTTAATTAATTTTTAATCAAAGCTTATCAGAAACTTTCACGTGTCTTCATTTTGTCTGTCTTTTTTTAAAAGAAGGTTTGCATCATCATGGATCTCTTAACTCAGTATGTGTAGTGAAATTGAGTGAATTGCAGTTGCATCAAAAGGCAGCACATCAGAATTAGTGGTACACTGTTTCTGCAGATAATATGCAAAAATATCACCATTTTAGTATTTAACACCAACACAAAATAGTACAATATATCAGATGTGTGCCAAAATACAAGATGGAAAACCTACAGCCAGTTCAACTTTAACACATATCAGGCAAAATTATTTATTCAAATTGAAATTTTGACTTGATGATGGCATGATAGGATTGCCCAAATTATTACAAATTAACCTAAGTTGTGCCGTTCCATCCAGTCAAGAAGATATATATCTCAGAGATAAGGTGAAAGAATTTACACTGTGCTGGTGCATCCCACTGCTCATCTGTGATGAATCCTCACATTTACCTGGCTGGGACTGCCCCACTGCAGGCTGGGAGATAAAATGAAAAAATCTTTAATCTCTATGATGCTATGGAGTCTCTGTAAACATGTTTCTTTGATGGTATTAGGGGGTTCTACAAAATAACATTTCTATGAAATGCTATATACCATATGTAAATAATGTTTTCACATTTTTATGAAATACTACGCTATGCACTGCTTTTGATTTTTAGCCCATTAAATCCTGTGGAGTGTGTATTAAACACTACTTTGGAGTCATCCTGTGGCTGGAGACAGCAGGGCTTCTTTCCCCTACTTGTGCATGTTGGATGAAACAGGTGAGGTTTGAGCGTTTCATCTTCACAGAGGTTATTCAGGGAGAGCATGGAATGCAGCAAGGAAAACACAAAATCATCATCTATTCTGTGTTTTTACAACAAACAGTATTATGAGGATTTGCTTTTTTCAGTTGTATGATATAATGACGTTTTGTATCTATGACATACTATACTATGATGGAGTTTTGCATTTTTACCGTACATACTTGAGATGCCGGTCCGGCCCATGGCCTTTGTTGCATGTCTTTCCCTATCTCTCCCCCTGACTTTCTTGTCTTGTCATTTAAGAACTCATCCATGTTTCTTCCATCAAGTCTGAATATGCCAGACTTTAAGTTTAGATTTCCTGTCCTCAGCAACTGTTTCATCTCTCAATAAATGAAAGTTTCACTTTCACACAGTAGAGTACAATTCATTTCCTGCACAATATCCTGCACCCACTACTCAACACAGTTGAGATGGTCGCCATGAATCATGAAGGTTGCTCTGCTGAGTTTGTTCCACTGCAGGTGGGGGGGTATGATGGGCCCCCTGGACAGCCTGGAGGATCTACAGCGGTTCAGTCCACCACTGTGAATATCACCACTGAACCCCCCAAAGACCACATCATCTGGTCCCTCATTTGCTTTGTCTACTCAAACCCCTGCTGCCTTGGACTGGCTGCTCTCATCTTCTCTATCAAGGTGAGTTTGTGTGCGAGAGTTCGGAATTGCTTATTATTTTGCTTCAACTTTTTTTTGCCTATTCAAAATAGGCCATGACAAGAAGAATTCAGAGGAGGGAGTTCTAGATATAAATAAGAATCTAAAGTTTTTGCAGGAGACTATGAGGCTGAGTCTAAATATGCTTTGGTCCCTCCAGGCCAGAGACAGCAAGGTGGCTGGAGATCTGGAGGGTGCCCGACATTACGGCTCCACTGCCCGCTACCTCAACATCTGGGCCACCGCCCTGTGTTCCACCATAATCCTACTTTTAATTATTGCATTCATCGTCACGATGGTCTTGATAAATAAGACATACACAATGATGAACAGAAATCTGTACCAATTCAATTTCAATCGTAATCTGTGAATTTCAAAAAGTGTTAAAGCTGCCTGCTGCTGTGGCTCAAGGATAGTTGTGGCTGCTTGTCTAATGCTCATGGCACAAATTTAAGCTGTTAATGTTGTTTTACTTCCTAATGCAAACAAATAGAAGTATTTTTGTTGGTGTTAAAGTCTTAAACTGTTCTCATCCATCTTTTCTTAACTTTTAGACAGATTTGACATGTATTCCAAACTTTGTATATTAAGTGCAGAATTCCAGTTGGCATGACCAAGCCGACAAGCAGCTTTTGTTTCAGGAAGTGAACAGTTTGCTTGACATTAAAACGTTTCATTTTGAGTGAGTGAGTAATTTATGTTGGATCAGCTGTGGTTATTTAAGCAATGACATAACATATTAAACAACCAGAATTACTCAGTTCCGTGTGTGTGTGCGTGTGTGTGTGTGTGTGTGTGTGTGCGTGCGTGTGTGTGTGTGTGTGTGTGTGGGTGGGTGGGTGGGGGGGTTCTCAATGGAATAGTGAGAAAATATAATAAAAATATGGTTAAGAACCATTTTAATGCTTATTTAATGCCAGTGTCACAGTCATGTCACTGCATTTGCCAACAATGCAAACAACAACATCCAAATAAGAGAAAAACTAAAGGAAAACAACAATGAGGAAAAAAGCCGACAGCTCATTTTTGAACATGAATGTGATTATTTTAAATACATTTCTGTAATATCGCTGTCAGTAAGGTAAATGTTCCAGCTATTAGAGACACAATATTTTTCTGCGGTGATGTGTTGATGCCAGATATATAATCCATTATCCCTTATTTAGTACTACAGAAAGATACACAGTATAGAAATGGGGAAGAGTTCAATCATTTTTAAGACAGCCATGGTGTTGTTAGCATGAGGATCTTTAGTCAAATCAGGAAAACATCTGAAATATGACTTACATTCAGCACAAATGCATCACCATTTATAAATGTAAAAAGCTTTGCTTGCTCTCACTTTTCAAGTGTGCGTGTAAATTTAAAAAGGTGGTTTGTGAAGTGTCCGACTATTATTAATGTGAAGCAATATCTTTTTGAGCGGGTCTCAGTTGCAACGACACGTGCAGAGCATGCAGGTGACACAAGACACATCACTGCTTCTGGTTCCACATGAGATCACACTTCGACAGTTGGTGACAGCAACGTGGCAGAGAATGAGAATGCTAACTATGTCTATGCAAATATGGATCGATTATCTGTTCTTTTAAACAGGTGCTGCAAAATTTTGTGGAAGGAAATGCATTAACACATTTCTTGTTACACATCACACATTTGGTTTTTGGTGAGTGTAAGTATGGACCAAACAGTTCTTGTGAACATAACCTATACCATATACATAGAGATGATATTATTATTTAAGTTTGAGTTTAAATAACAATAATAAAAAGGTCCTAGTGTTGAAATTTGAATTAGGCTGTATCCGAGAATAATAATCACACAAAGAGGTACAACTCCATATAGCACCTTCCACATTTTTACACTTTTATATGGAATTTGTCTGAGAAATAACTTGTAATGATTTTTGATGTTTGTTTGAAATTTCAAACACATCACAAAGCCAATGTTAAAAATCAGTTTATCATGTAGTATGTATTCAGTCAGATGCCCGCTGTTAGTAAAGAGTGAAAAACTGGCATTTTCTTGTTTTACCACATTTTAGTCTGCTCTAATGATGTTAGAGTGAAATCATTTGACGTTTTCAGAGAGAGATGAAGAGATTAATATAAAAACTTAAGCAAGAAGTGAAGACAAGACTCTCACTTATAGAAGTTGCACATCTCTCACAATGTAATTAAACAATTTCCCCCTTGGGGATTAATAAAGTATTCTTATAAAGTATTCTTATGTCTTATGTGGACTCTGAACTTTACTTGTTCTTTTTGACCCAGATCTCTTTGGTTCCATGAATCAGGATCTCAATGACTTAAAAAAAGCCTTGATATGTTATGGCAAGCTAAGTATCCGACTCAAGGAATACAGGGGATTGTCACAGAAAGGGCATGCATGTGGACTGTGATCAAATACAGCTGCTCCAGCAACACTGCTTTGTCAGATTTGTCAGAGAACTTGTGTCCAGGCTGATTTTGTGCTTAATTTTTCTTCTGCATATTTGATGTAAATGTGTACTGTTGCCCATATTCATTTTGTCTTTCCAGTTAGTACCTATGACTTTGTCCGGAGAGTTGACTGGAAATGCTTGGTGTCTAACCAGGAGAGAGGCTCCTTCTCCAGGGCTGTCGAGTTCTGCTCCCAACAAGGCTTCGATCTGGCTCTGCCCCAGAGCGAGGAGGAGAACATCATGCTGACTCAAGTGTTTGGTGAAGTTTACAAAACAGCCTGGATTCATGTCAACAATAAAAAAGCAAAGCAGAATTTTGAGGCCCGTGGGAGTATCCAACCTCTGACCTTTACCAAATGGGAAGTAGGGCGACCAGACAATTCCTTCCAGGATACAGGCTGCACCATGCTGACAGAAAACGGCGTCTGAGGAGTGACAAACAACTGATCCCAGAATGCTTCCATTGTTTGTGAGATATGAAAAGGTATATCCCAGATGAGGAACCAGTGCTCTTACAAATATTTACATAAAGATGTTGGAGTTTACCAAAACCATTATAACAGATCTCAGTGCCTACTACAGAAATGTATAATTATATCATCAGTTTGGTATTATGACTGTTGCACAGATATATTTGTATAAAAAAGTCAACTGATCATTAAAGACTGTGTCCTGAAAGCATATGCATCAATTAAATATACAGCAGTGAAGCTCTTTCATTTACATCATTCAAGAGTCAAGGGGAGCTTATCTACACCTTAGTTAGTTTGGCTGCTTATGGATCTGTTTAATGACAAAGTGAAACAGAAAGCTTATTTTATGTTGATGTTTAAAAAAATAAGCAGGCAGGAAATGCAGAACAATGAATAACAGAGCAGACCTCTAATAAGATAGACTTTGAGTCGAAGAGTCGATTTTTTTTCCAGTCACAGGTCCCTTTGGCTTGCCAAGGCCTGTCGGTGCACTGTCTCCCTGCAACCACCAGATGTACCAACACAACTCCCCTGCATACAGTTACCCTTGTATGGAATAATACTGCAAGCCAAGCCTCAACACAACAAATGCTTGCTATATGAATTCACTTTTTTTTCATACACTATTTAAGCACATTTTTAACAAGACATTCAAAAGGAGGACACGACACACTACAGAATTGCATCACTTAACAAACACAAGAGATCAAGTTCAGCTGTGCTGCAAGCTGCAGTCTAAAACAGAACATTCATTACAAGTGGTTATCTCAAGTAGCTGTTTTTCTTGGCTGCAAAGTTCCCAATGAATGTCCCCCACTAACAGCACATATCTGTACGTCATGTCTATAGCATGATGCATGTCAGCTTTAGTTGTTTGTAGTGCAGAACTGAGAGAATTCCACAAGTTACAGAATAATGTGTTTTCAATTTTCAACTTTTTCTTGATCCAAGACCTTGCTTCATTGCAAGCTGGTTAATGCCTTCCATTATTTTCTGTAATGGAAGATTTGTGATTTTGTGCTGTCAAACTTTTCCTGCACACCTTGTGTCAGACACAGCCTCTCACATCTCACATCTGTCCATTTTTTCTCATGAGGTGACAAGCCTGTCTTTTACTGGAAGATAGATTTTGAAAACGTGATGGGACAAAGTAAAAGAATTGTGGTTTAAGCATCCAGTTAGAACGAATAATGTAAATGCAAATAATTTTCTTCAAAATTCCAATGTTAGTCAGAGTAAATCATGAAGGTTGGGACTAGGTGGCACCAAACTGACATGTGTTAGTAGATTTTAACATGTTTGAATGGAAACACACAAAAAAACACCATCTGTTGTCAGTATGCTTTTTATTGAGAGCTCAGACTAGAAGGTGGCTCTTTGAATTTTTTTTTTCAGTGTCATATCCCATGAAAAGAATTCTGCTGCTTTTCATTTCCTCTGGGCTGAACTGCTCTTATTTTCAAACTGTTTTCTCAGCCATTTTTGATTGGGAGCAGCAAAGACACAGCACAGCCAGAAGATAACTCTTCACTTTGAAGTGAGTTTGTTTGTGTTTTTGATTCTATTTAGTACTTAACATCACATGTCACATTCTGAAGAGCTTTACAATATATACAATAATAATATAATAATAATATACTTGCAACGAAAATGCCATTTCTTTTTAAACATACAGGAAAATACTCGAGAAATATCCTTTGCACCAATTGTGAAATTAACATCTTTTATTTAAATTGCTACACTTTGATTGTTTTCTATTGTGATTTATGGCTACTTCTGATGTAACATGTAAACAGAAAAGTCCTTAACTATATTTCATCTAAATTTTAGTCCTGCAATTAGAAAATGAGGGTGCCTTTCCTGTTTTGCATCCTCTGCCTGATGGCTCCTATTGGCTACAGTCAGATTCGAGGTTTTCCTGGTCCCCCAGGTGATGTAGGAGATGCTGGGCTACCTGGAACTCCTGGACAAGTTGGGATAAGTGGTCCAGCTGGACCTCCAGGTAATACTGTCTTTCCACTAATACGCCATTTGAATACTAACCAGACTCAGGTTATTTTTTGTCTGAATTCTGGCATCTCCCCTTTGGACAGGCAGTTAAAATAAAGCATCACCCATAGGCTGTCCTCTGTTGATAAACATGAAACCGGGGGAGCAATTAATTTCTTTGAAGCGAATCTCTGTTACCTTTAAGGATGTCTGAAATGCAAATATCTGAATATGTCCATGCAAATTGGAAGATAAAACCTTCTAAATAACATGAGCTTTCCTTGTGCCTTCAAGTCAAACCATTCTGTGCCACTAATCATTAGAGACTTCTAAAGTGGTCTCCGTTTACCATCCAACATTTTCTTTTTCTGCAACAAACATTTCATCCTCACTGGGACAGTAGTGACACTATGGCTATAAGTCATCTTCACTGTCTCCTTTACTGTTCTACAGGGCCAAGGGGGAGACCGGGGTCACCTGGACCTGGTGGACGTCGTGGAAGACCTGGACGTCGTGGACCACCTGGAGACATTAGAATGTGTGAACAAGGTGATTAAGTTATTCAGCTAATGTCAGTATAGTAATGTAATTCTGCTAAAATACTGATTTAAAGCAAGTGTTTGACCTAAAGATAACTCTAGTTGAAAAGTCTGAGGATCAGTGACATTACAATTCTCTCTCACAACAATATATCAAATAACTGTAAAGCTGTTCAAATAAAACATACTTTTTCACCTTGTTTTGGTGCACAAGGAAAGCTCAGGAGGTCACAAAAAGAATCTGAATACATCCTCTGGGAACCGTGAATGCAGGAATAATTATTGAGAGTTTACAGGACTGTCGTGATTCATGGTAGCTCATATAGCCAGCCATCATCTACATTACTTTTTTTTACAATCTTTTTGTGCAGGTTGTAAGAAGTTGTGTATATCTACTGCAAAAAGTAGACAAGTTTTCCTGAGAAACACACAAAAAAACAGTTTATCCAGCCCCCAGAGATATCCTCTGGGGAGCGTATATGTTTAGCTAAACTGCACGGCATTCTAACCAATGGTTGAAGAGATATTTTAGTCTGGACCAAAGTGGCAGACGAAGAGGACAACAAATGAAGAATTCAAAATCAGAATCAGGATTCCTTTGATCATCCCTGGGAAGAAATTCTTTAAATGCCTCGAGCATGTTTTGTTGCAAGCTAGCTGGATTCTTGGGATATCTTGGGTCAGATCATGGAGAAGAATCCATCTAGTGACATGAAATGTGACAGTAAAAGAAATCTTAGGGGACTATCTAAAAACCATGCTGGCTAAAAAAGAATAAGTAGAGAACCAAATCTGAAAAATGGAATTCTTTTATTGCACATGTGCACAGAGCTAGCATCAAATGACTGCAATTTCAATGACTGCATCTGTTTGATCCAAATCTCTCAGGCTTCAACATTCAGGACCTTGAAAACTTAAAGGAGCACACTACTAAGTTAGAATTAGGTAAGTAACAATTCCATGGATCACAAGTTGTCTTTGACAGAGTTCTACTTTATGTTTATCCTTTTATTTTCTGTCATTGTTGTTTCACCTCTTCTGTGAAATGCTGCGTGGACTCCAATAATCTCATTTAGATAAGGACAGAACTTTATGTACTTATTATATGTGGGATGCTATATGAAAGACTAAACAGATCTTTAGCCAATAATATTTGTAGGTTGTAAAAAAATAGTTTCACCTGTTCACTGATTTTCTGCATAATGTTTTCTGTTTACAGCCATAAACTATAACTTTGTGAAGAGAGTTGGTCAAAAATACTTTGTATCCTACAAGGAGAGAGGCTCTTTCTCCAGGGCCGGAGACTTCTGCTCCCAACAAGGCTTAGAGCTGGCTCTGCCCCAGAGCGAGGAGGAGAACAGCGCACTGACTAAAGTTTTTAAGGACATTCACAGAACAGTCTGGATAAATGTCAACAATAAAAAAGCAGAGGGGAATTTTGAGGCTGACATGGAAAACCGACCTCTGACCTTTACCAAATGGGGAGAAGGGCAGCCAGACCAGTCCATCCAGGATACAGGCTGCACCATGCTGACAGAAAATGGTGTCTGGCAAGTGATGCAGGGCTGCTCCCTTGATGCTTACATCGTTTGTCAGTTATAGAAAGTTCTTCTATGTCTTAACTTTTGCACCTTAAATATGTCTGTTTTGATTAAGTAAAGTATTCCTGGTGGGGCAGAAAAATAGAATTACATTCTCTCACTGTGCTAATATCAAGAAAATTCAGAATATTAATGTTAAACTTATCCTAGTTTGCTGGGAATTCTATGGAAACTGCTCAAAGGACTTATATTTGGAATAATTCTTCTTGGATGCATTTGCTTTCAGAAGTCCAACCAAACCATTATCCATGTGCTGAATCTTAGTCCCCACTACAGACATGTATAACTGCAAAAGTAAGACATTATTACTGTTGCAGCAACATATAAACCAATCAAAGTAAACATTTAAAGGAAGAATATTATACATGTATAGAAACAAGATGTTATATTCTGGAAGCATTAAAGTTTACAGCAATGAAACAGTGTCATGCATCAACTCATGAACATTTTAGCTGGTTCTCCATTTTAGCTGGTTCTCCATTTAGACTGAACATTACATGTAAAGCTAAAGACATTAAAGATGCACATGCTTTATATCTGTTATAACAGACACTGGAGGTATCATGAAATCATGTTGGCATTTTCAAACTGTCATGCAGTGTTTTCCAAATAAGTCACTTGAACATGACAAGTGATTAGTTGTGAATGCTTATTTGAAAGTAAGCATGTCTTCACCTGTCTCTGCTTTACATTTAATCATTTGTCAGACACTTTTATCCAAAGAAACTTACAAGTGAGGGACAACAAATAAGCTTCAGCAGAGAAGGACACCTTGAAGTGTGTACTAAACCTGTTCATTCACACAAAGTGCACAGAGATCAGATAAATGACGGTGCACACTGAGTGCTAGTTATGTTATGATCCGTGTCTTGTTGGTGTGTTTTCCCCTATCCGTGTGTTCACATGTTTGGGGTGGTTCCTGGCGCTTCAGTCTTCGTTTGACCTCCTTTGCCCTTCTCTAACCTCTGTCCCTGCGTCTCTTTCCCTGTGAATTAGGGCTCCCTCTGGTCTTCTCCCTCATGGTTAATTATCGAGTTAACTCCCTGCACCTGTGTCCTGTTTGCTTGTTACCTCCCTTGTGTATTTATAGCCCTGCCCTTCAGTTACCAGTTGTCAGAATGAAATCCGATTGTTTCGTGTTACCAGTCCTGTATGCCAGCTTGCTCTGTTTTCTGAGACACCCTTTGTTTGGCTGCTGTTTCTTGCCTTAGCTCTTACTGGATTTGTCTGCGTTTTCCCAGTTTTGACCTTGCCTGTCTGACCGCGATTCTGGTTTTTTGGCTCTGCTTACTGACTACGACTCTGTTTTCAGCTCACAGATTTTGGATTTGTTTGCTGTGGGTTTAGGACTGAATAAAGGTTACTGCTATTACTACATTGACTTACGACTGGTTGCTGTACTGATCCTGACAAGTTAGGTGTGTTAAGTTGATAGCGATAGGTAGTAAGTAAACAGTCCCTTCAACAATAGCTGTTCAAAGATGAACCATGGTATTATATGTGTGCTATGGTATACAGTACTTCTATTAAAGTGGGCATATTCCACACTCATCACACCAACTTGAGAAAGTATAAAATAAATCAATCCAAATTAATGAGTTTGAAGGGAAATGCACTTTTAAAGAAATCCGTTGTCACTCTGTAGTCTCAGACCAGAGGGAGGTTCTGTTTCTCTTTCCTGTGTCTTATCCCGTAAATAGATTCTTCACCTGCTTTTCATTTCCTCTGGCCTGGATGTCCCACTTATTTGACTTTGGACTGTTTGCTTTGCCACTTTTATTTGGAAGCGGCGAAGAAGCAGCACATCCAGATCACTCCTCATATACACTGTGAGTTTTTTATCTCTATCAATAACCGCTACTAGATTATCATCAATGACACATTGTCAATAGCTTTACACTGGCCAGAATATCCCATTAGTTTTTGAAAAATTATATATGAATAGAAAATTCCACCACTTTCTTCAACAAAAAAATGTACATGCTGAACACAAATAAATAGTAACTTGTGGTCATTTGCTCCAGTTAGAAATGTGAAATTAGCATTTTTGATTTAATTGCCTGCAATATGAGTAGACTGCTGTTAAGATGTAAAAAGTCAGATCGAATCTGAAAACAGAAAAATTAACTATATTCATTCAGATTTCACTTTTGCATTCAGAAGATGAGGCTGTTGATCTTTTTCTGCATCCTCTGGCTGATGGCTCCTACTGGCTACAGTCAGCTTCACAATGAAAAGGTAGGGCCACCGGGGCTACCAGGGGAACGAGGGCCACCGGGGGCACCAGGGATGCCAGGGCCACCAGGGCCACCAGGTCCACAAGGGCCACCTGGATTTAGAGGCAAGTATTATTGATATCACCACAATGCCTGATGCCTGAGTTTGACTTTATTATGTTGGAATTCTGGCACAAACCTCTATCTAGTAATCTGCTCCCACCCTCTTCTGATCTTCTGTACCACCACCCGTCTACAGTTTCTTTACATGTCTCTGTGTGTCAGCTGGACTTGCTTGCTTTTCCTTTTTTTTCAAGAATTAATTAATTTATTTATTTATATATTATTTATTCAATTTCTTCCCACATATTGTTGTTTGTTTTTATATCACATATTGTTTTTTGTACTCCTCTCATTTTACATAGAAATACATAAATATAATTTTAAAAGGAATTGTCAGAAGTATTAACATATAAAAAAAACTACACTGTATATTGTGACACACCTAGTATTGAAATGTTAGGTAATTTACTCCCTTGCCTTTTTTCATCCCTCAAACGTTTTTCATTTTGTAATCCTCACAAGGTTACTAATGTGTTTGATGTCTCTCCACCTTCACTTCAGGGCCAGCTGGAATTGCGGGAGGCAGAGGTTATCCTGGAGCACGTGGACTAAGGGGACCACCTGGGCCCGTTGCAATGTGTGAACAAGGTCATGTAGTTTCTAGAATATATATTTTATTTGCATTACAAGATACACTGCATGCATTAGTGACAAAACTGTTTTTATGGTGCTGAATAAGGTAATGTCAATGAACACAGATATACAAGGTAAAAAGTCGACTAACAAAAAAGACTTTGTAGAGTTTTGCTTTTGTTGGGGCTGTGAAGTCATTTGCGAGTCTTTGAACTCAGGTTGAAATTATTTCTCATTAATGAGACATCTCTAATATCATAAACCATAGTCATTGCAACTAATCAATTATTCATCCAATCATGACAGACTTCAATTACCTCCTGAGGTGATTCGATCACACATGATGATATTCATTGCAGAGGCTTTTGCATTGCTTGAATCATAAATTAAGGTGCATCTGATTGTGTCCACTTCTGCCCTGTGTTCTCACTATGAAACAAAGTGTGTTCAGTTAAAAAAACCATAAAAACAGAACTGAAGATTGAAATAGGAGCCAAGAACTTTGATTTGCAGCGGGTGCACACTGTTCCAACTAATTACCAGTTTGGTGACTGAACTTTGTATTTGATCCAGGTCCCCTGAATTCTGCTCGCCAGAACGTTGAAGCCTTAAAGAAGAGGATTGCTAAATTGAAGCTAGGTCAGTATCCTAGTCAAGGCCTGCAACGGGAGTGTTATGGGAAGTTAGTGCATTTGGATGTAATTTGATGTAAAACCACACTTTTTGTGTGTATTACATTTGTACTTACTTCAGTGCTTTTGAAGCACTGATTGCCTCTTTTCATGCAGATAGGATACTCAGGAAAAATTTGCTGCCATACTGGACATCATGGATCTAATTTATATGAAGACAAAACTTGTGAGAGGAAGCCATATAATGTCTGATATGATATCAGGGGGAGAGCATACATGTCAAACTAACCAGGTCATTTTTGTTCATTCTTCACCTTGGGATTAGCAAATGTGCGAGGGCTATGTCAACTCAAGGTCCACCAGCTATCTTTTTCCAAGCCCTTCATCCACATTTCAGTCTTTGCCAACAAAAGGAACTGGCTCGGGGACCATCAAGTGATGCTATGATCTCATTATATTTTGACATCACTGTGCTGGTTACACAGACATGGGACACTAGACTGTGTTATTCAAATGCTTTTCAGTGCATGTGTAGGTCAACACATCTTCATGTGAAGGCAGCACATAGAAACCCTACCTCACCCTATTATTTATTGGCTGATACTGGGAGATGCAGTTAGAAGCTCAGAAAAAGTAGTAAGTCCATCTTTAGTTCACTTTTTTTTTGCAAAACACTAGTAGGTTTGATTTGGTAAAGTTTTTCAACATCACAGTCAGAGGGCAATAATGATAGTCATTTTATAATTGGTGTAAAACAGGTCATCCTGATTTTTCTGCATGCTGTTTTCTCTTTGCAGCTATAAACTATGACTTTGTACGGAGAACTGACCAGAGATACTTTGTGTCTAACAAGGAGAGAGGCTCTTTCTCCAGGGCAGTCGAGTTCTGCTCCCAGCGAGGCTTGGAGCTGGCTTTACCCCAGGACGAGGAGGAGAACATCATGCTGACTCAAGAATTCAGGGACGATAACAAAGTCTGGATCAATGTCAACAATAAAAAAACAGAGGCTGACATGAAAAACCGACCTCTGACCTTTACCAAATGGGCAGTCGGGCAGCCGGACAAATCCATCCGGGATACAGGCTGCACTATGCTGACAGAAAACGGTGCCTGGCACGTGACACACGAGTGCTCCCTGAATGCTTACATTGTTTGTCAAATGTAGAAATGTAGAAAAATCCTTTAACTAAATCCGAGATGTTGTGGGTCACAATTGTTTTGAATGTGATGCAGAAATATTACAGGGTTCAACCATATCAAATTGCCATCATGACTTTACACAAAAGTGACAAGAGAGAACATGCTTTGCCTTTGGATTAATATAAAGAGATGCATGTCTGGAATGGGAATTATGCTTATGAGTAAATCAAAAAGAGTGCTGTAAAATGTCAAAGAAATCTAGAAGTGTTTTGAGATGACACAAATTCAAACTTGTTCATTGGGTAGATCTTAACCCCATTTAAAGACATTTTCACTGTTGCTGTATCATGAAAGCATATGTAAGTATGTCAATAAAGTGTACTGCAGTGAAACAGTTGCTTTTGATTCAGTTGAGGCTCCTGTTGAAGGTACTGCCATTTCAGTTTGTTGGCTGTTGAGTGAACTTACTGTACATTAACTTTTGAAGAAGTAAAATGGGAAGCTTACACGATTGGTAAAATCATTATCTGGATATTTTTTAAAAAGGTAGTTGAAGAAAGATTACAATAATAGACTGTCAGCATATTGCATTTCTTGTCAAAACATCCAGAACCATACAAACTCTTTGTTTTCACATTTAACACTGACGCTGTCCAGTATTGTTGAGCAACACACAAATGGATTTCATTACAAATGCTTATTTACCAGTGAAATCAATCCCAGCATTATATGTAGATATCAGATCTCACAGGGGGAACAAAAACAGCCTGAAACTGATCTGTGAAAACTCCGAAAATGAAAAATGATCCCCATCGGTTTTAAATCATGAATTCTTTGATGACAGTATGATTTTTAAGTGGTGAAGTGCCGAACTCTACTAACTTTGGCCTTGATAAATGAAAATCTGCCCAGTTTCAGTCCTCTCAATCCATCAAATACTGCAGGACTGTCATGCATCTTAAAAATGGCAGGGATCATGAAATGAGGTAAAAAAAAAAAAAAACACAAAGAAACTGCTTCAATGTGTCTAAATGGAGATTCTTCTACTTTCTTCTGCTTTTTACAAGTAATCTGTTGTCACTTAGCTCTGTGTTCTCGGACCAGAGTGAGGTTCCATTTCTCTTTTCTGTGTCATATCCTGGAAAACATGTTTCACATGCTCTGGCCTGGATCTTCCACTCATCTGACATTCAGCTGCTGTCTTTGCCACTTCTGTTTGGACGCAGCAAAGAGGGAGCACATTTCACTGACAACTTCCATTTAAAAGACTGTGAGTTTCTTTCTTTATATCAATAACTGTATAACTAGATTAACATCACTGACACCTTAATAACTTTACTTTACGTTTGCATAGAAAACAATTTATTGTAATCATTTAAATTGGGACAACTGATTTTGATTTCGATATTCACTGTTTGTAAATGATTATAAAAATATGATGGAATTTGTCCAGAGGAAAATTATTCGGTCTTAATGAAGTTATTAACTGTACTCAATTTCAATTCTGCAGTCAGAAGATGAAGATGTGTCTGCTGTTTTGCATCCTCTGCCTTATGACTGGTACTGGATACAGTCAGGTTCAGGGTCCTCCTGGTCCTAAAGGGCAGAAAGGTTATTCTGGGGCACTGGGGCTGCCTGGGGCGCCAGGAAAAGTAGGCCCCGTGGGTTTTGCAGGTGCAGTGGGTCAGTGTCACTGAGTTCACCGGGGGGGTGGGGAGTCACGCATGCCAAGAATTGTGTGCCCTTTGTGTAGCCCTGTGTGCATGAGTATGTTCTTACTGCAACTACCGAGCAGAGTCCCTACAACCACATCATAGTGGCAAAGTATAACAGCTTTAAGTGCTGTCACTTGGATTTAAGACATCTTGGAACATAATGTATAGATTATCATATAAGTCAGTGAGCACTTTATTGCTTCATTGAGGATAGGCCTGATATGTTTTGGTCACTTGTCATCTACTGTTAGTTTTATTAGCTTTATATTCAAATTTCTTAATACTTTCTTGTTTACCAGAGGATAAACCCCATCAACCACTGATCCTGGTGCAATCCTCAGGCCATTTTTTAAAGATTTTTGTCTAACTAAAAGAGGATGAGATTTAAGAAGTTGTGTCTGTTTTCTATTCAAGATGTTCTTTTTCTAACTTTCTAGTTTGGCTTTGGCCATTTAGTCTTGTTCAATTACTTTTTAAATTTTTCAGGGGTTCCTGGACCTCAAGGAAATCCAGGACTAGATGGACCTTCTGGAGCAGTTGGACTTCCTGGACCACTTATAATGTGTGGACGAGGTGATTATTTTTATACATATGCTCTTCCAGGAAATCCCATGTGCCCTGAATAGTAGGAAACAGTTGTTATTACTATGATTTATATCAATGTAGTGATATCAGTGTAGTCATTACCTCTGTTAGCAGGGTTATGCAAAAGGTAATGGATGGATTTTCATGAAATTTTGACCCAGGGAGTCTCTTGGCCTAACTTAGAAACCTTTTAGTTTTGGGAGTGATCTAGATCAGCATCTTGATCAAGGAATTTTTAAAGTATTCTTAACCATTGCTTGATAGAGCAAAATTTTGCATTTTGAGTCATATTTCCATAAATGCACAAGATTTGAAGAAAATTTGGAGACATGGAAATTAAGAGTCAAGAAAATAATATTAACAAAATATTAATATCATATTAATAAAACCATATCAAGAATGGTGTTATATTTACTACATTCCAGGATCTTATGCTTCCACAAATGTTAGACAAGATATAAGAATTTTTTTTAATGATCAGTTGAAAAATGTACACAATAGGCAATTTGGGGAAATAATCCTTATAGTTTATAATACAACATGATTAAAGCCTTTAAATTAACGATAAAATAAAATTAACATTTGAAATTGCCACAGAGTTGAATCAAGACCTCTGATCATAAACACAAAGGTAAATCTTATTTTTCATAACATTAGAATCTATGGCAGGGGACTTTCTCACTGGTTTGCACTGCATTGTCAGCTGCACGTTGCATGGACAGGAAAAGGGACTGAAGCTGACAATGGAAGTTTACTGCAACTTTGGCGACTGAACTAGCTTTTCTTAATCCAGATCCATTTGGTTCTGTTAACCGGGACTTGGAAACCTTAAAGGACAGCATTGCTAAATTGGACCTGGGTGGGTATCCTATTCAAGGACTAAAAGGGTAAAAAGTAGTGTGTGCATGTCTTCAAGTGACAGTTGTTCAGTGTTTTTTGTAGAACAATGCTTTTTGGGCAGTCCACAAATGTGGAACTGCTTTTCTTTCTTTAACACTGGATTTGGAAGTTAAATTCAGTAAAATGTAGCTGGACACACTCCTGTATTTCACCTTTGTGAAAAGTCTAATAATTTTAGAGGCAGAGGAAGGAATGGATGTCAATAACAAAATGACAATGCAATTTTGGTAAGAAAATGTGTTTACTTCTCACTTCTGTTCAATCTTCCAGCTGTAAATTATCACGTTGCCCGGGGGGTTGGTGAGAAATACTTTGTGTCTAACATGGAGAGCGGCACTTTCATTAAGGCTACAGAGTTCTGCTCCAAGGAGGGCTTAGAGCTGGCTTTGCCCCAGAACGAGGAGGAGAACAGCGCACTAACTCAAGTGTTGGGTGAAGTTGACAAAAAGGCCTGGATCAGTGTCAACAACAAAAAAGCAAACGGGAATTTTGAGGTTGATATGAAAGACCGACCTCTGACCTTTACCAAATGGGGAGAAGGGCAGCCAGACAAATCGATCCAGGATACAGGCTGCACCATGCTGACAGAAAACGGTGTCTGGCGAGTGACACACGAATGTTCCATCAATGCTTTCATCATTTGCCAGTTATAAAAAGTTCTGCTCTTGCTTTAACTGAAAGTTATGTTGAGATAACATATAGTATAACAGTCATGGGTCCTTGATTTGTTGCGGATGTACTCTATATATAAAGTGCTCAAGGATCTGCTGAAAGATAAACTTCTCTTGGACATATTTGTTTTCAAGTACAACAGTTTTCCAGAGCAGTTATCCATATGTCATACTCAACTCAAAAAAGTATACTTTCTTCAGCAGCATGCCATCATTATTGTTTTTCAGAATAAAACCACAATACTATACAAGTATTTCCCACAATAAAGAAAAGTATAAAGCACTGAAGTACTTTTATTTATATTAATTTATTCATTCATCTATTTTGGTTTCAAAATGATCTGACATTTAATTGGTTTGGCTGTCTACCTAAAGGGGTAGGAATATTTGATGCTTTCTTGAGGCAACAGGTAATCCACTGTGTGACATACAACAACAACACCCCCCCAGTCCTCCACACTGTAGCCATAAAAGACACAGTGGTATCACACCTGCCAACACCTGTGTGATGACCCTAACCTTCTGTTGCCACGCACAGTGACTGGTTCCTTCTGGAGTTGGTGGGCTGACAATTCACCTTTAATTGAAACATCTGATTTTAAATATGTGCGTGTTTGCATTAAACTTGTTAATTTATTATCTTAAGAGCCACTGGCAAATAAATAATGTCATGGCTTCAACTACGCACTTAACACATGGACTAACTAATAACTTCTGATCAATATTCTAGGTTGAGAACATGTAAGACAGTTTGTATACAGCATATCTTTGAACAGAACCATTGCAAAATGTGTTGCTTGATCTCACAATATGTATCATGTTACATTTAACTGTATTGTGATTGACTCAAATTGCATGCCCTATATGATGCACAAAATGGTAATGAGAAGAAAAAGAAGAAGAAGAAGGTAAATAAGCCAAAGGATTTTTCTGTCAGCGTAACCCTAACCCTAACATGACACCGCTCAGCCATAGAACCCACAATGCAACTGTCCAGCAGAGTGCATTGTGGTGCCAGAAATCTCCAAACTATTAGTATTCAAATGCTTATTCAATATTTAACCTATTTTGTGTCATTGCACGTGTATTTCCCTTACATCACATTTGGTTATCTGACTTTAGCTCTTTCCTTACCTGTGAAATCCATCCCATTGTGCTATCTAAAAATCAGCACCGACACAGAGCACAACACGTCTACACAACAACCTCCTCACTGGCCTGAAACCACCCATATTTCCACACAAGACTAGACGTCTCTACACAGATCTTGGCAGAGGACATTTTGATGGTGTTGAGTAATGCTGGTGGTCCCCTCAAGCCAACCATTAAACTCCTCCTTTCTCCAGCCCAGATTGCCCAATGATAAAGAAACAGTCGGTAGCTGTGCCTGAGAACTCCAGTATGACTAAATGCATGAATTCAAAGTGCTGAAAAGAAAAACAAGAAAAAAAGAACAAACATACTTCACAGAATGCATTACCCAATTTGTGATTAGCATACTCTGCTGCACACGCTGTTGCTGACAAAAAGAGGGAAGGTTTTGGACTCTGTTCTTCTCTGAGCATATCCCAATTGAGAGCTTGCATCAATTGTTTACTCTGGACCAAAACACTTACGCATGAGTTGACTACCTAATAGTTCAGTCGCATATCTTTGGAAGCAGTGAGGAGGCGGCACGCTCAGCAGATCACTCCAAGCATATGTGGTGAGGTCTTTTTCTGCTAGTTGCTCTTTTGTAATAGATTTAGTGTTATTAGGTCACTTTAAACAAAGTGCAACTTGTTACTTTGGACATTTAGAAATGAGTTGCTAATTTCTCTATGTATCTAGTTGGATGCATAGCTGCTTTTGATATCTGGAGAATTGACATCTGTAAATACAGTAAATTGCATTAGTTTACACTGATGTGGAAACTACTGCCAATGTGTAGATGGCAACATTTGCCATCAATTATAGTCTCTGTTGTCAAGCAACACAACCTTTGATCTCATTTTCTAAACTGTGAAAAAATTGTTGTCAAAAATGCAAAATATATTTCTAAAACAGCCTGTAAAGAAAATATCTTAAATATACAGCTCTATTCAGCTCTGCACTGAGAAGATGGGGCTGCTTCTCTTCCTCTGCATCCTCTCCATGACATCTCCTACTGGCTACAGTCAGTTCTCACCGGTCATTTCTGGTCTTCCTGGTCTTCCTGGTCCTCCTGGTCCTCCAGGTCCTCGTGGAGTTCCAGGTCAAAAAGGTCAGTATTTTAAACCTTGTCACAATACTGCTCCAAAGAATAATATTTCTGACCTAATTTTAGCCAATGGGGAATTAATTTACTTTTTACTTTACTTTGCCACATTCACCACATTTACTCACGATCTGCCTCAAACCTTCTCTAATTTTGTTTCAACATCCTTATAGTTTCTTTCTCAGCTCCCTGTGTAGACTGAGTTGGCTTGATGTTTGTTATATTCCTCTTTCACATCTGTTTCCCACTCTTCAGGGGACATGGGATTTACTGGAGTTCCTGGTCCACAGGGTTCTCCTGGATTTCCAGGTCCAAAAGGTGGGTAATATAAACCTCATCACAATACTACTCCAAAGAACAGTATCTCTGTCCTAATTTCAGCCATTGCGGTCTGAACTCTGGCCCCTCCCCAGCGGACAGGAAAATTTGTTTTCTTTGTACTTTACTTTGCCTCATTGTTGTGATCTGCCTCAAACCTCCTCTGATTCCCCCATGTCATCATCCTTACAGCTTCTTTCTCAGCTCACTGTGTGGACTGAGTGGGCCTGACATTTGTTATAGTCCTCTTTAACATCTTTAACAACTGTTTCCTACTATTCAGGGCACATGGGATTTCCTGGAATTCCTGGACTTCCAGGTCAAAAAGGTGGGTATTTCAAACCTCACAAAAATACTTCTCCAAAGAACAGTATTTCTGTCCTAATTTCAGCCATTGCGGTCTGAACTCTGGCCCCTCCCCACCGGACAAGAAAATTTGTTTTCTTTGTACTTTACTTTGCCTCATTGTTGTGATCTGCCTCAAAACTCCCCTGATTCCCCCATGCCACCATCCTTACAGCTTCTTTCTCAGCTCACTGTGTGGACTGAGTGGGTTTGCCATTTCTTGTAGTCCTCTTTAACATCTGTTTCCTACTCTTCAGGGGACATGGGATTTCCTGGAGCTCCTGGAATACCTGCTTCGTGCATACAATGTAATATACTTTATATTTACAATACTTCTGTATTGGTTTGCACCATTTTCTAAGGTGGGCATTACCGCTCAGGTTAATTTTCACATTTTTCTGCTGTGATGGTTAGGGTTAGGTTAGGGTTATGGTTGTGAAATGGTTATTAAAAATGTTTCAGGGTTCAGGCAAGGATGAAAAGAACTGAAGCTGTAACTGGAAGACACTTGTTTAAAGAGGATGCAAATCTGTAGGCAGATGTGAACTCCATATTGTTCCAAGGTTTGGTCACTGAACTCAATCCGTTTGATCCAGATGCCAGTGATTCCAACTGCCTGGACCTCAACGCTTTAAAGGAGAGCCTGGCTAAAATGGAGCTGGGTAAGTATAATAATCATGGACTATAAAGGTGTTTTACAAGAAGTGAGAGGCAGTGGTTTGATACACGATGGAAAAAAACCCAAAACGTTCCCATTTGCTTACTTGTTTCTGTATTTTTTTCTTTAGCCATAAACTATAACTTTGTGAAGAGAGTTGGTCAAAAATACTTTGTATCCTACAAGGAGAGAGGCTCTTTCTCCAGGGCCAGAGACTTCTGCTCCCAACAAGGCTTAGAGCTGGCTCTGCCCCAGAGCGAGGAGGAGAACAGCGCACTGACCCACGTGTTCGCGGACGTTTACAAAACGGCCTGGATCAGTGTCAACAATAAAAAAGCAGAGGGGAAATTTGAGGTTGATATGAAAAACCGACCTCTGACCTTTACCAAATGGGGAGAAGGGCAGCCAGACCAGTCCATCCAGGATACAGGCTGCACCATGCTGACAGAAAATGGTGTCTGGCGAGTGACACGCGAATGCTTCCTGAATGCTTACATTGTTTGTCAGTTTTAGAAAGTTCTTGTATCCCATCCAAGTCTTGCTATAGTGTTTGTGTAAGTTGCAAAACTTTTTCAAATACCTGATCTAAGATGGTTGTCTCGAGTTCAGTTTATGTGTGGTATTGAGGATTATTAGACCAGGATTGATATAGAAAAGAAAAAAGCTGCAGCCTTTATTGTCCATGCTAATGTCCACTGAATTACAAAAATACTGCCCATAATCTCACTCTATTTTTCGTAGCGATGTCACAGAAACATGCAATAGTTTGCTTCCCTTTTACTATTCTTGTAATATTTGTTTATCTCTCCTAAAATAAATTTCATGACATTTATTTGAGAGTCATTTTTTAGCCAGCCTACTCAATGTGTGTTTTGGCAAACAGTGCTATCAAACTGTCCAGCAGGGTGCAGTGTTGCCAGCATGGCCACACAAACGCAATACCTCTCGAACTCCACCAACAGATTCATTTATGTACCTTTGTTTCTGCCACACCCTGGATATCAAACATATTTCAGGAGAATGGACTGCAGCCATTACAACGTCGCTTCCATGTTTTTTCCTTCAGAGCACAAGTACTGTACAAAGTAGACTGTCGATGTACACTGTAGATGAAACTGTTGGCCAACTAGAAGGCACTCAGAGCGCAGACCTCAACCAAGGCTGGACACAACATATGTTCCTGGAATGTAGCAATTTTTTTTTTCTTTATCAACGAGAGGGGGTTTAAGTCAAGGAGTTTCTTCCTTAGCCCATGAGCCTCCCCTCCATCAAGTTTCCAGAAAATTGGTTCAATAGGTTTTACGAAATCCTGCGGATGGACAGAGACAAAAAATGACAAATGAAAACATAACCTCCTTGGTGGAGGTAATTACAGTCTATTTTTTATTTTTTTAATCTATTTTTTATGTTATACACTAATGACATCAACTATAAACAACATCATCTGCTGTTTACTCTTCTCATACACAAGCTCCTGATAACATTCTCAGCCACTTTTCTCTGGAACTAGTGAAGGAGCAGCACATTTTGCAGATTACTCCTCATTCTCTGTTTGTTACTATTTTTCACAGATGTTTGGTGTCATTAAGGTCTTTTAATAATGTGACAACAGGATACTTGATGCTGCACAGAAGGCAGTGGATTAGAATTTGTGCTTTAGAAATCAAATTGTGCTGCAGCCTGTCTACAGATTGAAAAATATGATGAGGTTTGCAGAGTTACAGCAAGCTGCGAACTACTGGAGATGATTTATTTCTAATAAGTTGCCATTTCAATTAGACTGAATTATGAACTGCATACCTTTTTCTTCATTCAACTGACTCTGAATTAAGGGTTGCAGATTGAAATCAAATCTCAAATCTTCATTATATTTCAGAGACTAGTGGTTTCAAAACTCAGGTTGTGTTTCCTGCTTTGATCACAGGGGTGTGCATTAGTGATGACAGTGAGAAACCAGATATCAGTAATATTCACATCATTTTTGCCCTCGAAAGCTTTGCCTCTTCTTGTGATCTAACTTTCTGCAACAAAAAAAGATCACTCCAAAAATATTGTGATGTTCTGCATCCTGAAGGTAAAGATGTTTCTCCTGTTGTGTATCCTCTGCCTCGTGGCTCCAGAAATGTGTGGGCAACAAGGATTTCCAGGGCCAAAAGGTAGGCAATGTCAACTTTGCTTCAGTCATGCTGTGACAATTTCTGAAAAATCATAGAAAAAAATGACGAAGGGGCCATTGTATTTTGGCAGCCCCCCAAAGCAGAAACCCTTTTAAGGTATGTATCCTTCAGACTTCAGTAACTTCTGCTGCCACCTTCAGGCTAACTTTACATCCGTGTCCTGCTCAGCATCTGAGAACAGCAATTATTTACCATTTATTTTACACATATGGCTCTTTTCCTATTTTGTAGGGTCCGCAGGACTTCCTGGACCACCTGGACCTGTTGTAATGTGTGGGCGAGTTTTCTACATTCTACGAGTGAACTCCTTAAATTTATTAAAAGAAAGATGGAAAAGTTAATAGTAATAATAATTAATTCAAGCAAGAAGTGAAGACAAGCCTTTCATTTATAGAGGGTGCACATCTGACACAATGTGGACTCTGTCACTGCAAGTCTCTTAACTGAACTTGTTCTTTTGGATCCACATCTCTTTGATTCAGGACATCAGCGTCTTAAAGGAAGGCCTTGCTAGGTTAGAACAGGGTAAGTAATCCTACTCAAGAACTGCAGTAGAGTGTAAGGACCAAAACACACATTTATTTTCTACCCACAAGCTCACACAGGACTTCTCCCGCCACTGCCAGCTGCGTCGCTGGCACTTCACCTCTTGCTTGTATGTGTGTAGAACAATAGATGAGGAGAGATTAATTGTCGAGGCGGAAACATATCATCATGCCATTATAATTGACGAACTCGAATACAAAGAGGAGGAGGCCTAGGAGAGGACCATTTAAGTATAGTTAAGACCGTTCATTTCTTACGTGCAGCAGAGTGGCGCAGCGGAAGCGTGCTGGGCCCATAACCCAGAGGTCGATGGATCGAAACCATCCTCTGCTATTTTTTTTTTTTTTATTTTTTAGCTAACATTAAAACGCTCTTGAATTTCAGGGTTGGTGCACCAGATACAGTGGAAACAACTGACTATCACAACTTGATCACTGTTGCACCGTCAGCCAGAGTTATAGTAATATGTAAGTGGCCAGCAGAGGGCATGGCTGTTTTACATTGCAAGAAGATTTTAAGCTTTCTAATTATACAATAGCAATGCTCATCTTCAGGGATCATTCAAATATTTTGAGCATTAGTGTGTGTGTTTTTTTTATTATTCTGCCATACCTATGAGATCCATCCCATTACATCCTTTGGATATCAAATCCAGTACAAAAAACAGAAACCTAACCATGAAAACTTCTAATCTAAAGTAATGCATTCTCTTAATGTCAGATAATTCACTGAGTATAAAGGTAGAGAGGCAGGTTTGTATCCACATCTTGCCAGAATCAATTTCCACAGTACTGACCCTGAGAAATCTGTAAGAATATGAATATTGCAAGCATACAACTGCACCTTTCCTGCATTTCTGTGACCCACATCCGCAGACTGTGGTTGCACTTGGAAACTCGGATGTGAGTAACTCTATGCATTTGAAGTTCTTAAAAATATAATACTGAGCCATTCCTGCTCTGTGAAAAGAATGTTCAACAAAATAAAGTATATAAATAACCTTGTTGTTGAGCATCAGAGCCCAAAATGAGGTCTTCATTTGTTTTGTCTGACCAACAGTCCAAAACCCAACAATATATTCCATTTCTTCAATGATTGAAAGTTTACAAAGAAAAAATAATCAATTACCAGCCTTACCTTGAACAAAATCAGTGTTCTTTTATTTTATGTCTATTAACTGTGGACATCAGAAACTAACTAGTTTATATGTTTTATGAGTTTGCTGCAAAGTTTGACCTTTTTTTGCACTGTTCCCTGCGAGACTGACATGCAGATTTGTCTGTGAAGGACTCTGGCAGATAGCATTTCAAATGAACTCATCCACGCTGTCTTCAAGGCTTTTTTAACAACACAACTCTGCTACCACCATCCAGCTCCAGCACCTGACACCACACCACTCGGACCTTAGATGAGGTAAAGGGCACTTTGGTGGAAGAGACCTGGTGTTCCTCCCATGAATCTGTATGCTATCTCATTTTTCTTTCTTCTCTCTCATGCAGCTTTCAGTCTCCCTGTATCTCTATTTCAGTCTCTCTCAGGCCTGACCACATAATGACAGACCTACTGTATATTAAAGGACCCTGCCCATGCGTCCTCTCCCGGTCACCTCCCTCTTCTTGGGCCTTTATAAGCCTCTCACACAGTGGGGGTACTAATTTCCAAGAGGGGCCGTGCACGAGCATCTGTAGGACTAGCTTGTTTGCAAAGCCACTTACACAGGGGAGAACACCTGATTGAACATAGCCATGGACAACCATTCATACAACTTCCCTTCTGACTGCACACCGCTCACCAATTGCAAGTCTGCCCGTAAGCCAGCTGGATCCACCGTGGTGAACATGGGCAACGTTGGCAAGAATCCTCCCCGGGACTATCTAATCTGGTCGCTGTGCAATACCTTGTATGTTAACTTCTGCTGCCTGGGATTCATGGCTCTCATCTACTCCATCAAGGTGAGGGCTTGTGCTCTTATTTTTTTTATTGTATTTATTGTATTTATTTATGTTTTGAATTTTGTGCCACTTTTTATGTAGCTAAAAGTTTCAGTTCAGACCATTATTATTATTATGACACTCTCCATATCCAAGAAATTAACTGTGTTAAAGGAAGAAGATAGGATGTGTTTGTACTGTTTTGTTTGTTTGTACTGTGTCTTTATGGATTTAAGGGTCAAGTTCATCATCATATTAAAATTATTTCATTTGACATTATTATATCAACCCCTTTTAAACTCTTTTAAAATCTCTTTGAACCCTTTAAAATCAGTTTTATTAAATGATGTTACTGCCGACGTTGTTCTTAAAACCAATGTTAGTGGAATTGCTTTGCTAGTGATGCGTCATTTTGAATCCACCAAAGGCCGAAATACTAGGTGATATAAAAGAGAACAATTTTGAATTAGTTGATAATATTTAACATTAGATCTTAATGGACAAAAAGCAATATATTTTGGACACTCTGTTGTTGTTGCTAGTCAGACGGCACACACAGCAGAAAGCTGGTTTGCTCTTTACCACAGGAATGGGGCTGTCCAGAAAAAGGAACAAGAACCTAAACAAAAGCTTTACTCACTTAAAAGACAACAAAAAAATGCTTGAACATGTCATATGCACAACACATTGGACAAGCTGCAGGACTACCTGAAAAAAAACTTTCTGAAAAGCTGGAAGGGTGTGATACCCTTTATTGAAGTCTTTTATTTCAGTCTGTATAGAGAGCAGCTCTGAATCACAGGCCCTGTATTGGCTTAACACTGAAATTAAAGACCAGGACTGGCTGCTTGTTTGGGGAGTTAAAAATGGCGTAATTGGCATCTTCCTAATGGGCAAGTACTCATGGGAAATTAGAGAGTGCTAAGGGAAGATTCAGGCTAGTTCTGTTCCAGAATACATGGATACACTTAGAAGCAGCTCAAGGATTTCATATCGCTCCAATCGTGCACAGCCTAGAATCTGTGCTTGGTGTAGAAAAACTTGGAATTATGGGACAAGCTTTGTTGAGCTGGATATAAACAAAAACACGACAGAACATTGTCATGTGTTCTATGTGAGCCCTCCTATCCCCATACTACATGCTTAGTTAGTGTTTACATAGGTACAAATACATACTTATGTTCTTTATGTGCATTTTGTCTTTGGAAATATTTAACAAGACCACAAAGTCGACACAAAGCTTTCACGTTTTTAACTGCCCTGAAATTATTTTTAAAAAAATGTTTCTTTCTGTATCAGTTGAAACTAACTCAGTGTGTATGTGTGTGTTTGTGTAGGCCAGGGACCAGAAGACTCAGGGTAACCTGCAGCTGGCCCAGGAGTGTTCAGACAAGGCTAAGTGGTACAACATCCTGGCAGCCGGCTGGAACCTGCTGATTCCGCTCCTGGCTGTCGTGCTCCTCGTCCTCCTGCTTGTCCACCTGGGCTCCTCCAAAGGCTCCTTCGACTTCCTCGGCGAGGATGGCTTCCAAAACTTCATGAAACTGTTTAGCTGGTAGATGGAGGCAAAGTGTAGAGAAATGAAAAAATAAAAATAAAATGACAGATCAGTCTCAAAGTCAGCCCATTCATACTAAGCAAAACTAGTGCATCTTAGGGTTGCACTAGTGTTACTGCTGGTATCAGATATTAGGCCAGTACACGACTATATGACCAGTATCTGAGAATTACACATAAAACAATTTTGGATAAGCCTTTTGGAAAAGTTACCTAAATCTAATGCTAAAAGTTTATAGTATGGTAAAAAAAAAAAAAAAAAGAAGAAAAAAAGACAAACATTAATATCAGTGCATCCCTAATTGTAATGTCAGTATTAGAGGGCACTCAGCTTACACCTGCCAGTTTCCCAGAAATTGCCGACAGTTGAGATGGGAAGTTGAAAGATTGAAGAAGTCTGAAATAGAAAATAAGTGAATAAATGGATACAAGAAAGACTAAGAGCTGAGTCCAGGCGATGAGATTGAGCAAACAGCTACTCTGGGTCATTTTTGTTGTTATTTATTGTATTTATGTTGAATGGAAATTTGGTTGACAGCTGAAATTACCTCTAGACAGCAGAGGAGGATGACAGAGAGAACTGTGGAGCCAAAGTCTAAATACCGTGATGATGAGAAGCCACTTTACAAAGGACGATCAACATTCACCTCCCAATGATAGTCCTTTACTTTTTGTCTTTCATCAGTTTTAAAAATTTTTTATTACTGCTACAACATACATCTATTTTTGTCATTATTCATGTATTTTTATTACTATTTTCTTGTTTTAAGCATTTTATGTCCAACCTCTTGAGAGTGAGCTTAATAAACCAGATACTGTAAACTCAGTATTGCATTGAAAAACAAATTAGCTTTAATTTTCTTCTGCACATAACGTTTTTACTAAAAAAAGAAGCTACCTACAGCTTTCAGGTCCCCTCTCAGCTAATGAAAACAGGGATGAAGAGATGAATGTTCACGTAGACTTTTGCGGTTCTGCTGCAGCACCTACACCCAACTTTAAACTGATCATTTTGGGCTTTGTAGGTTTGATTCTGGGGTGGGTCTGAGGGAATGGGCAGGGCATGGTTGTTTTCATCCCAGCTGTGAGCCTGCTGCTGTACCAGCTATATACAGAACATCCCATTTTAGGAGACTACACAAATGTGCCCTCCAGTTTCAAGGCAGAGCCGCCCAGGCAGACCACTACAGAGGCGTCAGCAGCAACATGAAGCCCTGCAGCGGATAAAATAGCTCATTTCCACTCAATCTGCCCTGACTCTGAGGAGGTAGCACAAATTGAGTGGGCAAGCATTTTTTTTTTTTTTTTTGGGGGGGCACAGCATTTTTCACCAGCTCTTGGCTGGCTGGTTAGTGTAAAATGGGAAATCTACTATGTAAAATCTACATCGAGCCAATGTCTGGCTATTTTAAACTAAACATCTGCCACAGTACTTGGCCCAGCCTTTAGGGGTCAACATCTCATCATTATAGATGAATGTTGTGATGCAAAACAATATAATAATTTATTAGAACAAATAACCACCATCAAAAATACATCAAATATATGAGACAAGACAAGATGATTGTTTTGTTGTACTTTTTTACTTTTCTTTTTTTCATTCAAATCAGGAAGCTGAACAAGTAGATTGTTCAAGGAGTTGGACAAGTACATGCAGATTCAACATTCACTGACTGCAGGTTTAAAACTAGCTCAAAACATTCTTCCCTGCCAGTAATGTTTCCAAGCGGTGTGCCAACGCTGCTGTGTCTTCAAAGAGTTAGTCCTTTCACTCCCCACCTACATACCATAAACATGTATATACACTATGTAATGTTTAAACCAAACAAACAATAAATAGTAGCTGTCACTACTAACATCTCTGTACATTATAATAAAGACAGGCAGCAGACATGCGAATCAAGGATGCGATGGAACAGAATCATGCTGGTACATGCCTTTTATGTGGAATGTGAAATACACCCATCGAGGAGCTCTTTAGCAATTCAGAAACTAAACCCGAGCAAATCCCTCAGAGGCTTAATTTGTTCTTTGTCCTGCTCCTTTTCCCTTGTCTTTGATGACTTGGCTGTCCAGCTCCCCCATGACCTCCCACCCTCTCTACTCCAGTCATATTAGCAGCCTCTCCTATGCTCACAACTTTATTTATACACACGCAAATCACAGCCTGTAGCTTCCAACTTTCTATTTTTTTCCTCCCGTGGTCACAGAGAAATGCTTACAGATGTCTGAGCCATGGAGAATTACAGACTAGCAACACGGGGAGGGGGGACTAGCTGCTCACTGCTACTCATGGGGACAGCCAAGGCCTAAGGAATCATTGAGAAAACACACTGGAAAGACACAAAAAGCCTTTGCATTAATAAACAAACATCTGATCTAAATGTCAATGATTCACAACATGCCTCAGTTAAAGGACTTAAAGCTTATATACACCATTAGAAGTGTTTTGTGCAGCCTAAGAACAAGTTTTCAAGTCTTGTTTGTGATGGGTTTTGGGCAGGGAAGTTACATCCCCCACACATTTGAGAAACAACAACCAACACTATTGTGTCAGGTCTCTGCTTCCCACCTGTGAAGGCAGCTGCTCCGAAGTTAAAGCTCCTGCAAATTTCATGACAATTTTACCTGAACTGCCATTTAGAAATTAGGTGCATACATACACAAACATATGCATTCGTATAGAGAGATGTGTATATTCAAATGTAATAATACACGCAATAATGTGCACACACAGGCCTGATCACGTGTGCTAGTGCACACAGAAGGATGTACAGTACACAAATTCATATGCATACACCCACAAACACACACCCGCCCAAACAGGTTTCAATCCCTTCTGACATGCTAATTGTTGATTCTAAGACTTTGTTTATATTGCTGCTGTTTAAACATGCTGATAATTACAACAGTGGATTAGTCATAGAGCCCAGAATATTTATATCATTTATATCAGGTAGGCACTATTCACTTTTTAACTGCAAACACTCATCTGGTGACTCTACAACCTGGGTGCAACTCCTCAGAGCAGATATGATTCCCATCAAGTCCCATTTTAATTTCCAAGCAGGTCCTATGCTGATTCTTTGGGAGTGCTAATCTATCATGTTTCAAAGTTGCCCTTGGGATTGACTGTCTCTCCTGGCATTTCTGACTTACTCCGAACTCTACCTGTTACTGCAGAAACAAGTTGAATCACTTGTCTCATACACGCAGGAACGCTTTGTCTCGACTTGTTTTTGCTTTAGATGCAGGACACACAGTATAGAAATTAGAGGAAAGTATCAATGGACAAGTTCTCTCACTGACTAAGAATGCATGTTTCATTTCTAAGCAGCGCACACCCCCAGCCACACACAATGGCACAGCCAAACAATATCAAATGTAGAGCTCCTCTTGGCCAAAAAAGTGTGTGTCTTAAAGAGAAAATACATATCTAACACAGAACTAAGTCAGACAATATAATTTTGTGTAGAACATACAGCAAACCACTGATTATGGTGAAGTATGTCCACTGAGTCCACTACAACAAAATTTCCTAAATAGAGGCACAGAGGAGGAGACTCCAGCCCTAAAATTATCATTGCTTTAAATTGGACATGTGCAAGCTGGCACTGAATGAAATGTTGGAATATTGTAAATACATCTATCGTTGCATAATTTCATTACAGTAGCCTATAAAAGAGGAAAGCAGAGACTCTACTGAAATTATGACTTATTCTTATAATGGGTAAGTTGCATTGCAGTCAAATTGTGTCCTAGTTCCAAGAGCAAGTTAAGTCCATTACTATCTTTTCCTTCTTTGGAAGTGATTTTTTTCAGAGCTGTATTTGTAAGTTTAAAATAGGTTAAAGTACAAACCATCTCATAATCAGTTACAGTATTTGGAAAACGGCAGCGATAATTCAGTTTAAGTATCTCATTATCCTCACATGCCAACATGTGGCAGCCAGGCATGTGCCCAGCACATTCACTTGGCCTACAAAATCAGAGCAATGTTGTTTCCACGTGTCCTCCCAGAAACCTATGAAAATGTGACATTCTTTATGTTTGCATCATATGGACAAAATTTCGGAATAAAACGGGTTAGAAACTCTGCATCTCTCATTAAGTTACTGTTTGAGTCCGTGCTTCGTGTTCAGCGAGTGTCTGACCCCTTGTGGCTCGCTGGACTTCAGGCACCAGGACACATGGTGTGATCTTTGTCAACCTAGTCTTTCAAGTTTATAGTCTGGAATTGTGAAATTACCTTTAATTGCAGGAAATTTGCATTAAGTTGCACTGAAGCTTGTATTTCTGTGTCAGTCTTAGAAGTAAATTTGTTGCTGCTCATGGATGGCATACAGTATAAATAAGAGTGGAGTGCATTTGTCTGCCAGCCTCACTTGCTGTAGTCACTTGTAAGATCTGCAAAAGTCTCCATTCCAATAAAACACCATGAAAATGGGTTCCACACAAACACTGTGTAAGCACATTGATTGCATTAGGAAAATACAAACTGTATTGAGTGATGTGGGTGCATTATAGAGCACAATTCTTAAAAGGATCAACAATACGAATGTATGATCAGAATACTCATGGTAATGGCAATTATGCATCATGTTTGATAATAGGCATAATTTGTCATAAACTGGCAAGAGATCAAAAGTAGTCTTCACATAACCCTTGTCCAATTTAACATCATGTGTGATATAACCAGGCAGAAAAATAAGTAAATAAATTATAAAAAGAAAAAACAAGGTAGGGACAGACTAGGCCTATAACCAGCTATCTAATCTTTAAGAGCAAGTTTCAAGGTTGAATCAGCTCCCTGTTTCTCTCTTTGCAATACAAAGGCATTTGTTTTGTGAGGACAAAATAAGCAGGCAACTCCCTAATGTCAGCGTTAGCACAAAATGTTCTATTGTACAAAACCTGATGATCTTAGATTAAGTGTATATGTCACAGATCGGAATCACTAGAGGGAGCAATGGATCATGATTTGAATTTCTTTTCTGCACCCATCTTGTTTTTCATTGTGTCTTTTGCAAATGACAACGCCTTAGCCTGAAGCTGTACTGTATAATGCCATTCCTTCCTTGTACTCGTTACTTTGGTTGCTTCTCAAACAGACTGTATGACTGAATGAAAGGACTCATAAGTAAAAACTAAGTTTCATTAACATATTGTTTCTTCACAAAAACACCATTATAATGCCCCAAATAAAATGTTGCATTTGTGAGGGCGTCCTGTTGCTATTACGCTGGTGTTGAGCAGAATTCACTGTTCTGCAAGACCTTTTTGTGTAAACAACAAAGACAGCAACTGTAAAAGAACCCATCGATGATCTACCACAGGTGTCATTAATTTAATATTGGCAAAACAATGTAATGCTGTAGAAGAAAAATGCAAAAAAATTGCATTTCGCCTGGAGTCGTCGCCCCCGCCTCCCCTCTCACTCATACGCCCACACAGACCCAGACAGAGAGGATACCTGGCAGACTTGGCAACAGTGGGCGTTTCCAAGCGCTGTTGGGCCTGTAGAGCAAGTTGGTGGAGTCATCGGTTATCATCATTAGTTCCGCAGCGGCGAGCGAGAAAAACCGTCGAGCACCCCGGAGTAGCGCAGAACAACGAAAAGGTCAACATGAGCAGGTACAGCAAAGTCAATTAACTTATGAATGAGCTGCATGGCATGGCAGTTTGCTGAAACAGAAACTTATTTTCCTAAAGACATTAATAAGACTTAAATACTTGTCAGTACGTTTACACTATTGAGATACTTGAACTTCAGTAATTCTGCTTAATGTCACCTGATACTGCTGCTCCACCACAAGCTTTATTGGGGTGGTTTTGTTGTTCTGGTTTCGGTTGAATGCAGATAGAAAAGTTCTCTTTTTTGATATTCACCTTCACTGAAAACTTCTGTCAACTTCGTCTCATTTTTTGTGTGGTTGTAGAGTAATGAAGGATGTTAGAGCTGCTCCTTTGAAATGTCTTTAGCTAAGAATAATGTGTGTCTCTGGATCTCTTGGAGCGCTATTTCTTAACGTGCTCTATGTTTCCTGCACCCATAATCAATTCCACCTTTTGCAGAACTGAATGACACTGGCTGCCATCTGCTCATGCTTATGTGATGTGCATATTTCCACTTCCACAGGCCAGTGAAAACAATATTATTTATGTGGATTTTTACGTAAAGCTTCAACAGAGCGGAATGAAAAAGATTTTCTATCTATTAGAGACAGACTCCTGCCTCCACTCACAAAGTCATATTTCATCTTATCACTTAACTTCTCAGTTTGTTTCACTTCTGTGCATTATATCAATAGCAGTGAGGGTGGTGTCCACCCTTTCATCTAATTCTGCAAAAAAGAAAGCAAATAAGCATATTCCCCTGCTTTAGTGCATTGCACTAGGACGATTGTGTGACACTGCAGTTTGTTTACTGAAAACAGCTTTGGCTCATTATATCCTTATGAGCACAATGGTTTCAATTAACTAGATTAAAAGTGATGCCAACTTTTTTTGGGTCATCATACACAGTGTTCCTTTTGAGCTCTTGCACCACAGCTCGATTTACACAAGTTTTTCATGGACAAGCTTAAAAACAAGCTTGTCAAGTTCACTTCCCAACAATTTTATGCGTTTATGTGTCAAAGTCAGTTGCTTGTCTTGTCTTGTTGGATTCTTGGATCTTGGATTGTGTGTCCATTAGTTTTGCCCACAGCTTTAATTACAGTTAACCTGTAGAAACAGGATGCATGACCTAGTAAACACAAAGACACAACCATTTCTGAGGTGCAGGCGATTCAATAAGTTGCATCAGTCATTCCTTATGAGGGAAGCTGTATGCACGCAACAGTGCTTCAACTTGTGTGCAGCCCGTATCTGGACACAATTATGGCGCATTCCAAAATTTACGATTTTTCCTTCCCTCCAGTAAACCACCATTTACCACAATGCAAAATGGAGTAAACATGGGGAGGAGTAAAGGAGAAGAGTGAGAAGGAGGAGAGGAAGAAGAACATAATGTAATAAGCATTTATAGTTTGGGAACACAGATGTGTTCTGTTCTGTCAAAAGCACAGAGTCTTTGATTAATCTCATTATCATTAGTCACTCAAACAAGTTTTTCCAAAGCGATGTTACATTTTAACTTTTGAAGAATATTTTCCAGCTAACCAGTTTTGGCTGAAAATCTTTGGTAGACTCATGACTTATTCATTATGTTGCAGACATTTCACAGAGAAAAGCACTCACATTTTGTTCTTTATCACTGAATTTTATAGGTTGTGTTTTCTCATTGTGGTCTCTTGTCAAAATGTTGCGTTGAGATTAAATGACTGTTAAGTATTAAAATATCTGCACATCCTTGCAGACACCATTTAATTTCCCGTAGATGTTTTCCCCCAATACATGTACTTTCTCACAGTGGTGATAAAACAATTAGCATCTGGTGCTTATTGTATGCAATGTTCAATAAATCAAGAAATTAGTCAAGCATTTGACCACTTAATTCATAACCTACCAACTGCATAGCAAATTGTGAGACTTGTAAAGGAACACCTTTGGGATTTTAAGGTTTTCCCTCCCAAAAAGTTGTGCATTAGAATTGAAAGCAAAATAATCATTATCATTTGATTGATCGCATAAGTTGTTGCCATGTTGTAATACATGACCACACTAATGCACTGTATTTAACACATCTGTCTCACTGACTCTCATTTTAACTATGACAGAAACAATTTAATGCTTGGTGAGAGACAACAATTTTTATATTAACATCTTCTGGCACATGATGTCCCGCCAGTTCTTTCATTCATTCAGCTGAGCTTTGTTTTGTATAGTCAGTGGTCAATCAGAAGGTTTGTGCAGAACTCGTTTTGGAGGCGGTTCATTCCATGATCCACATCATCCACATGTTTACAGATTGTGCAATCAGTGCAAAGATGGACTTCAAACTTTGAACTGGTTTAGGATTGTCTATTCTGTCAAATCCTTGAAAATGTAGGGCAATAAAAGGGTTCAACCCTCCAGGTCATAATGGCAAAAAGTCAGAGTCCCACTCATGTTCCTCAAATCAACATGTGATTTTTTTCTGGGTCTGAGTTGCCTTAATTAAATTTGCATAAAGGGTAGCAGTCTGTTGTCATAATCTTCAACCAAGTACTGTCATTTTTTAACCTTTCAAATGCATTCCTCCACTGCAGCTAAAATGACTTCATTATAATGATAATGATACAACAATAATGATACATAAACAATGATACAACAATGATAACATACTGCCTGTACTTGAAAAAATACAAAACATCGCTGATGGAACCCTTTCTCTCTGTAGATGTCTGATTAGCCAGGTGGAGGTGCAAAGCTTCATTGAGAGGTGCATGGTGGCTGTGGGTACCAAGCAGCACCATGCTCACAGCCTGGCCGAGGTGTTGGTGGAAGGCGACCGCAGAGGCCACTACAGCCATGGACTCAACCGGATGGGTCAGTCTGGGGATCATCACTTCATTCAGTTCATCACTTTATTCTGCATGTTTAAGGGGGCAGAAGGGTGTGGTTGGGTAAAATGTGACTGGTAATTTAAACATGGACATTGCTTCTTGACAGACATGTATGTAAAGGACATCCAATCGGGAATCTGTGCCAAGGACGGAGAGCCCATGGTGGAGAAGGAAAGTGCAGCCACAGCGCTGGTGAATGGGAAGAACCTCCTGGGTCCTGTGGTGGGAAACTTCTGTATGGATCTGGCCATCAAGAAGGCCAAAGATGTTGGCATTGGCTGGGTGGTGGCACACGGTGAGTCCCTCTTTTTCTGGGGTATCTTGATGTTTCCTGTTTTAAATGAAGCATGGTGTTAGGCTCATGTTCAGATTTATCACATTTTGTTACTTGACTACAGTGGAAAAGCAGAAAACAAGTTTTGCTACATAAACTATGACAAGACTCCATTAAATATTAATTGTACTTTTCTTTCTTAGGTTCCAATCATTATGGTATTGCTGGATATTATGCAATGCAGGCTCTGAAGGAAAACATGATTGTGAGTGAAACATTTATTGATAGGCCCATTTTAAATATCTACACTATTGCTGATTGGGAGGAAAATATTAAAAAAAGTTTTTCACTTGTTTCAGTTTCAGATTAACATTTTCCAGAAAGGAGAAAGCTATAAATAAAAAAAGATATGCCCTGTATTTCAAATATTTGTTCTTCAAATGGTAGTGAATGTATTTCCAAATGATATTTTCAGTTTTGGTTTTTTTTTTCTAATATTGATCTGACCTCCACAGGGCATGTCATTTACCAACACGTCCCCACTGGTGGTTCCTACACGTGGTAAAGAGGTAAATGTATCATTTATTCAATAGAATTAACTGCACTGCATGTGTTGGTGTTTTGGTTCTGTGAAAATTGTTTATGTCTTGACTGCAGAGTATAAATATACTACACATATGAACATACTGACTGAATGTGTATTTAGCCGAGTTGAACAAGAATCTCTTTCCATTCCTAATATGAACCTTCTGTCTGTAGTGCACTTTGGGCACCAACCCGCTCAGCGTGGCAGCTCCTTCTAAAGATGGAGACAGCTTTGTTCTGGACATGGCCACATCAGCAGTAGCGCTCGGAAAGGTAACATCGTGTTTCTGCTGATAAGCCCTCTGGGTTGCCCTACATACAAAAAATGACTAACCCAATGCCAAGAGATATTACCTGCACCAGTGGAGTTTGACCCAGGTTGTTTTATTGTTTTGTTGTCTGATTGCCAAATATCTGAACTTATCAGGACTGAACTTTCACATAAAGTATAATGGAAGTCGTTTTTTAATTATTATCAGCAGAAAGAGGATGAAGCAAGTCCTATTAATGGCCAAATAAAAATAAAAATCAATCAAAGGTGTGCTGGAAAGCCTGAGACAGAGATTCTGAACGTGTGATCCTCCTGACCACTGAATCAGTACAGTGCTGAAAGTTCACATAGAGCTACAACAATACTTAACAAAATATCTTTATTTAATAAAAAATAAATGTGTAAATGTGTAGTTTTCTTACTCTCTTACCTAATGCAATGTGCACAGGTGGAGCTCCACGAGCGGCGTGGAGACCCCATCCCAGAGGGCTGGGGCTGCGACCCTCAGGGAAAGGTGACAACAGACCCTAAGAGAGTCCTGAGCGGAGGGGGACTGGTACCCATAGGTGGCAGTGAAGAAACAGGTCAGAAACCAGAAGATATAGCTGTTAGGTTTGAGCTCAGGCAATAAGAGATCCAACATGTCCAAGATTTAATCAGTTCTTAATAGAGTGAGCTGCACCATTTTGGAAGTCAATATCCTAGTTGTCTTTATTGTGCATCGTTTATATGATACACATAGTTGTATTTATTCCTGCACTACATTAAACAGCTGAAGTCCTCTGACGTGCTGTTATGTCTCTGTTGCTTTCAGGAGGATACAAAGGCTACGGGTTGGGAATGATGGTGGAGGTGTTTTGTGGCATCCTTGCCGGTGCCAAGTACAGCAAACATGTCCGCACGTGGAAAGTAACAAACCAAGTTGCCGACCTGGTACATTTGTTTTATTTGTTTGAATTTTTCTCTTGGCTTGTGTTGCTGTTGTGTTTTAATGAGGGTGCACTGACCCCATTAAAAAACAACAGTGATAATCAGCTGACTTGAATGATAGCAAAAGGATCTGTTGTCACTTAGCAAAATGAAATCAACCATGACAGGAGGATTCCGCTGAGAGACAAGTTCTTAAATATGTTGACACACAGTCATCAACACTCACTGTTATCTAAAAGATGAAATCAGTGACTTAGAAGTAGGCCATATCATGATACGTCACATGCCTCTTTACTGTTTGTATTGAGTGACTCATCCATTACACCACTGTCATTGTCCTTTTGCATTTTCAGGGTCAGTGTTTTGTGGCAATCAACCCAGATAACTTTGCTCCTGGGTTCAACGACAGGATGGCAGACCTGCTGTCCATCCATAGAGGGCTGGATCCTGTGAGTAGATCCCACTGTTGCAGTGCTGATAATACAGACTAATTGGGGTGTGGGGGGTGGGTATGCTGATGATGTCTAAAGTTGGCAGATTCTAAAAACAAAAAACATGCAACTTTAAAGTTGCACAGTTTATGTGCCTTGAGCTCCATTGTGTTGTTGCTGTTGGTCACAGGCTGATCCCACCGCTCCTGTTTTGGCTGCTGGAGACCCAGAGAGGATGAACATGAAGAAGTGTGAAGAGTTGGGCGGGATTCCCTACCACATCAATGTCGTCAACTACATGGTAAATCTGCACATAGTGACCACACCTTGCCATGAAACAATCTGGCACACTTTTTGCACTTCAGGCTTTTTCCCAGATTAAACAAAGAAGACAAGCTATGTTAATTGGTGAACTTCTGTTATTTTTAGACAGAGCCAGCAGTTTTTTGATGCTAAGATAAACTAACTGAATGCTGACATATTTACAGTGCAGCAGTGTCAATCCTCTCAACTCAATACTCATATTTCCCAAATTGGCAAACTTTCTTTCAAACTGTCTTTTAGCATTAAGCTAACCTGACTCACTTTTTTTCACTCTATGTCTGCAGAATGAATGTGCTAAGAAAGTCGGCGCCAGCCCGCTGTTGCCATGTGACACGCTCATGTCTGAATAATTCAGAATATCGGTCCGGTCAAGATTCTCAGCATCTTCAAATTCACACTGAACAAGTTGGGAATGCTGTTTACACACATTACATACAGCATGTTGACTGCATGTTGATATATTTTTATTCATATGCACAGTTATCAGATATGTCCTTCTTAAAAGTTTTAAGGAACAGAAATATAAAAACTGTTAAACTTGTTACATAAAGAGGAAAATAACAAACATGTTTTTAAAGGGACACTTTGAAACATGTTTTTTATTTTAATTTTGTTTTTTTTCTCATTGTATTGTTGCAAAAACATCTTAATCTAGATTTAAACATAACTTCAAGCTGTATCTCCAACAGCAACATACGCACAACCTATGTCTGAAGCACTTGTAAGTTATAGATTTATGGCTGGGTGTGAATGAGTTAGGAAAGACTGAGGGGTGATGTTGGAAGATGAGCTAAAATCCCTGTGCTTTGTTGTCCTGAACCTGATAGTCAGGTCATTTCCTGTTAGAGAGCCATTTTACTCTGTTCCAGCTTATAAAGCAGTGTGATTTTCTAAATGTACCATGAATGACATAAAAACATGACTCTTATGTGCCTTATTAAATAAAAGCCATACAAACCAAAAGTTGTATTTGTATGTAGGGATGAATCTTTTTTTCATTTTTCTCCTTTGTCAACATTGATTTCAACAAAAGAAAAATCCTTAGGCCTGTCAACCACCAGATGGCGTCGTATGACACATTTCTTTAATGGAACCCCTTCAGTGACAGCTCATGGTCAGTTCAATGTACTGCATACCTTAAGTTTTTAAATAGCAGATGTAAAACAAAGAAATTGAAAAAATGTGTAATTGGATGACTATGCATCATGTTAGTATATTTCAATGTCATCATTAAGAATAATAAGATTAATTATTGATGATTTCATGCCAGAATTAAAATACATAATATTCTTTAAACATGCTTAAAAATCAAAACCACCACCCTCTGCATCACCTTCTGGTCTGAGACAGAGCAGTTCCCATACCAGACTGTAAAATAATTGATAAGGATGCTCTCGATGGTGCAGTGGTAAGAGTTCACCAGGCCACTGAAAAGGCAGAGCGGTAGATAGAACAACGATCTGATCAGAGAAGAAGCAGCAGCAGAAGATGCAGAGGGAGGAGGACATGAGCAGCAGCAAAGACCGCATGGGTCTCATCGAGGGGATTGCTGTGTGAGTGGACCAGCTGGAGGGACTCATGCCTCTCTGGTGAAGCAGCTTATGACGAGGACCGGGCGAGGAGGCCGAGAAAACCCAAGCCTCCTGCGGTGCTCAGCTCCAACTCCTGAATGCTGACCTGGAAGCTGCCAAGAAGAAACGAGCAGAGGAGCTGCAGGTCTGCAGGTGGCAGGAGGAGCAGGCTTCTCTCCAGGCCTTGATCCAGGCCTCCCTCGATCAAGTGAACGCTGCCCTGACGGAGAAGCAGCAGGAGTGGATAGAGCGAGAGAAGGACATGGGAGCCAGCATGGAGGAGCTCCTCAAGAGGATGGAGGAGATGGAGATGAGAAAATCTCAGAAGAATAGAGGCTGATTCCCAGGCCTGCTCTGGGCCCACATGAACAACACCCCCATACTTTACAAAGTGATGAATAAAATGAACTTGAGCAATTGAAAATGAGACGATCCTCTTGGATCAAATCGACAACGGCAACAATACGAGAGGTTTGAAGTTTTCATGTGTGTTTGCGTGTTTGGTTACTGTGAAGGAATTGTTCATTGAGGAGTTTGAATTTGATGATAGAGAGCATTCAGAAGCAGAGATCTGAGGGGAGACCCAAGACGAGCAGGAGCAAGAAGAAGCAGCAGCAGCAGCAGAAGATGCAGAGGGAGGAGGACGTGAGCAGCAGCAAAGACCGCATGCGTCTCATGGAGGGGATCGCTGTGCGGGTGGACCAGCTGGAGGGACTCATGCTTGACAGCGCCTCTCTGGTGAAGCAGCTGACGGAGTCTTGGGAACAACAGTTGTGGGCATCACAGCTCCCATCTGCAAGTGGTTACTGTTCTGACCAACAGGCTGCAACATCTCCATATTAACCCCTTAACGCCTGAAATTATTTCCAATTATCAAAAAAAAGTTGAGAGTGTTAATTTGAGTATAGCACATAAAATAGATATAAATTTATTATTATCTATTATGCAAATTAGCGACAACAGGCAATAAAGGTAAAATAAAATACCTGTTCCCATATCAGGTATGAAGATTCTTTTATTAATGTAACAAAGCAATACTAATACAGACGCTATTTTGGCTGTTTTGGAGCGGAAGTGGTTTGTTGCTAAATCACGACAATAGGCGTTAAGAGGTTAAAATGGCCCTCGCATCCCCTGAGGTAACTAGCGCCACACTACAGCCTGTGTGTAAGATTGTTTTACCACTAGATGGAGACATTGTCTGATTAACATCCAGGGTTTGGCGCGTCTCTCCCTGTGAAAGCCTTTGTGAATTTTTCCGCACCTTTCATGTGTTATGTGATGTTGAAATTGTTTGTTATGTAGTTCGCAGTTTACATATTTTATTTTTATGTTTACTTCTTCTTATTATTTTTATTATATTATATATTATATATTGTAATATTTTTATTCATGGTATTTAAGGAGAAGATAATCATTAAAAACATAAACACAGAAATGAGGAATCAAGCATATTGGTGAATATTTGATGGTTTCTTTTAATTACCAATTAAACATCATTAATGACAATGGCTGTGTGCCCGTGGATATAATGCATAGTCATATGCTTTTATGTGTGTGTGTGTGTGTGTGTGTGTGTGTGTGTGTGTTTATGCTGATGACATACTCAATGCAAGTCAAGTTCAACTGCAATTAATGGCACTTTCAAAATTCCTTTTTTGGTTGTAAAATGCCTGTCTGCTTCTGTTGCATAGACGACAACAGTTGTTCTGTTTGGGATCAGTTTATAGCTTGGACAGCTCAGTCTGAAAATGACTGAAGGAAATGCATCTCCCACAGCCACAAGAGAGACAAGGGGGACTGGGTAGTGACAGATGCCCAGATCAGGACCTTAATCTCCCATGCCAAAAGTCCTGGCACTGGGCCCCAGACCCTGGATGTCTCGTTAACACTCGGCCGGCCGCAGACAAAAGAAGAGAAATCAACAAATCAATGGGCTTTCAGCCTCACCGGGGGAGGGGAAAGGAGGTGGGGGAGGTGAGTGAGTATAGGGCTGGGCTGGGCTGGGCTGGGCTGGGCCAGGTCTACGAGTGGGTATGAAGGGGATGCATGGAGATTAGATTTTTTTGCTGAGGGGGAAGGTGGGAGTGTGCTGGGTGGAGGCCTCCACCGAGTCCAAGGATTAAGGGGCCGATTCAAACACTCGTTATAGCGGGCAGACTAGAAGATATGTGTGCATGGATGGATAGGTGGTGTGGGTCTAATCTACCCTGGCCTTGGCCTGGTGCCCTTGCGCGGATTAAACAGGGCCCCAAAAAGCCCCGTGTGCAGGGCCGCTGGCTAGGATTAAGCAGATTCTAACAGGTGTTTTCTTTTGTGGTGCTGAGGGGGGGATCTGTCCATCACTCACTGAATGAGCAAATCATGAAGTGATCAGCTATAACTGATGGGGTCAGTGATGCCAAAAGGGCATAGCATGTGTGTATTAGTCATCGCTTGTGTTTGGACTTGTGCTATCAGACACTGTTTTTCAAACAGTAGGGTCATAACTGTAGAAAATTAGTCAGATAAAGGAAAAAACCTTTTAGCTAGACTAAGTCCTAAACTAAGAGATTACTCACACAGATGGACAAACACACTTTGAGAGAATGACGTCCTGATGCAGTCAATGCATTTTTTGAGACTTGTGAAGCTGCAACCCTGCGGCGATCCATGGAGGAGGAGATTAGTGTAGCTGCTGCTGGAGAGAAGCACTTTCACACTGTAGGAGGATCAGATCAGAAGAGCTTAAAAGTCGCAGAGCTTGTCGCTTACCACTTTAGCTAAGAATTAAGAATAAACACTCTCTCTCTCTCACACACACACACACACACACACACACACACACAAACAACACAGAGAATGGTCTACAGTTTTATGCACCACACTGCAGATCAGACAGGTGTAAGAACAGGTAGATGACATGACATTTTATTTCATTTGGGTGCTATTTTAATGATGAAAAGAATCCACAGTGAGGTCAGTAGATGAAACAATTAAATATAAGTTAAAAAATAACTAGTGTTCATGGTTTCATTTGGTAGTGACCCCAAATAAAGTACTTTTGGAGATCAGTACATCAAAATACAAGTTTATCATCAGTGGATGAATTTTCTGTGTATGAAATTTCAATAAATGCCTCTATTCATCGCAGGTAAGAGAAGATGCGTGTACATGTGTGTGTGATGACAGACAGAGGGGAGAAGTGGAGTGATGGAGAGAGTGGGAGGAGAGCTAGAAAAGCTCTGCTGCTCTCCTGCTGGGCCTTTAATGAACTGGAGCGACTTCCTGGTTTGTTCCTTCCAGCTGTTGCCCCTACAAAGCCAAGATATTTGGCCTTGGCCCTTTGTCCCGCCCGGATTGCCATACCTCCAAATGACCGAGCAAACACGTTAAAAAATAAAAGCAAAGCATCTGGTGTCTCGTTTGCTCCAACTGCTCGGGAATGCACACGTCTCTCCATCTGTTGCCTCCAATCATCAGGGTGTGGGTTTGGTGTTGGATGTTGCTAGTTACATCTTCTTCCCATGAATATGCTGGAAACTGAACTGCAGTTAATATGTCATAAATGTCTGCCTAACAATTAAGAAAAACGTATATATGTATTAATTTTCTTTGTTTGACTCTTATTTATTTCGTGCTTAGATTATACTGCAAAGAGTGAGAGAGAAACACCAAATACAAAACCCTACATTTTCACATTGAAATCCATAAGCTTAACCTGAAAAAGGTCTTAATGAGCCACACTATTTGACATTAATGCTGATGTGTTACCGTGGTAATGACATGTCTCAGGTATATCGGGAATAAAACTATCAAAGGTCATGCGTCAGTCTTGGATGAATGACATCCTCATAGTACAAGTGACATCTATCTACTGGTCTGCAAAATCTGGGGATCAGGCTACTTCTTTGCACCTTCTGTCACACAGCTATTAGCATAGGTTGCATGTGTGTGGGGGGAAATACTTGTACCAGTCATACGGGCTCTGTTTGTCTTTTCTCTGTCCCTCATGTGAAACCAGGTGGTTGTGTGTGTTACTGTTTTGGTCAAATGGAAATGAGGGAAAAGCAAATAAAAATGAGACAAGAAGATGACATCTCACACCGTCTCATTATTCAGATCACTTTGTGGTGGTGAGTGGATTTTAATCTCCCTTGTGTGGTCTGCACACCTCAGGCTATCATGACTACTGCCTCTGCCTCCAACACCCACATGTCAACAGACAGCTGAGGCGTTGTCTCACTTTTGTCTATGTGGAGGTCCTGATGACACTTAAACATTTGTCTCCCCGGGTTTTCCACTTGGGATAGTCTGTCTTCATGGTACTTAATTTTAAAGAAGGAATCAAGTGTCTACATCCTCTCTTATTTAATTTTACAAAATATTCCAGATTATATGTCCTTTTTTCTATTACATGTGCCATTTTAATAATATCTCATTAGTTTTAACCTGTTAGCAAATTTCACTAAATGAAGAAAGCCTTTACCCATGTAAAACCGTTACATCCAGACAGAAACAACAACAGAAATATATGTTATTGGAATGCTATGTGAAAGACTTACACAATGTGGCACACTGTTGTGATTTGCAAAGGAAATTCGACATGATTCTTTTTTACAAATAAAAAACTGAAAAGTGCAGTGTGCAAAAGTATTCAGCCCCCCTTGCTCTGAGCGCAACCAGTTGCCTTCAGAAGTTGCCTGATGATTGCTGAATGATTGAATATTGACCTAATGACTAAATAGAAACCACCTGTGTGTAATCTAATCTCAGTACAAATACAGCTGTTCTGTGACAGCCTCAGATGTTTGTTATGGGAATATTGGGGAGCAAACAGCATCATAAAGTCCAAGGAATGCACCAGACAAGTCAGGGATATAGTTGTGGAGAAGTTTAAAGCTGGGTGAGGTTATAAAAACACTTCCCAAGCTTTGAACATCTCAGGGAGCACTGTTCAACCCACCATCCGGAAGTGGAGTACAACACAACTGCAAACCTACCAAGACATGGCTGTCCACCTAAATTTACAGGCTGAGCAAGGAGAGCACTGACCACAATGTATCTGGGAACCAACCACTTCTGTCAGTCCTTGCCAAATATATTCTAAATCAACTGTGAAAGATTAGAGACACATTTGTAATGTCAAGGTAAACACTGAAATTATACAAGTACATATCCTGCTGTACCAGGAGGAAGAAGTCATAGAGCTTTGAAAAGTCTGCTTAGAAATGCTCTGTGCATGCAACTGGACATCAGCGAGTGTTTCACTTCACTGAATAAAAGGCAGTGCTGTCATGTGCTGTTCTGGTGAAACAGGAAAACAAAAACAGGTGGCCAGCTCCTCTTCCTGCAGTTGCCCAGTGTTTATGTAAATTCTCTTACATCTTTCGCGGATATCCTCACTGAGCTGCTGTAACACACTGGCACAGTCAGACCCTTCAAACAGCTCCACTGACACTTCCTGTGAACACTCAGCTCCTGTAAATTGTGAAGATTTTGTCACTTGCTGGCGCCAGAGCCAACTCCGGCCCTGTCGAGCGGCCAGTGGGAGGTGACATCTGAAACAGGAGCATCACAGAGCACCACGGTGCTGTTACTTCACACTAAGACGTCCTGATGTCCTTGATGACAATCGACAGGATCCTGCTGTGTCCTGTTAGGAGGTGGCAGGTCTGACGCCAGGCAACAAACAGTCATAATCTGAATTCTTTCACTTCAATTATTGCTCAGCAAATCTCTCGGCAGTAGCCTTGTCACACCAGAGGAGGGAAGGGAAGCTGCTAATCAGCTACTGAGTAATCGTACTTGCCCTGTGCCCAACACTAAATGAGCTGTATAATCTATCTGTACTTTTTAAAAGTTTTACTTCTATCTACACAATCTATACTTTTATTTGGGCTCAATTAATGCAGCCTGAAAACCAAATTTAAAAACCATGATAATCATTAACTGGGATGCTAATCTCAGTTTATCTTCAACTACAAATGGCAAGAATTGGCAATTACAGTTTGTGTTCTGTAGAATTAGATAATAATCAACTTTGATACCCCCCAGTGGCAGTATGCGAAACAACAGAAAAACATGAAACAATTTTCACAACTGGGGTTGTCTATTTTTTTCTCCAAACAAAAGACCATTTGACAGATGTTTCACAGAAGCGTAATGTATTCTTATTGGAGCTTTACAAAGTAAGAACTCAAAATGTCATTTATGTTATCTGTCAGTATCACAGTTTGGGCTTTTAGACTTTTAAGCTTTTGACATAAAGCCATACATTAAAGTAAACTTTCCATTCCACTTTAAAAACTGGAGGCCCGGGATTTTAATGAAATGGGCATTTAGGAGGCAAGAAGGATCTAATAAAAGACACCTTCAACAAACAAATCTGTTCAAAAAATTGTAGGATCCAGTGTGTTTTTACCTTGACCAATACGAAAGACTAAGTTTCAGATACTGCCTCTGGTCTCAGGAGTTCTCCTGTAAAACCCAAAACTTTTTCTTGTACCTTTACTGTTGAATAAGGTCATAGTTGCTTTCTTCATTGTCCTTTATTATATATTTTTGTTATATTATCCCTTTTCTTATTTTTGCTTCCTCCTGTATGGCACTTTTAATTTCTGGAATTTCTTTCTAAAAATGTACTTGCTGAACGGTTACAAGTATAATGATATTCACATCACATTATATATGCGCGTGGATCAGTGGAACTTCAAAGCATGAAAAGCTTTTGATCACTGACACTGGACCAAACAAAGAGTCGTATTGCCGCCCCCTTCCTGCCATTTTCCTTTTTTGCTTAGGGGTTTTCAAACTTCTTTTAAACCAAGATAAAGGTGCCACATTGTGATTTGGTTCATTTCACCCCTCTGGGCGAAAGAAGCCTTCATCTACAGTAGAGAGGATTAGTATCTGGGTCCAGGCAAGAAACCAACCCTAAACACACTCACAGAGGCAGAGAGTTGCTGATGTGTGACGACAACAACAGGTGACAGGTGATACGGGGAGGGATGGGGGCAGCAGCTCACCTTTCTCTGTGGTCAGTCACTTAGTGTTGGTTTAGGAACTCCCAGGCCAGCGCCCCCCCCAGTGATGGATGGCTGCAGCTGAGATGGTCCTGCTCGGGGGGGGGTTGCCGATCTAATGACGGTTGGGTTTGGGGGGCACAACCTGACCCTGAGGTGGCCCCGACCTCTGACAGCCTTTTCTGAATTCTCTGTTTATTAGCTCACTCACTGAAAAACAGGATTAGAAGAACGTATCGCTCTGCTGGACAGTTTATAGGATTGTTTTTATTATATATCAGATATCGGCTGGTGAGCGTTGACCACCGCTGTTATAACAGAGGCTCCTCCCTGCAATGTGATCACACTGTGGGACCACAGTGTGAAAAAGCAGCAAATTTGATTTTCATTGCACATTTGTTTGTCATTTATAATAATTTTAAATTTCAGACAGTGTAAATTTTATCAGTTCATCCACCCAGAAACTCTGATTAAAACAGAATAGTTAAACACTTTTTTGGATCACGTAATGATCAAACTACTATTTCAGATGCTGAATATTTGTTGTTATTTTTCCTGTTTGACGGGGGTCTGAGTTTGAAAACAAGCACAACAACCATAATTTCAAAAGTTCATGTGTCCTCCTCAATTACTGGATTAAATTAGATGATAAATTGGATTAAAATAATATGATAAATTAGATAAAGTGCCTATGACAAGCAGAGAACGAATCTATGTACATTTGCTGAAAAATGTAACACTTTTACCTTTCTATTTTTGTACTCTTACATTTTTTTATCATTTCAGAATTAATAACTGAAGCTATGAGCATCTTTTTTCATACTGATGTCGAGAAGAGAATTTACAGGGTATTACAGTGTAATGTCATTAAGTTGGAATTTTCCATTTCCAGTCACCAAATGGACTTACATGCCCTGACATTGGAGAGAAAATTAAATAAAGCCATAATTGTAATCTATAATTTCATTTCATCATATTAAACTGTAATTTCATTTGGTGTCAGCTGGACGGGTGGCTGCATGTCCAGTGCTCTGTCCCTCTTCCACCGGTGGCATGTTGCCGTGTCCCTGCCAGTTTCAGCTTCATCGACACACTTCCCGTCCATTATACCATCTGCATCTCTCTGAAGGTTGCATCCTTGTGGGACTTGGACTGTACAAAAACTCACAAAAGATAGAGAATTGTGTGGAGGCAGTGGCAGCAGGCTTTTCGTACAGCTTTCTTTTGTGACCATTCAGATCAAGACTTGAGCGAGACCTAGTCCATTTGAAGTATACTAAATAATTCCTTTCCACGTAAGTTTAACCCTTTTTTGTTTGCTATGTGCGAGCCAGTGACCAAGACATTGTGCATTTCCAGGCATGTTTTGTCTGAGATAGTTTCAGTCTGGAGAAGGGTGATGATGGGGGTGGGGGTGGGGGTGTTCAGAGAGGGTCAGCTGGTCCATACAGTGAGACTGCAACTACCCCACCACCTCCACTCTTTCCACAGCCAACCACCACAGTGAGGAAGTTCCTGATCTGTTTGGTGCGATCATCAGGACAGCTGGTGCCTGGGCAGCTGCAAGGCTGCGGGGTGGCTGGGAAAGAGCCCGTCCCCGGCAAACCCAGGAGGGGCTACTGCATCTGCTCAGCTGTCAACCCACTCGCCCCCACCTCTCTTCCTTCATACCCCCTTATATCCCCATACTCCGTCAGCTGAGAGCAGCAGGGGAGACAGCTGGCCGGTGCTGCCAGGGAGCGAGGAGGGTGGAGGATGTATTTGTGTGTGTATTGCATAGAGTGGGGGTAGACCAAGCAGCAATGACATCACTGCAAAGGTGATGCATTTAAACACACACACAATGTTCTATTCCTATTCATTAGCTCCATCATTGATTCAGTTTTTGCATCACATGCCTCTATTTTCACCTTAAATAAGGGTAGGGATTTTCTGTGTTTTCTTGTTGTCAACAAAATCCATGACCTAAAAAAACAAAACTAATGTTTATCCATTCTCCGATATGTTGGTTGTCTCATTCCTCTATGTCACTGGGTTCTATTGTTGTCCAAAAACAATAGAAAATGATTCAAATGTTGCACTGTCATATCTTTACCATAAATGGACCACTCTGGACTTTAGTGTTATCATTCTTAAGCTGCAATTGAGTCGATGCCAAAAATTAGCTCACAAGTCAAAAGAAAAAAACTTGCTGAATGAAGTAAGGTGTTTTTTGTTTTCCTTCAGTTTGTGGACAAATGCTTTGAGTAAAGTCCTCCAACCTAAACAATCACATACATTGTTTGACCATACCCTCTGATACGACTCACAGGAGTGTCTCCTGAAATAATAGCAGCAGGCCAACCAGGCCTTCGTGGTTATGATTAAAATAATAAAGACATGGTTAAAGTTCTAATTAATAGTCATGGACAGAAGAAACAAGGATCCCCGTTAGATTGAAATGAGCGACAAACAGTGGCCTCCTGTGTTTTGGGCATGAATCAACTCTATAGGTGACTGCAATCGGCAGACATTGTAGTGGACGGACCGGGGGTGGGGGTGGGGTAGAGATGTTGTGTTGGTGTATTGTGGGGGATGGGGGATTCTGTGGAGTATAAATGAGCATAAGTTGGGGGGGGGGGTGTAGAAGAGAGAAGAGGGAGGTGGTTGTACTAGAAAGCAGAGTTCCTTTGTCCTCAAAGAGTCTGACCATACAGGGGTCAGGAGCGCACTGCGGTTCAAGAGAGAGGCAAAGAAAGGACGAGAGGCAGTTGTCACACTGAGCTCAGGGAGCTGAGCTTTGTGCTTATTGTAAAAATCAATATTAGCTAAAGACAAACATTTTTTAAATGTTGACTGAATTTCAGGTCATTTTTAACATGTCATTTGGCTAAAAATTAACCTGACCTGTTACAAGCTCCGTATGCTTAGATGGAGGATTTTAGGTAACAAATTCTGAAATTACAGCTGAAGCAGTGAGCCGATTGATCAGTTAGTCGACTGACAGAAAATTAATCAGCAATAGTTCTGATAACTGATGAGTCATATGGGTCACTTTTCAAGCAAACATGCATAGCACTTTCTGAGTTTTATAACATCATGAATGAATATATTTAGCTTTTGTCCTGCTGAACAACTTGTATGCTAAGGGAAATTGTGACAGGTAATTTTTTAAATTTTCTAATAGGCAAAATGTTTAATAAAAAAAAATTAAGAAAAGTAATGAATTGGGGGGAAACAACCATTTTAAGAACTCAGGCTTAATTCTCTGTATCTTAAGGGTTAAAGAATAAAACCTTTTTTTCTCTCTGAGAGGATGAGAGTTGAGGATGAAAAGGAGGGAGGAAAAGGTGGAGGATGGGGGCTATACATATCCATCTGTCTGGGAAATAAAACGAGATCAGTTCATCTCCACTGTCATCCAGCTATATGGTTTCATCTAAGTGGCCACAGCCCATCTGCTCCGAGCATGAAAGGTCGCTAGTGACCATTGATCTCGTATTGATTCCATGAATTGTTTAATGACCACTGAGGTCAATTAATTAACCATTTGCTGGATGTTTTAATTGCCCTGGGCTAATTTAGGTCTGCTGATTAATTCTGGGTCCCCGGTGGTGGAAATGGACCTCACTGTCAATGGTGGGATTAAGAGAGCAACAATGGATGACAGATGACCGACAGAGCACTGAGTGGCTTTGGAAAGCTGTGCTGATGTTTGTGTCGTGGATTTTAACGAGCTCATTGTTAATGGACTCCGAAGATGAACTGACCATATTGCCTAAATTTATTCCGGACCGCCACTAGAACATATTGTACAATTTCTTGTTATTTTTGTGAGGTCAACCTTGTCAAAGAACAAAGGCTGTGAGGCTTGTAAGGTTTAATATTCTTATCACAGGGATGTGAGCCCAAAACTATTCATCCAAATCCAAACTCCATCAGCAATGGTGGAAGCATATTGCTAAAATGCAATTTGTGGAGTGTGTTAGTTGTAAATAGATTATCTGAATGAAAACAAGGTTAATCTCTTTGACAGTAACATTTAGGTGAGGCATTGTCAGGGGTTTAATCTGTCTGATCATCTGTGAGCTAGTGCTTTTGCCCCATCTCATTTATTTTTCAAAATCCCATTTGTTCCTTGTATTAAATGCATATACGCAGACACACTCACTGTTATGAACCAGAGAGGCCCAGGGGATGAGGGGACAAAATGAATAGCCGAGGAAAAGAAACAAGGAATCTGGTGAACGATCACAAAGGCTGTTTATTAACAAAGCTAAATTCATCTCCACCTTCACCTCCAGCTTTTTGGCCATCAGTAATGAGCAAAATAGTAACTGATGCCCTCATCCACTCTATGCAGGAGGGACAGTACCTGGAGGGACAGTACACAGACACACACACAGCAACACTACAGCTGTAACACACACACACTCCACCTCCCCAGCCCCCATCTGTGAGTCAGGTGTCGGGCCTTTCCTGTCGAACACTGCTTAATCTCGGTGTTTGGTGGCATTGGTGTCACTTTTGTGTTTATTATCAAATACAGACCTCGACTATCAGCCCTCCTGTACTGCGAGAAAGTTCACAGTCTGTGCATGTTGATTTTTTTCCCCAAGCCATGCCATGATAAAATCAGTAAGTTTTAAGTCACAGACTTTATCACTGTCTATCTTGAAAGAGAGCTAATGTCTTATCAGTGTTTCCTGTTTGATTAAACACTTGATTCTGTCAGGACACCTTTTTAACTGCAAACAGCACACTGTGTCTATTCTGGAAACATTTCATCATGCCTCGTTACACTAACCAAAACATCCCATTGGGGCAACTTCATTTGTAATTTTACAGTTTTGCTTACTTTCTAAGTTAAATGCTGCCTCTGCAGAGAGCAGGTTTTGGATTTCGTTGCTTTGGTTAGATTGAAAATAATTTCAGCACCATATGAAGGGGGACTTGTTTCCAGGGAAAGAGATGATTAACAGGATCTGAACTTAGATGACCTTTTAGAAACTGCAGTATCAGTAACATAATCCATTAAATAATGTAATGTGATTACTTTCTGAGTTACTCTGGCCTCTGAATCTGTTGATTATAGTGAGAATAATTGGAAAACCTATTCTATTTAGTGTATCAGGTGTAATTGACTATATTCTGATTGACTGTTTTTTAACCCTGGAAATTGAAATATTTCATTTTCTACCACTACACAAACCAGATCATAAATCTGGACATTTTAGCCACAGAAAGGAACCCTTAATATTTTGTTTGCACAATAAAGATATTTGTTTATGTTGAATTTTCTTTTTTTTTCCCCTCTCATTTCCCTCCAGTGTAACAAGCCTTTATTCTCTCCTGCTGCTGTAGTCCACCATCAATAAAACATATAGAAACATGCATTTATGTCTCAGTAACTTGATAAGATTAAGATAAATTCGTTGTATTTATATTTCTTTATCTTTACATGGGAAAAACTCGCTCACAAAAGTCACTTGTCCTCTATCAGTTTGACATAGTCATGATGAGGCGTTGACCACTCTTGCCAGCAGGGGGCGATATTAGCTTGCTGATCTGCTACTGCCCGAATCTAGTACAGGAGAATTCATCCAAATCTCAATGAGATTCTCTACTCTATAGAGCAGCATGACATTGTATACTCGTTCAGCAGTGACAGCAGAAACATGTCAGTGTAAACACCTGAACTGTGTGTTTACCTGTACTGAAATGCAAAAATGTAAGTGATGTGAGCAGTTGCTGCTGTGTGGAAGCACTTCACCAAATCAGTGATGGATCAGTTAGTGTATATATGTTTCACATTAAGACAGAAAAAGAGTGGGTTCAAAATTTATCTGAATTCTTTGGCAACACCAGTGTCTTTAGATACATTACCACTTACATAGTCTGTATCAACACATGTGAGACGGTACGCACACACATGTAAATACTCACACATACAGGCCAACCTCAGTCCAGCAGCCCACCACAGGTCAGCCACACCCTTGTTGGAGAGAACTGCCTCTTTGTTTGGGTGTCTGTGTGTGTGTCTGTACCTATGTATGTGTGTGTGTGTCTGTGTGTGATCTGTGCATGGACAGACTATGTGTAGATGGTACCGTGAAAGGCCACTCTGTGTAAAGTGGTGACTGTGCTGTTTTGGTAGCACTATTCATACTCGATGTAAAGGTAACAGGGTTCATTTCCTCAAGTGTGAGTGTTAGTGTGTGTGTGTGTGTGTGTGTGAGCTTACATACCTATCCAACAGTGGACCTCTAGTCATTACACACTTAACCACAGTAGACCGGAGAGCAAACAGGGGACATTTTGGAGGTCCACTAAATTATGCCTGCATTCTAAGTCCAACCATGACAAAAGCTTTCACCTTCTCCCTACCGACTCAGGTGTGCGGTGCAGAGCCATCGTGGACACACGCCTACAGGGGGTAGTTAGTTTTTAACCAGACACCTCTGGCGCCTTATGGTGGCAAACACCCCTCCCCACGCCACCAAGTTCCCTTCACCCTGGGAGCGTTTCTCTGAATACTTTCGATCTTCACTTTGGGGTTTTTGACATCTAAATTCACTGGGCCTTGCAAGTTTTGAGCTCACAACGTCAAACCAACTGTCAGTGCACTACACACAGGGGAAATGGGGACATTTACCTTTTGTCTTACAGACACCAGAAGGGGACAGTAGAGGTCCAATTCCTTCCTGTCTTGATGAGAGGAGCCAAGTGGAGAAACTCCCTTTCTCTTTCACACACAGACACAGACACATAGACACATAGAAGTGAGGGGGAGTCCAGAAAATCTCTGCAATCCCATCACTTGTCTGAGTGTGTGATATGTGAGTGTGTGTCACTACAACCTCGGAGGGGGTCATATACCTAGGGTGGCAACGGTAACTTTTTTTCAGTCTTCCTCCTATTGTTTCCACCTGAGTTAAAACAAATAAACAAACAAACACACATCAGTGTACAATACTTTAAAAACGTGGGCTGTTGCCAAGGAAACGAAAGGAACGATTCAGGAAACGCGCATGTGTGTGTTCACCAGATGCAGATTCCTGCAGGAGTTGATGCTTCACAAATCCTTACACTTACCCGTTAATGGGCCGAAGGTCAAATGCTTCCTCGTATTGTGTCACAGCTGCACACATGGCACTGCGTTGTGTATGTGTGTGTGTGTGTGTGTGTGTGTGTGTTTGTGACAGAGGAAGAGAGTTAGGGAACAGAAAGAGTCTGGAAAGGGCAAGGAGAGTGCAAAAAGTGGCAAAACACAGAGAATGAGTCAATGTTGAGAGTAAAAGTAGCCCTGAGGCGGCCATTACTCAAGGGAATGATAAATATGTTTCAAGATTGAAGGGGGGCATGGCCCGATGGTGACGGACCTGACCCGAGGCCCAAAATGACAACTTGCAGGGACAAGACTGGAAGGAATTTTTACCCATGGAAAAAGCATCTAAAGCACGTTGCTTTACTGGAAAAACTAAACAACAAATGTTAGTTACATGAACTACACAAACACACACACACACACACACACAAAGATGTCCCAATGATGTGACCTCTTTGACCTCAAGTTCACAAACCACACCTGTTGGCAGAACCTTGAGTGTTAAGGATTTTAGCCCCGACATAAAACTTGACTCTGAATTATCATATTCACATCTCAATGCTTATGGATGTACTCTGGTGATTTAAAGTCACACTTCTTATTTGTGTTGCTCACAGGAAATGATTAAACCTGAGACAGAAGTGGCCGAGCTATCCTGACTTTTAGTCCCTACTATAGGTCAAGCTTCAAAAATGTCTGTTATGCAACCAAATAGACTGTCCCTGCCTGGTAAATGCCCCTGTCCTTCTATTGTCAAACCCTCTAAATTTAAAAAATTTAAAAAATGTAAAGCAGCCTCTTCAATGTAAATTCCAAGCAAACATATGTAATGTCATCGATATCACCTGGGATATTTTGTCAGACTCAACAAGTCTCTTCCAGAAATCCATAAATCTGATGAAACAACTTTTAACACAATTTATAGATGATTTATAGTGTATGTTAAGTAAATTGTACTGATGGTTGACAATAAGCAGATGAGGAGTAGGGAAAAAACTTCACAAGGGTTAAGGCAAGGGGCATTTCCTCCCCTGCTGAGGAGCGTTCCTCTTCAGCCTCAAAAATCACAGCATCATTCATATAGACAGAAGCATCGTTCATATGTATGAATTGGGTCTGTGCTGAAAAAGAATATGTATACACCCCTCCCCTGCGTTATGTATAAAATAAAAGGTGTATTAATGTACAGGGGGAAAACCAGCATCCCTCTCGTTAACATGATGTAGTGATTTACCAAACCATCTCATTTCAACCGCAGCACGTCTGGGGAACAGTGGGATCCTGACATCTTTATGTCAGTTCAGTGATTAGTTGTTTTCTGCATGGGGTGTCATATATCTCTGACATAACTGAGCTTTAATTATAGAATAAGTATTGCAGAAATCCCACATTTAGTCCAATACCACAGCAGCGCATAGGCTTGTATTTTTTTTTGTTGTTTCTTTTTAACATAGAGCTATTTGGTGGCTGATTCTCAGATATTTAACCTCTTTGCCACAAAGAAAGTTCACCATCCACCCATTTCCCGCCACCTATATGGGTCTGTGTTGCAGTGGTGGTAAGGTAGCCCACATGTCTTTTCCCCTAGCCATGTCATCAAACGTTGGAGATTCTGAGGAAGCCCCGGGCCAGATGGCAATCCCAGCAAGGTGTCCTGGGTCTCCACAGGGGGCAAATGAGCTGTATCCTAATTACGTCTAGAAAACATCCCAACTGGCTCTTTGTCACCAAGAAGCAGTGGTCCAAAAAGATAACCAACAGGATGCTGATATGATTCCCTGATTATTCAAGAGTGTATCACTATGTTTATTCAGTGATATACAGTGACATTCATACAGGTTTCTGCTGTGTTATTATGTTGCGGTTTTTGAAAGCAGCCCCCCAGCTTTTCAGGTATCACCTTCCCTTTACACTCACAAATGGTACAGAAACACATGTCTTTTTGAACTTTAATACAGAGTACCTTTTGAGTAGTACATTTTACCCCCTCACTGCCATTGACACTGATGCTGATACTGTATAAGTGTGAAATAATCAGCCTGTCTTTCCATGGTCCCAGCAAGCTTCTGCCAAGCTTCTGTCACTTTGTGTGTGTGTGTGTGTGTGGGCACCTGTGCTGGCACACATGCTTGATCCACGACCACTGCCTGGCTGCCTGGCTGCCTAGCAAGGCCCCCCCCCCGAGACCCCCGCTGACATCATGCCCTCCCGCCACATCCGCCGCAGGCCCTGTGCCACCCTGCCTTTGCCCCGCTTCACCTGACGGCCCGATCTACTCTATGAGGGCTTTCATGTCTACTGGGCCATGTCATGGGTTTAGCCATGAGTTCATTTCCCAGGCTGGGGTCCAGGGGATGTTTAATTTGGCCCCTGGCTCTAATCATTTCACTGCAGTGAAGGTGATGGCGACGTGTTTATACACTGCTCATTTCAAGGAAGTGCGTGGACTCTAAATGTGAACATGTTTGTAGCGGGAGCTAATATGTGTGTGATTAGAGGAGTTTGCACGCTCTTAAATACACGTGATGAAAGCTGTTAGCAGTTCTGTGTGTTTTTTTGTGTGAAAGAGACAGAGAGGAGAGGTGTTTGTGTTTCTTTAAGTTAGCACATTAAGTGGTGTGTGTGTGTGTGTGCGTGTGTGTCTAATTAAGGACTTAAAGAGTGATGTAATGTGGTGTGTAGCCGTTGTAGTGAATGGGAGGGGACAAAGGTTGGGTTTTGTGCCTTACAATCCCACACACACACACACACACACACACACACACACAAACAAACAGACACACACACACAAAGAAAATTTCCCTCCATTTTCCCCCTCTCTTCCCGCCCTCTGTCCCATTTTGTTCAAACAGTTAAGAGAGGATTAGTCAGTGATAAGTGACATTATGTTTGAAATGTGGACCTTGGCCTCATGAGTCAACTTAATGCACACACATACACACACACACACACGCACAATGTTGAGTCATGCCTGTGTTACCAATGTCAGAGCGGCAAAGAAAGATGACATCATCTCCAAGTCTGTGTGTGTGTGTGTGTGGGGGGGGGGTAAGTGCAAGAGGAGCAGTTATTGTTTGGTATAAGTGTAAAGGCTGCTAAGGTGTGGGAGGTTGTGTGTGGGTGTGTGTGTGTTGTGTGTGGGCATGTGAGTGTGATTCAGAGGCTGCACATCGCTCAGCAGAAGCAGGAGCAGACTCTGACTCACTGTCTGTCTGTGTGAGGTGACTTTTCAGGTCTGTCTCCATTTTCCCGCCAAAATCTCCCCCCGCTGTTTATTTCTCCTCCACCCCCCACTGGTGTCCTGCAATCCCTCTCCTATACCCCCCCCCCCCCCTCTTCTCTCCTTGGGCTTCATTCTATCATTTCTGACCTCTGACCTCCTGCCCCTGTTGACTCAAGAGGCCCAGAGAAGCCACTGAGAGCTCCTCGTGCCTCTGGCCAGAAATAGGGCTAGTAGAGTGAGTGTGTGTGTGTGTGTGTGTGTGTGTGTGTTCTTAAATGAAGCCTTGAGCCCTGGATGTTTTTACCCCATTTATTTTAAATTTACATTATTATTACATTATTTATTTTTTTTAATTTTAAATGAATGCAACTTCGTAAATTCTACTATATATATATAACTATGGTGAACAGCATCTTTTTTACATCAGGAAAAAAACTTTTGAATTTAAAGTGAACTGAGCTGCTGCCCTGCAAGAAATCATTAACCAAAAACAATTAGCCTCAGCTTTAACAGATGGAAGTTACGTCTCACTCTCTGACTCATACTTTGTGTGAGAGACTTGTAATGGCAAAGGAGACATGGAATAAAAATGGAAAAATGGCATGAGAAGAAAGTGAAAGAAGGCTGGGGAAATTGCAAAAAAATTCTGACTTGCCCATTAAGAATATTTTTTCCAAGTGCTTAACATTAACACTGAACCTAGGAGAAGTGCAAGTTGTATAACCAGTCATTGCGTAATTATTTGACAAGCCCTATCCAATTCTTCCTCCTTGTCATTTGAAAGGGGCGTGAACTGCAGGTGTGGAGAGTTTTCCGAGAAACGAACCATCATCGATGAGCCACCACTAAAAGACGTGTTCCCATACGACATGTTGAGTGCTTTTCCTTTGCATTTGTTTGACTTCTCATGTTCAACAACAACAACAACAGTGTTATGTTTCCAGGTCAGGAGTCGTGTATCCAGCAGATAGGTGTCATTTATGCAACAGCCAGACAAAAAGCTGAGATTTTGTGACAGTTTGTGTTCATTTTGAAGTCATATCACCGCCCATATTTTTGTGTCAAAACATGTCATGTCCTGGTAAAGGGCAAATAGAAACTGATTCCGGTCACTGTTTTATATCCCGGTGGATATTCACTGGGATTGGGTGTGACAGGCAGTCTGGTGTTTTTAATATAACTTTGCCCTCTTTTATGGTATTTATCCTTGTTTTATGTCTTAGGTGTACAGTGTAAAAAAGTTTCAAACTTAATTTAAACACCATTAATGGACAAAAGCATTTGTTTTAGCTTGTATTTGATTTAAATTTTATGCTGTTTAGCTGGTTGTTCACTGTATAATTCCTCTATGTGGGTTGGGATTAAAACTTCCTACATTGTGTGGGTCATTCCTGGTGGTTCATGGGTTAATTAAAGAAAGGGAAAAGGGGGTAAGGAGAGCAGATGATGGAGAGATGAGAAGAGAAAACAGCTACATTGATGGGAAATAACAGCAAGCCATAAACAGAGCCATTTCAAGTCTCCTGAATAATGTGTTCTCATAACAAGTTTTAAGTTAACCAGGGCCATCAAAAATGTAAAGGACCTCAGTCACAAACTGAAACAAACAAATGGCTCATTCCTGGGTTGAATTTATTTCAAGTGAATCCATTAAAATACACACACACACACACACATACTCCAACACACATTTGTGTCTTTGTCGGACACTCACTGACTCAGACAATGTCAATGATCATGACCACACATGCACATGGAGAAAGCAGCGCCTCTCAGAGCAAACACACATAATTGTCTGAGCCTCTCGCTTCTCAACACTTGCTCTTTGCCTGTTTGAAAAGTCCACTGAATAATCTTGACCTCAATGGTTCCCGAAAGACGCACGAGAGCCAGCCGTATGATGTCATCAGGGGGTCAAAGGGCAGGACTGCGATGCCTACACAGCCGGGCTGCCTGTAGCCTTCGAACAAACCCCGGCTTTATCCTGGTCGTGCTGACCCGTTGGTCCAGTTACAGGACTGTAGAGAAACAAAGAGGCTGAAGCCAGAAACACAGAATAGATCATTTTCTACCAAACTGTCATGTGAAGTTTTGAAATGTTGCTGTGTTTAATCAACATAGAAAGTCACTTTTCTGCTGCAATGAAATAAAACCAGTTTTGTCTTCAATTAATGGCCCCATTTCATTTGTATATCAGGCCATTTTCTGAAGTGTAAGTGCTGTTATTGAAGAATAGAAGGGAATTTCTGTCCTGAAATTGTTTCTTTTTCACTTTAGTGTTTTGTAGTCTGTCAAAACATTTCGAGAGAAACCTTACTGTATTTGCTGTAGCATATTGAAATTGAAAATACAACTTGTTGGTGTGTGTATGAGTGTTGGAAAGCGTGATCTCAAAAACACAAACTAGGAATAAAGAACCACAGAAGGAGGAGAAAAAGAAATAAAAAATTAAAATGTAAATGTAATGTAATTTTTCACTTTAAGTTCATCTTTTTGTGAACTCTGATTTCAGTTTAGTCTGGATAGTAACCTGCCTTTGCAGTGCAAGATTTTGCAAGAGGAGAGGAGAGAGCCAGAGAGTCCAAAATAGCTAACACGGTGAACTGCATCAGGCTGTGGAGTTTTACTTAACTCTTTTCGATTGAGGCATAAATTCATTTGCAAAAAAGGAATAGTTTGTCCCATGTGTCAGAGCTGACAACTTTTTTCCACTTAAATCTCCTTTAAGTGATATGAATAATAATAAATGTCCCAGTGCACAGAAAATAGAAGAAAATGCTTGGAAAGCTATTGTGACTGGCTAGTGCTAGCGTATTACTGAGTTGCTACTATGTTAGCTCAACAGGTGCATTAAATTATCATTGTAGCACCATTTACTTCACAAGGATCACGGGAGAAACTTCTTTTGCCATTTTCTTCATTCATATTCGACTGTAATTTCATTTAATGTTGTTCTGTAATGCCACTGAATACAGACACTGAGAGACACATTAATAATGAAATAAAAAAGAAGAACTTGAATTTGAAGAATTCTGAATTTCCAAATCCAAAAAGTCACTTTTGTTTTGGAATAAACCTGGTTCGAAAAAAATCAAAGTGAGACCTGTAGAGAAATGTGACAATGAGACACAGAGACAGATAAAACATAGAGATAGAGGAGGAGAAGGGTGTGTCTCAGCTCTCTCCTCACACAAAGTGCCTTTGTCTTCTGAGCCCTGCACACGTCAACAATAGGTTTGAGTGACAGACGGCTCCCAAAAAACCTCAGGGTCCGCAATGGTGCCTTTGTTTCGCCGGCTCACATTGTGATGGACAAAGAGTCCACTGCAACTGGCAGTGTGGGGGGAGGCTACTTTGAAAAGTGTAGTTTTACAAACGGCCACCTCACACTAGAAGAAGTCGGTCAACAGAGGAGGAAAAAAATGCTAAAGGTTGCACTGATTGTGTTGTTAGATAACACACTGAGATTTGAAGTGGCTGGCTCAGCCAGAAAAGCCAAATAAGTTAATTAGCAGTACTATAAATGCATATTTTATTTGGCATTATTTGGCTAACCCTGACCAGCACATACATACAACAAAAGTGCATTACTTTAGCCAAAATTAATTATGTGGGGAAATCAGGGAAGAGCTGTGACAGCTGCAGTGAAGATTGTTGTCCCTGCAGTTACATGCAGTATTTTTTACAGCAACTTGACAAGACTTGATTCTCAGAGAACAGCTTTATCTTTGTACAGCATGACTAAACCACACAGGTGTTTTCACTTTTCAGGCTGATTAGACCTCCTCTCAAGACTGAGCAGGCGTCTGCTGATTAGATAGCTATCTCCTGTTGGTTTTGTTGCACCTGTTAGGGCAGGACAATTTACATTTTTATCATTCTTAGTGATGCGTGGCACCCAGCATCAGCCAAAGCAGGGCAGTCTAATGAACCAGAATGTGTTTTTGTGCACGACCTCTAAACTGAACTGAGAATGAATGAATTGTGTAAACAAATTATCTTGTTGTAATCTTGTGTAATTTGTTCTCAGGTCTCTCTTGCAAACTTGCAAATTCATTTAGTTTCAAGTCTCATGGTGTGGTTAAGCAACATGAGAGTGGATATACTGTTTGTTGAAACAATGAAATTGAACACCATTATCACTGTTGATCAAACAGGTGCAGCCTGTCAAACCTGATCAACATCTCCCAATATGCAATAAGCAGTAAGTAAGGAGTCCAACCATATGATATGTTAGTGTGACCCCACAATTCAGCTGGATATATTCTTATGACGTCACTGTATGTTACTGATTTCATCAATGTAATTTGAGTCTAACTCTGCTATCTTAGATGCTTTCTTAACTGCTTGAGCAGGTTGTTCCATAACATACAGTAGAGGCCTATGTATAAAGAGCTGTGTTTCTTTTTTTCTCATCCTCTGTGTCACATTCCACTGCTACTAAGCTATGTGCAATTTCCTGCAATGTCTCTATCATGACAGATGACTTGGGTAAAGTAATGAGGATTTAGCATAATGCATGTCAGGAACGCCACCGAGTGTGGTTGGCCTGTGAGGGCACGAATTTGTAGCTACCATCTGCTGAACACTGTTGATTTTTTTCACGTAGCGCAGGAGTGAATCACATCCCTAACACCCTCACAGGCATGCATGGTGACACTACGTGCATGGGTGAGGCTACCAAAAGGTGACTGTGTTTTGTGTTTGTGCATGAGTGTGTGTGTAGTGGGGGGCATCTTTTGATAGCATTCACTAAACCATGACACAGCTGGCCTATGAAATCCACTCCCCCTTCTCTCCACTGTCTTCTCCCCGTCTCGGTCAACTCGCTGATCCTGGACTCAGCCCCGGCAAAGTCTCCCTTGTCAGATGTGGCCCAGCCGAGTGTGGCGGAGCTTGCCTGGTTTAACGCAGCAGGGACCGGCGGAGGCTATTGTGTGCGATCTTGCAGCGCAGCAGGTAGCCGGCAGAAGCCACATGGCGGGAGCCTTTGAAGAGAAGCTGACAGAGGCCAAGTTTGTGGGGATAGTTGGGATGTACAGAGGAGAAAAGGAAGAGGCAGGGGGGGCTGAGAGGGGGAGCCCCCAAAGCAGCAGTTTAATAAAGATATTTAATACCTCGGAGAGGCCCCACTTTGACTCTTTGAAGGAACATGGGGGCCAGACAGCTGATTGTACACCCTGAACCAAGAGGAGAGGGGAGGGAATAAGAAGGGGAGTTGGGGGCCGAGAATGAGGAAAGAGAAGACAAATGCGTGGAGTGACTGTGGCATAAAGGATGGAGGATGGTGAAAGTGAAAAATAAAGCACACAACACAGAATTCATAGAGTTCATACATAAACACAAGGGGCCAAGTTCTTCCTTGTTACTTCCTTTGCATGTACTGTTATAACCTGGTTGCTGTACATCCACATATACATGCAGCAGGACATCTAAGTGGCTACATGTAAGTTTTGCTATGGCTATATCGCCAATGTTAGCATTTCGAGTAAGGCATCAAACTTTATTCCTTTTCTCGCTAAGACTAAGCTAAGTCTCCAGCCGTGGAAAGCAACACCAGCGTTAACTCTTATTTTGCCTCTTTTTCTATCATTTATTTGCATCTACTGTGGTTAGCATGCTAACCAGTTTCCGGTAGAGAGTCACTGAGAGAGGGGGACCATCGCCAACAACTACTCCTGGCAAGCAACAAATCCCCTTTAATCTGACATGTACCCAACCCTTCACCTTATTTTGGACTACAACCATTTCTTATGGTGCAAATGTGCCTTAATTTTACATACTGCCCAGCAGTGTAATATGACTTGGTCTTAGTGTCCATTTTTAGTTTGAATGAATGCAGTTATGGTGGATAAAAAAAGTCCATCAATATGTGAATGCCTTCTTCTTTCAAGCCACCGTTCTGATGTCTCTGCAATATCATCTGCCTGTCGTTAGCCCTCACGACTGAACAAAAGGACAGCCAAAAAACACAAACACCATTCCTGTCAAAGCGGACCTTATAATTTTGTGAGCTGGTAAATTGTCCCCGTCAAGTATGCAGATTCAGTCCATTAACTGCATTTAGACATTTAATTCTGGCTGTGATTAAACAACACTTAACCAAGTATTCCCAGGAGAAGTGTACATACACAAAATACACAAAGTTACACTGCCAAGGCAGAGTCTGGGCTGCCTCGCTAGCTGAAAGAGCCTTGTTGTCTCGTGTAGTGGGCAGAATTTTCAATCCATGACCAAGCTTGATGTTCACTCTTGGACAGGAGCAGGGCATTGTGCCCCCAGCGCCAACCCTCCTCCATATTCATACACCCAGGGTGGAATCTAATAAACGTGGGCTCAGGAGAATCAATTGTCTTACATGGGAAAAGCAGTTAATTGTTTGATTGTTGAATTGAATTGAATTGTTTGAACAATGCTTCAGCTATGTGAACGTGGAAGCAGACTGTTGTAATTCTGTATGTGATATGTTCGCTGCTGAGAACGTCAAGAACGCCAGTGAGGGTGGATATATCTGTGTGAACACACGTAGGCTCAGCAGTGCCCGAGGGCGTACTTTTCTACTTCTTCAAATATTCATGCTCTCACATTTTGAGTCAAAAATTTGGCTGTTATGAAGACAGTGAAAAAATTTCCCTAAAACACCACTTGCATAGCAGCCCCAGTGACAGCTGCAGTCCTGTTACTGTCTGATGAAGAACTATGACACTGAACCATAACTAAATTACAGTCAAACAAACCAATGCAAAGTGAAAAGTATATTGTTGTATTACTACTTGTACTTTAGTTGATGACCTGCATACCACTTCAAATAGGAAATGCTGTCTTTTCCCTTGTTTTAATGAATGAAAAGCACATACTCATAGTATGAAGAAAACAGAGACAGAAAGAAATGTCTTTGTATATTATTTGTAATGTGCCTGCTGCAAGGAACTCATGTCAGCACTGACACAAATATACAATCAATGCAGCACTTAATCTTTATACAAGTGACATGCAGAAATACGTTATAAAACCAAGTTTTATGTTTCTTCCTTGCAAGTTTCAGCTCACCCAGCCTTCTGCAGCAGGCATAACCAATTTATCACTGAGAGAATCTAAATGGCCTAGTTAAGTGAGGATCCCATTACTGGTTCTGCTGCAACTCTCACTTCCCTCCCCTGTCGATGCTTGATTTGTTACCAGGTAATCTGTCTCCCCAAGGCAATGCATCCCCCCTCCATATCATTTCTCCTGTGGTATTGCAACAATACGTGCAATGTTTACAGTTTTAGTCTGCCAACGCTCTGTGGCAGAACAGAGGGGATGGTTGGAAATCACATGAAAGGTTACAAGAAAGTTGGTCCCCACCTAATCGCTCTCTTGTGAAAACATCTGCATAAAGCAGAACCAAACATTGTTGTTATGTTCTTCCTATTGTCCCTTTGAAAAGGAACGTTTTCAGTAACAGATATTTAATTACAAAATGTGGCTTTACGTGTTTGTTTCTCTCTCTTACAGCTGTTGGGTTGCAACAAAACTAACACGGTAGGAAAGAAGTTTTTTGTTTTTGTTTTTTTTAAAAAATCTGATACATGTGCTGCTCATTGCCCTCTCAATTGCCCTGTGAGTATAAATAAAGTTTTCTGAATCAGAATCTGAAGACATGAGTTTGCACTTGCAGCCAAACAGGTTGGCAAACAAAGGTGTAAACCACATTTGATTGTCAAGGTCTCACAGAGCTCTGGTATCAACCCGGTCTCTTAAACTGCAACAGTAAATATGTGTTTTAAGAAATTGCGACCTATTACTTTTTCCATGAACAGCGATGATTTTTTTGTTGTTGTTTGCTAATACAACAGACAACAGACAACATCCTGGCATGAAAAAAGCCCTGGTTACAAAGTGTGCATTTTCTGTCAAAGCAGCTCAGGACACAACAACCCCCCAAAAAAAACAAACAAACAAACAAACAAACAAACAAACAAACAAAAAACACACACACATTAAAAAAACACGCCCTGATTATCACAAAATACCTGCCTCTAATTCGTCAAGATGCAGCAGAGATATCGCAACCTGAATGGCCCTGTGTCCATTGTGATTTTTGGCTGCTGAATTCTCTCATTGTGGGGACTAATGGTGGAAGAGATAAGACTTCTTTTTTTTTTTGGTGCTGTTTAACACCGCAGTCCCCCTGGCTCCAGCACTTGCGGCTGGCCAATGGGCTGTCTGTGCTGGAAGCAGGGAGGTGTAGGGTTACGAGACGAGGAGAACAATGGGCCAGCGCCTGAGTCAGCACTATCTCCCTGCTACTTGCTCTTTTTTTCCCTCCAACATCTTGGGCCAGCCAATGGCAGCTTTGTGCTGTGGAGGGAGAATACGCACACACTTTGCACACACAAATGCATGAAGAAAGAAGGAAGTCAGTGGGGGTTGGGAGGACTGATAGACAGAAGAAAAGCATTGTAGGCACTACTGTCTGTGCAGATGTGGAACGGCCCAACTTTTCACTGTATGGTTGAACAACCTGTGGTTTTGCTCTCCAAACCAAAAGAAGAGTATGTTTGGATTAAATCACTTTTGCTCTTCATTCTCCATGTCTCATGTAACTAATATAGAGAGATGCCAAAGTTTTCTGTCTGGGGGGAAAAGTCTTATGCTTTTTGCTTAACCTTCAAATACTTTATAGTCACCTTTCTGTCCATGTTATTTGTGTTTGTTGTTAAATGATAACAAAAAGTGAAAATTATGGTGTTTTGCTAAAGAGATCGGGGTTCAGGAGTAACAGATTACAAGTAATCCATTCTACAGGTAAATAAATGGAGTAACTACTACAAGAACATTAAGATTGGACTCATTTGAGAAGATAAGTGGTGTACTAGGATTACATGGAAGCAGTGGGTTGTGAAGATGAACGCATCCTCACATGATGTTGGTTACAGACAACAGTAAGAGCTTTCAACTGGAACAATCTCTGCCTGTCACACGTCAAACCCGAAGCACCTGGCAGGAATCAGGTTGTGTTTCTGAAATGGAAAAAAAAATCCACTGTGCTAGGACAATAATAGTCTGACCGTTTAAAACCGATAAGTGGTGATACTTCAATGTTAGGTATAAGGTTACATGTTTAAAGGCATCTTCCCAACTCTTGTGCATACCATCTGCTCCTAAATGTAAACCAAACCTCAATACGTATCTGGTGTCCCCTAAAGGTAAGATGAGCCTGCAGAGGTTAACAAAACAAATCTGAGCTATCTCTCAACATGAGATACAATGTCGTATCAATGCATGTTTATGTCTTCTATATTTTCTTACAGCTCATGGCAGCTGCTCTTTTATTCTCTCCATTGTTTGGTAATTGCTTGCTCTCTCTACATAAGAATCATGTAGGTCCTGTTGGAGGACTCACAGAGTCAAATGTCCTCCAAACCTGACGTGGGCACAGACAGCGGATATTTACACTGTGTTTAAACTACATTGAGCATTTGCATATACATCCGCGTTCAGACGTTTCAGCACTCAGGACGCATGTGGTCAGTCTGTGCAAACACAGGCAAATGGCAAATTTGAAGCAGTCAGACCCTCTCAGCTATGAAAATGTGAAAAATTGTGCCGTGAAGGAAGCTGAAGTTTACTGAGAGGAGCAGGACCTTGAGTTGAAACACTTAAAGCTGAGGAGGTAAAGTATGGTGACACACACCAGTGTTAAAACCACCAACAATGATAAAAAAAAAGCACATTTAAGGCTACGGTACCCCCGCTGCTTGTTCTGTCAGTATGATGTATGCTGCAGGGATTAGTCGATGCAGTGCGGCTTGTGTGTGTGTGTGTGTTGCACTTCATATAAGCACCAACACGGGATGAATGTGTCAGATGAATTGTAAGACCTGACAAAGAAGAAGCTGAAATGAACCACACCAGCTTAACTTTAGTTTCCTTTACTGATGTAGACTGATGGAGGCATTTCATGAACTGACAGAAAAAAAACACAACGTCCTCTGCCCAGCACTGGAGTTCCTGCTGTTTTTTTTGTGGAGCGACCCAAACACCCCACTCCAACAGATGTCCCCTGCTGAGTGTGTAACAAATTTACAGCAGGTCTTCCTTCCTAACAGCCCACACAGTGTTGTGTGTGTGTATCTGGGGGGGCATCTAAGCTTTTACTACTAATTATTAAACCCCTTCTCCTTGTTAGATGATAATACTGGTTTTATTGATGGAGACATCGACTGACATTAATGAAAAAGCTCAAAACATAAAAGAAGCTCTTTACTTCATTAGAAGACAGCAGAAGCCCGGAATTTATACAGGATACGTACTGAAATGAGAGATGCCTGAACGTTTATCACACTTCTACCTCACTTTCCTTCCCCACCCAAACCAAACAACTTTCATCCCTTTCCATTGTACATCAGAGTATGCAAGAAATTATGTCCTTAAGCCCCATGATTAAGTCCTTGAGCCCCAAGTTCACAAAACAATAAAAAGTTCTTTCTGAAAGAAAGATGTCTTTAACTGTAGTTGAAAGGGCAGACAAAAGCAAAAAAAGATCCAATGACTCTGTTTTGCTTCTATCACTTTAAGAAGAAGTTCATGGCCAATGGCTTCAGTTTTCAGGGTGATGATAAAGGTGTTTTGAATACTACAGTACAAAACTGCCCACAGTATTTGTATTTTTCTGGCACATATTTTCTGAATGCATTTCTTTTTGACCTGTGTAGTTATTATCTGCCATCATGTGCGTCTGTCTGTGTCCCTGTTTATCTATCTGTCTGCCTGCATCAGTCTGTCTGTCTCTATGTCTGTCTGTTTATCTTTCTGTCTGTCTGCATCTGTCTGTCTGTCTGTCTCATGGACTTGTCACTAGTTGATGCTTAGCAAAGTGTGGAGCCAGCTGGATTCCAGCACTAGTCTCCACTCATTGCCTCAAGCCCTAAATCTTCCCTCACACACACACACACAACTCTGATTTGCCTGCCGTCCTAAATGAGCACCATAAAGCGGAGAGGGGGTCGACTCCAGCCCTCCCCGAGGGCCGCTGGTGCCTCCTGACACAGATTGTTGCTTCACCCTGACTAAGAATGCCTTGTTCAAACGCTGACCGTTTATGGCAGGTGATACCAAGGGGAAAGGTCATATCTCAGGGCAGAGGCAGAGATTGCCTTGGTCAGTATAGGAAGTAAAGGGCTGACGGGAGGGTAAATACTGTGAGATGGATGTGAAGGGTTGTACGCGCTCAAATAAACTTACTCGCATCTATGGTTGAGTCTGGGTCACTCATATGAGAATTAAAGACTTCACTTTGATTATTAGAGTTAAAAATACACACTATATATACACAAAAATTATATATTATATTATATTAGTTATTTTTAAACTGAAAAACACCGTAAAGGCAAAGCAAATTAATTTATGAAATAGTTTTTTATTGTGTATGTGGCTGTGAAGAGTTGGCTGCACTTCCATCCTGTCAGTCTTCCTGACTGACAGTGTATCACATGTCTAGTCTGTTGAACCCTCCTGAGAGAGAGAAAATAATGATGCTAGTAAAAGAGCGATTACAAAACGAGGGGTTCTGTTGGCACAAGACAGGGAAAGACATCTTTATTCAGTTTGGGTGAGGGATATGAATAAAAAGAAAAAAAGTTCAATAGAATCCAGTTTTATCTGTATAGAGTCGATTCACAACACAAACTATCTCGAAGCACAGAGTAAAGTCAAGACCTTACAATGCTAGAGACAGAAACACAACAATACAGGAAGTAAAAAACAAGGAAAACTGAAATAAAATGAGGCTAAAGAAGTCCAAAAGAAAAATTGTGGAGTAAAAACTTAAAGTGGAACCAGTAAAAGAATGAAAAGCTCATGTTCATTACGTCACCATGTTTATGTGGCCTGTTTCTTTATCAGTGTCTCAGCTCCTGACATTTTCTTTTTCGTTTGGGAGAAATAAGAACGACAGAGAAATGTTAGTACTTCTTGTGAAGCCTGACCTCGGAGTAGCTGATGGTATGTGCCTTGGAATTTGCCACGAGATGATAATGTATAGACAAACATACTGGACATGTCAGGTAATATCTCATGGTCTACCAGGTTGTTGTAGCAAAGGGAACAGTGGTACACTTGTTGGAGCTTCAACTCAGTGAGTTACCTGCGAATCGTTTTGTATGGAAGCTGAAAAATGACTTATTGGCGAAAGTAAACACACCCAGAAATGACTTCAGCCTTGTGCGTTGCTGGTGTCAGCTGCACGCTACAGTACGATATAGTTCACGCCTGGCAAAGAGCTGTGCAGACTGTCCTCTACATTAAACACACTTCTGCCTGAAGGGGATTTGAGTGGACAACAAGGGAGCTACTTTTTTCATTCAAAATATAATGATTAAAAGCCAGAGATGTTGATCTTCCTGGAATCTTTGTGTGTGTGTGTTCGTGCGTGTCGTGTTTGCAGATGGTGTGTCGTGTCACCTGTGTGGTGTGTGGACAGATGTTGGGTCGATGTTGAGTGAGATGTCGACCGTAACACAAGGGTTTTAGTTTGGTTTTTTCACAGCTTCGTCGTTCTTCAGACATTTGCTTAGTGGAGTGTAAACATTGGAGGTGTGTGTGTGTGTGAGACAGGGATCAAGTGTGTGTTTAAGATCACCCAGCTCCTTTCCTTTACTCTGCCCAGCTGTGTGGATACAACACTGTGTCTCTAAAAGGGCTTTGAATCAGTCCATTGTGAGCTTCTCATTGTTTTGACTCCATGCTCCAGCACATTGGATCTGAAATGAAACCTCGACTATGCGGGTTAAAATGCCAAATTTCAGCTTTGAGGGTATTTTCTTCTATTCTATTCTTCTTTTTTGTGTTGATGTTCACATCTATTTTGGGTGAGCCTGTTTTATATGAATGCAGGACTGTGATCCCAAACATACGGATGAGGCGTCTACAATATTTTTACGGGTCAAGAGTGTCAGTGTCTCAACTGAGCGAGTCATTCATCTGACCCCCATCCATCTCAACATGTGTTTAACCCGAAGGCGAAAAAGCCCCCTAAAAACAGTCATGAAGCTGGCTGCATAAAAGCCTTGCAGAGACAAAATGCCTAAGAAAGAGGTTTTTATCATAGTGTCAAGATGCTTTTCCAACTATGAAGTTGTAACTTTTTTCAGTCAGTCCAAAAAGCTTCAGGCCTTGACCACCATTTTTGTGCCCAAAATTGTTTCTTTTCAATGAAATCAATTCAATCAGTGGATTTGCACACTAGGGTCATGGACAGTACATCCATGCAAATCTTTTGCATCCAGTTCAACTCTGGTGAACTTTGATTTAAGAATTCATACAGATTACATATTCACAGGTACATATTCATACAAAATCCCGATGATGATGATGTTTGAGGAGATGATAAGAGAGTCCTGTGAGTCCAAAACAGGAGACACTGCCAGAATTTATTCACTGTGATGCAGCATGTACAGTTACTCGTGTATGTCAGCAAGTAAGGAAAACAGGAGTTGAAAATATGTCCCTTGAATAAACTACATAAATATTTTGTCTTGTTAGTCAACAAGCTAACAGGCTTACTAACTGCAGCTACAGTAGTTAATGTGAATTTGTGGACTTTCTGGTGTGACGGGGACACAGAAATCATGGAAAGCAGCATGGTGTAGATGGCTGTGTGCACAAAGCGCATGACTTTGAGATTGTTGTTCACATCCTGTGTCCTTGTTATGTTTGGGCTTGAAAATGTCATTTTTTCCTGTTTAATGCTTTGAGTCAGCATTGACTTTTTTAATATTTAACCATAGATATGGTGTGCAGGAACATTCAGTATTAAGACTTTGTGTTCCAGTTATGTTCATTATCAGCATGTCCTTGTTATATTTGTAATAGTGTAATCTGGTTGGCATCATGTCCATTGCAAAATGTATTTGCCTTTGGGAAAGTTGTTGCGTATGAAATTTTTTTTAAGGAAATCATACTATGTTTAAAATATATATAAACGTCCTCACAATAAAGTGGAAGTTTGGCCCTTTTAACCTCACACTAATCTGATTGTTAATTAGACTACCAATCCAGAAAGAAAGAAATATGACACTGTCCCAAAATTGTCTGCTTTTATGTGTATTACAATGTAATAATGTGAGTGTGTGTGTGTGTGTGTTGTCTGAATGCCAGTCCCAGAGCACTAAAGCGTTGCACTTGTGTACACATTGACCAAGTGCCCAGCAGCCAACGCCCTGGAGAACAGACTGGGCAGTGTAAGGGCCCACAGGAAATGTGTCTGTGTGTGTGTGTGACTTGGAGAAAGGAAGTCAGATGGAGAGTTTGCACAGGTGTGTGAAGGCTCTGTGTGTGTGTGTGTGTGTGTGTGTGTGTGTGTGAGTGAGCGAGTGCGTTTGAGGTCTTGCAGCCAAGGTTGCCCTTTGAAACTCCCATGTAATGCTTGTTCTCCTTCCATCTTTGAACATATCCCGTGCAGAGGACCGGTGTGTGAATATAAAGTTACAGAGAAGGGACTCTTTGTATGTTTCAGCAGCTGCAAGAGTCTCGCAGCACTCTGGTTACTGCAAGACTGTCACGTTGAAGCACAAAATCAAGGTGAAGGTTGGGAAAGTGAATGGGAAATGATTCCTCAGAGTTACAGGCTAAGGTGCACTTCAGATGGAAAAAACAACCAGCTGAAATGACAGACCATCACGGCTCATTCAAGTACAAAGTTTGTAAATGTGCCTTCAAAATGGTCCACCTTTGAATCAGGTATGGACTACCTCTCAAGGTGCTGGCCCTATATTTGCTGTCTGCAACTCCTGTTTCTACATCTCTGAGACACAAAAGTGAAAAAAAGACCATTTGTGAGAAGACTTATCTCTTTTGTCAGTAAATTGAGCAGGGATAATCTTTTGTGAAGAGGCTTTAAATACTTGAGTCATACAGTTTTCAAAAGGTTTCCCCTTCAGGAGATCCTACAGTTTCAGGCTTAATGAAGTTTAAAGTATCAGAAATGTTTTGGTTTTTAAAAAAAATCTTTTGTATTCTTCTACTTTGTTGTTTTCTATTTTAAAAAAGCAAATTAATAAACAACATAACACTAGTATTTCTTTTTTTCAGACTATTATTATTATACTGTAAACTTAAAAAAGAACATTTTTCTTGCTGAACCCTACGTTCACAACAATCCAGTTTCATGTTGACATACATAGATATATGAGGGGAAACGGTCATGGTTCTTCTTTTTGCCCTAAGCAGAATAGCACTTCAACTGACCAGAAGGACGTTAAAGCTTAGGGGCCAATTCGAGGGGCATTTGAGCCAATTTAAAGGGTCCTAGGGCCAAGAAGAGGGCATATGGGCCCCTCTAGTGCCCTTCTGGTGGGTCATTAGGGCAAAGTGAAGCAAGAATTGTCACATCGGAGAAAAGACATGACCTTAATTCAAAGAGAGGTGCACAGGAGGTGGTTACAACAGATCACATCCTGTTTTTGTTTCACATCAATTGTATTTTATCCTGAAATTTATTTCTCCAACTTTGCGCCGTCCATTTTGAGTGCTGTATGTTGCCATGGTGATATAATATACTTCTGTCTTGTGATCCCAGAGAGGATTGTTGTCTCAGCAGCATAAATGAAGAGACTGGAGTGGCTAGATAACACACAACCACAATGCCAGTCTGAAGGCCACACACACACACACACTGGAGCTAAAATTCTGGGTGGTCTTTCAAGAGCTACAAGGGTTAATGACAGTCTTGTTTGTAGGGATTGACTCCTAAGCCTCCAACATGTATCTGTGTACAAACATAAACACATGGACGCACACATGCACATTCAGTCACATGCACAAACCATGTTGAACAACAGCGGTGATGTGTGGTCACCCCAGACGACCCCAATGAGAGTTGTTGTTTGTTTCAGTACTTGTGTATGGTTGGTTCATTTGCTGTAGAGTGTCAGTGAATTCAAATACATTGCAGGCATCTGATGTTTTTACACACACACACACTGACCTGATGGCCATGTTGAGCTCCATGTAAATAAAAGGACTAATCTTGTTTGTTGAGTTTAGTAAGCAAAAGGTGCAAAAGGTTCTGTTTTTCTTGCCGGGAGCAGGTGGTGGTGGTCAGTCATTGTCACGTTTACAGTACAAGAGGTTATGATGCAGTGTGCAGTGTTACTTCCTCCTGACACTGCAGATGAATGGAGCTGCTTTGGGCCAACTAGCAGGTTGATATGCTAACTTCAGTAGGAGAAAGAACACTGGCATTGCTTCCCAAAGCTGGATACAGTGCTTGGCAAGTTAAACAATTAAGTTTGATGCTGAACTGTCATTGTTTGTGCCGGGTGTAGAAATTAAAGCTTATGTTGGCTGTGCAGCAATAGCAAAACATACAAAATCATCAGGATTTCAGGTGGAGAAGAATGATAACTTTAAAGTCTCTTTTGTTCAGCAAATAGTAATGCATGAGGGAAAGAGTATTACATTAGTAAACTTAGCGGAGTAATAACTGTCTGTGCAACTTTTCCTGCTTAGTACATTTGTTCAAAGAAGATGGTGAAACTGATCATGGAGACAGAAAACAGTGAACTGGGTGTCAAGGGATCAGAATAAGAATGCATCTTATTCTTTACTTTTTTGTCCTTGGTGCCCTGGTGTCCGTGTTCCTGGCAGAGAGCTTAACAGACCGGTTCAGCTCCACTGTCACATGGACTGATACAGGAAATCTTTCCTGCCCACAGCAGACACGACTCTGCAGCTCTGTCTGACAGAGAACTCTCAGCTCTATTGTTCTGGTTCAACCAAACGCCAGATAATGCTTTGTGCTGCAACATCCCATTTACAAAACACAGCAGTTTACTTGTTGTTCCAGCCTGAGAGTTTGTGTGTGAACTACTTGTCAGGACATTGTCTGAAGCAACAAGTACAGAGCAGCTGCATATGAGTTAAGCAGCAGGTTAAAATTCTTGTGGTCTTTAATACCTTTTCTTTAATTTCTTACTAGATATAACAGTTTTTTGTTTGTTTTTCATTGTGTAGATACAGCATGCTAAATAGCTAAATCAGCTGAATCTCCTTACATACCTCTTAAATTAATGATACATGTGTGTTTGTGACTTTGTGATGAGTGATGTTTTCAAATGCTATTATACAACAGGAAGTTTTAGCCAAATCATGTGATTGGTCACAGATGTGGTACCAGCTGTAAACCTCAGCGAGCAGTGCTTGGTCGCCACTGAGCCAACGCTGGCTGCCGCCATGAAGCTGGTGAGCGATCATTCATTTCTCCCCTCTGTTTAACTCACAGTACAATTCAGTAGAGTACTGAAGCCAGTGAAATTATATTATAGACAAATTATGTTTAAATTTATTTTTTAAACTTTTGTTTCTTTGGAAGTGTAAAGACGTTGCGATAGGGGTAGGGGGTGGGGGCAGTCTAAGATGACAACAGATGAATGGGTTTGTGTGTGTGCCTGTAAAAACAGCTGCTGGTTTTGTTTTAGGAACCAACATCATCACTGCACACACACACACACACACACACACACGCAACAACGCCACAACCAGGCCAAGTAACCCAAAAGGGGAGAAAACGGGATTCTCACGCACCTTTCCCACCCACTCCTTCAAAAAACAAAAGCCAGTCACTCTGGGTTTGCATTCACACTGAAGTACACAAACATACACACACACAAAATACTTAGGGCCCTCTTGTCTCGCCACTCAAAAACTAAGACATATTCTTTGTTTTTCCATGCGTACAAATGCATACTGACACACACACACACACACACATATACAAACTCAAGCACCACCTCCCCATTTCTGTCCCACAAACACACACAAGAACATCTACAAATAAACACTTGCTGTTGTTCTTCCATTCACTGCCTCATGTCAAATAAGAGCCAGAAACACTGTAGGAAAGTCTAAATATGCAAACCCACTCACTTGGATGGCATCCTACACATTCAAATGAGCATAATCACTTTTTTTTGGTTGAAACGCATTGTTTGCTTCTTGATTTGTTTGTTTGCAGTGCATTGCACATGGCTTTCCTCGCTTTTCTTAGCAAGGTTACAATTACTACGCATGCAGTGTTTGTGTGTGTGTGTGTGTGTAAGTGTAGGTGCCAAGGGCTGGACAGGGGCTTGGTGCCAGCGTGGATAAAGAGCAGATGGCGACCCTGACAGGGCAGAAAACCTCCAGTTCCCACATTCTCCTGTTGTGTGCGGCCTTCACTCCTATACTTCTTAATGGCAGCCTGGCATGTGTGACGGGGATAGTTTAGATTTATACACCAAGAGAAAAACAGGGGAGGGACAAAGACGTCTACTCTCTTATGCATACCGTCTCTTTTCATGGGGTAATCATACAAGTTTACAAACCTCAAGAAAACTAGAAGACCCTTGCAGCGAGAACACAATGAATAGTCCCATATATTGTATATTTCTGTAGGAGCAGTAAAGCCTGGTGACCAGAAATGTTGACTGTCTTCAATGGACTTAGACAAAAACCAAAAAGAAAAATCAAATATCCTTGACCTACCGTGATACAGTCATGCAGAACATCTGCATTTCGACTCAACTGATTCTTCACATATTTTTTTATTTACCACCACGGGATGAGCAAAGGTTGGTGGTTAGTGCCAGGTTCCAGGCTCCAAATATTTTGCAACATTGGCCTGGCATGGATGAGCTACTGAGAAACTCATTTATTTTAGCTTTCAGCGTTTTCTGCTGTGACAACTCAAAATGTCGGAAATATTCAAATAACCGGTGGTGGTATTATATTCGATGATGAGACATTTATGCGTTCACAAAAATGCAACATTCTTTTTGAATGGAACATGAACCAGGTAACACTGGCTGTTAATTAAAGGATACTACTAGGTTGTTTGTAGACTTAGTTGCTAGTTGCTGCATTCCCCCAAAAGTTAAATATTGCGTATTAAAGCGATGGCATACGTAAAAAGCAGCTGACATAAATACAGCACAGGGTACACTGGTCCAGATACTACATGCTTTACAGAGACCTTTGAGTAGCTTTTTTTGGGAAATGGATGATTTGTAATTCAGAAATACTGAGAGGTATACTGGTAGCAATTTCCTCAGAATGTATATACAACTTATATGGCATTAAGGAATGACATGTTTCATATTTAAAAGGAGTAGGTGGATAGTTTATCTCGCTGATCTACAAACATTTCTTCACATCCTGCTCCTTGAGAAAGATTGGGGGGGAGTCACTGATACAGACAGGGAGGAGGGGATGAGAGATACAAGAGAGGAAATGAGAGTTGTTTCCGAGGATGCTGCTGGGTTCCCGGGCCAAAGGGCAACTAGAGCTTATTCTCCCTTCAGACAGACAGCGACATTTACCCGACTACCTGACCTATCCATATAATTCTCTGTGATTCAGTGGTTCAGCAGAACATGTGACTGTACCGAAGACTTGAGTGATGGCAAAGGAGACAGATGATGCTGAATTTTTTTGTGGTCAAGGTACTTTGTACTCTTGGTGTGTTTCAAAATACTCTTAAAGACCACAATACAGTAGTCTTTGAAGGCTCCACAACATAACCTCTGTAAATATCCTGTAACTAAACTAACTTTGTGTACTAATCTCCAACAGTTCTGAGATTAGTTTTTAGATATAACAGGTGATAAAAAAAAAACATTAAAAATTATATTAAAAATGTCTGTCAAATGTTTTTGTAATGACTGTTTGTGTGTGGTGTTGATGGATACAACTGAATTTAGCACACAACAGAAACTGAGGAGTGACTGGCAGGTGGAGGAAGAAAACCTTGTCAACTCAGGTAACATCTTTAAAATCCTTTAAACAAACAGTTCTTGAACTGTCATTTCATGATTGACATGCAATAACCAGAATAGGGTTTAGGTATACTTCTCTATTTCAGAGTATATTTATCCTTTAATTACCAATAACAACGATTTAAAAAAATCTGTGTATGAATGTATATCAAAGAGTGACAGAGACAAAGAAACAAAGAACTGGAGACAAAAAGAGATCAAAAAGAGAGAAAGACAGATGGTCATGTACTGTATTGCGCATTAAAACAGTGATCAACAAAAAAACCATAGGCTCTTGGCATCAGGAACACCTAAAGAATTTGATTTGATGCCCCTGCGAAGGTCGGCATTTGGTTCCATCCTCCACCCTTTGCTCCCCATCTGGCCTCCATTGTCTGGTAGCCCTGAGCGACAGGTGGTATTGTTCCCACGGAGACAGTTGCCGTGGTGGCACACTCCTAAGGGTGTAGCCTGTCCATACACACACACACACACACACTCACAAACACCAGCCGCTTCACTAACCTGTTTCCTGTGTTGTGTGTTCCTGCCAGACGGGCGGCGTCGCGCCAGGAAGCGCACCGTCTCATCAGGTCACGTTGCCTCTCCTCGGGCTGGCAGGTGTCTCGCTCCTGAAGTTTCCCATGTGAAGCAGACATGGCTAGATGAATTTCCTCCAATTATCATTCAAGTTTAAAATGTGTTTGTGAGATCATAGAAGTGCAAGACAAAACAAAAACATGTTTTGTGAAAGCGTTTTTATTTTTTCTTAGAAGCTGGACAGGCCTTAATTTGTTTAAAATGTAGTTTGAGTGAAGATTTGGACAAAATATGATAAATAGACTGACCACACGTTTAAAAGACCAAAACTAGCACTACACTATACTATCTGTGGCTTTCAGACCTATTTGTTCTTACTTAAAAAAGGCACAAATCTTTCAAAAACAAGTCACAAATGCTAGTGCAAGTGCTATAGGTTTATAGCAAATGGTAGTCTAAACAGGAGTAAATAGGTAACTTGTTGTTGTAACTACTTTCAGCTGCTAGTGAATACACATTTGATGTTCTTGTGAGCATTTTGCTGCAGCGGGACGTGTATATGGGACTGAGTCAGCATAAACCAGAGCACCTGTGTTCATTGTAATGGAGGATCGTGCCCCCTGGGGTATCAGAGGAATAAACAGGCAAACCTGACCCCAGTGGACCCCACTGTGCATCTAATCATGTAGTCAGTGTATGATTCAGCCAGTGAATCACACTTGCACAATGATAAATTTGGCAAAGCTGAAGACTGTATCCAGGATATGAGTCTATGTAGTATAAAAGTTGTGTGTGTGTGTGTGTGTGTGTGTGTGTGTGTGTGTGTAGCAGCAGTAATGACAGTCTAGGGTGGCCCCTTAGGTCCTTCACTGTGCCTCCACACCATACAGACTTGGGCCTTCATGGGACCTGAACTATGTTTTGTCTCCAGCCTCGTTATATATTCAGAAACCTGTGTGTGTGTGTGTGTGTGTGTGTGTGTGTGTGTGTGTACTGATGTTGTAGCCAGACTGACTTTAGGCTGTCAGTGCTCATTAGGATAATGACTGTGGGACCTGGCAGGTGCCCAAACTTTGAAAGAGGGATGGCTGGATGAGGGAGGGGGAGTGCCAGTGAGGAGAGTTATAATGGCCCAGGAGAGGGGGGGAGCTGCTTACTCGGATCACATTTCACACACACACAAAAGTCACTCACCCACCCCCTCCATTTCTTCTGTTATAAACAAAGACTGTGACAAATATTTATGCTCCGGCTAACACAGATTAGCATAAATTGTGAAGTAAAAAGAAGACAAACACACCATAAAATTACGGGTTAGATTCCACCTCGTATCATTTTGAGCTCCAGTAACACAACTTTAGGGAGACAGATTAAAACAAGCAGAAGACAATACCAAAAAGATAATACCCGTGCCTTGCCTTGCTAGTAATCATGGAAACACAAAGACGTAATAAGCTAGACAGTAACTAACATGACCACATGTCAGCAAATTACAAATATTAAATTGTTTCTAATAAAAAATAACATAAAATTTTGTTTCTGTATCACAAGCTACATTTTGCAAGCCTTCACAGTCAAAGTAGAAGAAATATCGTCCCTTATTCATGCAGGGCTATTAGCAACACTTTAGCTGGTATAACTGTTCCCTCTCTGTTTGATTTTCTTCACATATCAAGTTTGAAATTAAATTTACCATTCTCCTTAGGGTATTAGGGAAACTACTCAAAAAGCATGAATAAACTGCATGACTGAACTGACCAGACTCGAGATAACACTCACGAAGGCCATAATTTTAATATGTTGTAAAGTTGAATGGATTCTAGCTAGCTGGTTTCAGTTATCTGATGTTAACTCTTAGATGCTCCTTTACAATTTGAGATTTTGGGCACTCTAGGATGCTAGATGACAGTAATGAGAGAAATGTGGTACAATCGGTTTAAATTTTGAATTGTACAATGAGACACGCCAACCAGTAGCTGATTTGAAGCTTTGGCAACCAGACACAGCCTGCTAGCAGACCAGATAATGTCAGAAATGTAATGTGATGACCGGTACGACCCAGGGCTACAAACAAACTGATAAGAACATGATGCAGAATTTGGTGCTACACGTCACACATGTGAGCAGATCGCCCTTCAATACATTGTGACATTGCAAAATCAAACTGATATTGGTACAGGGTTTTTGACACCCATCTTGCACAGTGTCACATAAACTTAAAAAAATCTTTGTAGTCACAAAGTAAAATGGTGCCTTAAGGACAACATATTGGATGGAAATCAGCAGCTGTTCACAGCTGAGTGCAAAGTGTCTTCAGTGTGAACATTAAGACCAGTGTTTAGACAGCGAGTTTCTTTGATGCATCACAGATAGATTGGAAAGAAGGTACAAACAGAGGAGCTGAAGATTTTTGTCATTGCCAGTCCAGAAGTCAAAACTCGATGTGACGTTGTAGTTTGATAATGAGCTCTGTTATGCTATTAGCATTCATGGCATGCTTTGGAGGCACTTGCAGTCTACTTCTGACTGGTACCAGTGATGATGAATAGGGACACACGTACACACACACACACACACACACACACACAGTCTTGCTCAAATATATTTAAACACAGACATACAACTGCTGGGCTGCAGTCCAAACAAGACGGATAAATGTGAAACCCTAGTCGTCTCCTGCACCTCTTTGATGCGGTCGTGTAGGCTCAGACGCCGGTGTGAGGTAGTATGTTTGTCACAAAATCCTTCACCCATGCAGATCAAGGGCATTCGTTACACACTCAAACATTGCACATGTCTGCGGATGGGAGGATTATCTGTTCTCAATGGAAAAGGTCAGAGTTAGGGAGCAGCTCAGATCAATAGAAAGATGGGGTGGATCTTGAAAAGAGATACACAAAGAGGTTCAACAGTAACAGATTACTTTTGAAAGGATTAGAGTGACACACTTTTTTATTATTTCAGAGCAACACTTGTATCGGCATGTATCATATCAATCACAATCGCATGTTGTACCATCACATCAGCTAAAAAGGCCACATTTAATTAAATTAACTGAACATTACTTAACCAACACATTGTCATCAAGCTCTATGAATCCAAATATAAACCAAATATGCCATAATTTTTTTTAATCAGCTTTTGATTCTAATGCCACATAAAGATCAGACTTCACCTGATCAGACAGGTCCTTGGGCCTACACTGGTTCTGTATTTGCCTCAATCCCAAAACTTCAACATCTAATTACCCTAAACACATAAAATGAATCAAATTTTAAAAAACTGATTAAAGCCCAAGGCAATAAACCAGTTTAAACCAGCTCTAACCTGCCAGTTCCTGGCAGGTTCTTCCTGCTCGGCAGAGAACGCAGAGAACGCAGCCGGACCAGACAGCCAAGAGTCCTGCTGGTTCCAGACTTCCATTTCACCACTGTGCTCCTGTGAACACTCAAAGCTTGAGAAATTGTTTAAACTCTTGTCCTGATCCATGCCATCGCAGAGGTCTACAGAGAGCTCCTTGGACCTCTTGACATGGTTTTTCACCTGACATGCAGTGTGATTCATTTCACCATATATACTCAAATGTGTGCCTTTGTAAAATTTGTCCAATTGAATTCAGGTACTCAGTTAAAGCAAATACTAAAAAGTAAACATTGTGCCTCTTCAGGGCTAATTGCAGTGTACTGTTGGCATTAGGCTCAGTGCATCAGAAGTGCAGCACACAAACGTAGGCAACACCAAGTGAAACCATGCAAACCTATATGAAAGGTGGTTCACCCATTTCTTGTGCATTTTGATGGGTGAGGTAGGGAACGCAGCTCACCTGCTGTTCTAGAATCAGGCCCACAGGAAAGTGATCTGTGCTTTGAAACAAAGAGCACAGAGACCAGAAGGGGTCGATCCATTAGCAGGTTAATGCAGTGTGTATATCTGTAGGGAGGGATGGTGCGTGTTGTTGTGTGCTTCTCCGAGGCAGAATGTGAGGTTATGGGTGGGAGCCTTCTCCTCACTCTTAAAAAAAAAACAAAAAAAACCCCTCTTTTCTAGCACACCTTCGTCTGAGAGAATGGTGGAGATGCATCCCAGGAGAGCTGACCCCTCTCTGCCGGTGGGAACCTATTTGTCTACTCCACTCTTTCTCTGGCTGCCTCTGAAAGGAGGATGCTTTAACCTACGCTACACTAACTAGAGATCCTCTCGAGTTTCACCTTTTACCAGAGTCCCACGAGGATGCTCTCGGCTTTCTCAGGTTGAGGAAAACATGACAACCTTTTCTCAACAAAATGAGCAGGAAATAAAGGACTCTGACGTGTATTTAAAGGAAAATCTGTATTCATTAAGTATTCATTTACCTCTGTCAGGATAAAATTCAACACTGTGAATTTGACTGATGCACAGAAATGCATTCATATTTACGAATAGGCAAACTGAAGTCATAGCATTACTTAACAGAGTGTGGAAAAAATAAATCATCACACATAACTGGTGTTACTGGTTGCAATTGTTACTGGTCTGCAATTTCTTAAAACTACACAGCCAGTGTGCCCTTTCATCTAGCACTATTTGTTAGTGGGTTACATCATCAAAGTTAAATCTGTGGCCATACAGATGCCTACTGTCTGCACTGAATAATAAAAAAAAATGTTAGCCCTGAGCAAAACCAGGGATTAAATCCAACATTTCCATGATCCACCACAACTGACATAGTCACACAGTTTATGGAAATTTTGAATATAATTACATGGGTTTTTTTCAACACTAAGTGACCAAATCACAAAGTAATGTATGGAGTGCTGAGGTCACAATCGTGCAATCGTACATCTATAAGTTGATTAATGCATCATAGTGCACAGTAGCACACAGTGCAATGTGCACAATGTGTAAAACAATATCAGGCCTTATTTGGATTTACAGACATAAATTCAGATTTTTTTTAACACAACACTGACATGCCTGTGCATTGAAAGAGTTTCTTTTTAAAAGTCACGCTGTTTTTAGTAAAAATGAAATGTTCACAGCAAGCAGAAAGTTTGCAGTTTGAAACGATTCTTTAGGTTGTTGTTTTTTCTACCGACATTATAAGTACGTGCAATCAAACACAAGGTCACCAGTTTAACCAGTTAATGTTCCTGTGGACTCTTGGACATCTGTAACGACTGAACCCTGATCTGTAGTTACAATTTTGACAAGGTCTGTGTGAGCTGAAGCATTGCTATGCCATAATCTTCTGTTGCTGTACAATAAAATCTGGTTCAAATGTTTGTTTTAAGTTGCTGTAAATTAGCATGTATCTTTTTAGGACGTCTAAACTTCCAAACAGCAGAAGTTCCATGGCCTTCAACATTTTTTCTTATTCTGCTCACATTTCTTGCGGACATAACCACATACTGTTCCTAAACACACACACCTGCAGTTCTTCTTGTTTAAAAAAAAAAAAGAAAAGGGGGGAAACTAAAGAAGAGGACAATTGTCACCTTGTCCCCGGAGAGGTCCTCCAGTCATATCCCTGCCACAGACAGGAAGTCACACATAATGTTGGCCAAACGGAAAGATACCAGGGGTTCCCTAAAGGAAACCTGAGAGTGCAGGACACCGGATCACCGAGGGGGCCTGGGCCTCCCTCTGTATATCTGCACGTACAATAGAACCTGCCGCACTAAGTACTATTCACTTCAGGTAAGGGATATAGGGCCACCATGTATGGTGAATAAAGTAGGCAGGTAAGTATCCGCTGCTCTTTATTCAGAGGGGATTATGTAATGGTGGCACAAGGGGGAAAAAGGAGGTGATCACAAAAACACCAGTGTCACTTTCACTTGTGGGTGACATCACCGGACAGTGGACACCCTTAACTCTGCTGAGGGCTGCTGGTGGCCTCGTACAATGCGCTTAAATAAAAGGAGTGTATGATTTATAGGTCAGCTGTTCTTCCAGCCTACAGCACTATGGGTGCTGGAGCTCACAGTTATTCAGAGCTGATGGAGGGTTAGCTGCCTCACAGAGACCAGACAGAAACATCCAATGCTGAAAACTGACTGAGCCCAGCCAGCTACTGCGTGTGTTAGACTAATCAATGAAGTATCAAACTTTTACATAACATGATGCCTTTCATTGTTCATGTGCAGTTTCACAGACACTTTAAACCCAGGTCAAAAGCAGGATTTTCAAGCCAGGTCAGATAAAACATAAAAAACAAAATGGCCTGCATGAAAAAATGGCAAGGCAGGTATGTTTAATCTCTGAAGCAGTCTAATTCATTGACCTGACATTGTCCTGACATGCCGTGCAAACTGCACAGTTGTGACCATTTCTAAACTCTGTCCAGTCACTTCACTTTACCACAGGTGGACACCAGTAAAGGTCTTGATCAGTGGCTTCATGTAGTCCTACTTTTGCTTGCATTTGTTACAGAAATGGAAGTAGCAGCAGACTCTGGTGGAGGGGTCAAAGTTAAACGGTCATCAAGGCACCTTTCACATATCACACATGTTGATGCAGAAGAAGGGAGTTTTTCTCAAGTTGTGGTACTCATCAACATGGGGGGGGGGGGCTTCTCACAGCAGGGAGGTGATGACGAGGCCTGAGAGATGTGTATTCTGAAGACCCAGTTGAACCTGATTTCAGTCACGTCCCCTCTGAAAAGCTGCCCATTCACTTTTTGTTGAAAGATATTTGCCTTTTTAATGAATAAAAAAATCAATAATGCCGTCATCATTGCATTGCGTTTAGAATATAAGTGATTGTTATTTCCAAAATAATAAGTCACATTTCATTTATTTACTTAGGTTTCAGGAGGAAACCAAGCTGAGCAACGTGTTGGTGCAGCGTTAAAGCTGAAGCAGATCCTCCTGATCCGTCAACGTTTGCACGATCTTCGGCTATCGTTAGTAGCGATTAGCATGAGAAAGTTGTCGCCTGAATGATAAAAAGCAAAGCTTCAGTCTGCCAGCTGCCTTCAGTCAGGTTGTCTCCCATCACTTTTGTGTCAAACAAACGAGTCGATCGGCTTCACTTTGGTCTCTGAAGTGAAAGTTATCACGTCCGTCACTTCGAGACATTCCTGCATAGATGAAGAAATCAGATACGCGTCTGAGGGGAACTAATGAGGTTCTATCACACCTTCCTTTAAGGTAGCAGGAGGTATCAGTAGCTGCCATTGTCATTAACTGTCACTTAGAACCACAAAAAGTCCCTAATAACCCTGACCCACAACAGTGGTTTTACAAAAGTTCCCCGTAAAGTCAGACGATGACATGACTCCATTGCTAAACTTGATAAACCTGTCTAATAACGCCTAAAATGTTATATAAAAAGGTTAATGTCATGGACTACCCCTACCCATTCACCCCTTGGTTGTTTTCCCCTTTTATATTTTGTATAAATGCAATACAAATAAGAATATGACGAAGAATTTACAAATTAACTTTTAAATGTCAGAGTGAAAACAGATTTCTACTAAGTAATGTTAATTTATTTAAATATTTAATGTCATAATTAAGGGGTTCTGCATTTTCCTCTGTAATAATCCTCTTTTGAAAAAGTGTATGTGCTTGTCACTCTGTCAACCAATTAAACTTTTATGACACAATGTTATGACACAATGAAAACTAGCAAGAAAACAAACCAAACCAACCATTACTGCATTGGCGTTTTGAGTGATTTGTGAGACCTTTTTTAAATTTTCTGACTTGTCGAAACACTGTTTATCATGTTTGATCATGTTATCATTAATAACACACAGTGGCAGGCTCAGAGTCAATGCTTCTTCATAAACTTGGCCTTTTGCCTGAACAGTCAGCAGTGTGTTAACAGTTTCCTCACAAAACGGTAAGGGATGCAGGCCAGTTTGACCAGTATATGACTCACCTTTAGTAAATGGTGTAACTCCACTCCACTGGAACAACCTGTTGTTTCGTTATGTTACTATGCAATTACTGATGTTGCTGGTATTTCTCTGTCCATCCACACTGGCTGCTGACATGTCCAGACAAGTTCACCAGATCATATAACATACGAAATTATCCTGGAATGCACAGATTGATGATATTACCAACACAAAAATATCTCAACATGAATCTCCTTTAAATCAGAAGTGAAGGCCTGTGTATACAGAAGGATTATGCATACTGATGTGGATTCTGCTAGAACATGACTGCATGTTATAGGCTGACATGAGTTTAGTATCAGAAAGATGATGTTTGCTCAGAGATGCTGGACCTGAATGTCTTGCTGCTGCGCAATGATGGCAGGTTCTTGTTTTCACACTCACACGCGGTAATTCCACATCATGTGGATATAAGGATATAGACACTGAATATGGAGAAGGTGTTTTTGTCTGTTTATTCCAAGTTATCTGGCGTACTTTGTTTAGACTGTTTCTTCATTGTTTCTCCTTTCTGGTGAAGCACCACACACTGTTGCAATTCATTACTGAGAGGAGTGACTCGCTCCTTGTCCCTGCCAACAATCTCAAAAAGTCCCGTTACAAAAATCTTTTCTTTCCGCATTCTTCATTTCCCACAATGACTCATCTCTTTCACTGTGATCTTTCACTCTGAGCTTTCAAGGTCTGGTTGCTGCTGTATTTCCCTTTTATGTCTTAAGTCCAGTTTCTATATGTGGCTCAAAGGACCATAAATAGAGAATAAAAGAGAACTGTCAGGGGAGAATTGATCACAAGAACTGCTGATGAGTGAATTATCAGCCAGTTTGTCAGCACATATATGGTTATTCTTATTCTTTCATTCAGTATACAACCCGGTTGTTTGCAGTAAACCCAGCAGGAGCTCATATCTAAACAGCAGTCAGTACCTTTCAACAACAAAACCTTGTTTATTGTTTTGTTTTTAGTACTTATAGTGATGCATGGATGTCGCATACATACAAATGCATTGTCATTGACATCATGCTCTCCTAGCAGGTGGTGTGACCACACCTCTGTTGCCTGATGACTTCACATGGAACACCTTGTGCTGCTTGTCCCTCCTGTCCTGTTTCATCTTTGTTGATAGTCTGGTACTTAAGTCTCCCCTTTGCCAGGCTCTGTAGGGTGTGCTGATGATGTCACCTTTGACTGAAATGTTCACTTTCATATTTGTCTTATTTTTTCTGTGAATGGCCACACACACCTGACATCATCATTTAAAAATGTCTCCATTCTAGAGCTGGTAACAATTCCAAATTTTAGGTGATGAAAAGTTGTTGTTTTTTAGATTTTGTCTAATGAGAGCCGTATCTTATCAGTGAAGTTATTTGACTAAACTACTTTAAGTATTTCCTTGACAGGACAGAACCAGTAAACAGACTTCAGAGATCAAATATCTTGCTTCATCAGTGAATCCAATTTTAAGGAATTTTAATGTATATACACTATACCGTACTAAACTATATACTGTCTTCAATAAACCTTGCCAAAATCAGACCTCTCAAGATAATAAAATATCATATACATCCCTCGGTAAAAGAAACTGTTTACATTTTGAAAAAGTCATTAATCTGCCAGCGTTATACTCATCTATAAATGTTTACCTAACCAGGCTCCTGACTGCACAAGGGGACAACATATGGGCATTATTTCCCATATAACACAGAATTAATCACAATTTGGACAAGTTAAAACATAAATTGACTCTGAGCCATCAGTCATATACCCCCCATCTCTATACTTATTGCACCATAAATCTTTTACAAATCCGATTTATTAGGAAAAGCCCACAAAAGATAAACATTACAACTCATGTTATAAACTTGGCATTTTTGGCATCAAACTTTTTGGTGAATTGTTTAGATGTCTATCTCCATTCAAATTACCATTAAATAAAGATTCTTGTCTCAATCTGTCTCTCTTGTCTCGTCACTTTTTCTCTCCTCTTTCACTTTCTCTTGTAACTGTAAATCCCTTCCTCCCCTTCTTGTTTTTCTTAAGTCACTAGCTGGCTGTGTGCATGTTGGATTTGATTCAATATCCTGGAGTCAACAGGAGACTGGGATTGTGTTTATTCTTGTGGGGCCTCAGGTGATACAGCTGCTCTCAAAATTAACTGAGAGACCTTTTGACCTGTCTGATGCATCACATCACAAATCTGATGTCGTTGGATATGACTCAGGTGTGATTCCTTCCTCATTCCTTGTGGCTCTAAAATTACATAAAACTCATTTTCATATCTCTATTATTATTATTATTATTATTATTATAACACTGCATAGTTTTTCCATTGGATACTTTGGGATATCATTTTTATAATAAAATGTAAAAAAAAATTGTGATGTGACATGCACATGATTTCATAAATATTTCTCTGCAAATCACAATAAAATACAGGCCAAATGGTGCAACGAGTATCATAACACCAAGAATTTAAAGTAAAGTTCAGAGCGATGCTGGCTGTTCATGTCTTGCTTGTCGACTCATTAACTAACTAACCTAAAAGCTGCTCAAGTTATACATTAGCTACTTAACGGACTGGCTCAATTTAACAATACACCAGTTCCCACGATTAATAGGCAACAGTCAGTTTATTTGATCTTTAGGTGAGAAATATTTGTTCAGGCATATTCCCACCAAACGTTAACAGTGTTTTTTCCAGCCCAAGACACAAATTATATGTCCATAGTGGAAAATTCTGCACCTCGTGATTTATGTCCAACGCCAACATTCAGCACCTAAGCAGGAAGTAGTGCACCCTTCGAAAGGTCAAGGTGGAGAATGGGCATAGGTTGACCTGCAATTTTATGTTTTCCTTTTTATTAACTCTATTAACTTTATAAGCACTAAATAAAACCAAGTGTTTTAGTTGCCTATAGCCCTCACCATGCCCTAACCATGTAGGATATATGCCATAGTCATGATCTTTTCCATGCCTCACTCTAGCTGCAAACTTATATATTTCTCTTTAATTGAACACAATTCATCATCCAATGTTGGAGGTTTTTTGTAAGGTAATAGTTTTGTAAGACGTTTATCTGACAGGCAGAAGTCACCAGATTTTGTATTTTAATCTTTTAATGTTAGGATAGCCTTTCCTCCAAAGGCCCATACTAATTATGAATTTGCTATTTAGGTGCAAAACAATTATGTCATGAAATAGAAAACTGCCTGAGGCTTTGACTTGCTGGTCATGTGCGAGGGAAAAGGAGAGAAGATCAAGCTGCTGCATGATCAGATGTCCTCATCAAAAATCAGTTAATCAGTTTTTTTCTGCTATCTGTCACAGATGAACATGGGTGTACTGAGGACATATAAAAATCATGGCAGGCATATTTCAAGACATCTACTGAACACACACATGCACATGCACACACACACACACACACACGCAGATCTAGGAAATCCCCCATACAGCCGTAACTCTAATTGAAGCCTCATGCCAGCAATTGCTGCATTTGCTTTTATAGCCCAAATTCAGCAAATGATTTTAATGAGGGGGGGGGGGCAGAGTCTCAGCAATGGTAGCAGTTTAAAACTACTGTTTTAGTGGCCACTTGATTCAAAACAAATGTTTACACTCAGCTAATCCCTTAGCAGATGAAACCTATCAACACAGTAAAATACACGCAGTATACACACTTTAATTTAAACAAATTTTTCATGCACAGAGCAAATCTTTTGAATGATATTCTCTCCATAGCAATTTCTAAAACTTTGTAAGCCTGTTTTTTGCAGCATGTACACATTATACTCTTATTGCTATATTAAGACATATTTGGACATCTTTATTGCTGTCATGTCACAGAAAAAGAATTCAGAGCAACTGAAAATGTCCTTTGATACTTCATTGCCAATGTCTTTAAAGTCGGCCTGCCAAACCGACCTCAAAGAAACAAAATTGCTGTTTTGGGGAGGCTGGTGGAACATGAAGCACACTTGCCCCCAGGGTAGCTCCGTCTGGGGAGGGCTCCACTCTGGCTCCAGTGGTTTGCAGTTAGCTGGGGAGTCTTCAGACATCTGTGGTGAGCTGCATGTGATCAGTACCACTTTTTGTTTTAGTTTGAGTTCTCCATGTAATTGTGAATGAGGCTGAGTGATGCCAGTGTGACAGGAGTGATGCAGTGGAGTACTTTGTAGGTACTCTGTGTTTATTTATTTATTTGTTTATTTATTATCATTTGAAAAATATATCTATCGCAAATATATCATCAGCCGGTGTCATCAAGTTCAAACTCGTCTACTTGTCTCATCTACTTCAATGATTCCCTAAGTACATCCTTTGAATGGTGGTTTCCCCACGTATGACTTTGAACCCTGATGTAAATTTGTGGGTCAGGAAGCACTTCTTTTATACTTGTGCTTTGATTCTGTGAGAATGACTTGTTCAAAGAAGTTAGATAGCCTTTTAGATAACACAAAAATGTTCTTTAACTCCACCTACATTTTCTGTTTTATTAAAAGACTGCTTATTGGTGGGTAAATGTTTCATTGTGCGATCACTGATTTAGTTTTTTGCTTGCCCAATTGTGGGCAGAGGAAACCATGACACACAACATTGACGTATCACTTTTAAGGGGATGAATGTCAGAACAGTTACTTGATTACACATCTAGTACCCACATTATCATTCAACTGAAGTAGTGTTTCTGGCTACTTGATAAATGTAAACCACAACTAGTCATGCATTGCAATTATTTCTTCACAATAACCTTTTATCCTACTGCCCAGCACTTCTATGTTACTTGCCTGGAGTCTGGCTGTTGTTTGTCAAGAGGTTGTATCAGTGTGTTTCTAAAAATGTCAGATAGTTCCTTTACATTTCCCCCTCACCCTTCACCCTCCTTCCACTCTTAGCAGTCAACCGGTAGAAGGGTGTCAGAGGACTGGGTGCCTGTGACCCAGAGTGTTGGTTACTTATGTAATGACTGGGCCCTCCACAGCAAGTGGGAGGGGGGCAGTTGACCAAGAAGCAGCACTGTCAAGGTCAGTCTATAATTAGCAGCTTTTGGCAGGTCAAAGTCGAGAGAGGCTGCAGTCTAATTAGCTTTACATCACAGAGTAGGTGGAGGAAGGGAGGTGCGCTGAATATATGGATGGTTCCATTACAAACTGTGGTTACACGCATCACACACTAGCACAGACCAATACTTACAGCTACAGAAATGAATCAGCCATTGAAATTTGGCCTGATTTTGGTCTAAATTCACTGAATCATTTTATTTTTAATTGCTTTGGCACATCAGATAAATATAATATAATAGGCTTAAGTGTCATTACATTTCCAGGTTAGAAAAAATGTATAGACTAAGGACCTAACAGCTGAGCATGAAGAATAATAATTTTAAAAAACCTTGCCACAAACAAAGGTGTTATAATTATGCATAGTTTTTTAATAAATGCTTTCCCATACAGCTTCATATGTGGCACCCACTTTAAAGATAAGAAACGAGTTTGCTCATTAATTCATCTCACTGCGAGTCATCAGCTTGTTATCTGCAGACTGGGTCTGTTTATATAAAACTGTGACACTTTATTCTCTCACTACTGAGCATGGTCTTCCATTTTGATTGCACTGCTGTAAAGTGCAACTAGAAAAGGAGGGTTTCAGGTACTATTCAACCATCCAACAAGCACTTCTGATTAGGTATACGACCTCTCAAGAGTGTGGTGTTAAGGTGTTGTGGTGGTGGATAAAACTTCCCTGTAAGACAAAGAACCCAGGTTCAAGTTCCACCTCATGTCAATACATGGGTGAAATTTAAGCCTTTGCTTTTAACCTCAGTCGTAATCATAGTTTGTTTTACTCAAGCTAACAATTACACATAGCCAATAATACAATGCTACATCTAGTTTGTGCTATTGTCACATCATTTGTGGCCAAGGATGATAATCATCACATAATATGTGTTGTCAACATATAATCTGCATGTTGCAGTCTTTGCTCATTTCATCGCGAGAGCGGCCTTAACTTGTAAAAAATAAACAAAGACAAAAATAGGAGAAAAAAAACAGTTTTATCTCCCCTCTACCAGCATATCTGTCCTTGGCTCTCTCAACATATCTGTTACAAATAATCCTCTCTGACACGCTATCTTTCCACCCCACATCACCCTCCACCCCGTCTGGTAGTGATAGATGTTTTCTGGGCTTTTGCAGCAGAAGTAGTGCAGAAATAACAGCGCAGACAGAAGGTTTGTTTGGCTCGGTGCCCTAAAACTAGAACAGAGCTGTGAGTGTGATTACAACACCACAGCTCTGTGTGTGTGTGTGTGTGTGCGTGTGTGTGTAATGGGGGCTGATTGAAGGAACTGTCTTCTTAATGTTTGCTTGGAGCGACTGGATATCGGCCAGGTGCCTTTGAATTTAGGATTACTGGAGGGCATCCTGACACTTACTGGGAGCGTTTGTGTGTGTACATGTATTACTCATGCTTTATGCGGAGAGGGCGTAGGGACACAGCTTTGCACGCCTTGCATTGGTGTAATGTCTGTGTGCACACGTGTACATTTGTTGATAAGTCAAGCAGCAGTTGCAGAGATTGATGGAAGTTGTGATTTTGTTATGCTTGCATAATGAGGGATAACACTCATTTTGTGGTTAAAATGTATATAAAATATGTCAAATGATTATATTCAATAAAAGAACAAGTACAGAATTGTACTATAAAACATGAATTCAAGGTTTTTTACACATAGATTTTTTTTTTATGGCTCAGTGTGTTGCCAGCACCCAAAAAAACCCTTGTCCGAAAGCAGGTTTCATAATTTCAAAATCCTTAAATAATAGCTAAAAGTAAAATAAAACAAACATCATGGCTATTGTCATAAAGTATTACAAATAATTATTCAAGCTGCATAAAAGTTAACAATTTAAGAAACATTTTTATGTACTTTTTAAGTGATTTAAGTCATGTCCAGAGCTTGTGTCAACACCATAAGATTTTTCTAAAAGTGCAAAAAAACAGGCATTATTGTGGCCAACTCACACTTTAAGGACCCCTTTACCACTTCCTGTTTGATACACATGCCATGAGGCTCCAGCTCTGGTAAGTTAAGATTTTATATTTTTTTCCATCAATACCTCTATAAGAAAACATTCAGTGTCACAACCATAATGTGTCAACACCATAGTTGCTAAAAGTCAAGGTTTATTTGAGTTTTTTTGTAATAAAAGTTTTAAATAACTTCATTGTTGAGGCCATAAGCAGCTGGTGATAAACAAGATGGCTGCTGCCAAAAAACATGAGTTATGATGAAAATGTATTATTTTGTCAACTCCATAAGTCGTCAACTCCATAAGGATTTATGTCTTATGGAGTTGACCCTTTGCCTTATGGTGTTGACAAAATAATACATTTTTCATCATAACTCATGTTTTTTTGGCAGCAGCCATCTTGTTTATTATTAAAATTATGTAATTTCCCCCATTCCACTCAGTCTTATCAATTAACATTTTATTTTATTACTTATTATCTATTTAAGTGACATCTCTGCATATCAGTGTTGCATATCCTCATATATACTTCATATATATTGAAGATTATGTATCATTCTCATGCTGAAATCACAATGCCTATTATTAACATATATTCAAATATAAATATATATATATATATATATATATATAGTTCAGATGCCTCTAAAAGCCATTTTAATTAATTTACAGAAATATATTTTTTAAATGTTGACAAACTAGGCTATCAGTCCAAACCCAATTGGATTGTTTAGGTCTGATTTGTTTGTACATGATACAAAAGATTAAATTGTAGTTTGATACTGATTACTTATTATAAAATATTATTATTATTATTATTATTATTATTATTATTTATTAATATGCCTACTGCCTAGTTCCTGTTCTCAATGTATGATTACATGAAATAGTGTTTTATGTTGTTACATTTGAAATGTCAAGCTTCTGAAGTTCAGTGGCAATGTTCAATGAAGTTATCTCCATTTATGTTCTGATTTGTCAACACCATAATTGGTGTGTCAACTCCATAAGCGTTGTGTCAACTCCATAAGATGACTCTTTAAGTTTTTTTTTCTTTAAAAAGAGATTGTATTACATTGTTTCAAGTTGTTACAATAAAAACTCTACATTTCCTAATTAAATGTGTATTTTTTACATTGCTAAATATAATTGTTTGCTATAGAGATTTAAAACAAAATGTGTTTAGTCGCATGCCCTTGAATATAATCATTGAAAGCTTAATAAATTTAACTACTAAAAGTAATATTACTAGTATTACAACACAGACAGACGAACAGAGATTAATGCAACCTCCAAGAGTGAAAATTCCAGGACAAAGTTAATTCAGAACACATATTTTTTACATTTCTTTGTGTCTTATGGTGTTGACAAAATCTTGGACTTGCCCAGCAAACATGAAATATTTGTAAAAACTATTGATCTGGGAGATTGTTCTTAAACAGCAAAAGAAGGCCAAGACCTTGTGCAACCATAATATAAGGACATGTGTTGGAAATAAGGTGATTTTATTTTTGGAAAATTAAAACCCCTTTTGTCCCTTATCTGAAGAATGACTGTGTCTCACAACCACCATAAGTCAGTCTTGCAAACACAGAGGAGCTACAGCAACCTGGTCCTGGTCAAATGCCTCACATTTTATAAACAAATATTGCAGCTAAATATATTTATCAAAAAAATAACCAAACAAATAAAGCATGTTCCCCCATCTGCGTATCAAACACATGTTGTGTCAGAGGAAGAATTTAGTCTCTCCTGGGCTGCATCGCTACGTGTTATGACAGGCTGGATTCATGGAGCTGAAATGAGACAACACTGAGATTACAACTGTGTGGGGGGATTCAAAAAAAGATGCTGATTCCAAGGGGGAAAAGCAGCCAGTTTGCACCAGGAAGCACAGTTCATAGACAGAATATATAAACAAACTGAAACTGTAATAAAATAGTTGGAGAAACTGGTGTGACTACACTGAAAATGTTTGAGTGGGATGAAGGCATGAATGCTGTCATGTTTTCATCCCACTCATGTTTTTTTGTGCTATACCTTAAGCTTCAAGAACTTTTTCCTGCCTTTACTCAAAAAAAAGGGCTGGAAGAAGAGATCTGGGTTTTTTTCATTTTGTGAATGTCGCCTCAAGGTGAAGACTTTTTATCTAAGGTGTCAAACTCAGCATGTCACACTTAACTTGAATTAAGGACATTAACCAGATCAACAACTTCCATGGATTCGGACATTCTGGAGATAACTCACCATCCTTACCAAAACCAACTTCTTTTTGACCTTGCTCCAAAACCATGTTGTTTAAAAAAAATGAATGCTGGTTCCTCAAACTCACTTGTGTATGTGTTGAAATAGGGATTAGTAATACAATAGTTCTTGATGCCATCTGACTCAGTTAAAGTAGAATTGTAATTGCAGCACTGGTCACATATGGCACCAACCACACTGTGTCTACAGAGTGTCTAGCCGACCTTTTCTAAGAGGAGTGTGTCCCATTTTACTCTAGCAATGGGTTGAGTCAGAACCATGTGGTACAAAGAAGGCAAGAGACTTTAGAGATGTTTATAGGCTTCACGGTGACATTTTGAGGGGATTTTCCTCCAAGCAACTGAATAAATCAACAACTTCAACAATGATATCTTTTGAATGGTAATATATTTCATTGTTAGGAGATCCCAGAGGACAGGAAGCAGTGGTCTGGTGCACCCAGGTGCTTACAGGAGCCACTGGTTTATTGAAGGCTACTCATTAGCCTAGTTCTAATCACTTGGCTGGGTTTGCCCTCAGCTGGGGGCTGTATGCCTGTATATGTGAATTTGCAGACTATGGAACAGTGGCTGCCCCGTGGGTAGGGGTCTGCCCACCCGCGGTCGTCTAAGTGTTGCTATTTAGGGGTCTCCTGTCTGCTTTGGGAGGTTATTACTGTGGAAGTGGGGTCGGACCAAAGTCGGGGGCCGCGTTTGCCAGATAATTGAGGTCCTTGTTGGGGTAGTCACATTTTACAGAGCATAGGTTTTAAATTGCAGACCCCTGACTAGGGTTTTTTCAGTTTGGTAGAAAGGAGACTGTGATTGTAATTATTTGATAGTCCACTCATTTGCCTGACTTACAATCCTCAATGGAGTTGTATACCTCTGATCCACAGCTGCTCTGGAGCACAGTGTCTCATTTGTTTTCACTGTCGTCTGGGGTCATGACATTATTAATGATGCTTGCTAGCATTTAAGTGACATGGGTTGTATTATAGATTTGATGTGTTGAGAAGAAAAGGGTTCCTCTGTGTATTGAAACAGCTCTAATGAATAAAAAACTTGCTCACTGCTTAATTGCACCACAATTTCAGTTAAGAGTGTGCTCATTTACACAATTAAAAGCTAAATGCTGCTGTAATTGTCTGCAGTGTTTGGCAGTAATGACAGTTTTTTTTTTCAGAAAATAGAACAAATGACCTTAGCTCATAAATGGAGTGTTAACAAGCAGACTGGGCTCACAAAGTGATGACAGAGATCATATTCACATATCAAAATCAAATACAGCCACTAACTGTTTACCACATCTATTTCTAATGCTACAAACGTGTATTTCTTCTTGTAATAATGAAATGATGGAAGGACTTTGTTTGAAGGAAGGAAAGAGCCACGACTGAGCCCACATGCAGCCAGAATCTGTCGACATGAGGATGAAAATCTGATTCCTGGAAACTCTATTTACAATACAAAATTTACAATTTTATTTACAATGTTCTCAATTGGCTAACTAACATTAGCCATCTAAGAACATGTTGTCATGAGCCAAGTTCAAGGTTGTGTGAACCCCACAGCTCCAGTGTAAGGGCGGCACTTGCTGTAGCCTGTGCATTCACCATGGTTGATGCTAAGCTAGCTGTTGATGGTCGGTAAACACTTTTAAAATGTAAGATGGCTACTAGTTAAATCACAATGTCTTGTTCTCTATTTCCACATGTTAAACACAGAATATGTGACCTGTGTTTTAAGGCTTTGAAGTTGTTTCAAAACACCCTGGATGCAGCTGTGTGAATAACTAATTACTTCTGCTGTTTAGTAATTATATTAAGTTATATCATGACTTTTTCAATCAGTATAATGTGCAGTAATCATATTATTCATGTAAGTTGCCCAACCCTGGTTGTCGCTTCTATAGGCGGCTCTATTGCTCAGGCCAGATCGCTCAGCCTATCAAAATAAAGCCCTGACACTCCCAGGAGAGCCTCTTGTGGCTACTGCTTGGGTATTTTAAGGTCCTAAAAGCCCCGTTGAGCTCAGGTAAAAGGGCTGTTGACATGGTTATTCTCAGCCACCAGGTGTTTATCAAGTGTAAATATCCATTTGTGTGTCCCATGTGATTCTGTGTGCGGCCGAAGTCAGCTTTTGGGTTTGTGTGTTTACATTGTGTGCGTGTGCCACATACTTGCCTGTGTGTATTCACGCTGCATCGTACGCAGCTCATGCACTCATTTCACCAGTCTTCTCAAAATAGCCCTGGCCCCCAGTGTGATTGTGTGTTTATGTGTGACGGACACTTCTGAAAGCGGGGGGGTGAAGCTTGCCTGGCAGCTCGAGCTGTCTCACAGCCAAACCTCCAGCTCAGTGTGTGGTTAGCCTGCACGACTATACTTAGTGTAGCAAACCTTGTGTGTGTGTGTGTGTGTGTGTGGTGTGGGGTCTGCCAGATAGAGACAAGGGGATGCCTGTGTCCAGCCCTAACTATTAATTCTCTTGGGGTGGGGGCGGCGGCTAACGGTTAAAGTTAACCACAGCTAAATTGAGCTGTTTGTAAGTCGAGGCCTAGAGTGTATTAATGGAAGATATGTGTGTTAAACTGTCAGCTTAGTTCAAAACTACATTGAAGTAGTTCAGTCTCTTTTTTGTGTGTGTGTGTGTGTGTGTGTGTGTGTGTGTGTGTGTGTGTGTGTGTGTGTGTGTTTGAGAGAGAGAGAGGCTAGAATAGGAATGCACTGTGTGTTTGTATTTGGGCCCATATTTACAGCCCACTGGGGCACAGTGAAGTGAATATGGGACTAAGAGACTTATGAAAAAAGCTTTAAAAGAAATAAACACTGCAGCATAAGATGAATGAGGGATTAAAAAATGTTGACAGCACTCAAAGCTACTCATTCTGTTACCAACTGTATATGTGTTTTGCTACAGCATCAAAGGCAATTTACTGACATCCTCTCACTTGGCTCTGATGATACCAGCCCTCTGCTCAGCATACATATTATGTAATGAAAGCAGAAACTTTAGATTGTACATATGCTCTCAAACATTGAAGGAACAACAGGATGAATGCCGCCCACTGAAACTCAGAGATTCACAATTTGCATTTGCACGTTAAATAGCACAAAGTGGGGAAGCTGAGAAAGGTTCACATTTGTGCAAATGTCCACTGAGCTTGTATTGATGTCCTGCAACTGAAACTGACCTCATGTTATTTGTTGTTGGATGAGGCCTGAATGAGATAATATAAACGCAATATACGAATGCATGCAGATCTAGGCATTATGAAGACACTTTATCTGAACCTGTAGCTGTGGGCTTAATTATTAGCTTCCTTTCCAAAAGAAGCTTAAATGTATTTAAATCCCTGAACTTGAATTTCTGCAAAGGCTTTCTGAAGCTTTGACTACAACCACAGGTTACCTGATGCTTCCTGATACTTGCACCTTAAACACACAAAAAAATCATCTGTAAGACACATGAGAGGTGAGATGAAAATCAGGGGAGACAGGATGATAACAGGAGTTAAGTAGTACAGAGAAAAGAGAGAGTAAGGAGGGTGAGATTAAAGAATGACAAGAGATAAGGGAAGAATAGGAGAAAATTATTACATGAGGAGAATATTTTTATTACTCACTTTCACAAAGAAAATTCTGGGTTATTTCTTGGCAATGGTTTAGAGCTTTACGATTACAGCTGGGGTTACATTCAGGTCTAGTTTTAAGGCTTTGGCACTGGACTGTAGGCTCAGATTTAGAAATAAGACTTCAGTTCATTTAAGAGTCTTGGGTTAAGGAAATATAATTTGACTCCAAAATAAATCTTTAGTACTCACAAAGAGGAGCAAGTGTGTGTGTATGAGGACAATGGCTGTTGCCTGCGTGCCTTCACTAAGGTACAAAATGTTCTGGATCAGGAGGGCTGGCACCAGACCAAGTCTCTGGACTGGACTAACCTCAGCCTTACTGCTCCGTAACTCTTCAGGCTGGCTCGCATTAACTCACAGCCAGAGCTTAACCCCCCCTGTAGTGGTACACAAACACGCATACACTGTTGTGCTGATTCAACCACATTTTTTTTCTGTCATTCTTTTCGATGACATACACCCCCAGAGTTAAGAAACTCATCAAATTTTCTACTTTTCTGTTCTTGTGAAGAAGCTTTACTGAGTCTGGCAGCTGAGACCAACACACACTTTTTCTATCACACACCCTTTCTAAAATATTGTTATTATCTTTTCTTTCTGGAAGATTTCCTCTTAAATGCTCATCTGTTTGGTTTCAGGAATGCTCTTGGGACATTATGGCTCTGACCTTTGACCCCTTTATTATTGGTACCCTGTAGCGCTGCTGATGTAGGGAACGAAGCTTGCATTGCCTGGCCTTTGGCTGCTGTTCTTCTATACTCTTGACAAATCTGATTTAACCAACCTATCTTAAAAGGTAAAATATATACGTAAAAGGTATTCTCCACAAAGCATATTTTGTAATGTCTGTCTTTGTGATTTTAATGCATTCCCTGATGATACACACTGTTTTCCACCATCCTGACTAGTGAATCAGCGCTTCTCCTGTGTCCTGGCACCTCCTGGTCTACACTTTAGGCTCTGGTTATTTCACAACACTTGGAAGTGCTATAAAATTAAAACGAGATGTTTTTTTAGAGACTCGTTTGGCATCTCAAGAAGATTTGCGACTCTCCTTCCAACGCACCATGGAGGGTCGACGGGAACAGGGGAGCTCTTGTGGAGCTGCCCAGGGATCCCTAATAATCACCCATTTCACACTGGTGGAAATTGGGGGTGATCATTTTATAACTTTATGATTGCCAGCCCAAGCTGTGGAATTCGTCAATGTTCCTCTTGTTTCAGGCAGAAAAGAGAGAGAGAGAGACAGAGCGAGAGAGGGCAGGGTTTGACTTCAGTTGATGGATGTTGAGGTCTGGAGGCTGGAGGACCCTGTGGTCCAAGTAATGCCCCTAGCCTTCCTCAGTTGCCTTTAAACTTAAATAGTGCAAATGGGCTTGGTGCATTCTTTGGGCTGAACAAGTTATGCTCACAGGAAGCCAAAGAGCCTCCCGCCTCCATATGGTTCCTACTTATTGTCTCAACCGGCAGGAAAGCCCTGATTTTCACCACTACCATGTTTTCACTTCATCTGCAGCTTTCCTCTTGCAGCCGCTGGGGTGAGCGGTGGTGTGGTGTGGGCATGGAGGTGGTTTGATGATTGTTTGTGTGCGACTGGTTTTGTCCGGGTGTGTGTCCCTCGGTCATGTCTGAATGTTGTGTTGCCCTCTGGTTTAATAAGTGTTATGCTGGAGATTTCATTCAATCAAAACATTTCAAATGTAATTCAAAACAGAAGCTTGCAGCATGCTCTGTGTGTGTGTGTGTGTGTGTGTGTGTGTGTGTGTGTGTGTGAGTGGTGTGTACTTTATATACGTTATAAGAAAGAGATTATTGAACGCTGAAGCAGAAAGTGTTTTTCTTTATGAGAAGAATCTAAGCACTAGCAGGGACTCCTGATGACTGATGATTAAGTCAATACACTAAATTACATATTCAGGGATAGCTGAAATACATACATGAACATTGTATTTTATCAAAGCAAAGTCAGCAAATTCAAAAACGTAGCACATAAGGCGGAGGAGGTGGAGTAAGAGGAGGAGGAGGAGAAGGAAGTGTAGGTGGTGGTAACTGCAGCCGCAACAGCACTGACATGAGGTTATCAGCAGAGCGAATGTGATTGGCTCTTACTATTTACGTGATAGTCACATAATGAGCCTGACAGCTGATGCAATGCTCCTTTTAGATTTCTAAAGGTGGTGCTCTGTTTTTTGTCAGTTTATTTTAAACAACTCTTGTCAGCGCTGTCAGAGATGGAGACACATTTCTGTACATCCATGCATATGACCAGATAATATCAGATGACAGGTGTTTAAAACAGGGAATGTAAGTTTTCAAAGCTTAAATCACTACCTGTCATAGTGATTGTCAGTTTAGTGAAGACAGATGTTTCTTAAATTGTCAAAATTACAGCTTTAATTAATCAGTGGTTTTGAAAGCAAAATACCAAAACGGTGTATTTTCTTTCTAGTCATGAGGCAAACATCTCATTATTTCGTCTCTGAAGGGGCTTGTAATGTTGAGAGCAGTAAATCGCTTTAATGAGGTCGCAAAAACATCAGGACAAGAAGAGTGAGAAAACAAATTCGTAATCTCATCCATATCCTAGTGCTGTCTAGTTTTTAGCACTAACAGAGATCAGAGGTCCCACAGACTTTTTTCAGATGGAAAAACTGTAAATGTTTACCATTATGGCTCTCTGCCTGTACTCACCAACCACTGCAGCCAGGTGGGATGCAAGCCTCCATAGACTCTCTCGTGTCGACGCAGCGCTGTTTCAGCCTGCTGTGCAGCACCAGGCTGCAGTGGAATTTTCATTATTTTCAAAGAGGCTGCTCCTTCTTGGGTGGTCCGCTCCATGTGTTGGCCCCCAGAAGTGTAAATATGTGAATTTGAGTGTGTGTGTGTGTGCGCGCGTTGGTGAGTTTGCGTCTTGTTGCTTGCACATTTTGTGAATAAATTTTGTGCATGTGGCTTTGCAAGGGTACGTTTTATGCCCCAAACTGCACAAGTCACAGATTCTGGTCCCATGTAATTAAGCATGGCTGCATTTTAGCAGGGTGATAATCTAACGTGGGCAGCAGCCATGTGGTTAGAACACAGCTAAACACAGCTGTTGTCCACTGCTAGATGTGATACAGATATAGAGAATTAACTCAATTAACAAAAAGCAGTCGATGGAAAAATCACCTGATTCTGCCTGCTGACTAAAATCAGATTAAACTATTATCTGTTTGCATACCCTAAACACACTGTATAAACAGTACTGAGCCCTTCCACATAGGCTTCAGCAGATAATTATCCCCTTCTAAAAGTGACATTTTGAGGCTGTTGGCTGATTCCTAAAACAGAGCTTGTAGTTCAGGATACAGATTTGAGAACAATATACATATAAAAAAATCTGGCTTTACAGTGACAATGAACAGATTAGAGTTGGTTTAATGCCTAATTCCCTGCATGTGCAATCAGTTGTTCATTCAAATTTTACAATAATAAAAGAATAATGAGGGCATATTAGCTTGAGTTTCAACAGACTTTTTCTTTCAAGGAAGTTCATATTTACCCTGAACTAAAATGAAATTATATGATTCTTTTCATTAAAAGTCACTGGAAATAATTATTAAGGAAATGGGGACAAGCAAAATAGAGTAAATTAAATAGGTTTCTTCTTGCTTCTTGTTGCATTTAGGCTAAACAATGCTCCAAAGTATCCTACCTTCTACCATGGCACATTGCATGTGCAGTTGCACTTTTTGTTCATGGTGCTGTGCAGACAATGTTTGAACAGAGGTGAATGTTCTTTGCCAGTTGTGTGCACAGTACTGACAGAGCCTTGGCTGCAGAGGTATTGTTAAATAAGAGAAAATTGTCCAGGGTTTCTTTTGCGTACATGTTGTGCAAAAAAACAAAAAAGTGGCGCATTTATTAACCTTTTCCTTGATTTTGGCCTTAAGGTTTTTTGCCCAACAAACAAACCCTGTTTGTGGAAAATGCTTTTGCTAAATGCATGTGCGTGCACCACAACTTGATTCAGAACTACTACCAAAAACTGAAATATTTGTGGTTGTATGAGACAGGGAGAGAAGCCCGCTTAGAAATTTGATTCTTTTCCTCCAAAATGATTTTTCCATTGTTTTTGCCAATTCCACATTACTGGGAAAACAGCCAAGCCATGAGCCAAAAAAGCCAAAGCTGCACATGTTTTGGTTTGCACCAGCTGTTTGTGCCATCACACATACCATGATCTCAGTGTTAATCTAGAATACTAATCACACAGAAAAAGCGGAACCAATTTTCTTGTCACGTCTTGCCGTACTGCCACTTTACCGAAAAATACTGCACATTCAACCTGAGGTATATGTTTGTCCCATTCTTCATGCAAAGAGATATATCCAGTGCAGATATTGTCATGTTTTTAAGTATAAATACTGCACAAAAATAGACCAGTGTTTCTTGTTCCAAAAAGCAGTCATAGTTACGTCTAAGTCTACAAAAGCTTGTTATGAGAGTGGTTATGCTAACTAGTTTCCTATGTGCCTTACCACAGAACTGATTATAGTGCTTCTCCATCTTCACTTGACTTCAGACTCTGGTTGTCCATTAGACTGAAATGGAGTGGAAACGTGATGTCATTACACCTCCATCTTACATTGTCTCTCATACAGATGATGTGTAATGTGGTGACAGTTTGGTTGGTTGGCTTCCTCAGCTGATAAATGAAACAGCACAGGAAGGACAAAACCAGCACAGTTGGTAGTGACTCCTCGATTACTTGTATCCAGAAGAAGCTACAACCCATTGCCTCAGTCTCCAAAGTATCAAGTCACTCAATTGGAAGTGTACAAATAATTATTTAGGCCAAGACTTTGGCAAGCAGACATCACCAGTGTATCTCTATTTAGCCTAAGCCCATGAAGATGGCCATTAGGACAGGATCATGCTGGTGTTGATGGTGGAGGAAAACCCACAAGTGAAAGTTTCAGCCTCTCAGCTGGGCTCATGGATGTGATGGGGGTATTGCAGTGATGTTTGAAGAACAGCATCCAAAGAACAAGCTTCATTAAGGAAACTGTGTGGGGGAAATGGAAGTGACAGAGGAAGTTAGAGCAGGAAGAACTGACAGAAATTCACTGGTAGAGGAATAAAGGCAAACTTTCACTAAAGCTCCATTCTTTAAAAATTAGCTAGAAACCAAAGACACAGATATTAATTGGATAAAACGGTACACATGAGTAGCCAAACTCTTGGATTTTATTTGGCTGAGGGTGCATGTTTCTGTCCACTACCTTTTTAATGTTGCAGTCTTTGACACCAGCAAATTAGGTCCAGTGTTTTTAACTAAATACATAAGATTTAGCACAAAGGCATTGACCTAGAAAGAGCTTACTCTCAGCCTCCTGCAGCCAAAGGAATGTAATGCAACATGAGAAAGAGAGGGATATATGGACGGCACAACTACAGATCGGCTATGGAGAGACTGGTGTGAAGGGGGAGAGGCTGCAAGAAAGGCAGCAACTATTTTATGAGAAAGTTGAGCATGCAAAGTGGAACAGAGTCCAAGAGACCGAAGGAGTCTGAAGCCTGCAGAAACAGGCACAGGGAGACAACACACACTAACAGATGTGCGGGCTGAGTCAGCGAAGGTGATGATTTACTGTATTTAAAGGAAACATGTAGTGTGCACTTTGTAGGTTCTTGGAAAACGTTGCATTTTTTAATGAGTGCAACTACAGAAGTGGACATTTGTATGTGTGTGTGTGTATGTCAGTCTGAGTAAGTTTGTCCTTGTTTGTGTGAACATGCCAACATTTCTCTTCCCCACTGGCAGGAACAATAGCCTGCGGTTGAAGTCCTGAGGTGCAGCCAAAGCCGAGAACAATGCAAGGGGCGTCGCGTGCCTCAGCAGGAGGCGGTTCGTGCCCGGGCCCTCGTTGCGGGGGGGTGGCGGGGGACGTCGAGAGACACGACTAGAACCAGGTGAAATGCCTGGCATGCCACAGTCCCGTCTGGCTTCCTGCAATGGAAAAACAGTCTAAAAGAAAGAGTGAAAGTGAGGGATTATATTCACCATCCAGAATGTCGGGCTAGGGGAGGACGTAGATGAGCCAGGTTGTGATTGGACCCGAACTGCCGGCATTCACTGACCAAGGAATCTTGTTCAACTTAACTTCTCCACAGGCGATGGAGGGGCGGGGGCAAGAGGCCAAGACCAGAGCACCATTTATGTGGATACTATAGTATACAGTATACACATCTCCACATACATCTGCTGAATGTGTTTCAGACAGGGACGCATATAGAAATCAGTCATTTAGAGTAAATGGTTAAATGATTAGATTTGGCAGAAAGAGGCTCTGGTCCTTGTGGGAGTCCAGCAAGAATGTGAGCAGGAACATGTAATTCTGCTCGAGAGCTAATCCCCCAAAATAAACATACACCAGCATAAATCTTGATTAAATCAACAACAAGAAAAGCAGCACATGAGGAGGAGGAGGAGGCCACCGAGAGAATTCATAATCAAAAAAAGTGTGAGGTTATAATGTCCGTGCTGTACACCTGCATGAATATGATTGGATGCGACTAACAGATGATACCGATCAACCACTACAAGCATTGTTTCATTACTGTGCTTCAACCGACACTTTGCTTCATCCCAGTACATTTGATTTTATTTGTGCTCAGGAAAAAGAGTGGATAGCCAGGATCTTGAACATACAGTAAAAAGAAGACAAGGCTACTGGAAAGACATTGAAGCTGTGTTGCCTGTCAACCCAACACCTGCGTTCCACCAGTACATGCATACATTAAAAGCATTTAAAGTTGTTGATGAAAACACTGATTCCCATTTTAGATGGAAATCAATGAAAACATCAAATTAGTGATACTCCAGGGCAAGTCCAGGCTTGTCCACTCCATAGTCTGTCAAGTAAAGTCAACGTTTTTACAGCCTTAAATCACAAATCACAAGTTTGTCTCAGGACTTTTCAATGTTTGACGCCCCTTTATTTTGTTGTTGGTGGAAAAGCTCAGATGTACGCACCAGTGAGAAGGATTAATAGCAAACTTACAATATGGAGAAACAGAATAACAATTATGGGTAGATTACATTACCCATACATTATTTCCATGTTTGACTGCTCTCATTTCTTCCTGTGTATCTCATTACTTACCTCATTGCAGTCTCCAACTCTGACCTTCACTCAAACCTCGGTTGTTCTCTCCTCTCTCTATCTAGTTTTTCTGTGCCTCTCACCCCCTCTTCTAATTTCAGTGCTTCATCGTCACAGGGGGAGAAAGAAACACCAATTTTACTGCTCTCTTGTTTCCCTGTAAACTTTAATGTATATTGCCAAACAACCGTGTGTTGTTAACCCACACACACACACACATACGAACATTATGCCGCCCAGCCCCCGACCACCACTTTGCTGATTTGACACGAAAAAGTCGGAGAGGCTGAATGAAAACAAGCCAGGACACATCGCTGCGCTCACTTTTCCTTTTTGGCTCAGGCTCATGTCCCAGATCTCTCAATCATTCACACCGGAGGGGGGAGGATGTGGATGGATTTAGGAAAAGAAAATATCAGCGATCATTTTGCAAGACATCTTTCACAGTTTCCATCAGAGATAAAAAAGTAAATCCTGAACACAAACAGTTTTATGTAAGTCCTGCTCCTTTCTTTCCTTTTGTGCTTTCTCACTCTCGCTTTCTCTTTCTCTCTGTATCACTCCCCACCATCCTTCCCTAAGGTGTGAATTTGATTAAAACCACATGTGCTGCATCGGCCTTGGGGCGTAGCCAGCGTTTTATTTTATATAATTTTTAATTCATCGTCCCTGCAGAGCAGGAAAGAACAGGATGCCAAAAACACCTGGAACCACTCGGAGAGTTATAAGATAGACAAGTTGTTCTTTCAGTGCCAGTGTGTGTGTGTGTGTGTGTGTGTGTGTGTCTCCCTCCTCTTCCATCTCAACTGTCCTGTGTACATGCTTTTAAGTTAAAGTCCTCTCCACTCCAAAATCCACTCATTTCATACACTGATAAATTACCATCCCTTTTTGGCAGGTGTGTCATTTTAAATTCTAAAGTTTCATACTACCCAGGTAATTTTTTAAAACCTTCTTCTTTTATAATTATGACCATTGTTCCTGAATTACACTGTAGTTATCATGTTAATTACTGCGCTGTGAGAACGTGGTGAAAAGAAGTCAGACGGAGCAAAAAACATAAACAGAGGCTCATACACACAAAAACCATCAATACCAATATCCTTGAAAATATATTTAAATATACACAGTATATATGTACAGTTTCCACACAGCTCTTACCCAAAATAACATTTGTAGTGATGATGCACTTTCAGACCTTCACTCAAACCTCGGTTGTTCTGCACATTGACTGAGGTTGCTCTGTGCAGCCGTGGATGTGGAAATATGATGTTTCTTAGAATAACAGGTGTCTACAGGTGGGATTTTAGGGTCTGCTTTAAAGGACTTTCAGGGCCAGTCATAAACCCCCATAAAGAAGATGCAGACTGGTTTCACAGAACTGCTTTTCCATCACAAAGTGTTCCATGAAAGGGTTTTTTTAAGTGACCAGTGGTAGATTTGAATTTCAAAAGGAAGACGCCAAATTATTGACTTGCAAGTAAAAAGAAAAAATCTATTTGTTCATTTGAATCACAAATTTGTGAGTCAAATTAATCGGCAAGTTATTTGCACCCTCTTTTTGAACCAGAGCCACTGATTTTATCCAAAAGCCTCCTTTTCCCACTGGAGGTTGACAGACCAATCTTGGCGCAGCTCGTAAAAGGTGTTTTGGGACGTGTTTAGCCCTTCTGTCTCAGCGTCCCTGCGTCCTCTCCTTTATGTCAAATCTCATTTAATCACTGTTATTGATTGCTCTTAATCACTGCTATTGGTTTCATCTCATTTGGCGACCACCTCTGCAAATACTAATGATACGCCCAGAGCCATCTGTTCAGAGTGTGAGGCAGATCTGGTTATCAGCCATGTGGCACCTATTCCCAGCGGACGTGCCCACACGATGCTCAGTCGACCTGCTCGCCCAGTACGGAGCTGCCCCTCCCCACCAGCTCATTGCTGTGTTTCCTACAGGACACTTGTTAGGGTGTATGTTGTGTGGGTGACTGCATTTGGATGGAAGTTCAGGGGAAGGGTGGGCAGGTGTTCATGTCTTGATTTTTACCCTTAAAAAACATGAATCTATGTGAGTGTTTTTCTTAGTTTGGAAGAAATTCACCACTTTTACAATGTGTGTTTTAGGTTTGCAATAATCTGAGATCAATGAATAAAACTGTCCCTCTACACAGCTTGTGTTGGGGGAAAGAAATCCCCATTCTGCTCACTACTAATGGCTTTTATAACTGATAGTTTCCTACAGATGTTTTAAAATTGGATTTTGATGTCTTAGTCTGTCATTGGCCTTTTTCTGACAAAGCATCAATGTGAAGCAGTAAAACACATTGACAAAACACAGAAGGAGGGATGGGGGGTGTAGCGTGCATCCAAACCCCAGGGTTTTCCTCAAACAACTTTCCACAATAGAGACAAAACCGACAAACAAAAACAAAGTGTGTTGACGAGCAACTGAATTGTCACTGAGGTACGGAGCTCTGGTTGAGGACACTGGACTGATAATGGGCGCTCTGTACTGGGCCTGCAGTTTTACAGCCAGAGGAGAAGGCCTTTTACTGTATGGTAACTCAGCGCCAACAGATGTGTTTACACAACCTTTATTACCTGTCATTAATGAGCTGTCAGCATGTGTGTGTGGAAACAATTGAAGGTTTGCCTCTGAGACATATGTGCAGGAGCTGTGACTAAGAGGTGATTTAAATAAATGGATTCAATCTAAAAAAAAAAAAGAAAAGTGAGAAAAAATATTTAAGAGCCCCTCAAGCAAAAAACTTTTAGTAAGATAACCTTGCGTGCTTTCTTGCCTTATCTTAATGTAGCTTTATAAAAAGAATTTTATGAATTCCATGTCTGTGCATGGTCAAGGACGTGTTTAGTCTGGCAATAGCTTGGCACACACACTGGAAGCAGTCATGAGAGCGTTTAAAGTCAGGAAATTATGTGAAGGAGGCTGGGGTTTGGGAGGCTGGGAAAAACTGAGTAACAAGTAATCCAAGTAATTACAGATCCTGTTAAGTACAAGTAAAGTAATGTGTTTACTTAACTCTAATACGAGTTGTAGGGTGATATTTTTCCTTGTATGACTGTGTAAACATTGAAAACTTCAGAAATTTCAGGAGAATTAAAAATGAGTAGCCACAACCCATAACTTTCCAAATGCTCTTTGCATTATTTTTGTGATTTGAACATTCATTTTGAGCTGTGTTTTGTTTCGTAGGATGCATGTTAGTTTCATTCTTGCGATAAACATATTTGTTGCAAGCACTTTGCAAAACACTCAGTTGTTCCCTTTTTTCGACAAATTCAGCATGTTGCAACAGGATTTGGCTATGAAAAACATGTTTTGACGTGTGTATGGTTTATTTTGCTCACATGCAAAGATGGTGGATGGTTTACATGTCAAACCCTTGTCGGGTGTGGGTGCCAGACAAAGGCAGCATGCAAAGAAAAAGGAAATATTTATGACATAAACAATGCAAGAGTCAACAAGTTGACCCTGTAAAACTGTAACCTGTTGCTCTTACATATTGGTATTTGTACAGATTAAACAAGGTGTAATTAGTGAGCTGCAGTGGTGTTGAAAAGCACATAATGCTAAGCTGGCTACTGGCCCTTATCTTATATTTACTGGACAGACATGAAGGGTACAGATCTTCTTATCTAACTCTGTCCAGTCAAGTAGATAAGCACATTTCCCAAAGTGTCAAACTATTCCTCAAAAAGTAGTAGGAAAATTAGGTAGGGAAGGAAGGTAGAGTAGGGAAATTTTTTAAAAAAGCTTGTGGGTAATGACAAAAATTAGCTCTCTTTGGAAAACATCACAAAAAAACACCCAAAAATTAGTACAAGAAAATAACAGCATAAGTCAGAAGGAGGAAAAACACATTGCAGAAAAGGTTGCTGAACAATGATGTGCAAGAAACTGAAAATAGACCTGATGAGAGAAGTGAGAGCGTGACTGAGTTTATAAAGAAGGAACTTAATGATCCTCCTGCTACTGCTGTCAGCTACACAACAGCTTCCTCGTGTTTCTGATGATTCAGTGGGACGAACTCGTCATCACCATCACCATCATCCCATCTGCTATAAATAAGTTTTTAAAATCTTTTTTATGACTTCTGTTGGTGACGCACCCTTGCTCCTACTACCATCAGGCTTTATGGTCTGAAAAAGCAGACAATCCTCTAAAAAATAAGGGGGAAAAATGTAGGGGAAAATGACCTGAGAGGCCATGTAAAAGACTAAAAGTGTCTGTTTATTTTCTGCCAATCGCGAGTTTGTTGCTGTTTCTGGCTGGCTGCAGCCAAAGCTTTGGAAAGGTCCACAGCTGCAGGCTGTAGTGCACTGTGCAGACCGCTGCAATTATAGCAGAGCATGTCAGCCAAGCAAACAGCTACAGTGGACACTCCGGGGAGTGTGTGTATGTGTGTGTACTGTTACATTGTGTGTTTAGTTATGGACAGCTGCCAGTGGAAGGAGAGAGCAGCGAGGGGGCCTGGTTGGATATCAGTGTTTGCTCTGGCTCGGCGCCAAAAGACTCCTCTGTTTTTCTCAGCTGGTGATAATAAATGGAGGGGGGGGGGTGCACTGACCAAAAAGAGATAGAAAAGAAGATGAAAGAAAGATGGAGTGAGATAAGAAAAGCAGAAGGACAGACATGCTGATTAAACAAAAAGAGATTAACAGGAAATCCAAAAGGATCAAGATATATACAAAAAAAGAGAAAAAGAGAGAGTAAAAAGGGAGATTGAAGGAAAAAGCAGAGAAGATTGAGAAAACAAAGTCAAACAAAAAAACACTAATCAGAAGTGTCCCGGCTGTCCTCTTGTATGTACAAGGGGGGTTTCGGACTGGCATGAAGATGAGGGAGGAAAGGGGGAAAGGGGGAAAGAAGAGGTGGAATGAAAATGAAGAATAAGAAGCAGGAAGAGGTGGAAAAAGGGGACAAAGAGAACAATAAGGGGAAGGAATGGGAGAACAAGGAGGAGGAGAGGGGAAGAAAACAGCCAGCGGTTTACTTAAAGTCAGTGTCCTCAATCTGACGTTGACGACAGCACAGTGAGCAAGACACAGACACAGAAAAGACTCATCATCCAGGCAATAACAGGACAGCTGGAACAGTGTATGTATAAGCCACAGTCTTAGATGTGGGATTATTAAAGTCCTCTTTCCCGAATCAGACCTGCTGTAATGGGGACATTAAAAAAAGTCACGTCACCAAAAATGGCTTGTTTGCAGTACACTACCAGCTGGCCAAACATGTAGCCGACTAAAAGGCAGGCAACAACAACCACTGCTGCTACTGTTTTGCTTCCGCTTGCAGCATTGATGTGACAAACGAGCTGCTCCATCCGTGGCGCAGCTGCTCAGAGATCAGCGGCAGAACACGTTTAGATAGGTGATGCTGGAAATTACTAATCAGTTTGCTGAGTCAAGACATCCTGTTGGCATTGGCACAGTGATTCATGAAATGGGTGTGAGCTGGACAGGGTTGTCGATTTTGGACAGCCAAGTTCAACTCAGCCCCATTTCATGCTGTTGGCCAGGTGTGTGGAGGTTAGAAAACAGTCTGGGCTTGAATTTCTCTCAGGCCCTCTTTTGCCCCTCTGAGGGGGCAGTTTTTTCACCCCACCTTCGACTGTGGCTGCTCAGATGTGGCCAGGCAGCACATCATACAGCGCAACTGGCCACAGTGGCCTTAAGGCACCGATCCTGATGGTCCTCAGTCCATTGTTGGTCTTTGAGTTGTCAGTTGTCTTGCTCAGTTCATTACAAAACTAGGCCTAAAAACAGGATTTTCAAGTAGTTTCAGAAAGTGGTTGTAAACATTTGTGTACTAAATGAACACTTTTAAGCGACGCTCATTACCCTTGCTGGTGCTGGAAGGTGATCTGCATGGACATGTTCGCCCACACCCGTCTTCACAACCCTCCTCCCAGCTCTGGTTCCGGGCGGGTTCGGATGCTCCCTGGCTTTGGTTCACAGGCGTCTCTTACAGGGATGGAATTAATGTTTTCTACAAAAGTACACATACATTTTAAGCCGGATGTTGGATGAGAAACACACACACATACACACAGAGTGCATCTGAGGGTAGCATGTTATCGTCATATTCGCTCATCAAGCTGAAAAGCAGATACAGTCATAAAGAAGTCCCGACAGATCCCATACATTACATCCTCTCTCTCACACACACACACACACACACACACATGCATCATCAGACCTATCAACCCTTTCGTGACTTTGATCGCAGCGACCACAAATCCTGCTGGGGCGCGGTGTTTATGGTGTGTAGTTGTCGCCTCTGTGTGACTTTAGGGTGGAGGAGGTGGGCGTGGCACCAAGCGGCACGACTTCCTACTTCATAAAGAGCAGCCGAGCGCAATTAGTACCGGCCCCCCAGCTACCCAGCAGCCCCCTGGCCTTTTCATGTAGCCTTCCCTGTCTGTCTCTGCTCTAAAGGAAAACAAAGTGGGTTGGGGGTTGGGGGGCAGTGCACCAGCCACATTAGCTAATTGGAGAACCACATCTGACCCAGCCCAGATGTGATGTTGTGGGCAGATGAAAGACTTTAACAGACGTGATTTTATTTTTTCTTTTCTTTTCTGCCCGCCAAAGCAAGGAGCGAGCGGAGGCTTCTGATTCCATGACGGAGGGTTTGGTTGAAAATAGAGTAAAAGGATTTGAGGTGAGCATAATGGCTTGATAATGCTCCGTCACAAAACTGATCCAAAGGGCGACAAGGGCGACAGATAAAGCAGCTCCTGGGGTTTTCATCTGGCTTTTGAAAAATGTTTGTTGTTGTTCGTTTTTGAAGTTTTCTGCTGACGATAAGAGGGCCCTCTGATCATAAGGCCCTCTACTTGGAAGACAGCTCTTAATGGTCGTCTGATAAAAAAGAACAAAACAAAAAGGCTGATTTCTGTTTTCATAACAAAAGATAAACACACAATATCTCCGTCCCAGTGGCTTTGTTTGCTTACTTTGCTCGCCTCCCCTCCTGTGTCTGTGTCGTAAGTGTCTCTTCAGACTGACAGCGTCTCTTTCGGGGATTTGAAATCTTGACGCTCTCCCTCGTTTGCTGGGGCACTTCAATCGAAGGGGGTGAAAAGACTGTTGGGTTCAGCAGAAGCAGGGACTTGGCGAGGTGGTCAACAAGCCACTCGACTGCCGAGGAGTCAACCCTTCACAGAAAAACATGTCATCCACCACTAGTTCACCGAAGAGAAGTTACACAGTGGAAATTTTATGATAAATTGGAAATGTAAAATAAAGGGCATTTCACTGTTCTTCTTGCCAATGTAATTTTTCGGCAGGTGATTTTAAGGGTTCTTGAAGGCTGGGGGCACCATCAGATCAGGAAGTGCTGCTAATGTGTCATTCTGCAGGGCCCAGACAAAAAAACTGCATGTTTTGCAAATCCAGAAGTTTTGGTATAGGCCGCTCATTGTGTAGAGCTATTGCTCAGGAGGTAAAGCAGGTCCTTCCTCTGATGACAGGGTTGGAGGTTTGACCCCAGCTCTGAACCGTAATTGCCGGTCTCCATGGCTGAACACCAATGGGAGCCCTGAGCAGCAATCTTCACCACCAACATGAGGGAAGAAACCCCATTGGTGTTTCAAAGACAGTGAATCTGTGCCAAGGACTGAAGCTATTCTGCCACCTTGGCAGTCCAACACCTTGCTAAGATACTTTGTGTTGGTTTTCCTTTTAATTTGTCACCCGTCTGTTTTTGATCAGTCGCAACAAAAGCTGAAAGTCAGCATCACCTTGGAATTAAAAAAATGGAGAAATTATGGGCTGAGAGAAACCAGAAGTCTGTCATCCTCTCCCGTTTCGGCCTTCAACTTCTCCCAGCGGTCACATGGGGGCATACTTGAACCGACAGACTGCTCTTTCTCACAAACTCTGGCCTGTTGTGACACACACATGCACAAAAACACACACACACACACACACACACACGCCCTCACTCACAGAGGGCCCTGACATTCACTCTCACACAGAGAGACACCCCCTCTCTTTAGAAAATACACAATCGCCATTCACTCTGCAAAATCCACACACACCACGTCCTGTCTGCTTGGGTACACTTTATCAACACACACGCGCTCCCACACATGCACTCTCTCAGACACACACACACACACACTTCACAGTGGGCCCCTCGCCTTATTGCCTCTCCATTTAGCTGGTGCCATTTGTTCCACACGTTTTGTCGGTGGCTGAGGAAAAGCTGCTCGGAGCTGGTGGTGCTGTGAGGCCACATGATAGAGGTGCTTGTCCTGACTTGTTGAAGACTTATGTCACGACCTGAGACTTAAGTAAGCATTTATCTATCAGAGGTAATCCTTCTCTCACAGAGGAAAGTTTGATGAATCTGCTCTTAGAACAATGAGGCTTTGACAACTCAAGGGGTTTGAACTTATCCTGCTGTAACAGTCACTGAGAGCATCGTTGCACGCTCCTTTTTTGTATCTTGAACAAAGACTACAATTAAAAGAAGTGCACCTTTTTTAACTCCTGAATATATCTATTGATGTAGATGACATTTTCAGCACTGTTAACTATGAAGTGGATTTAACTGATCTCAGAAACAGAGGGTAAAAATCTTGTTCCTACCACATTTCATTTTTTCGAGGAGCATCTCTGGCATTGATGAAGGCCAACTTTGGAAAATGTAAAGATGCAGATTGGGTGTAGACAAGATCAGCTGAAGGAACATGAATACACCAAGGAGGAAAAAGCAAGCAGAGTAGGTGTATCTGATATGGCAGCTTTAAGTTGGAATGAAGGTGCTTGTGCTGTTAAGTTTTGCTGTTTGACTTTCCAAAGTGCTCAAGAGGTGGAACTCACCAATTGCTTTGCTGCTTTAAATTGTTTCATTCAGTTTAATGTAAATAAAAATATTAGTCATTACCTACCTAGTTTGGTTACTTCCAGTCCAGCAGTACTGTCAGTTTCTTGTTAGTCCCAGTGCAATGCAAACTTGTACGAGCATTATAATAGTAATAAACTCCAAAACCTGTGATTTTCAGCAGAGTTAACAGATTAGGATTGTTTATGTGGCATTCACGACCCTTTCACAGGCTTTTAATGAGGAAGTAATGTGCTGCTGTCATCTTGTATCACAGCCGTGGTGACAGTGCTCTCAGTCACCAGCAAGTGGAGCTCTGCTGAGAAAAGCTACAGCCAGATGTAAAGGAGTCTTTCATGGTCATGGAATTTGATAAGTGTCATCTGAAGTTGGTTGAAAATGACAGCCTCATATTATATTATGCATCATATTATGCTCTCATATAATGCTTTCGACACCCTTTTCTAAAAAGTGTGGAAAAAAAACATTTTCACATACTTGTGTGGAAGATCTGTGTCACCCAAATTTTTAAGTTCCTGAAAACCGCCAATGCGACAGCCCCGTTCATCAATTCATCATGCCTGTCACTGCTCCTGTCCTGCTGAACGCACCACTGCATTTTTTTAAGGGTTCGGCTTTTTTAATACAGTGAGCCATCACTTGGTCCAACCTGATCCTGAGAGATAATATTCAGGCTGCATTTCTCATGTTCATTTCTGGTCCTCCCAAGCATACAAAAATGTTTTAACCTCTCTACTTGGCTTCATCTAAACCTCCCCGTCTCGCTCTCTAATCACACACACACACACACACACGCACGCGCACACACACACACACACACACACCATTTCCATCACTGTCTCTGCCGTTGTCTTTCTCTCTCACTTCTTGTGAAAAGCTTCATTTATTGTTTTCAGTGTGTACACATGCAGGCACGTACAGGAAAACCCGCCTGATCACGCTCACACAAACTGGACGGACCACACACCAGCATGCACACACAGGCAACATGTGGTGAACACACGCACACACACACACACACACACCTGAGCTGCACTTGACTCGGTGGGTGGTGGTGAACTGGCCCTGATTTTGCCTCTTTAAGCAGTGCAGCGATATTCAACAAGATGGAGAAGGGTGTGCTGCTTAATCGGGGGGCTTTGACAGCGAGAGTAAAGAGTTGGCATCCCGATGAAGGTAAAACACGCTGGTGCCTTCCCCGCCCTCTTCTAAGTGTTTTCAAATGTCTCTTTTCTTCTTTATTTTTTGTTCTTAGGTACCTTTTTCTTACATCTACTTCCAGCAGGGAAAAAAAACGTATACTGTAGCAACTGATACCACACACAATGACTAGGTTTTGCTAAATGTTAAAATATTCCCTTAAATTGATTAAGATTTAATAGAAATTAATTGGGTATTCCTGTAAAAAATTAAATATTACAGTCTTAACCTAAGAAGTCTTTGTGTAAGAGATCTAACATCTTTCACACATAAATTCATATGCATCTAATTAGCAACAGCACCATACAGTATTTCCAGTATGTTTATGTGGAAAAAGGGGGCCTAAATATGGTCTTTTCTGGAAAGCCCCAGTCTGCAAATCATGCAGAGCGATGATTCCTGCACAGAAGGTTGTATAGGCTGAACTTAGTGACCCTTGGCTTGTACTGTCCCTGCACAAAGTATGTAAGCTCTTTGTCCTGGGGTTATGTGTTTTGGCTCTGTCTTATTCTTGTGTACAGGGAGGTTTGTACTTGTTTCTATGAAAAAGTATAGGACAGGGCATAATGTCTGAAAAACAGTTTACAAAGAAGACTAAAAAAGCCCAAGTTTTATGAGTCTTACAGTTCACTGCACTGTAATCATAAATTTAGTACACTGATGTACACGGATTGCTGTAATGACAGTAATGAGAATGCCGTGATTCAGATTTGTTTGTCTCTGCAGATACGCCATCAAGAAACTGACTTGTTTACAACAGTGACAATGAGACAATGAGAGTTCCTGGTCAGGTGAGAAAATGTACTACAATATCTCAGGATTTAAGCATATGTTACTGATGTCATCAGTTTAAACATTGTTAACTTAGTAATTGGTAAATTAGTAATAAGTGATATCTTAGAGTGAACCTCTCTTTCCTTTTGTTTGCTCAGATGTTTTGATTTTTTCTTTGTTTTTTGACACAGAGATTGTGTAATAGCTCCAAGACATTTTTCTTCTTGCTTTTTTCTAAAACATTTTTTTTCTCGTGGCAAGTTGGAACAATCCAATTTGAAAGTTGTCAAAAGTAAAAAAGGACAGGTGATGATGATTTACATCATGCTAATAACTGAATAAAAGGTACAGTGGGTACTTGATAATTCTGGTATGATTTCAATCAATTAACAGCGGAATATCCAGTTTCAGAGGCAAAAGCCCTGGTAATGTCATCAAATGACTGGACAGTATTATTCTGGTGAATTGATGCAGCGCACCAATCAAATGATGTCGACTCTTCCCAGCGCCCCAACTCCCATCCCCAGTGACTCTCTAGGAACAACTCAACGATGACAATGAGGGTTTTTGGGGGGTTGAAGGTAAAAAAGGGAGGGGCAGACAGGAAAAGGGGGTGCCCACTGTGTATGGGAGCAGATGGCGTGCCTCTGCCTCTATCCCTCTCTCTCTTTTTGGTGACGTCCACTGGGAATTGGAGAGGCCTTTAAGCATTCCTTTGGAGGCCAGAGACAGATAAGTGAGTTATGCAGTTCACCGCCATCTGGGCTCAGACAGCGCCTGGCCTGCAGCTGACAAGTGTGTGCGTGTATGTGTATACCATAGTAATAGTGGAGGGGAGGGGTAAAGGGGGCGTGTTTCCATAGCGATAGGTCCTATTCCTGGAGAGAGGTCTGTGCATACACTCGCACACCGCCTCCTCCTCGATGCTGCATCGTCATTGTTACCTCAGAAGCTGCGAACTGTGAGAATGGTTTTTGTTTTTGTGTTTTTTTTGTCCCCCATCATTGTCAACAAATTTCGGGCCATTCTTGTGCAGCTGACAGTGTCTTCATGGAACACAGCATCTGTTGTGAAACTGGAGGGAGGGAGCGAGGGATGATGGCAGGGAACCATGTTAGGTTTGCCAATTTCCCTCTTCCCATGGTTGTGGGCTTTGTTTGCACTGCAAGATGCTGCACTGCGTTGCCAACTCTGATCTGCAGCGCTTGACCTGCTGCATGTCTGCCTGTTGTTATCTATGTTCAGCTCTTTTGTTTTTTCTCCAGGGACAGCGCTGTGCAAATCCGCCTGACTTTAGTTCTGGAGATATTTTTAATGCTGCATTTGATCTCGTAGTTTCCTTGCGACTTAAAAGTTTTGTCAGTGATAAATGTTGTTATTACAGTTCCAGTGAAATTACACCACAGCTGCAATCTCTATTTCTGCTTATTGGGTAAGCTTCTGCTCATTAGGGTGATAACTGTCTCATGGGACAAGTGCTATAGACAGTACATATATGAACCAGAGGATTCCTTCCAAGTGTTCTTTTATTAATTCTACATTACATTTAGTTAAAGGAGTGCCTGAACAACTTAATGATGTATTTCCATAAAGTGGGGTGATTTAGGAGAGATGGATTAAAACAAAGAATTTAAACAGCAGAGGCCTGAGATTTCCTGAATTTCAGCCACGGTTTGGGTCAGACCCCAACAATGCTGGATCCTGAATTCCTACAGTGCAACTTCACTTGGTCTTCAGAGAAATTATTCAAGAGCAGTGAGAAGAATTAGTATGAATGCAAGATGTATTAATTAGTAATAATTATTAATGAGAACAAACACTTAATTGGTACACCTTGCCATAAAATGTATTTATTTAAAAAATTAGTGATCATTATCATGATCAGTCAAAAGACACTGCAGAGTTACTGTCATTACATTACTACAACATCACTCACTTGCCAACACTGCTGATAAGCTGCTGCTCAGTCCCTCAATGCATTGATTTCCATGTACACAATATAGGCTGAATCCCCACTGTGCAAGTACAAAACCCCAAAACACACACTGAGACAGTTTCCCTTTTCCCTTCAGTCTCCCTCTCTGTTTCTTAAGTCCTCTTCAAAGCGGCCCACCGCCACATCACCTGCCTCTCTTTCCCTCCTCAGCCAACTCTTCATCTATTCATCTCTCCACCCATAAACATTTATATGTGTGTGTGTGTGTGTGTGTGTGTCTGAGCAGGGCTTTCCTGCTGTGTAATTGCAGACTGTGTATTAGCCGATTGCCGTTGCCCTGCGTGGAGACTAAGAGATGTCGCTAATCCACCAACAGAATACAGCAGGTCAAGCAGCCAGCAGCGGCTGAATTCAACCCCAGGACCACAGTCACAAATTAGGACAGGCTGACAAGGCCCCGCGGCATTATGGGTATTGTTGTGAGCTGCCAACAGGACTCTAAAGCTTCTGGCGCTGTGTGAAGGAACAGCCAAGGAAAGGTGAAGATTAATAGAGGCTCGGTGACCTGGGAGTACGGCTACAAATCTATATCGCCACCAGACGCTCAGTCATAGTCTGTTTCCCCTTATCAACTTAGCTTTTTTTCAAAATAAAACAGCAGTGACTACAGGTGCCATTGAAAAGACAACCATGCCCAAACATGATGCTACCAAACGCAAGCAGCTGAGGGCTAGCAAGGATGAACCCAAACTCTGCAACTCTGTGGTGCTTTGCTGTCCGATGAATGATGGTCCTTTGTTGTGGGTCCCATAAAGGCTGCCGTAGCCATCCCTTTTCAGAAGACCTGGCGAGCAAATGTGAGGCGTGAATAGCATTAGTCCGAGTCAGTGCACCCATAGCAGTGTAGCCAGCCCTGAAAACACAGCCTGCTTGCCCTCCTCCCAGAGTTTTATGAGCCAAAATGATTGAAGGAGGAGAAAACTGTTCTGCCAGTGGAGAGGGACGGGGAGCAGAGGAGCGAGGAGGAGAGGTGTCAGTGATGGATGGATGGACAGATAAAACAGAGACAGCAGCCGCTCAGCAGAGGACTCACATCCCGTGCAAGGAGGGATGTGAAGGGGAACAGGTTTGGCTGCGGGGGACTGAAAAGGATTCAGACAAAGGGAGAGAGCCAAAGAATGGAGGTGGAGGACTCTGGCTGTCAGGACTGGCGCTGGGATGGAGTTAGATCTCATTTCTCAAGTGTCATCGCACTATCTGTGTCTCCTCCTCTCTCCTCTCTGTCCAATTACTCCCACAATGAAGCAGGCCCCCTTTCCTGTAGAGCTACATATGGTTCTCTGGTTGTAAACCTATCACTCCCGAGAAAAGCTATGCATTTTTTGATAGGTACAGTATGTGTGAGACTGAAAGGGCCACAGTAGGTTGCTGTGTGAGCGAGCGCGAGCTGCTGCTGCGTCCGCTTGTCTCAACACGATTTCCTCTGAATGCTGACAGGCCACCAGTCTAACACAGACTATAACACCTACAGTGCAGGCTTGAATCATCTACTGTCTGCCCCCAAATTATGTTTTTATTTGATCTTTATAATTCACTTACTTTATTTAATTATTAATAATGATAATAAAGCACTAAGGAGGGGGGTTTAAAATACTCTTTGTTGTCACGAGGATGCTCATGTTTATTTATAGACCTTTGGAATTTTTCCCACACTTTCTGTACTTTCTCTGTGCAATTAACATTTAATGGAAAGGCAAGTTTGCAGTGGCTTCCAGGCACCTTCATAATATTTCAGTCAGACTGGAATTCCCCTGACATCTGTGTTGTGCAGACATCCAAAAATTGCATAGCACCACTGGCCGCATGTGTCTTCTGTGGAAATGCAAACCTCATAAAAAAACACGTGTCAGATGCTGATGGTAATCTGTTGATGGTGCCATGGAGACGGGTGTTTCATGTGACTGTGGGTCAGGGTTAGCTGCAGGATCAACCACAAGGAGGATTACCCTGTTTCTCAGTGACAGTTTGGCAGCTTGGATGATGTTTACATGAATCATCCTTCAACTGATGTTGTTTGTTTTGTGCTGAGTTTGCTGATTTTTTTCATATCATTTTGGGGTCTTTCTATGTTGAATGAGGATGGTGGAACTGGGATCTGTTTGGCTCAACAATCAATAATGTGACCTTTCCACCTCCTCGGGAAGAAAAAAAAGAAGATGCATAGAGAACAGATACTCTTTAATGGATGCACCTTACACTAAAGTTTTAGCTTTAGGTTGTTGGGTTTTTTCCCTTTTTTCACAAACATTGGCATTCATGCATTGTTTTTGCAATTACATTAAAGAAGAAGGCTATTTTATTACAGTATAAGTTCACCTTACTAATTTTTCATTTATATTTCATACAAATGAAACTGAATGATACAATTTCAGTATTAATTGACATTTTTACAATGTGCCTGTACTGATCACCTGTGCAAAGCTGCAGCAGGTATACTTAATTCTTACTATTCCTTAATTATCACTGCAGCCTTTTCAATATTCTGTCTTAAATATTTATTGTAGAACTGTAACTACAAATACAGTTAAATCAACGTCGTTAAAACAAGTGGGGGAAACTGTGGTCTTCAAAAATCAAATCTTCATTGTCAATTTATGTCAATTTACTGTGCTGTTTTTAGTCCCCCAGACAAACTGGTCATATTCTGGGGATTTATTTCTCCAATTCTTATTGGAGAAAAAAAGTTTTATTCTCCAATAACAGTTAGTTTTCTAGTAGACTGTACTTGTTGCAGGCAGAGGCAGCACAGACGAGACATTTAGCAGCTCGCTCCATCACATTGTGAAGCACTGTAAAGGATCTGCTTTTCTTCTGAGCGGCGTTAAATCCGATCCCCTTGATGCGTGCGGAGAGCAAAGTGAATTAGAGATTGAGGTGGGAGGCTGATTAAACCCCCCCCCCCACACACACACACACACCACCACCACCACCACCACATCCCCACCCCTACCTCCCCTCCAACCGAGACCAAAGTCGAGATGCAAAGAAAAGGAGGAGACAGAAAGGAGATATTTGAAAAGCTGCCACGAGTTCCCTGTCACACCGCCTCCTGCGTGGATTGAGCCGTGCTCTTTGTTATCCGCAGGCATGAATACTGAGTGGATGTAAAGAGAAAAAGCCCCATGAGAAGAGGGAGGGGGAAAAAGATGAAAACATCGGGGCACGTCTGCATCTGGAAGAACCCAAACCAAAAAATAACTTGGCCAACAAAATTTCACTGATATTAGCACACTGTTTAACTCCATTAATGTACTTTACAGAAAGTGCTGATAAGCTCTTGTGTTGTCTGATTGTAACTAAATATTTATAAATGTATCATCAACACTAGCGTTATTATATAATCCTATAATATCCCCATAAAACAAGAGTATGTGATAGCCTACTTGGAGAAGTTCTACTTCATTCTCTTAAAACATATTGTCTAGAATAATATTTCATAATTTGTAGGACTTTATCAATGAAATACACGTAATATTGACATTTTGGAGGGTTTACAGGACTGTATTTTCTGATGTATCACCATTATTTCTTTATTATTTCTTGTTCCTGCAATGGGCAACATGATCATAACTTCCTTGGTTATGTTAAACTGTTGTACTATTTCAATACAGACCGCAACCTATAAATAATTTAAGACGAGAGAGAGAGAAGTCCCCTCTTCCGGATACAATCACCTTTATGTCTCTGTCTGCCCCGACTCCAATCCCGAAGTGGATGGAGGGGAAGGGGTGGGGTAGTGGCACAGGTGTCCCGCAATCAAGCATCCTCTGCACACACACACACACACACACACACACACACACACACACACACACACAAACGTTTTGACGCACCAACGTTAATTGTTAATTGTTTTATTTTAGTCTCAATACAACTGAAATAAAGTGTGGAGGTTCATTCATTCTGCTTCATATCAGCCAAAAAACGTCATCTTTACTGTAGAAAAAACAAACCATGAAACATATACAACTGTAGCTGCAAATTTGCATCTGGATTTGTCATTTGTTTTCGAAAAACAAAAATCAGCACTCTTTGCTAATTAGAAAATCAGAAAGGAAAGACACACTTTGCCAATAATTCCTGGACAGTTTGGGTCTCCTAAACAGACGCATACATCGATTCGGGCCACCATTCGTCACGCTATAGGTTTTTTTTAAGTCTTTTTTTGAGTAGGGGGGGTAAAGGGGGTCAGGGAGCTTTAACTCGGTGACAAAGCCTCATTTGCAGGTCAATGCGATGGCACACTCGCCTCTCCTCTCCATCCAGCTCGCCTTTGTTCCCTGTCGCCTGCGCCGATGCCAGATGGTCATGGAAAATGCTAATTCCCCTTGGCTGATTTTCCTCCTTTCTATATTTAATTGAAGTCTTTGCAGACTGTCCCGTTAATTGTGTGTTTTAAGTGGTTTGAGGTTTTTTTCTGAAATTATATTTTTAGTCGCTACATTTGCATGAAACCCACAAGCCACTGTTTAGTGTCAAAGTGTCTGCATCTGAATTGTTTTCCACTTCAGACCCACAAGGGTCCAACAATTTGGGATTGTGACGCATTTGCTAAACTCTAACAGCACTTTATAAGCTGTCAACATGCTTGAATATTGAAAACAGAATTAATAGGCTCTGCACATATACAGAACACATTGTCCCTGCATGTTTCCTTTCATTTTAAAGCTCGACCTTTGCATAGAATATTTATAACAAACTTTACTTTTCTCCTCTTTTCATTACTCTAATGAAAGCATTCTGATATTATTCGTTCTTTTCGTGACAACCCAAATGCATTTTTTTATCACGGTCTTAAAATAAATGGTGCTAAAATAAAGCTTACTTGATTCATTTTTTACACACACTCTTTTTCAAGAACGAAGCAGACTACATGTCTTCTAAATCTTGTGAATTTCATTTAAATGTGACCAAATTATACAAGGGGATGTTCACACAAAAATGTACATTAAAAGTATGGTTAAATCAGTTTTGCTCATGGCAGTCATCATCTAAAAGTTCAAATCCATTTGACTCTGAAAACAGCATAAATCAGCATACCTTCCATACAGTAGGCTAGTTACAGTATATCAATCTTAATGAAGCTTAATTTAACTAACTGGTTAAAGTAAATTAATATAATTTTACTGATGACAGAGACAAATGAAACTTTGGATGGGGGTTAGTTTCAAGGTCAGATTGCAGACTGGAGGGCCCATGAGGCTGATTCTCTCCATCAGCAGCTGCTTGTTTAATTATATTCTATTGAAGTGGGGTTGTTAATGAGGTCTGCATGTTAGCTGTCATCTCTTTCCTTTATGTCCATCATACATACAACAGGGTTGAATGAAGTTATAATTGTTATACAATATGTTGTACGCAGCCCATTAATACTGTAAAACCCCATCCAGTCACAATACTATGAAGGTCTTAACATAGAAATTCATCTTATTTGTGATCAATTTTACTTTTTATGTATGGACATTGTAATTAATTTGATTTACTGTTCAAGATATAACTATAAATTATTTGTTGTGTTTGCGTAAAGAGAAGCTTAAGATTTGAATTCTGTGCCTTAACCTATGACCTTTACCACAATGGCTCAAACTTAATACCTTTTTGAGGAAACCAATGCAATTTTAAGTTCTATTTATTGGGATAAATTCTATATAGTTACACAGCTGTAGAGACAAATAAAGGAAGATGACCCCTTTAACTCCAAGGGGGGGACTTGAGCCCCCTGGATGTGTCCAGTATCCAACATAGAGGGGACTTCATTAAAGTAACACATGAACAGCTGTTGTCTTTAACATGTAAACTATTGAGAGTTTAAAACTACACTGAATGGCCCCCACAGCTCCCTGTGGGCATATGGGCGTTAATTAGCTGGATATAGCCATAGATTAATTATAATATTTTTTTCGCCCATTCGTATCAATAGAGCAGCCAGACAAAGTGTCTTTTGTTCTCTGATGCAGGACATTCTGTGGCTGACTGAATGGGTCTTGGCTATGTCTACATGGATTTGCCATATGGCAACAAAAAGGAAAGAATGGAGCCAGAGAGCGCTTTGTGTTGGAAATCAGAACAAGCCCGTCAGAGCTTATGGCTGCATAGGCCTGACAAAGTCACTCTGGCCATCAAAAGTCTCCATTTTCATCAAAACATTAATGTCAGATAGTCAAAGCCTTCAATCAAGCAGAGAAACCGATGGAAAATTATGAAATGTGGCTTTGTTTTCCTGTGCAGTGACAGTGAGTCCAGGCCCCTGCCTGCATTCAGACACTGCTGCATTTGGCTTCTTTCAATTAAGTTTAAACTTGCAAGTATGACCTGTTGAATGGTTTGTTTCAATAGAAGAGGACAATTACAAAGACTAGTAGTTTTCTTTTTCCAGCTCTGGCAGGTGGCCTCCACGCCCGGTGTATCCACGGCGGGGTAAACAGTGTGTGTGTGTGTGTGTGTGTGAGTGAGTGAGTGGGTCTTTGGAGGGCTTGTTGAGTGCGGGTGGATGTGGGGGTGTCTTCGTGGCGGACAAAGCCGGGATCCAAAGGCAGCTGCTGCTTCTTTAGAGGGGCGAAAGGGCCTTTAAATCCCAGCCTATATCCCGCAGCTGCCATGCTGCCCAAGACTGCGTCTCAATGCGTCTTTCGCCCCGCAAGGTATATACAATCCCACAGGAGCAGAGATACAGGCGGAGCTCAGTGAAAAGTAATGTACCTGCGTCCCTGGGGCGGGTGGTGAGTCCGAACTGTTACACTGCACGGAACCTAAATGGTGTTTTGTGCTTTATTTGCAACAATGCTTTTGTGAAATACAAGAAATCTGCTTTAAACGCGTATCTCTTAAAAAACAGGCGAACTCGGCCATCTTTCGTGAAATTTATAATCAAGCCTTTGTTATCTATCCAAATTATTAAACATGGGGCTATTCTCTGGAGATGAAGAAACCAGACATCGAGTCTCATTTCTCATTTTTGGTTGCAACATTACATTTACGCGCAGCTAGTTTCAAAATACCCCGATATAAACAAGTAAACCGGAAGGAAAATACACACCAACAAATTTAAAGTTGAGGTGAAAAATATTTTTATTCTCATCTTTTCCAAGACATAATAATTAGGGCACTTGTATGAAAACACACTCACAAAAAGAAACGGCTCAGAAACACAAAGAAACCTATTTTTCAAGTGTGGACTATGGGGGAAGCTACATGATTGCAAAAACATCACAATAAACATGTAAATAATAAAATAAAATAAAAAATATGCCCTTTGGCTAAATCAACAAGGCATTCAACAAATATAAAGAAACATAAATAAATTATAAGTTAGAATAGTCTTTAAAATATACATTTACAGAAAAACCAGAACAGAAATAAAACATTTATAGGCTATTGTCTCTATAAAGCTGTACACTTTTGGCCAGTGTAGACATTTTAAGTAATTTAGGATTGCACAGATGTTAAAACATTAACACTGTCGAGTGGCTGTATGCAAAAGCAATAATGAATGCTACATTTGTACTGGATAGAAGTCGTTCGACGAAATTTCGACTCTTGTACTCTCCCCTCCAACCCCCCAAACCGTTCAGTCCTGAGAGTCTGCTCCGGTGTTCAGGCTCCGCTCCGCCAGGGCGCACCGAGCCGCAGCAGCCGGCCGGTCCGGCTTCTTTGTCCCACACCGTCCCGTTTGTTCCTACCCTCCTCTCCAGCGTTTATAAGTGGCCGGGGACAAACGTCTCCCACTTGATCCTCCAAAAATTGCGCAGGAAATAGTGCAAAGAAAATACACCTGGGGAAGAAATAAAGCACGATGAGTTTTCTGCAGAAGTCATTCCGAAGAAAGACGCGAGTCAGCTTTCTGAGGAAACAGGAAATGTAACCTCAGCAGCAGGCGTCACCCTTTACCCAAGCCCTTTCCCGCCACATCGTGACGCACATCCCCCTCCCCCTCAACCACTAGTGTTACTACAGCTACTACTATCACTACTACAGCGATTTCACCACCACAGACTCTCCCCACCCCCTCTCCCAGATAAGCCTGCCTGCGCTTTTTTGGATCACGTCCTAATCCTTTACAATTAACCCAGGAAAACAAAACACTAATAACTAGACGGCAAATGACACAAACACAACCCGTGATATTTGGCAGGATGAATATTTAAGCTGATACAAAGCCGCGTCGTCACATTAAACGATTTAAGCATTTAAATCGGGTTATTAAATATGATACATCTTCGTACCTTCAACGGATCCTCTTTCGTGGAGTTTGTTCCACCGGGATTGGAGACTTTGAGAGGTGGCAAGCGCTCACGTCATTAGATTTCCTATCAGCAGCTCTCTTTCGTTTCACGAAAAAGTCTGTAGTAAAGAAGACAAAAGGGTTACATCACATACATTCACTTAAACTTAAATGACGCACAGAAGAGCGAGAGACAGGGGTGTGAGCGAGATACAGAACGCAGCTGTAAAACCAAGCGCACAGCCTGGGTATGAGATTTAAAATGTCCTATATTTACCTGTGATGTGTGTGTTGTTGTCAGTAGTGGCTGTCCTCTTGCGTCTAACACACGGGACCTGCCTGTGAGTCTGCTTCCCTGAGTTGAGCTTGTCTGTGCGGTTCTCCTGGTTGACCTCCACCTGGCAGGGAGTGCTGCTGGTCTCGGGCACGGCCAAACGCTCCAGTACATCCATGCGTGGCGTCTCCGGGAGAGCGGAATCCGAGGAGCTCCCAGAGGGCTTCTGCTTGACGGGCGTCGCGGGCACACGGGTCCTGTCGTTTTGTACAGAGTCCTGATAGAACACGGGGGTCTTATCCACGGGCACCTCTTCCCACTCGTAATCCCCATCCAGCGGGGTGTTAGCCTCGAAATTAAAGTTCCATCTCTGCTGGTCGCGCTCGGAAATCTCCCGCATCTTGGCTTTCATCTCACGACTCAGTTCGTCGTGATCCACCGGTCCGAAGAGGTTGCGACAGACGCTGGTGCGTCTGTGGAGAGGGAAGGTCCTCCTGGCCACCAGCCTCTCCAGCGCACTGCTCGATAACTGGACGTTGGACATCTCCACAATCTTTCCGCAGAAGAAAAAATAAATAAGAAGATGCCCGATTTATCCCTAATGAGAGTATATCAGGTGTTGTTGTCGTTCGTTGTGCCTGACGAGTGTGTGTTTGTCTGTCTCCTCGCTCTCGTGTCTTTCTGCGCCACACAATTCTGTTTAAATGTACCTTCGTAGTGAGATGTGGCGTATATAACCTCCTGACAAATCCTCAGTCACCGCAGCCACCTCGGACGACTCTCTCATTGGCTGCCTTAAGTCCAACCCTCTCGAGTCACACACACACACACACACACACACACACACACACACACACACACACACACACACACACACACACACACAAAACCCCCACCCTGAATTCCCGTCGACCCTCGGTGCCAATTTGGCTGCGCACGGGCAGAACGCAGCGTTTTGATTCTGAACTCGGAGTGTCAGCCCCTGGATAAACACCGATCGGACTTTCCCGATGTCAGAGCGAAACTGTTTTTTTGTTGTTTTTTTTTACATAAGCTCCTGTATCCATTATCACACACACAATTTAGTATTATGTGCGTCCAATGATGGACTTACAGTGGTTCTGTGTAACCATTCCAGGTTACTCGAAGTTTATTACAACGTTAGAATAAAATGCAAGACAAACTCATATGTCGCCAGTTAAACTGCCCGATGATTGACCCCCTTGACGTTCTCTCAATCTCTCTCTCTCTCTCTCTCTCTCTCTCTCTCTCTCTCTCTCCAAAGTCCCAACACACACATACAGCTTTTCTCCTTCGCCACAACAATACCGTCGAGCTCACTCGGGTCATATAGAAGCCTATCTTCACTCAGCAGTCTGCAGGGATTTTGCGCTGAGAGAGCCGCTTTAGCTTTTACGCACAGGAGCAAAGTAAACAACACAGAGGGAAGAGAGGGTCGGAGCCTGAATGAAAATTGTTTTAATGCAGTCGTAAATCCAGCTGAGCAGTCCACGAACAAAGCGAGACCTTTTTTTCGAAAGACGAAGCTGTTTTGTTCTCCAGATTATATCCTTTTATGATGTTGGGGTTTTAAAAAAAAAAAAAAAAAAGAGATCACCCCTGCTATTGATCGCTGACAAAATGCCATGACAAAAATATATTGACTCATGTGAGAAAAAAGTGTGTTCATGAGTTTCATGTTAAAAAATAATCAAAGGATCAGAGTCTCAGTCGGTCAGCGAAGGTGCACGGGTACAGAAGAGCAAGTTTTTGCAATAAGGTGTAATTCACCGAAGCCAAGTGTGCGTTGGGTAACCAAGTACTGGTTGAGTACGCAGCAATATTCAAGGTGACTCAATATTGTGCAGTGACAAACAGTAACTTAACTTAATGTCTGAACGATAACACAAAGGACGTTGACTGCACAAGTGCCAGCAGTCTACAGACTGCTGTCCTCAGATCCACAGTGCGGGAGAGGCAGACAACGCCTCGCAGTGGTTAATAGGTTAACGGCGACACCCTGTGGTTCAAAAGTACCCCTGCAGTTAGAGCTAAATAATATACCCCCAAACCCCCCACAATTCAAAACACATATTTGTGTAAGTAGAAGGTAGCGCCTCAGCTCATTTAATCTACGTTGTTAAACCCTTTTTGTGTGTTTCTGTTCATTAAAAGAATTAAAATGAGAAGATTTTGAATGGATTAAGTTGAGTTTTTGATTTACAGCACACACCTAAGTGATGATCACAGTCAGCAGTTCGACTTTGATCAGGAAGACAAAATCAAAATTATTCAGTTTCTTTGATCAGGGCTGGTAAATAAAAATCTCTGTGGGCTCCCTCTAGTGGTAAAAATTATTCACTTAAACGTGGTTTTTGTAATTATTCAAATTTAAAGGAGTATATTCATAGAGGAAAAAAACAGCATACCTTAAAGTAAATGTAAATTATTAAATTAAAACCAAGCTCCTTCTTAATCAATGAGTACTACACTCTTGAATGGATTACAGATCATGATGATGAACAGAAACTCAGTTCTTCAGTTTGATCATAAGAGTGCTTTTGTTGTGATAATTTACATAAAGCTCATTTCAATTTTCTCTGAAAAGTGCGAGAGAGAGCCTTTGGTTCCTCAGGCGTAATTTGCTTTTCAAACCAATTTTATCAGCTGAAAACTGAGAAAGGCCATAAAAGTGCAAAGAGAAAGTCTGTGTTTGTGATTTTTTAAAGGGAAGATAATCTCACAGATTTCATCAGAGCAACAGGTATGGTCAGTCAACTGCTGTGATGCCCTCTGACCCGTTTCTCTGACTAATGCAGCAGTATGATCCTTTTATCTTTAAACACACACATTCACACGCATGCATGCACATACACACATCTCTACTGGCTTAACTTGCCCTTTGACAGAAATGGAAATAGCCTGAGGGCTAAATGCAGGTTAGAAAAGACCCAGGCCCTTCAGACTCTGATGTCGAGTGATGGAGCAAAGAAAAAACGGGTTTGCACAGCTTGTATTGGAAAGTGATGTCCTCTGAATGTGCTCCAACTGTTGTCAGAGAGCCAATAATTCACTGAAAGACCTTGACTCAAGAAAACGTTTGCACTGATAGACTTCTGTGAGATAGTATAGCAATTAAAGTTTAGTTCAAACAAAACTCTCTTTTGAAGCTCTGTCTCAACAGTAGGTTTTTTCTTTTTGGTCTTGCTGGATTTTTTTGTAATTATTCTTATTCAGTTTGATGGCTTGTTTCCAAATGTCATATCAAATCAATTAATGTAAACTTGAGTGTCATATATAAGTCCATATAAGTTAATGAAGTGTTCTCTGTGGGGAACACCTAAGAAGAAAACATAGACCTACAGTATAAATTACATTAATGACACCATTTAATTTACTGTATTTTTTTCTTGTCTACAAATGTAAATGTTTTGTGATCTTCTTTGTCATCGGTACGTGTTGTTGTTTCTTAAATATAAAGACATTAACTAAAAGGACCATTTCCAAGGTGCCGCTATCCACCCCCACCAGTCACCTGCACAAACTCATCCTTTTGATGTTGAGGCTGCAGGCAACACCACAGGCATTAATGGTCATTTGATCCTGCAATCCAGTGTGGCACCTATAAAACCATTTTCTTTGCATGCTGCCTTTAAGATTGAAGTTGGATTTCCCGCATGAGTTAGTGGCTATTTCCTACCCAATGATCTGCTCCACCAAATTATGCTTGTGTGTCTTTAAGCTCATTAGAAACTTCAAAGACACATCTTTCAAACAGCAATGGCAGCACAGACACAATGAGATGGTTGTTTTATTATGTCTGGCTGTAGGATGAGCCTGTGCAACTGACACATATACACTTCACAGATCACAGATCACAGCCTGTGTGATCTGTTACTGTATTGTGTGATTATATTTTCATGCAAGTCTGTTGAGTTGCAGCCAACACATGCACTATATGCGCCTGGTGCTTTACGGACATTTTCTGCAGTTAAAAGTAGCTCTTTTAGTGTTTTTTACTTTTACTTTTGTAGAATCAAAGACCTAAGTTAAATGGAAGATGAAAAGGCAGTCATGCATTGCTTGCTTCTAACCTATGCTGTTCCTTTCATGATAAGACTTTACAGCTGTGTGCTTTTGTCTTGCCGGCCCTTGAACTAGATTTGAACTCTACCTCTCCTTTGTGTCAGCTACATTTTGCACAGGCCAGATCTGTAATGTTGTAACGGAAGCTTTATACTTTCTTTTACTTTTACATTTTTTGTATAATGTCTATTCTGTCTAATGTGATTTAAAGAGGTATGTATTATGCTCAGAATCAGAGAAATGGTGAATATATATAAGGAATATTTACTGGTTCTAAACAATACATGTCTTCAAAGGAGCAGCATCACTCAAGGCCTTTTGTTACTGAATACAAATTGTTTTATTTGCCATGCAGTCAAACATTATAAACTGAGTTCAGACAGATACTAAAAGCCTGGGGTTACTCCTGCCATTCATTTACCCTTACAGTTACAAAACCTCTGCTGTCACAGTTTATGATCTGCAGTGTCCGTCATGGTTCTCAGCCCTTAGTGTGCTTCCTTCAGCCTGTGGTGAATGTTGCCACTGGCTGTGGGTGCAACAATACCAATAATATGACACACACACACACACACACACACACACACACACACACACACACACACACACACACATGAACAGATGACAAAACTCAAAAGAGTTTTTCCTTGTGGCCTTGAGTCCTCAACTCTGGTTACACAAGAAAGAGAGAGAGAGGTGGTTTTACCATGTGTTGTCAGCTGAGGGTTTTTCCCAGCCGGCAAATAAAGTCTCAAGGAGGATCTTTTGAATGGATCTTTGACAAGCCAAACTAAATAATTTAGTCAAAGCAAAGGTTATCGTTGTTCAGTGGCTGCTTGAAAAACTCTTAAAAGGCCTTGTAACAGCTGTTGAAGACCTAGAAAATGGCTCCAGGCCTTGAGGTTTTCAGATTTCTTCATCTGTGGGCAAATCGAGTTGTTGAGGGCAATTAGGTTTAATTCACACTGGCTGATGCAGATGAGCTCTCATGCATTAAAACAACCAAAGTCTTTGGATTTCTACATTCCTTAAGTGAAAAAACAATGTAACTACATTGATACAATGTCATTTCATGCTTTACAGATCATTACAACAGTGACATTTGGGTTGTTAGGCTGAGAAAAGTTGAGTAGTTTTGATGCTCTTCAAAGTTTGTCTTTTTAGTTCTACGATTCACCAAATCCCCTCAAATGGACAACTAAATGGAAAGGTTGGGGAATTATTATGAGGAATGAAGATCACAAACCATTTATCAACACCATATTAACATTTACAGCTGCAGACTTGACGTTTTTGTTTTTTATAATTTTTGTTTTTGTTATTTTATAATTTCGTATAACTGGACTATGAAGCATTAGGGAAAAAAATCGTAAAAACCGATGAAGGCATTGTTTATTATTATGAAGCGTTAAAAAGGGTATGCTCATACTAATAAATGCTTGAATTCTATGTCTTTCTGTGAAGTTGTTCACAAAAAGCTAATTTCTCGGCCTACAACAATTATTAATTATTTGTTTGTTACTGTACAAAAAATCACTGCTTTTATGCCTGATGCCCAGTATACACGGAAGTGACGACATAAGAATCGCTCAAAACGTGTAAACCGTTTTTAATGTCGTGTTTTTACATTATCGCGCATTAGACAGTGTACTGTTGTGAAGTTGCTTATATTTCGCCTGTTTGCACTAAAACTTTGACTGTTAAACTTGACGCCATCAGCTGTGCATAAACAATGCGTATAAACGGATGATCCTCAGATAAACCCACCAGACAGGTCAGACTGTCAACAGAAAAATAGCGTTAAGTGTCAGACGCGACATTTCCGATTTGCTTCAAGATCAATCAACTTCAACGTGTAGCTTGTGCAGTGTCTTTTACTTTGAAGGAAACAGGCCGGAAACAGTAATATTGCTGCGGTTGTCGCGACACCCTTAGCGCCCATGTGATGTGTGTGTGTGTGTGTCTGAAATGTGTAGACAGTACGATTAGGAGCTGTTTGTCTGTTTGTGGACACAGCAGAGACAGTTTCCAGCCTATGTGCGACATAGTCGACCGCTAAATTGTTTAGTTTTTCTATTTTCAGAACGGGTTTCAAGCGTTTGTACTGATGTAGCGTTAGCAGCTCCCGAACTCACCCGGACCGCAGTCAGTAATCCAATAAATTCAGCTGGTAAGTCATTTTAGCTTGATTTCAAAGGCGCCCAGACAGTTTCTAACACGTAAACGGTAAAACCAGGTCTCGAGTGATGACGGCTTCAAGTCAGTTAATTGTTAACAAGCGTGTTGTTTGACTTAGCCTTGTTTGTGTGGTCATATAGTTAAAAAAGACAAAGCCTGCCACAAATAGCTAACGCGGTTAGCCGAGTTGTAACTCCTCGCAGTACACATACTGAGCTTAGCACCTGACATCCATCGGTTTGATACCCGTTTATACTCAGTGCCATAAAAGTGGTCGCCATTGCTGGTGCATGACAGTCTTGCCCCCCCCCTTTGGTTTTCAGCAGAAATGCGTTGGCATGACTAGGCGGTGTCAGAGAAGAAATCTTGACAACAAAATACTTCATTCGCCTGTCCGTACTGTACTGTACTGTACTGTGCCGAGCCGAGCAGTGCTGGGCGGTGTTCAGGAGTCAGCCGTTACAAAACAACTGCAGGACGTGATTTTCAGGTTATTCTCTCTGCCCTCTCTCTTCGTAATTTCCTCCGACCACCCCAGGATGCTGACAGTCACTTGGGTGGGGCTGACGCGGATGACAGTCCGCGGGAGCAGAGCTCAGGGTTAAACCGAACCGCACGGGATTACTTTAAAGCACCCAGGGCGGTTGGTCCGTGAAGCCATGACCAGGTCCGACTCGAAGAAAGGCGGCGTGGCCGCGGTCAACGCCGCCGGCAAGTGCGCCACAGCGGCATCCACCGCCGAGCAGGTCAACAACGGCACAGTGGAACCGGGCTGTCCGGATCAGAGCATGCCGATCAAAGCCAGGGTGATGAAGCAGACCTCCAGAGAGAGCGTGCAGCGGAGAAACACGGAGTGCGAGGTGTACGACGACGGGACCAACACCTTTTTCTGGTGAGTGCTTTCTGGCAATGTCAACAGTGGTAATGTCAAGTACTGACTGCGGCATCCTCTAATGTGATGGGGCTGCTCTGTTACTCTTTAAAAGAAAAATACTGAAGATTCACAGTTCCCTGCAGAGAGATCCAAGTGTACGGTGTCAGGCAGGGTGTGTTTCAAGGTGAACTGAAAGGCAGGCCCAAGTGACCTCCACTCATCACAGCAAATATTGACATCTTGTTCCAAATCTTTAAATGTACAGTGATTTATGTTATACATCTGAGGTCAAGCTAAAAAGCGTTTAGGTGAGAATGCTCAGATGCAAAACGATCTCATGGAATCACCAAGGGTTGCTCCACAAGGTGTCAGTTTCGGAGGTGCTTTGCTAAGGTTTGTCACGCTGTCGCTGATGCTTGTATTGCATGTCCAAGCTCAGAGCTTGTTGTTGACACGAGAATAGATGATATCCCAGCCTGCGCCTTCAGTGAGATCCGCAACCGACATGAAGCCAAGAGAGGTATTCTGTCCATGCGGTGAACTGGAGGAGTGAGTTCTGTATGCAGCCGATGACAAAAATGCACACACACCGATGGCGCATGTTCGCATGTGCAGGATGCAGGTGTGGTCAGGTTGAGGGCATGAGGCTAGTCTGGAAAAGTGACATTCCCTCCTGCAGACTCCTTTGATTTATCACAACCATGGCCCTCCAACCTGTCGCTCCAAGAGAATTAATTAAGCTTGGCTAAGTGCATATGTGTCCTGCAGCTCTGTTTGTGCTCAGAGCAAAGGGCAATAAAAAAAAACTGCTAAACTATCCAATGGCTTTGGCAGCAGAGGAAAGCGGTCCTCCCAGAAAGAAATCTTAATGAGAATCTTTCATTACGGTTTTACGGCCTTGGAATCCAGGTTTCCTGTTATTCTAATAGTGGAGGGATAAAGAGAAGCTTTGGCGCCAAGATACTTTTGTCTGCTGAAGTTGTTAAAGCAGCAGCATCCTGCGGCATGGAGACCTGTTCCTTACGTAATGGTCAGCCCATTTATCTTACTAAGGGAAGAAACAATACGAGAAATGGCTTTTAGTTTATGCAGTATAATTTTATCATCCTGCAGAGAGACCACACAGTTGAATCAACACCTCTCTCAAACAGTTTTAACAAGTTCTGATCATAGAAACCTTCATGGAGGTTGGCATCATGGGTTTGTTGTTTTAGACAGCAATGGGTTTAGCTTGGTAGTAGATCAGTAAACCAGCAACTGAGTATGTGGACAGGCTCTCGCCAATACTGCTTGTGAGTTATGTGATTGCAGGAGAAGTAAGGAATTCCTGTCTCACAGCGGTTGGTTGGCACTCCCACTGTGGTTATAATGGAGAGCTGATAATGAAGTGAAAACCTGTGGACATGGTGAATCATGTGACATTGGAGATGTGGGCCAATAACGCACGCTTAGACACTGAGAACAAGAAGCAAAATGCTCCCTTCCTTTCCTGTCACTCCAAAATTCATACTATTCAAAAATGCACCAATCCAAACCTCCTCCTCAAATTCAACCATGATGTGCAGTTTTTTAAGGGCTGACTCGTGACGACCGTGAAGAATTTGGGTGTTCACCAAACCACGCGCCGGCAGTGAAAGTTGCCTGGTTGTGGATTTCTGATTCTGTGTGAGCCTCCCAAGTGTTCGAGTTATAACTGAGAACTGTTTGTTGCTTCCCCTGGTTGTTAGGGAGGGTAACCATGTGCCGCGAAACCTGCCTTATTAGCACAGATTGGATCTGGGGAAGTGTGTTTTTCTTGTTTTACTCTCACAAAAGAGGAATAGAGTGCATCGACCTTATTATGTAGAACTTAGACTGATGAAACCAAATGTCGTGCTGACACAGTACTTTGCACAGATGTTTCGGTTGTGAGAGACTTCAGCAATTGTTTTGTGCATTTTGATTACTGACCGTGTCGTTGAAAATGTTTTATTTTTAAATGTAAGAAGAGAGGAGCTCTTAATTAATTTAGGGTAGTAACACCCCTCAAAAGAAAGTTGTGCACATAAGAGGATTTAATGGTGTCTAAGTGTCACCAGATGAGTAAATTTGCGATTAGCTCATGGAAACCACAGGCTTGTCATGCATGAAACTGATACGTGAGCATGCTGTACTAAATGAAGTCACATTTTTCATTGCATATGCTCCAGTTGGTTGCTGACTGTCTTCAACCAGTAGCTTGTTGTATGTGAATGCTCAGCCTCAGTGTTGCGGTAGGTCTCATTCTAAACTGGGCCTGGCCCTCAGTTGCACCAGGCTGGTGGTTCCGCTGCGTCTCTTCACTCCCGGTTGTGTTGTGTTGTTGTCAGGCAAGAGACTAGCCAGGTCCTCCCCCGTGCCTCCTGCTAAACAGGTTGGATAGGGTGATGGAACAGGGAGAAAATGCTAATTGCACCTGGTGTGCCGTGACTCAGGTTGTGAGCCAAAGGGCTTGCAGAGGGGGCGACATTCTTCGACGGACAACAGTGGAGATCTAAATGCAAAAGAAGCCTTTTAAACCATTGCTATGCATGCACTATCCCTTAAATGGCAAGACTGGTGGTGGTATATCTTTGTTTTGCTGCCAAGTCGCAGTGACCTCCGTTGCTGCCTAATTCAAACATGTATGGGAGCCGTACTGTTGCAGCAGGTGACGTGTTTGTTTAATGTCCCTTAATGACAGAAGACACGGACGGCGTGTTCATTATTAGGTATTTAAACAAGTCCATGATGACATCATCAGTCTCTGGGGGGTGTCAGGCACACATCACTGAGCATGCGCGGGAAACATGGCTTTCATGTTTGTGCATTGCTTTGCTGGTGTGACGAGCTGAGGGCAACAGACCAACACTTGTTGTGTTTGCTGTGAAAAGCGGCATTCATTGTTCTGTGGCCGCTGGGAGCCGAAGCAACATCCAAACAAGCCGACAGATTCACAGCCACCACATCACATTAGGACGAAGAGCTGTTGTTGCATTCTCGTTAGCAAGCAGATGCTGAAAAACTGGTCCAGATGTCGTTGTGTGTCTGTCCACCTGATGAATGTCCAATATTCACATTCCTTTTGACTCTAGTTTGGTTTCTACTTGCTCAGGAAACAAAAAATACCGGGGTCTCAACCAGTGTGTCCAAGATATCAGCATCACCGCTGTTGTCCGATAATATCCGGATAGGCATATACAGCAGATAGAGTCACAAGAAATACATAGAACATAGAGATAAGTTTAGGTGAGTTTATTTAAAAACAGGCTGCTGTTCATTTATCTCATGGTCTCACAGCTCACTCCCTCACAGAGCTCGATCGGGTCATTTTGACAGCTGAACAACTTAACAATCAAACTTTAAAAGCAACTGGATCGGCTTCGATTCAGGTTTCTGCTGATTTCTTTGGTGCATCATGAATAATAATGGTTCCAGTCGCAGCTCAGGTGCTTAGCCCCCCCCAACTGAGAATTCCCGGGGCTATCCATCGTGTACTGTACAGTATATTCTTGTGGCTCATACATTATCAGCAGGCAGCTAAATAAAACTTTGCCCCCGAGCTGAGATGAATGCCACAGATAAGCGTGGATTCATTTCTGAACCATGTGCAACTGTCGTACGACAAAGGCCAAGGTTTGTTCACTGCCATGGGGTGATATGGGAGGCAGGAGCCTATGGACTACATCACAGCCTTCAAACTCAGAGTTCAGCTTGCCAAAGTATACAGAATCTCATGAGGTTAACAGATTGCATACAAACTGAGGTGAGCATTGTCAGGCAGGTCACCAGAAATTGATGTAGTTGTCATGTTCTTTAAATGAGGAAAATGCTGACAGGACTCATTGAGCTTTTTTTAAAAAAAAATATTGTATAACACTTTGTTTTCAGCTGAGGTATCCTCATATCCAACCTCATCTTTTCTATCTCTATTTCATTTTTCTTCACTTTTTTCTTCTTCACTTTTTCCCATATTTTTTCTAATTGTCAGAAACAAAGATTTTTCAGTCACATCACCTGGATGTTGAAAAGCTTTAAGACACTGGGTAGTAATCACCAGTGTGTTCTCAGATCAGATTACAGATATTATTTCTCTCCTCCAGTTTATTGAATTTTTTTTTTTTTGCATTAATACCCCCCGTCTTCCTCTCCAGGCGAGCCCATACTGTGACAGTTCTGTTCATCCTGACCTGCGCCCTGGTCTACGTCACGCTGTTGGAGGAGACGCCCCAGGACACGGCCTACAACACCAAAAGGTTAGTTTGCTGCTCTCGCCACTTCCTCTGTGTCCCTGTGTGACCCAGCACGCAGCAGCAAAATCCACAGAGGCCTTTTGATTAGACTTAAGTTTGATGTAATATTGTGAGGTACGGAAAAAAGTACCTCAGGTCGAAGTTTCATTTGCTTTTGAGCACTGGGACCGTATGCGTGGGAGTTTAATTGGAATAGTGCGAGCACGAGTGAGCTGCATAGGTGATGCATCTGTTTGTTTGTGATGGACTGAATAATTGCGGGTTGTATTCGTGAAGCATTGTGGGATTGCTCTTAACGGGATTTGCTGGAGTCAGCGCAGTCCAGCTCGTCGGGATAAAGACCTAAGAGCTTCTCCCTTGCAGCTCACACACAGACACACACACACACACTCCCGATCTCTTTCACAAACTCATTCACACACAGTCGTACACTCATTCTCTCTCCCACTCCTTTTTGAAACTAATGAGTAATCTCACAAGCTTCACGCATGTAACCTTACTTTGACACATAGCTGTACTCTCTGCATCACATACACTTACTCCTACACTCCTACATGCACACACACACGCACACACTTGCACGGTCAGTCATTCAATCACATGCACTCATGCTCCCACACTTGTTGGCAAGCACAAGCTCTAATCTCATTTCATGTCCAGCGTCTGTCTTTGTAAGTGCAGAGGGGTTGGAGATAAGGAGTGTACTGTGCATGGCCAGCTGCTGAGACAGGCCTCCAGATTCATGTTATATAAAATTACACCCCATTACTTTCCCGTTCCTACTCTTTGAACCTATGTTTCAACCACTGATATCACAAAAAAATTAAGCTTGGAAGTCCTTTCAATCCAGAGAAATACACATACTTAATTATCTGTCTATATATAGTATAGCATCTACTTAAATGACAATGTTCTGTGTTTCTCATTGTGTTCCTTCAGAGGGATTGTAGCCAGCATCCTGGTGTTCCTCTGTTTTGGAGTGACACAAGCCAAAGATGGCCCATTCACCAGGCCACATCCAGGTAAGAGGAGCACATCATCAGATCAGCAGATCATGTTTTCTAAACCTGCTTTCTCAGTCATAGCACATTCTTGTCTCAGTCTTTAAAAGTCCCAGAGTTGGCGCATCCTCAGCTGAATGGTTGAGATGTTAACCCAATAAACAGCTGTTCTCCACATATATGCCCTTCTCTTACACTCTTACCCATGCATCGTGTTTGTCTGTACACAAACAGAGCCAAAGAGAAACCAAAGAAAAGCATGACTGTATAGGTTCAATTTCACATTAAGAATTTAGATGGGGAGTGTAGTTGGGTAAGAGAACCAGAGAGCAGTTACCACTACTGTGATCAGTGGCAACAGTGGAGGATCTCATGTTGGCTTCTTGGCTAGCTATGTGTAATTGACAAAGTATTGGAGACAACTGAGTAAATGCAGCAACTAAACACCAACCCTTGGCCTGCATTAAATTACATGCATAGTTGGCATTGCATGGCATTCAACACGGCCACGACCAGTTCTCAGTTCTGATTGGCCGGCAGGTGTCTGTTTCGTGCAAACCGAATAGTGTAAAGGGACACGTCTGATGCAGGTGTTTGTGTCTAAACTCTAAATGAATGTGCCAGCAGGAGCCATGCAAATTTAAAGTGAAACAAGTCTGATATTTGCACGAATCTGAATATCTAAATGTTTGAAGAAGGAAAGAAAGGAAGTTGTGAAATCGTGTCACAGCGGAGAAGTTGTTGGCTGGTGGATGTGAGGGACAGCCGAGAGGAAGGGTGCCTTGTCGGATAATGTCCCGTCCAAAATGAAAGGTTGTTTAAGCACTTTATGAAATCCGCTGCACACCATAAAGGGATGCTTCTGTTTAAACAGTGCAGTTCTTAAAAGTAGTTTGCCGTTCATGTGGGAGACACAATTCGTCTCTCACACAACACACGACTAACGCCAGAGGGAAAACAAGGAAGGAAGATAACAGGGTGTGGAGGACGGATGGAGACGCACGCTGAACATTGTCGGTTGTTAGAGGCGTGAAGTGGTCGGTTAAGAATTTGGGCAGCTGTTGCATTACTTGTGCCTTCTTGCCCCCTCCTTTCGTGGACTGAAAGACAAGGGGTTTTTGTTTTTGTGTGTTGTGTCGCTGCTTCATACACCCTGACCCGTTGAACCAGCCAAGTAGGTTCAGTTGTTTTTCACCTTGCTGCAGTTAAAACTCCACAGGTTTGTATCCCAAGAAAAAAAAAACCCAGAGGGATTTTCCCATGTACAACCTGTATCTCCCTCTGGATCTCTGCCTGGGAGTGGCACAGCACATTGAGTTTATAAATAAAAATTCACAGTATATTAAAATAACATGTGTTTTATGTGGGAGCCCCTGGCTTATATTCAGTTTATATTAGTCCTTTCACTTATGTTTCTGAATTTCACTTTATCCTTGGTAATAGAAAACCCCCCACATAATTTACGTATCCTGAACTAATTCATTTAGACACAATTCATTCTCATCTCACAATAAAGGTTTTGTTTGGACTGTATAACAGGCGCACCATTTTTTTTTTTTTAAAAACCTATCCCCTTTAAACTACAGAGAGACTAAAACTGACCTCACCTTAATTCCAATATGTAATTCAACATGTTTTATTTTCATTTTTTTTGGAAGTGACACAGCTGATTGTGGGTTGAAATTGTTGCTAAAGATCTCTCTCTCTCTCTCTAGCTTACTGGCGGTTCTGGCTTTGTGTCACTGTCGTCTACGAGCTCTTCCTCATCTTTATCTTATTCCAGGTGGGTGCATGCATACATGAAAATATTCATGTACAAATACATTTCTGAAGGAAAAACCATGTCATACAAACATGCATATTGAACGTAAGCTAGTTATACATGGTGTGCACGTCTTTCTTTTGTGGTTTAACTGACCGTTATGGCGACGCAGCTCACAGAACAAGGCACCAGAGCTCCGATGGAGCCGTCAGTTTTCTGGAAATCCACACTGACCTTTGGTTTGCTCTAAGATTGTCTGGTGTCCAAATGATGTACATCCTGAAAATAAAAAAATGTGGTGGAGTCTGTAAAGGCATTTTAAAAAAGTGTGGAAACACCAAAATATAGGATTTGTGTGTGCTCCATTCACTGGTGCCTTTTCTGCTGTGATCTGCTCATACATCTGGATGGCTGGAGGCTTCTTTTCCCTTTCTAGGTTCAATTTAAATGTCTTATTACCAAGCCAGACCCTATAAAATACAGTAGCAACACCCTATAACAAGTAAACTACAAATCTCATCAGGCCCAGACACAGTTACAAACACCAGTGGCGGGCCGTGCATTTCACCCCTAGGCCTTAAGTGATATCCTACTTAGTCCAACCTAAATTAATGCACCTCGTATCACCATCAATACGACACCACGGCTCGAGAATCCATACAGAATTACACATACACATTACATCACCCTTAATATAGGCTGGTTAAGTGACAATTTCCAGAGCATTTAAAATCAATAAGCTTGCATTCACAATTAAGAGTAGGAAACTAAGATCACGGATATTGTCAAATCTTAAAAAATAAAAGTATTTAATAAATACTTACATCTTCTACCTTCATGACTTCCAATCAAAACAGACTAATTGTTTGAAGGTGAATAATTGCAGCGTATTTCATTTCAAAACATTTCACTATGCTGAGTATGTTGGTTTTCTTTCACAACTGTAAAAAACAAAAAACTACGTACTTTTAGGAATAGTAAGTGCTGACCCTTGACTGTATTTCTTTACTCAACCCTGTTAATCCAGACAGTGCACGACGGACGGCAGTTCATGAAGTACATTGACCCCAAATTGGGGGTGCCCCTCCCAGAGCGCGACTATGGAGGAAACTGCCTCATGTACGACCCAGGCAACACCACTGACCCCTTCCACAACATCTGGGTGAGACTCTTTATTTTATTTATCTTACTGTATCCTATTTTTGCACCCCATCTTTTCAGTTGCAAAGGTTTGTACAAGTCACTGGGGCGATGGGTACATATTTCTGCTTAAAACTGTCTGGTAAGAGGCCTCCTTCCAGGAAATGAAATTTCTGACCTGGTTCTGCTATTTATGTTGTGGTATGCATCATCCTCAATTATTACTAAAAAGGAAATGACCCAGATCTCACAAAAATGAGTCTGTACACATTCCTCCCCCTGCATTACTGTGAAAGTGAGAGAATCCTCTTTCCCTCCACCTTTGTTTCTTTCAGTCATCCATTCACACACTCACCCTCCCTGAGCTCTCCTTCCCTGTCTCTTACACGCATGCACACACACACTCACACACACACACACACACACACACACACACACACACACACACACACACACACACACACGGTTAGCGTGCCTGGGTGTTGACCGGCTCCAGAGGTTTGTGTCTGATGCAGATTATAGCCCGTTGGTGAGAACCAGGCCTCCTTCCCTCCCCGGGGAGACGGTCTGCTGCTGCTGCTGCTGCTGCTGCTGCTGCAGGCCCTCGTACTATTTGAAAGCAAAGATCATGAGAAAGAACTGGTTTAGGGTGTTTTTATACAGTTTTATTTCCGATGCCCAGCCAAGTTTTTTTCCTACTCAGTGACCCAGTCCTCACTGTGCTCATTTCTGTTTGGAAAGAGATGAGAACGGGTGAAATTAACATGTTGGCCTGTTTCTGCAGGACAAGATGGATGGCTTTGTTCCAGCTCACTTCCTCGGATGGTATATTAAGGTAAGCATGGAGTCGGCTGCCTGACACACTGTGAGGTGCACAAACTGACTGGCTCCAACTGGACTGTCAAAGCCTGGTGCCATTTCAAAACTCCAGCATAAAAATGCAACTAATTTTCCATTTGCTTCACCGTGATAAAAGTTGAGCCAGTGACTTGAAAATGATAAAGCCTGTTTGTGGCCGTCAGTCCTGTGGCCAGCTGAGAATGACAACAGTTTTGTAGTAGAGATTTCCTTAAGTCAGACCCGCTAAGATTCCAAGAACCTGGATCATTAAGTGCCAGTTCATGCAGTCTGTCGTCACCAACAAATATGGAATCAGGCTGAAATAATTTCAAGTGTCTTAATTACAATAGCAATCTGATCATCGAGTTAATAATTGAATGTGTTTTCTGTAATACACTGAAAACTAGTGTCTTCTATCTGTTGCATTTTCAGTGAAGTACAGCAATAAATTTCTTCCTGACCTCCTCCCACTCTACCCCGTTCTCCTCCTACTCACTTACTCCTCTTTTGCTCCTTTTTCTTACTTAGACTCTGATGATCCGAGATTGGTGGATGTGCATGATCATCAGTGTCATGTTTGAGTTCCTGGAGTACAGCCTGGAGCACCAGTTACCTAACTTCTCTGAGTGCTGGTGGGACCACGTACGTACACGTGTTACTGCTCTTCTCCTCGACCTCTGCGCTACTCTGCTACACAGATATATGGTTTATACATAAACCATATATCTGTAGAAACATGGTTAGAGGATATTGTCAACCCCTTGTAGACAGGAGTAACATTTTGTACAAATCAGCTAAGTGGCACGCACACACTGGGTAATCACACCAAACCTGCAATTTGCGCGCATAATCCGAAGAAAGTGTGTAACATCGTCATTCACTACATGAGGAGGCCTTGAGATCTTTTTCATATCCTGGTACCTGAGGCCTGCCAGTGCCTTATGACCGCAATTAAATTCTCTTTTTATTTAATATGATGCGATCCATATCTTATACCTGTGGGGAAACTCTGCAGTTTAAGCAACGCAAATGATTGCAGGGGAAACACATTGAGAGGACTGGCAGTAGGAAGTAAGGGCAGTTACTGAGGTTGTTACGAAAACAGCTGCTTATTTACAGTAAATAAGGTTTACAGTACAAGTTTATAGGCTGTGTGTAGAATATAAATATCCATTACATACAGACACATAGAGTTTTAATCCGTTTAAACAGAACATCCACACCACACAGTCCTCCGAAATGACCGACTCTAACAAAAAGGTGTGTCGGTGGATCACAGTTGTGTTGGAATATTACTTTGCCCCGTTTGATAAAGCTGTTACCTTTTCTCTCTGTCTCCAGTGGATCATGGATGTGTTGGTGTGTAATGGTCTGGGGATCTACTGTGGTATGAAGACCCTGGCCTGGTTATCAATGAAGCCCTACCAGTGGCAGGGCCTGTGGAACATTCCTACATACAAGTACAACTTACCCACAGTTATTTCAACAAATTACACAAAAGTATATTTCTTTAAGCCTTCCACATTTATTGTCTAGGTTGTGTGACACATTTAAATGTAATGTCTAGTTTTCCACAAATCCTTTACTTTGACCTTTGAAATAACTTTGATCAGTGTGTAATTATTGCTGTGTTCGAATGTTTGAAGTGTGTGTGTGTTTACTTCTGTGTCTGTTGTGTTTCCACCAGGGGAAAGATAAAGCGTATCGCATTCCAGTTCACACCGTACAGCTGGGTGAAGTTTGAGTGGAAGCCTGCCTCAAACCTTCGTCGCTGGCTCGCCGTGTTAGGCATAATCTTCATGGTGAGAAATTTCAGTTTAAAAAGGGGAGGGGGTTTGTAACAGCAACGTTTTTTCATTATATTATCATTATATCATTACTCAGCCTTTGCCTAAAGCTATTCAAATAGGTGGATTGTCTGGGGGTTTTTTTTGATCAGATGATGAATTTATATTTTCAGTAATAGTTGCTTCTTGCTCTGTTAACTTAATTTTTTAATAATATGTGGAAACATGATGAGCCATGTTTGAATAATTGGGGCAGGATGTCAAAGGTGTCCTTTCCTGTTTTGCTGTCTTCAGTTGCGATGCGTTACCTTACTGTACCTTACCTTCTCTTCCTCAGTTCCTCCTGGCGGAGCTGAACACCTTCTACCTGAAGTTTGTGCTGTGGATGCCTCCCGAGCACTACCTGGTGCTGCTCCGCCTGGTCTTTTTCGTCAACGTGGGAGGCGTGGCCATGAGGGAGATCTACGACTTCATGGATGACCCGTGAGTCGCAGCAACACAGAGGGTGCAGGGTTTGTTTTTGGGCGTATGGGCGCACGGTATCTGGAACAGTGATTCATAACACAGATTGTTGCGTAAAGCTTAAGGGCATTCACTTTTCATAATGTAGATTTGCTCTTACTGTAATATAAACCAGGTTTGACTGAAGCGTATGCTGCTGAGTGGATGCCAGCTTGGCTATGTTTCCAGGCAGGAAATGAGAACATAGGCGGCACCACAGGGAGAGGGAGGGAGGGAAGAGGTGTTACACAACTGGCAGCTTTGTGTTGCTCTAGCAGTGCAGATAACACTCAATAAAGCCAACCTGTCACTGATAGTCAGTGTATGTCGACATCCAGTCTACGCTCGTGGTCAAGTGCTTGCTTTCCTGGCAAATTTGCAAACATGGCATTGCCTTCAACAACAGGCCTTTTTCACAGCAGATATTTTGACATGCCAGAGCAGAAAAAGCAGAGGTGTAAATAAGGAAATGAATGATGGCTGAATTCTGTTTCGCCACTTGAGTTTCAGGGTCCTGGCATTGTGCATGCTGGCTCACCGTCACGTGGCCATGCTTCACTGGGACATTTGAACTGAACGGGAAAGTTTTCCGTTGTCATACACACACTAGTGTGTGGTGTCATTAGTAACAGGAATCCATCCAGAAAAGCTCAGTGAAACTTACTGTAGCATAATAACAGGGTTTCAGCCGACAAGGGATGGAAACTGTTGTATAAATATACCAGTTAGCTCTCGGTTATGCATTGCCTCCCAGCAGCTTTGTCTTAATTGATGGGTATGCCCGTGCTGCTGCTTTCAGACAGCTTACAGACCGGCTCTTTTCCTTTTTGTGTATACAGCACATTGTGTAGAAAGCTTTCTGCAGCTGCATGAGTCATGCGTGACCTACTATTATTTAATATGTATTTTGATTTTGCCCTTGTCCTAAGCTTACCCATAAACACTAGATTCATCCTCCCAGTTATATTTACTTTTCCATGACAACTTATGTAACTTTCCCATCAGGAAATTCCACAAGAAGCTGGGCCAGCAGGCGTGGCTGGTGGCAGCGATCACAGTGACCGAGTTCCTCATCGTGGTCAAGTATGACCCAAACACCATCATGCTGCCCATCCCCTTCTTCATCATGCAGTGCTGGTTATTAGGAATCCTACTCATCTTTACCTGGACCCTGTGGCGTTTTTTTATCCGGTAAGAATTTGGGTGTGGGTCACTGGGAATGGGGTACAGTGGGGGTAGTTGTGGTTAAAAGTCTACTTTAAAGTTATAAGACATGGCTGTAAAGAAACTGCTTTGGTTTCAATGATCTTTTGCCACAAGTAAAATAAATGTGATTGTCTGCAGCTATGAAATGGAAATGATCCAGATTTTTGTTTTGCCTGTGAAGATTATAAGGGCCCTGCAAAAGCCTGCTCGAGCATGCTTGCTCTCTGATTATGGGAAAAACAAAATAGCAGTGGATACACAATAAGGAAAGAGAATACATCCAGCTAGCTTGCTGCTGTGTTGCAGCCGGGTAACACCAGCTTTTGCAGTTTGTTAAATATTTGCTGAAACATGAGTTTTAGCCATCAGTCTTTGATTTTGTTTTTTTCCTCATGGCCTCGTGCAGTGATATGTTTTAGGTTACTTTTGTTTTGATAGTGCCTTCTTTTGAGTCGTGTTCCTGCTAAGCAAAGCCCTGCCCCAGCATGCTAAGCTTCCTGTCTGTTTTCTCCCTCTCCGCCCCCATCCTCCCTCCCTTTCTCCTTCCCTAAACCTCCTACTCCTTCCCGCTCATGCTCAGCGGTAATGCAGTAATGTCCATATCCAGTGAGGTAGGTATAGGAGAGAGGTCCACTCCCTCCTATCGGCAGTGTTGTTGCATGTTTTTTTTCTGTCATACATAACTATTTCCATAAGTGCATTCAGAGGATCTTTGGGATCCTCTAACATCTCGCATGGCACTTTGCAGTTTTTGTTGTTTTGGGTTTTTTTTTGCTGTGGTGAATTTTGCCATCTTCATTTTTAGTATTTCCCCCCACATCCTTTTTCTTATTCCCACTTGCAGTCAGTTAAGTGAGCTTGTGTTGACAGTGTAGAAGTGATAGGCAGGAGACAGGAGAGCTCAGTGAATTAACCGTTTGCTCACCCCACTCACACACTATGTACTAGCCTGCATGGCGTGTCCTAACTGAACTGCCTATCATCCGACAACAGCCAATCAGATCAGCTGCATCACGTCTCATGGCACACCTCCCTCTAGTCATACAGCACAGACACCAAAGCATGCCATGTTGTAGCTGCTCGGACCTGGGTGAAATCGTATTCGCAAATACTATATTAATAATGTACTCTATATATGTACTTTAATAATGCACTATAATTTACTTTACTTACTTTACTTTCACTGACAGTCTCCCTTATTCAATGCAAAAGAATCCAGCTCATCTGCCACTTTAAGCAGATTTAAATGAGTAGAAACAGGAAGAATGGTCTGCAAATACTATTTGACCCAGTTGGACAAGTTCAGGTGTGTTATATTCCTCCCTCTCATTTTATATTTAATACACCACTTTGAATTAGGCTAAGGTGAGTTTCACTTAAAGCCCCTGAAAATTTGTCCTCACATCTGAAGTATTTGAGATCATATATTCATTAATAAATAAGAAACTCAGAGTTTTAAAAAAGAAAACATTTATTTTGTTAACTTTATTAACTCTGCTAATCTGCTTCATCGGAACTGTGTGGACTATGATCAGATTTGATTGACAGGGACCTGCCAGCTGTCCCCAGGCACTGATTCAAACGTTAAAACTGTGGTTGGTGCACAGATGTTTCATAATGTACCCTTTTTCCAATGCTTATTCCACGTGCTTCAAACCTCTGAGAAGAAAAACAGAACTCTGTCAAGTGAGATAAGCAACACTATTCCAGCCTTGGCACAAAATTTCATGTAGGAGCAAGTCGCTCATCATACAAAGTCGACTAAGGGTGCTTTTCCCAGTGTCACTGGCCTGGTTTCTATCTGCGACGCCGGCCTGATGTGTATTCCAGTACCAGATGTATGAGGTTCCCACATTAGCCAACTTCATTGAGTATCATTCATTGAGTCAGGTGAATTACATGGCTCCGGCAGCTTCTGTAGCACAGCCAGTTTCCTCATTGAGCGTTTTGAGCATTTGCTTTGATATGTCTTCCTAAAAACCTGAAATATGGCATGAGAGGGTTCTATAGAGTCAGATAAATGGGTTTCTGTCCACTTCTCTACACGATTCCAAAAATCATTTTAATGTGGATGAACAAGATTATTTTGAGGCTCTGACACTGTTATCTTTCTCAAGATGACAGTGTCTAAAAAATCATCACAATATCATCCAGTATAGTAATACATAGCAGTTAGGTTTAGAAATGGATGGCAGAATCTCGGAATCTGGCGGAAGAAACGAGTTGGGAAGAAGTGTCTTCGTGGCTGAGTTTCTTTTAATGCCATGTCCCTTTTCCCCTCAATCCCCTCACAGTGACATCACGCTCCGCTACAAAGAGACCCGCCGACGCAAACAGGAAGTCCCCGCCGAGCGGGACCGCCCTCTGGGCAACGGCAGCACGGCCGCCCCTTCCGGACGCAGCAAACTGAACGGCAGCTCAGAGACGCTGCGGCAGAGGAAGTCCTGAGGATTTAGGGTCGGAGCCAGGTCGGGTCAGCTGCCGCTGAGGGAGAAAGGACAAGGTTTGATTGGACACATGAGACGAATGAAGGAAAAATCGTGACACAAAGACACAAGTGGGGACGAACAGATGGACACGTCATGTGATGTGTAGACTACTCGTGTACCTACATGAAACAAGTAGTCTTTCAACAAAGTTTGGGGGGTGGGGTGGATCGGTGCATTGTCTAGTTATTGTCATACTACAGGGATTTACCTCATACAATTTTTTAAGAACATGATACACATGACAAGATACATGTTTGTGTTATTTATACATGTGGGTGATGAGGGAGGGAGAAAAAGCAAAAAGCTGAATCAAAGAGGGAGGAGGAGGTAGAGTAGTGGAGACGGGGGATACAGGTGACCAGGGACGTAGATTTGACAGGTAACCAACAGCAGTTTCCACTTTCTTGGCTGCGCTCAGTCTTAGAAAACAAAGAGAGGAGCATCAGGAACATGTCCGCCACTGTAAATACACTTCGTCCTGTGTGTTGTGCAGCCGGTGCAGGTGAGAAAAAGGAGCGCATTGGGAGAAGTGTCCACAGACGTAATGACTGATCTGGTTCCATTCTGCTATGCTGTCTTCAGCATCAATGGGAGGGATTTTCGCCGACTATATCGTTAATCAAATTAAGCTCGGTTAATAATGACACATTTCGTTCAGTTACAAAGATTCCCATGTATGTTTTTACAGTTTATCAGCCTGTTTTTTTCTTTCTTAGGTTGGTTCCCAGGTTTTTTGGTACATTGTTCACATGTGGGAGACAATTTCAGCTTTTCACACGCAGTTCTAGTTTCTGATTCCTGGATAACTGAGCCTGGAGGTCCTTGTAACTGCTGGGGGGGTCCTCCCTCAGTCACGGGGGGTGGCCAAAGCCGTCCTCTCCTCTCAAACTGTAAAAAAAAAACAAAAAACAATTTGTACCATATGCTAGGTATTTAACTGCTGATATTATACATGATCTATGAGATAAAGATTGGGTGTTTTTTGTAGATGTTTTGTTGTCGCTGTTGTTATTTCTTCAGGGTAAATCGATAAAGATTTTACTCAAGTTTTGTGAGCTGAGATACTGAGAAAATCTGCAGCGCTCTGATGAACAGATCCACGACAATCACGTGACTGTTCCCCTCTGACGGAAACACGTGGGCTCACATACAGCACAGTCAAGAACAGTAGATGTCTGGTTTATGTTTCTCCACCGTGACAGGACTGTAATTAAGGCTCGGCTCAGCTGTTGGCTCATTCTGTCTCATCAGAATGGGAATTTGATATCTGATTGCTTTTACGCCAAATACTTTTTTCTTTTCAGGATTTTATTAAAGTTCCATGTTCTGAGGTGCCTGAATGAGCTGAAATAAAATGCTTTACTGTAAGGTTAGTTTTGTAGGGAGGGGGGCATATTGCACGTGCAATCAGCCAAAGCTTAGATTTCATTCTTGCTAAAGCCATAAAAGCCACCCAGACCCACTTGAGCCACTTAAACCGCTGCTGAACCTCATTTAAATCCCTTTTTAATTTCAACCAGAACAGGCGTTTCACAGGTCGATCACATCCTCATGTTGTTTTCTATTACAAACACAAATTCACTCCCAGAGGTCAGACTGTTGGAAAGCACGTTTACCTGGACTGCAAAGCTGCATCGCTCCCGCGTTTCTGTGACACCTGGGTGTCTTCTGACGTGAAATGATCGTAGTTGCTTTTGATTTCCCTGTCAATTCCAAAGTTACTCAATGTAGATCTTAAACCTTTAGTCACTTTACTGAATTGCAGATCAACAGAAAAAAATCTGTAGTTGTTTTGATAATCAGTTAATTGTTTCAGTGGTTTGTCAGTCAAATAGCTCAAACATTTTCTGGTAGCAGTGTGGTAGTGACCTGAATACGTGCTGATGACACATTTACTTGTGAGGACCATTTTTCACCACGTTCTGACATTTTAGAGAAAAAAAAGATTGGTTAAGAAAATAATCAGCAGATCAATCAGTAATTTCAGTAGTCGGTAGCTGCTTTTAGTGATAAAACAAAATAAGCTTTACTTACTACTAAAAAAAATCCAATATGGTCAAACTGAAAACTAACACCCTTGCATTCCAGCCTTGTTCGATACTCTCACTTGTTTCCAAAAAAAAGGCTTCAGTCTTTGTCTTCAGGTCTTGTGGTTGTCAGAGAAATCAGTTGTAAACTTATTGTGTGTTACTCATTGTGGCCCAGTGGCTACACGCTACATAGCCGATGACGAAGTAGACGCCATCTGTGAATCTAGCTGTAGGCTGGTGTGTAAAGTCACTGCAGTGATGTTGTTGTGAATGTAACGCAGCAGAATCTGCTGTTCAAACGAGAGGGTCCACAAACACTACGTTGAAGCTCTGACATTTGGAGGCCCATCTTCATGCTTATCCACGCATTGGGTTTTTTTAAAACTCTGCATATTGCACCCTCTTTTTTTGAATACAGAGACTGCTGCACAAATTTAAAACCCTGAAAACCTCTAGTTGACACGTCAAACATTGTGCTCGTTCGTCTGTGCTGTGCTGATTCAGTTTTTTGAGAACTTCATAGAAGTTTAGAAAGTTTGCTCTTTTTTTTCTGAAGTGTTATAGACGCAGGCTGGGGGTGTGGGGGGGGTCACTGTGTACCCGTGTTCATGTCTTGGATTGGTTGATGTGCTTTCATATGAAATCGCTGTAGACCAGGCCAAGCCATGAACCTGTAAACCACTTCTGAAATTTGAAAAAAAAAAATCCGTTCACGGACTTGAAATCATAAATGAGCATTTGAACGAAACGGAAATTGGGCAATAAAAAAAGAGAGAGATGGAGAAACAGGACCTTTTCCTTTAGTGTGTTTGAGGATTTGATGTAGTTTCACCTGCAGCCACACGTGGGCGGTAGATGTTTCGTCACTGTCCGCCCCGTGCTCGCCTCCTTAACAATGATCATCGTAAAAAGCCATTTTCAACCTGGTTTCTGTAAATGTGAACAGATCGTGAAACTGAAAATATGCTGCTGCATCACAAAATTTTATATCGTTTTCAATAAACTCAAATGAAAACCTGAACTCGGGACCGTCTCTGCTTCATTTTTCACAAATCACCTGACAAAGGTAAGTACATGTTTGAATTCTGAAGTCCTTCTCATCTGTTGTGGTTAGGTGAGGGCACTGGGAAACTGCATCCACTGACAGAAAAAGCCGTTGTCGTGCAGGAGGATGCTGTTTATGCAAATGTCTTGTCACCGTGCAGGTTGGGGAAGTACATCCAGCAGACGATTGTCATGCACTAAGCCCCTGGACCTTTCACCCCACCTCAGAAGTCGAGCAGCAGGTACTTCAGCCATTTTTATTGCATCACTGTGTTTTCTCTCTTTGTTGCTTTCTCTAGCTACCTGCTTTTATCACTGGATGGGATCATGGTTCATTGTTCATGTGGTAGAGCAGGACACCCATTGACAGTAGGACTGAATCCGCATTCCTGCGTGTTAATGGCCTTAACCAACGATCTAAACCCAACACTTCTCCATTCCACTGAGTAGGTTGGTCTGTAATATTTTCATTTACAAGTCTCCAAATTTCTCAGTGTCCTGTAAAGTAATAATGTCATTTAAAACAATTCACTATTCATGAAGTCTAAAATTTCCAGTTTCAAGGAATTGTTTCTGGAAATTGACAACTCAGCAGAATTTAGTAAGCCCAGAGTCTTTCTGGTTTCCATTTAACTGAAACCAAATTACATAGTTGATTCCAGGAAACATACAAGAACATTTCAGGAAATAAAAGCCCAATAAAATGTATCTAAGGAGGAGTATGAGAGGCTTTTTAAATAAGTGAAGCAGTGAAGTCCCACTTGTCCTTTATTTCAAAGTTTCACACATTCTTACAACTCATCCCTTTGCATACACATAAAACCGATCAGAACAACCTTGCATAGCTCAGTAAACTGCAATAAACCCCAGCAAGAAAATAGATCAACCAATTTCTGAAGTTTACTGTTAGATAAATATTGCAGTTCTCGCACATCTCTGCTTGTACTGCATCCACTGGTACAGTTAAAACTCTTTCTGGACTGCCTGAAGCAGCTGGAGCGGATGTGAAAACCACACCAGAAAGCATTGGAAAAGGCCTTTGCTACAAACGCAAAGCAGTGCATAGAATATACGCAAAGTACAGAGGAGCATAAGAGGAATCATTTCAATATCCAAAAATATACTTACACAAAAAGCTCTAGAAACAGGCTGCTTACAGTATAATTTATGCCTGAGATCTTCCTGTGAAAAGGTACCACAGCGTCTTTGGATTAGGGTTAAGAAAATCATCTGGGCCAGTTTTAATGTTCTTTGGTGATGTTTAGTAAAAGGTAAAAGGCACCATGTGAATGTATCAAACAGTAAATGCAATGCAAAATGTGCAAAATAGAGTAAATGTGCTCAGTCTCCTCCCACAAATTAATATAAGAACTATAATAATATAGGAAGTTGAGGTCTCTAAATCAGAGCTAAAAACACATTAATAAGACAATTGACAGAGTATAAAAACTGGTTGTGAAAAGACAAACTTCAGTAACGATGTGATTAGTTTTGGAGTAACTAAAAAGGATACTGGATTAGCGGCATGTTTGTGTGTATATCCAGTAGCTGCCTATTTTATGTTACCTTAAGGAAATGTTTTGTTTGAATTATAGTCTAAGAACAAAAATATCCCTGTTTGAATTTCTACGATCGGACCAGTTTGAAGCCTTGGCCAGTGTCCAGTATCGCTGGTGGAAACCAGTTGAGTTTGACTCTCTTGAGACACCGCAGGCAGACGCCGCAGATCCAAAGCAGGTTCAGGCTGCCGCACCACAACGCCAACTGGACCACCGGGTAGGTCATCCAGGGAAAGTAAATCCTCCAGTGGTTGGTGACATCACTTCCTGTTGGCAGGTGCAGCGTGTAGTCGCTCCAGTGTTTGGAGATGCCGTAGGTGGCAGAGACCGGCCTGCCCCTCCCTGACCACTGGATGTTACTGTTCGAGTTGCAGTTGTACTCCACCCACTGAGACGTGAAGTCTCCAAGCTGCGGGGGGTCCTGCAGCTCCACGTCTGTCACCCTGGCAAGCGTCGCTCCCTGCACAGCCACGTAGAGACCCTCCACCTGCCTGACCTGCTGCACCCACGGCAACGAGTTGTCGCAGTCGAGCACCAGGATGAGACGTGAACAGAAGCCACTGTTCTTCTCCCTCCACCAGTCCAAGATGTGATCCAGGCGAAGAGTGTCTCCTCCTGATGATGGACACAGAGAGCAGCACGTGACGTATCACACTGACAAAAAGTGCAGGAGTTGACGATGAGCTTTTAGTTACATCTGGTCTAATAAATGTTTTGTGCATTGTCCTCTCACCTGCCAGCGCCCACTCTCCAGTTCTGTGTGAGTGACCGCTGTAGAAGATGACGTAGGTGTCATGGCGAGGCCCGTCCGCTGTGCGGAGCTCCAGGAAGGATTTGATCTTGGCCTGCAGAGCTTCCAGAGTCACCCCGCTGGTGGAGTAGTCGCAACCGAAAGTCTCAATGAGGTGGTGGGCGAAGAAACGCTGCACATTGTTCAACATGCCTGTGGATCGTCTGTTCAGCTCCTGCACCTGGCCTGGAGGCAGCAGCGTGGGCTGACCGTCAGGGCTTCAGGGCAAATTAAACAGAGGAGTTAAAGTGAACGAATCATGTCTGTTTAGATAATCAGTCATCCAGTACATGCCAGAGAATCCACCCGACCTCTGACTTGGATTTAAATGTTCTGCCAGAATTTGCAGTATTGTGTCTGCTATAATGTCTGCTAACAAACTTCCACTTATGTTTTATTGTTTTGCATCCTGCTGTGCAAATATATCGGCAGAAATGGACACACAACACAACACACAAAAACCTGATTTTTGTGATCTTTTAAACACACTACCTGCAGTAGTTGGTGGGGATGACCACTGCATAGCCCACACAGGTTCCTCCCAGGCTGTTCCCGAGCTCGTGGAAAAGCCCGTGGAACAGAGACTCCAGAGGCAGGACGAGCAGAAACACGCTCACGAAGATGCTGCTTGAGGCCTGCGGAGCACAACCAACAGAACCAACAGATTACTGCTTTAGACTTGAATTTATGAGAAGAAAACTTTTGTGAAAGATTATTTAGTGCAAATGTTTGGAACGTGAAATCACATACAAGAAGTTGTGTAACAATGTTGTGGCTTATCAATGCAGCTCAGCTCCTTTGGGTCGGTTAAATCAATTTGAGATATGTTTTTTCATATTTTATAAACTAAATGATGAAGTTGAAAATAAGCATTTAAATAAATAAGTAATTAGTAACAAGCCTGATGCACTTTCTCAGAGCTGATGGTGAATTATGTTGTACACTTGTACCTTGTAGTTCTGTGACATTAAGCTGTTCACATGTGATGCCTTCACATAAAGTGAAAAGGTTCCATCCATACCTGCCAACAAAGAGCAGCAACAGCAACAGTTGTCACCAGTGTGAAGAGGACCAGGCGCTCTGAGATGAGGCAGAAGTGTCTCATGCCCTTTGAAGCCATGACTTTGTCCAGCCCAATGACCCCTGACCCCTGGGACAAGCACAGTCTCTGGCAATCACTGAGCTTGGTGTGAAAGCCCCAAACGGTGATGACGAACACTAAGTGGCAGATAGACCAGAAGAGCAGACACACCACAAAGCTCGGGATCATCAAATACCACTGGTGCAGGTCTGTCAGCTTCCGACAGGCCAGGATGATGAAGGTCACCTCCACCATCAGCAGAGGCAGGAGGGATAGCCGGCGCCACAGGCCCCTCCACACCAGGAAAGGCTGCCAGCGCTCTGTCACAGAGAGACCACTGAAGTAGACATCCAGCAAAGGGTCGCAGATGAGCTGGCTCAAGAAGCAGGCGAGGGCGAACGGGTTGATGACGATGTTCAGAGACTTGAAGAACAGCAGCGCAGTGATGGTGGCAAAGCAGACCAAGTTGGAAAGAGCCAGGACTGCTTTCATCCGGAGGGCAACCATGACGGTGGCCAGCGCCACCACCAGTACCATCACGCTCAGTGACTTCTGGATGAGCAATGCTGTGCTGGCAAAGGCGAAACCCGCCAGCTCCAGCCGCTCTGCTGAGGTGAGGAAGGCAGGACGGTACCTGGCACATCCCAGCAGTCTCTCCAGCAGTGCCCACAGCGTCCTCAGGACCACACTGGCCAGCAGCATGTAGTTGGCCGCCTGCTCCTTCACGTCTTCCTCCAGTTCGGTGCTGTTGAGGAGGCAGAGCAGACCCAGCAGAAAGCCGAACCACAGGTGGAGGAGGCTGAGACTGGCTCTCTCCATGCTTAAGTAGTAGTATAGTATACTTGCAATCCCCAGGACAAACAGAGCCAACACGAAAATGACAAGAAGAGTGGACTCCGCGGTCCTCTCCCATCGAGCGTAAAGTCCCAGGCACAGGGCGACCAGTAGGTTCAGACCGGACAGGTAGCCCAGCCACCGAACCGACGACCACATGCTCACCTCTCCGTTGACCTCCTCGAGCCGGGTCATCGCTGCATGGAGGCAGTGGCTGATACAGTAGCGTAGGAAATGACACATTTTGCTATAACACACTAACTTCCAACGCCAAAAACCGGCACTTTGATGATTTACAGCTGGTTTAATGTCCGGTACCACATATCCCACGACACCCGTACCAACTTCAGCTAAGTTCGTTGTGTGATTAGCTTAGCTACCGTTGGCTATCAGAGATTCATCTGTGCGCCGGCTAGTTAGCAGCATACACGTTTACATCCTGAAGATCGTCGTGTTGGGTTCTTTTCATATGATGTCCTATACGGTTTTGAAATACATGAGAGGGAGCGCCCTGGAACCAGCAGTCAGGAATGTGAAAGACATATGAGTTAAAAAAAAGTTTATCGTCTCAAAACTTTTGAGTCAGATGACAGTCGCCATGACAGTAGCTCTGACAACGGCAAGTACTGAGGGTCAAAAGTGTTCCACTGACGTTAAAGTGGATATAAAATGTCATACTAGGTAAGGAATAAAACAAACAAACAAAAAAGGAATGAAATTGGCACATATAGTAAAGCATAAAGGCATAATGAAAAATGTCATTTAAAAATGTCATACTATAAAAAGGCGTAAAAAATGTCACGAAAAACGTCATAGTACAATAAGTTTTAAAAATACAAAAAACAAATCAAAACAGTCATAGTATAGTATTTGATTTTAAAAAAACCTAATAATATAATATGTTTTATACGTGCAAAAAATAACAGGTTGTAAAAACACAAAAAAGATCATTGTATAGCATTTCAAAAAACCTTCAATGTATAATGTATCTTAACAATGCAAAAATATGTCATACCGTGGTGTTTTGGGGGGGGGGGGGGTGACATACAATGCTTTGACAATCCTTTGAAATGTTAAGACATATACATAATACATAAGTGTTCATGATACACTATTATCTGATTTCTGGAATTTGTACGACATATTGTTCTGTAACATTTTGACATGTTTATACAGCATACTTTAATATGGCATCTTGTTGCTTTTTTATGACTTACAATATTATGGTATTTTTAAAATTGAAATACCTATTATTCTATCTACGGTTTATGTAATGCTACTCTTGGACATTTATTGAATCTTTAAGTTCCTTGATTTTTTGGGGGTGTTTTATACAACATAAAATTTACATTTTACATGTTTTTATGACATGCTGGAAAACGGTGTTTGTTCCTTTACACTTTTCTTTGAATTTTAAACACACTTTTTGGAATGACCTGTTTATGAAACTATATTTTGATAGGGTTTGTTTTTAAAAAAAATATTTGGACATTTATCACATTTTTATATGCTAGACCTTCTTTTTTGCATTTTTATCACATTATATGCGATATAGTTTTTTTTAAAAACATGCTATTCTTTGATGTTTTTTCCATTTCCATTCCAATTTTCACTTTTTCATGTAAAAGCAGAAGTAGTAGTAGAAGTGTTTTAAAAACACTCCATCAGAATAAATGTGTTTAAAATGCAGAAACAGATCAATGTATAGTGTGTCATAAAATTGCAAAAAAATGCCATAGTATAATGTGTTGTAAAAATAAAATATCAAAATATCAAAAAAATCAAAATATTTTATGTGCGTAACATAATATACATAATGAATACAAATAAAGGTCAGAATACTATGTCGTAAAAACACAAAGAATTGAGGTCAGAAAGAGGTCATTATATGGCATGTCATAAAAACATGACAAAACGATATACTATACGATGCCATAATATCATGAAAAATTATGAAATGTTTTTCCTAATAATAGCTATAAACTCCCCATGGCATAATATATTTTAAATATAAAAAAGGTCATTTAATGGTATATCATAAAAACATGAAACTACATACATGAACTACATACTATACTATGTTGTATAATCGCAACATCAAAGAAGAATCTCTTATATAAACTCAATGACATAATATGCATTAAAAATGCAAAACAAGGTCATTGGATGGTATGTCATCAAAAAAGAAAAAAAAACAACATACTATCCAATGTCATGAAACCGTGAAAATTATTTAAAAAAGAAATTTAAAAATGCAACGAAACATCTTGAATAGTGTTATACAAACACTCCATAGCATAATATGTGTTAAAAATGCAAAAAACTTCATTTTAAACGATGTCACAAAAACACAAAAAACAACATAGTATACCATGTCGAAAAAGACCAAAAAATGTAAAAAAAAAGAAAATCCTGAAAACCCAACAACACATAATAAGTGTTAAAAGTACAAAAAAGCTATTGGATGTCACAGAAACCACAAAAAGCACCATGGTATCATATGTCGAAAAAGACCAAAAAATGTCAAAAAAATGTTTTTCCTCAAACTGCATCAAGACATCTTAGAATAGTGTTTTATAAACACTCCATAGCATAATATGTGTCAAAAATGCAAAAAAAGTCATTTTATGCGATGTCACAAAAACTCAGAAAACAACGTGTCGTACGTTGAAAAAGGGCAAAAAATGTCAAAAACTTTTTTTCCTCAAAACACATCAAAACATCTTAGAATAGTGTTTTATAAACACTCCATAGCATAATATGTGTCAAAAGTGCAAAAAAAGTCATTTTATATGATGTCACAAAAACTCAAAAAAACGACGTGTCGTACGTTGAAAAAGGGCAAAAAATGTCAAAATTTTTTTTTCCTCAAAACACATCAAAACATCTTAGAATAGTGTTTTATAAACGCGCTATAGCATAATATGTGTCAAAAGTGCAAAAAAAGTCATTTTATACAATGTCACAAAAACTCAAAAAATGACGTGTCGTGACGTTGAAAAAAGGGCAAAAAATGTCAAATTTTTTTTTTTCCTCAAAACACATCAAAACATCTTAGAATAGTGTTTTATAAACACTCCATAGCATAATATGTGTCAAAAGTGCAAAAAAAGTCATTTTATATGATGTCACAAAAACTCAGAAAAACGACGTGTCGTACGTTGAAAAAGGGCAAAAAATGTCAAAATTTTTTTTTCCTCAAAACACATCAAAACATCTTAGAATAGTGTTTTATAAACACGCTATAGCATAATATGTGTCAAAAGTGCAAAAAAAGTCATTTTATACAATGTCACAAAAACTCAAAAAAATGACGTGTAAACGTACGTTGAAAAAGGGTAAAAAATGTCAAAATTTTTTTTTTCCTCAAAACACATCAAAACATCTTAGAATAGTGTTTTATAAACACTCCATAGCATAATATGTGTCAAAAGTGCAAAAAAAGTCATTTTATATGATGTCACAAAAACTCAGAAAAACGACGTGTCGTACGTTGAAAAAGGGCAAAAAATGTCAAAATTTTTTTTTCCTCAAAACACATCAAAACATCTTAGAATAGTGTTTTATAAACGCGCTATAGCATAATATGTGTCAAAAGTGCAAAAAAAGTCATTTTATACAATGTCACAAAAACTCAAAAAAATGACGTGTAGTACGTTGAAAAAGGGTAAAAAATGTCAAAATTTTTTTTTCCTCAAAACACATCAAAACATCTTAGAATAGTGTTTTATAAACACTCCATAGCATAATATGTGTCAAAAGTGCAAAAAAAGTCATTTTATATGATGTCACAAAAACTCAAAAAAAATGTGTCATACGTCAAAAAAAAGGGCAAAAAATGTCAAAATTTTTTTTTCCTCAAAACACATCAAAACATCTTAGAATAGTGTTTTATAAACGCGCTATAGCATAATATGTGTCAAAAGTGCAAAAAAAGTCATTTTATACAATGTCACAAAAACTCAAAAAAATGACGTGTCGTACGTTGAAAAAGGGCAAAAAATGTCAAAATTTTTTTTTTCCTCAAAACACATCAAAACATCTTAGAATAGTGTTTTATAAACACTCCATAGCATAATATGTGTCAAAAGTGCAAAAAAAGTCATTTTATATGATGTCACAAAAACTCAGAAAAACGACGTGTCGTACGTTGAAAAAGGGCAAAAAATGTCAAAATTTTTTTTCCTCAAAACACATCAAAACATCTTAGAATAGTGTTTTATAAACGCGCTATAGCATAATATGTGTCAAAAGTGCAAAAAAAGTCATTTTATACAATGTCACAAAAACTCAAAAAAATGACGTGTCGTACGTTGAAAAAGGGTAAAAAATGTCAAAAAATTTTTTTTCCTCAAAACACATCAAAACATCTTAGAATAGTGTTTTATAAACACTCCATAGCATAATATGTGTCAAAAGTGCAAAAAAAGTCATTTTATATGATGTCACAAAAACTCAAAAAAAAATGACGTGTGTCATACGTCAAAAAAAGGGCAAAAATGTCAATTTTTTTTTTCCTCAAAACGCAAGAAAACATCTTAGAATAGTGTTTTATAAACACGCTATAGCATAATATGTGTCAAAAGTGCAAAAAAAGTCATTTTATACTATGTCACAAAAAACTCAAAAAAATGACGTGTCGTACGTTGAAAAATGGCAAAAAATGTCAAAATTTTTTTTTCCTCAAAACACATCAAAACATCTTAGAATAGTGTTTTATAAACACTCCATAGCATAATATGTGTCAAAAGTGCAAAAAAAGTCATTTTATATGATGTCACAAAAACTCAGAAAAACGACGTGTCGTGACGTTGAAAAAAAGGGCAAAAATGTCAAAATTTTTTTTCCTCAAAACACATCAAAACATCTTAGAATAGTGTTTTATAAACGCGCTATAGCATAATATGTGTCAAAAGTGCAAAAAAAGTCATTTTATACAATGTCACAAAAACTCAAAAAAATGACGTGTCGTACGTTGAAAAAGGGTAAAAAATGTCAAAAATTTTTTTTTCCTCAAAACACATCAAAACATCTTAGAATAGTGTTTTATAAACACTCCATAGCATAATATGTGTCAAAAGTGCAAAAAAAGTCATTTTATATGATGTCACGAAAACTCAAAAAAAATGTGTCATACGTCAAAAACGGGCAAAAAATGTCCAAATTTTTTTTCCTCAAAACGCAAGAAAACATCTTAGAATAGTGTTTTATAAACACGCTATAGCATAATATGTGTCAAAAGTGCAAAAAAAGTCATTTTATACAATGTCACAAAAAACTCAAAAAAATGACGTGTCGTACGTTGAAAAAGGGCAAAAAATGTCAATTTTTTTTTTTTTCCTCAAACTGCATCAAAACATCTTAGAATAGTGTTTTATGATCACTTCATGGCATAATATGTGTCAAAAATTTAAAAAAGTCATTTTATGCGATGTCACAAAAACTCAGAAAAACGACGTGTCGTACGTTGAAAAAGGGCAAAAAATGTCAAAAATTTTTTTTCCTCAAAACACATCAAAACATCTTAGAATAGTGTTTTATAAACACTCCATAGCATAATATGTGTCAAAAGTGCAAAAAAAGTCATTTTATACAATGTCACAAAAACTCAAAAAAATGACGTGTCGTACGTTGAAAAAGGGCAAAAAATGTCAAAATTTTTTTTTCCTCAAAACACATCAAAACATCTTAGAATAGTGTTTTATAAACACTCCATAGCATAATATGTATCAAAAGTGCAAAAAAAGTCATTTCATATGATGTCACGAAAACTCAGAAAAACGACGTGTCGTACGTTGAAAAAGGGCAAAAAATGTCAAAAAATTTTTTTTCCTCAAAACACATCAAAACATCTTAGAATAGTGTTTTATAAACACTCCATAGCATAATATGTGTCAAAAGTGCAAAAAAGTCATTTTATATGATGTCACGAAAACTCAAAAAAAATGTGTCATACGTCAAAAACGGGCAAAAAATGTCCAAATTTTTTTATCCTCAAACTGCATCAATACATCTTAGAATAGTGTTTTATGATCACTCCATGGCATAATATGTGTCAAAAGTGCAAAAAAAAGTAATTTTATGCGATGTCACAAAAACCACAAAAAGCAACATAGTAAAGAATGTCCAAAAAGACCAAAAAATGTCAAAAACTTTTTGTTTCTAAACACACTAGAAAACATCATGTAATAGTGTTTCATTAACACTGCATAGCATAATAAGTGTTAAAAATACAAAAAAGCTCATTTTATTGGATGTTTCAAAAACCACAAACAGGAACATGGTATCATATGTCAAAAAAGATCAAAAACGTCCAAAAAATGTTTCCAAAAAATGCAACAAAACATCTTAGAATAGTGTTTTATAAACACGCCTTAGCATAAGAGTTAAAAATACAAAAAATGTCATTTTATTGGATGTCACAATAATAACGACATAGTAAAGTATCTTGAAAAAGGCCAAAACATGTCAAAAAATTTTTCTCTAAAAACGCAAGAAAACATCATGTAATAGTTTTTTATTCACACTCCATAGCATAAGTGTAGTGTTTAACACTCCATCGCATAAGTGTTTTAAAATACAAAAAAGCTAATTTTATTGGATGTATCAAAAACTGCAAAACGTAACATAGTAAAAAAAGACCAAAAAATGTCAACAAAATTTTTTCTAAAAATGCTAGAAAATGTCTTAGAATAGCATAATGTGTTAAAAATGCAAAAAAAAAAAAATAGATTTTATAGAATGTCACAAAAATGCTAAAAAAAAAAACAAACAAAAAAACCATAGAAAAGTATGTTGAAAAAGGTAATAAAAAATGTCAAATTTTTTTCTAAAAAACCCTAGAAATCGTCATTAATGCTCCATAGCATAATAAGTGTTAAAACTACAAAAGCTTATTTTATTGGATGTTTCAAAAACCACAAAAAGCGACATAGTATAGTCTGCGGAAAAAGGGCGAAAACTGTCAAAAAATTTGATGTCATAACAACTAAAATGCAAAAAGAGGTTGCAGTATTGTATGCCACATGAAAAGTGAAAAACTTTATCGCAAAGTATGGCAAAAAATACAAAAAAAATGTCATAGTATAGTTCGTTGTAAATACTAAAAAAAAATCATTAAAAAAGTAAAGTTGAAAAATTGGAAAGAATCATCATAGTAAAGTATGTGGTACAAATGCAAAAAAATAATTCATCGTATATCATGTCATAAACACATAAAAAGGCCAGAGTGTACTATTTCGGAAAAATGCAAAAAAAAATCCTCATGCATTACAACAAGTGAAAAATGAAAGACATCAGTGTACTATGTTGAAAATTGAAAAGAGAAAAAAACGTCATAGTGTAGTATGTGTTTTTTACAAAAAGCCAAGAAAAAGGCAAGAAAAACAGGTTCTTCTAATTCTGAATAGTGCTGTGAATCCATTTTCGATGAGCCTCAGTCAGCAGCAGCAATCAGAACCAGTGCAGGGAAAGCCTGGAGTGTCAATCACTGCCAATTTACATGCATTAGCAGGAACAATAGATTCTTGCAATTGAACTGCAGTTGATTGTCTGTGACCATTTTAGTAAATATGAAGTTATTCTTTTAAAGACTCCCTACTGCAACTTTAATAACTTCATTAGCAATAATATTAAATAATAAAGGCACAATACACACAAACAAATCTCAGTCACTTTAGGTTTACATTCATTTATAAAAGAGAAATACAACCATACTATAAGCACACATTGTTCAGCATTGTTGAAAACATTTATAATGAAGATGAACCATTTCATGCAAATGGGCCAAAAGAAACAATGGAAGACAAATGCACTGTTGTGTCACAAAACACGCTTCTTCAGAGTCTGAATATATATGATACTGTTAAACTGTTAAATGTTGTCAGCAGAGATGTGCATTACTGGAAAAGGATATGGGAATGGCAACAATACACTTCATTATATCAACACTGGAAATGTTAACCATTAATAAGACAAATAACAATGTGATAGTTGTGTACTGTTAGGCCAAAGAAGGTTGATAATGTTAAGGTATGAATTTCATGTTCTCCAGGGGCATGAAAATTCTGCTGGCAACATAAATGTGAACAAAGAAGGCACCTTTGACTTACTGTTTTTTTGATATGGGCCCATCATATTGGTTGTAAAACTGTCATCATAGGAAAATAATTACATTTTGTGACACCCCTTGGGATCAATGATAAAGTGCCACTTACAAAGAAAACAAACATGTTAATTCATTCCTTCATTCACACTGACAAACCCAACCACAACCACACATTTGACCTGTTCTTGGTGAACAGGCAGGAACACACATTGTCATTTTACCTGGTAGTGTCTTTAGCTACACCCCCCCACCCCGCCCCCCATACGATACAGTATCAGATCCAGCCATGCTTGCTATTGCTAAAATCTACAGTATCTCACCTTTTTTCAAGGTTGTGTATGACAATACAAATTAGTGCAAATCTCTTCTGTCAAGGTGAATTTTCTGACTAAGTAGCTCAGATCTGGATATTTTTGGAGGCAGCATACTGTATTTTCACATCAAAGTTACAAAACTGTGTCAAAGGGTACTGGTGCTGTAAAGTCCATCTGATATGGGTCACTGACTTGCAGTGGACCATTTCTCTGCTTGAGAATAAAAATAATTGTACTGGAAATCTAACAGCAGATTATTAATGTTTGTGAGGACTACGAGAGGAGGAAAAAAAATGTAATACCTACTTTGAAACGCTCGTACCTTATTACACAATGAGTAACACAGTTACAGTTTCACATTAGTAAACCTAGTAATACTCCTACCGCATGGTTCTGAAAATGTTTAAAATGCTACAAATACCACTTCCTTTAAAAGATACACAAATCATTCAGACGATGCCAAGTTAAAATGGCATTGTCACACTTTACACTGGACAACACCAATGTTTCAACTGTTGAGAATATATATTTCAAAATGATGAAACTTTTGTTTTTTTGTCTTGGAAATCTAAATGCACATCAATAATTTTCAGAAAGTCCAGCTGGATGACTGTGACAGAAGCAAGCGTACCAAGTCCAGTCGTTCAATCTCAGTCTCTTCAGCGCAATCAAACTCCCATCAGACTGCTCGGATTGCTGTATTTGGCTTTTATACTAAGCAGCCTGCCACACTAGCTTATTCAAATAGAGACTGAGTGCAAAATGTAGACAAGCTGACTTTTGTTATCGAGAGCTGGAAGATGGGATGGAAATCAAGGAGCAGGGAGTTAAGATATCTTAAGGGTATTCACTTTCCAGCTCTTAAAAAACCTACTATTTATCAAAATATATCCATCTTAGTGTGTATGTGTGTATGTGTGTGTGTGTGTGTGTGTGTGTGTGTGTGTGTGTGTGTGTGTGTGTGTGTGTGTGTGTGTGTGTGTGTGTGTGTGTGTGTGTGTGCCTGTGCATGTGTGTGCGCGTGTGTGCACTCTCAGAGGAGTTGTGGATATGAGAAAATAATCTGTAAACTTCTCTCTTTCACACTGTGCAAACTGCATTGGAGGAGAGGGAGAGAGAGGAGAAGGTGGAGAAGAACGCAGCAGGTTAAATTTGGCAGCGCAGCAGTTGGAGGGGAGGTGACAGTTACCCGAGGTGAGGGGTGGGGGTGGGCTGGGGGTTAGCTGGTTTAGCCTAGCTCTGAAGCAGTATGGGGTCCTCTAGCTCATGAAAGCCAGGCACAGAGCTGCTCTGGCTCTCCCCGGAATCTGAATCGTAGGGCGTGTCAGGTAGCTCCGTGAAGCCCCAAGCCAGTTGGTCATCCTCGAAATCAGAGCGCACCTGCACGGGCACGTCGGCACAGTCTTCCTCCTCATTGGAGTGGAAGTCCTGAGGGATGTAGAGCATCTCAGGGTAATTGCGTGACACCAGGTCACTGGTGGTGGCCAGGGACACCTTACGGAAGGCGATGAGATGCATGTGGGAATACTTGACGTATTTGTAGCGCTTGAAGCCCAGCGACTCCACCGCCACACGCCAGCTGCGCATCATGAGGGCATGGCGGTTTTGGTGGGACGAGTCAGGCGTGATGATGAGGAGCAGGCCGTGCAACTCCAGCAACTCGTGAGCCTTCTTGCAGCAGATCCAGCGCTGGTATGGTGAGGGGAAGTAGGAGAGGAGCAGAGAAAAGACCACCACGTGGAAAAGCTGAGCGGGCAGAGCATCGATGGGGTTATGGAGGTGGCGGAGGAAGGCCTCTACAGCATCACCTGCCAACTGGAGAGGCTGCTGGAGCTGAAGGTTGAGGAAGTCACACTTGTACACACTCTGAAGGGAAGAAAGGCAGGAAATCAGCATAAATCATTCTACAAATGTCATCTCTTTAACCCACCACCAACATCTCTTCACTCATCTAGTTTCATGACTTGTAGCTGCAGAATGTGCAGCGCTTCTTGTTCTGCTTTCTGCTGAATTTGCTCACAGCTGCCTGACCACAACACTGCATGACTCATTTCTCATGTTGCTTTTGCTTTGTAATGCCAGCACTAAGACACTAGATAGGAAAACCTCACACATTGTGTTTGTGTCAACAAGGATTTGAAATATGTTGTAAATAAAACTTAACAGAACAAATAAGCAGTGATACCTCAACTGCAGGCACTATGTCAATACCAACTGTAAGGAATTCATCAAACTTCAAGAAAGGGTTGAAGCAGCTTCCCACATCAAGAAGACGCATTTTCCCCAGCTGAGAGATTGAACTGCAACACAAATGTGGACAACATGTCACCAGTAGCAAAACTTCCTCACGCAGAATGTGCTTAACTGCTGGTAACTATTAAAAAAGTAGTTAGCTTATTGGCAGATGTGACACATCAAAGAGACAGGTCAATAAATCTGTATAGCAAGAATTAATTGATGTTTGATGCAGATAAACATAATATGCTGCTTGACAACTGAATTTCTGTCAGTGTGTGTTACAGAAGGTATTTTTTAAGAAATGAAAAGAAAATATAGTTGCATGTGGTAAAGACCATGTTAGTTTTATACAAAGAAGAAAATACTAAAATTTCATAGAATAATATTTGTAAAAATGCAAAAAAAAAATTCATAGTATAATGCATCATAAATAAATTAAAAAATATGTCAAAGTATTGTATGTCGCAAAAATGTTTAAAAAAAAAAAAACAGTCGGTGGTCATATACGAGTACAGGCATTCTTGATAAACATGTCTTACAAAGCATTTAAAATGACAATAACTGAGTGGGTTTGAAAACTGCAATCATGTTGTGTTCTTGCCTCTGTATATCATACTGTATTATGACAAGTATACAGTGTATACTTTACAGTTACTATGGAATTGGGATATGAATTGTAGGATTTATATTTATGTTAGATTAAGAGATAAACACTAATGCTATATCTTACCTGGGTATGGTGCTGTACAGTGGAGCACTGGCAGATGCTGCAGTCAGACCCATGGCAAGCGTGGCACTTTTCTCATCCTTTTCTAACATTCTTTTCATCCCGCCATCCAAAAAATATTCTTGACAGACACTGCAAAGGTGGCATCAGAACATTAATGTAACCTCACTGTGAATGAGCATGTCCCATAGATTTAGAAGTTTGATTTTGAGTTTGATTTTTACGATCATGAGGTCTTTAGCTGCAGCTAAAAGGTACGCAAAGACGTGCGGAGTCAGCCGTTACCTGCGACACCATTCGATGCGGCCCTCTCCCTCACAGTTTTTGGTCCAGTGGTTGTCGGCGAGATTCTTCATGGCGAGGGCGTACTCACTCAGTGTCTGCTCGTCCTCACAATGCTCACGCCAGATTTTGTCAAAGTCGCCCACTGAGGAACCCCCCAAAAAAAAAAAAAAAAAAAAATCACAAAAGTAAAATCAGGACAGTACTAGCAAACAAATACAAGATAAAAAGATAAATCACAGCTCAGATCTTAGAGGAACCAATTAAGACTTTCAAAGTTATCTTAAGTTACAATTATCATCCTAAATCCCGTTTTGGGTTTTTCTAGTCTGACATTTCCATCCACAGCAAGTAGTTGCTATTCACAACCTACTTGCCAACTTTGGTCATCCAACTTAGCACCAAAACATGACTTTACTCCTCTGGAAAATCCTGCTGAAAAACCTCAGGCACCATTTACTGCTACACTGCCTTCATGTTCACCTGTCTCTGCCAGCACAGAAGTGGATCTGTTTCTCAAAAAAAAAAAAAAAAAAAAAAAAATCAACCTCACATAGACATTTTACAGTAATAACAACGTCCACAGAAATTCCCTTCTGCACATCACACACATCACATCACAGCTCCTCAGATGCAAAACAAGAAGCAGAGGTAAACACACTGAAAATGGAGAAACCCCATGACCACAAGGAAAAACTCTCTATCAGATTTGCAGAAATGAAAGGACAACAGGAGTGGCGGTAAACAACGGCGCTCTGAAAGCATGACCACTGCGATTCAATGCCAAGCCTACCAGATCACGCTTTACTTATTAACCAATCATGAGGTCTGCCAGCAGGACGACTTCTCTGTGCTGTTCCAGTCTCCAAAACAACCAAGTAGTCTCTCTTACTCTGAATATTTTCTGATTTGACATGCTTTAATTCAAAACAGGTCTCTATCCAACATTGATTGAAAGCATTGCAGTCATAGCCATGTGGTGTTTTTTAAGGTGAAGGAGTAAGGCAGTCTAAACAAACAAAAAAACTCTTCTCCTCATGCATGACTTACTGCACCAAGGATACTGGATGCTTTTTACTGAAGCACTTTTTAAAGCACAAATTTTAAATTGATCAGTGTTTCTTTCCTATTTATTTTGAGAGTTGAGAGCAAATGCATGTTTTCATTTCAGAGGCAGTCAAATGAAACAAAGCAGCCATGCATTCAAGCAGGAGACAAAACTAAATCACGATATTTGTGGCTTTAAAGCAAAGTCAAATAGATCCTATAGCCTCAAAACTTTTGTGCTAGAATTACAAGAGGATGATGAACTAACTAAGATTTTTCACCCGCTACAAATTTGCCTTTTTTAGTTTTCCACTCCTACACAGTCTCCTGCAGGGCTGTGCATTTCCACAGAAAGAGAAAGTGAGAGTGAGCCCAGCGTCAGTAATGGCACAAAGCCTGCATGTGGGTGGGCATTGCAGAAAGTTCTTTTAGATCAAGGAGCACCTCAGTATTGGTGATGAGCACTAAAAACTACAAACCCTCGAACCGCACACTCACAGCTGGATTAAACCTCTATGCCACTGCTGTAAAGTGAAATGTCAGTTTCTTTTTGAGCAATGAATGAGCACTCTGAAGTTCAGATGTTGTTCCTTAGTGATGATGAGTTGCAAAAAGGGTTTTTCCAAACTTCCCATTTTATATGCTCTCATCCAAACTGACTCATAATCAGCAGCAGCTTTAGCTCATACAGCAGTTTTGCCAACTGCTTCTTGTGGTCCAACTGGTCTGGACCACACAAGGACCGCAGATAGACGACTCAGTAATTGATCCACACCACAAGGACCCATTGACAGGACCATGGTCAGTGGACAGGTTGTGCTCCATGCATGGCCCTTGTGTGGTCCAGACCAATTGTTCAGTGGTCCATTACAAGGTCCTTCTGGTCCATTCACGGTCCTTGTGTGGTCTACACCGCAAGGCCCAAAAAATGGACCAGTGCTTAACTGGTCTGGACATCACAGTCTCAGCGGGACATGATCATCTGCATCCACTGAGAGTTTACTTTTTGTGGCTTTTTTGTACTTCCTGTACTTCCTAAACTGTTCATTTATGAGCAATAAAGTGGGACATTCTTCTAATGGTCAGAAATGAAGGAGGAAAAACCATGTCCTCTGATATTCTCAGAGGACATGTTCTCCACCTGCCTCTCACGAATCAAAGATGAACTCTCTTGGACATGAGTGATTGATTTACCAACTGTAAACAGATGCAAGCTCTTCACTAACACTATATCAGACCTCCTGCTCTTTGCAATATCATATTTTGGAAAAAATATAGCAAGGAACAGCAGTAGATAAGGTTGAGCAGTAATTTATTTGATGCCGTGATGTTGGAAATTATCATGGATGAAACAAACAGAAAGTTATACTATATTATGATATTCTAGCCATACTGACAAACCTCCTGGCAGCACACCAAAACCTGAAGAACATTAACCAAGAATATTAACTTATCAGATGTGTTGCCTCCTCCTGAATATAAGCAGAGCTCTGAAATAAAACTAATGTGGTTGTAAAAGTTGCAGCAAATGTTTGTTCAGTCCACAGAGTTATCATTTACTGGCAATAGGGAGGCAATAGAAAGTCATTCATTGCCAAGAGACCGGCTCTGTTGGTGTCTCTCGTTAATAAGCTGTAAAGGTCTCGGTTTGTCAGTACGCTGGCTTTTGGAAGAGAGATGATAATACATGTTTACAGCAGAGGCACAAGATTACACACAACAGCACCATTTGCACTGTATGTAATGTTAAGTAGCTTTAAAGGCCTTTTGCTTGCTGAATGCAAACCCTCGCTGCTGCTGGTTACTACAGTCTGCCTCCACAACACCCAACCGGCCTCAAAACAAGACCGTCAGCTAGCACGGTTAGCCGGCAAAATGAGTTATGTTTGCTGGCATAACTGTTAATAGTTAGTATTTTGAGCTAACGCTGAGTGTTAGCCACTCGGCTGCAGGGTCACAGGCAGACAGAGGGGCCCAGCGAGGCTCTTACCCTCTCTGTATTTCCTACGCAGTTTTCTGTGGACGTTTTTGACGACCCCTGACAACTTCTCCTGCTCCTTCTTCCGCGGCGCTTCCTCTGGGATCGGCACGTAGAATAGCTCCGGCTGGGTTTCCGTCTCTCCCGTCTCGACATTGTCCCTGGGGTCCATAGCACCGCGCCGCCGATGCTGCTTCGCCAGTTGCTTCCCCCTTTCCAGGCTGCAACCCGACCGGCGAACCGGCGCACATGCCAACAACGCGTAAGCCGATTGGTGGACTTTGACAGGCATGCCGCAGAACTGACAGTACGTCGTCCAATCAAAGGCCTGGAGACGTACCTGAGCCTGAGTGCGCACTATGGAGCATTTAAGTGCATCTTGTAAATCCTCAAACTCTTAAAATTGTCTCAACACGTATTGAGATGACGGAAAATCAAGTTGCTTCTCTTAAATATGTTTTCTTTTCATTAATTATTATAGAAAATGTATCTTTCACATAGTTTTTGTAACTGCTCGAAAATGTAACTGATGCTACCCATTTGTATTTATTTATTTTATGAGATAAAAATATGAATTTATTTAACAACTATGCCGCACTCAAAACTCTTGCATTGTTAACCACCAGAGCATAAATTCTTATTTAATTTGTGTAGTTGCAGAATAGTTTAGTCCAATAGCATGCTTGAATGAGTGTTCAGTACAACCTACAGTGAGTTGGCACAGATACTGCAACATAGAAAAGACCTTTGGCTAACTACCACAGTGACTGAGATAATCTGATTAGACCCAGAAATGGGATGTAGTCTGCACAACAGATTTGAGAGGATGTAATGGGACACAAACATGATTTTGTTCTGTTTGTGGGGGTAGTATGAAGAGAGTCCCTTGAAAAGCCTCTGTAAGTAATGTTGTGATCATCATGAGGCTAGTGCAAATTATTCAGGTCCATTAAACACCTTGAATCTTTGAAAAGGGAACACAGGCATCTTAAATTGAAACCTTGATGATGGTCCATGATGACATTCAAGGATTATTTTGAGTTAGGAAACTAGGGACATCAGGTAAAAGCTATGTCTGGAAAAGTGAACATCATTTGATGGAAAGCATTTCAGTATGGTAACCTGACTGTGGCTGATATAAACAAGCTACTGTTGTCAAAACAGCTGGAAAAATTGTAGGCTGCCAACAAAATGATTAAATCCTCTACACAACACTGTGGTTTATAGGAAATTGTTCCACGACATGATGTCCAATGTTACTTAACAGCCAGTCATTTCAGAATTTGAGGTAATGTTTTATGGAGCATGCTTCAAAACATTGCTACGAAACAAACTATATCAAAGGGAACTTTTTTCAAACAATACAATATTTGTTTTCAAACAGCCAAACAATATATAATATACTACTACTACAAATAATAATCAAAATAATAATAATAACTATAAATGAGTATTATATTTCATTCTTATGCATCCAATTGGAGTTGTATTGACTGTGTGTATTGTGCCATCCAATTGCTCCAGTTTCATTTACTCTGTGTGGACCCTACATTTTTGAAGACAGAGCTCCACTAAACTTGTTCTGTTCATCACTCTGGATTGTTGACAATGTTAACATGTTGGTGGACTTTATTTTCTCAAAAATAATAAGACTGTCAGGGTTGGGTTTAAAGGAGTTCAGCTGTTACAACATGACAACTTGCAAAAACCTGGATTAATTTTCAACTTTACTACTTTTGTCCTGATTTGAAAGTTGAATTCAGTGAGGATAATTGTAGTTTCATCTAAAACATCTGTTATGCTGTTCTACATTCTTTTAAATCCCTTGACAGAGCATAACTATTCCTCGCTCCCCAAAATAACACATAGCACATGATAGCTGCGACACTGTTTATTTAGCTGTGGATACTGTATGCCTGTCTGTTTCGCTGTGATACCGTCATGGGTGGGATGTAATTACACCATAAATCTATTCTAATGTTGGTGGGTATAAATGGGGCACCATCATGTGAGGTCTTACATAAATGCTTTTAGTGGTAAACAGAAAAAGAACTGAGATAGTCCTACTGAATTATAATTTATGTCATTGTTTTGCATTGTAGTTTGTATGCACTGACTGTATTAATTAGAACTGTGCCAAAAACAGTGTGGCTCAAATGATAAATAATCAGTTTAAATGTGAATATTTATTATATTGACATGACAACGTCTCTTAAAATCTATATGTACAAAGACAGTACTACTGCTTTTTAGTAAAACAACTTTAAAAGTTAATGCATATACTTATAGTACATTTGATTTATAATGTAATGTGTGAGGCTAGACAGGCATCTGTTAGTGTGGAAATGAAGATAGATGGCTGACTACAGTATACAGTAGCTAATAAACTCAGCAGTCATGTTCAGAATATGTAGTCTAATAGGTGTTGGGGTCAGCCAACATGCTCTGGTGACAAGCGGCCAAAATAAGCTCCACTTGCAAAGCTAATAAGAACTAATAATTATTGCGCTCACGTGTTTTGTTGCAAGGCCAATGCCTATCACTTCAGGTGAAATAACAGGGTGACTGCATGTTTACAAAGTAACCACACTGGATGAACAAGTTTGTTTCTCTGATCTGAACTCTTCTTTAAAAACATCATAGTCTTATTAAGAACAAGGACAGATAAAACTGGGTCAAAATGAGGGACTCAAGTCACAGATTTCCAATTCATAAAAAAGGACACTTGCAAAGAAAATGTTGGACATGAACCCCTACCTGTGAAAGCTATATTTGGAAGCTGAACAATAAGGAATGAATGAAAAAATCTTTAATTCTTTAAATCTTTAATAATTAGATATACACCTCTGTATATCTGACTTGCAAAAAATGTTGTTTCTTTCAGTGTCCGAAAATGTTTTTCTGGCAAAAGACAGAGGTAATCCTCACGGCGGGCTGCCCTGGAATCCCCTGGCGAGCACATTACTGCAGCTGTGCTCAGCTCAAAACACAGCTAAAAGCCAGAGTTCAAACAGGGAGCAGGAAATTGCGTGCCATATCTACAAGCACTTTGATTTGACTCTCTGTTCATTTATTGTCAGACTAAATTACTTATCTACTTTGGACTGGCATTGAAAGCCATCAGAAGGATACAGTATTCTGCTCTACTAGATGCATTGTTGTGGATTAACACTGAGGCAGCATGTCATAGATGTACATGGACTTGGCTCAGTGTTTGTCCTCCATTTGGAAAAACTTCGACTTGGAAAGAAGCCTGACATTCTTTCCCAGGACAAAGTAAGAAAAGGAGGATGGAACAAGATGAGGAATAATTCATTAAAAAAAAAAACAATTTCCTCCTATTCTGTCTCAAGACCTGTTTTGTTTCATGGATAAACATTGACTTTCAGGCTGCACCTTGAAAACCTTGCACATGGCACCTAAATGGTAGGAAAATAGGGGTTAATGTTCGTGTTCTTCAGCTTGATGCCAAACATATTTTAAAACTGATAACTGGTGATAACTGATTTGATCAGAATGCAGCAATTCTACATTTCAACACACCAGAAAAACAAATCTTAACTGTCTGATTAGAATCCGGTTTCTGTGTTCTTGTAGAGTTTCAGGGTATGACCACAGATCTCTAACATAACATACTTTACATACTGCTGACGGCATTCAGGTTTTCTTTTGCAAAGCACTGACTTTGGGTTGGTTTACAAACTAACCTGAAGGCTTTAGAGAAACTAAAATTGATTGCATGTATATAACCCTGCTGTTTATTTGCATTCTAAGTGTAGTGCAGAACAGAACAGAATTTAGAGTGAATCCATAAATTGTTCCTACTTTCATTCACACTGAACTGGCTACTAGTATGCTATTAGAGCTGTGGACACAAACAGCAATAGGAAGTTACAGAAGACACGGCATTATTTGTCTATACTACAATTTATTCACTATGGTGTAACTGACACAAATACTAGGATTTTGAGGTGGCATCCATACACACAGCACACTGATGAGTCATTTACATCTCAAAAAACCTGTTAACACTCTGTAAAACTGATCAGTGTGAGCAATGGTCCGCAGCCTGTTGGCTGAGTCGACACTAAGTTTTATGTACAGTCAAGCATTAAGAAAAATTGGTTCATACTCTTGACGACAGAGTTAACATCCTCCCACAGGGAATGCACAGCATTTATTCTGTATTTTAAATCAATGCCCATAATTATTCACTCTTTTTGACTATTAATTTTTAAACATTCTTTTATTTAGACTATTACTAAGTCGGGAAATATCAAGTCAACATCTTCTACACTCTGTGTAGAACACAACCTCAGATGATGATTTTTTTACTAACCAATTCTGTTGTTGTTCTTAACCGGTTGTCTATCTCCTTGACAGCAGAGCCAAACCACTGATATCAAGTAAAGCCCAAAACAGGCGAGAAAATCATAATGGTATGCCACAACTAAAAATACCAGTAACAAGGTGGTGTATAACAAAGTTTTTGAGATATTGCTGCAGGAAAAAGTCTCCTTCCACCATGAAACATTTCTGCTGATACTGTCCTGCCCACTTGACGGTGTTGGAGCTGCAGTTGCAGCTGAGGGTCGGATGTCTGCTACATCCATGTCTTTGCGACTGTTCTGAAGATAGCCAAGGTTCTGTTCTTCATCCAGAGACTCACTGATTGAAGGCATGGGCATGGACAGCAGTTTGCTTCTGCTTACAGAGGGCCTTTTGCCCACACCAAGACCCATATCTTTGGCTTTGTCTTTAGTGGGCTGTGCGTCTGTGTGAACAGCCCTCAGGCAGCGCATGTACAACTCCACCTCATCATCTGAGTCAGACTCTGCCGAAGTGCTGTCGTGGCTCGTTTGGTCACTTTCAGGTTCATCCGCTAAAATGCTTAAGTCTCCCACCACGGCGGAGGACTCCATCTCAGCTTTTGATCGGTCGTGCTTGATGTCCTCGCTGCTGAGAAAATCCTCCTCTTTGTAAAGACTCAGCTCGGTTGGGATGTGCGCATTTCCTCCCTTCCTCGTATCTTCTATGTTGATTACTCTCTTGTCCTGCACACTGTTCACTGAAGCAGATAAACCGTCCTCCATCTTGTTTTGCATAATGTCTAACCTCTCTTCAAAACTCTCCACTTCATCTCTGCTGTCCTCTAATGTCATGCTGTCTGAACCTGCATCTACAATCTTTGAGTCTCCTTCTTCGGTGACTAGAATTTCCTCTTCGCAAGGTGGATTCTCCTCTTTTACATTTTTTCCCCTTTGTTTTACCTGATCCCCTGAAATTGCACCAGCTTCATCCCCATTGTACAAATCAGTTTCCATGTTTCCTTCCCCCTCTATCTCCTCTTCCTCTTGGACATTGGTCCTTTGAATTTTGACCTCTTGCACCTCTGCAGTTAATTTTGATTCCTCAAACTCTGTCTCATCTTGCTGCTCTCTCTTCTCTACTTCAGTCTCATCAGTTACCTCTTGCTCTCCATCTGTCTTTTCTGCCTTTGTGGCTGCTAATTCTCTCACAACATCTTTGCTATCTTTCCCAGCCACAATTTCCCAATTATCTTCCTCTCCAACCCTCTCCTCATCCTCTTCAACCATTACCCTGTGATCTCTTGCAGCTGTGAGCTCCTTGACCAGTTCTTCCTGTGTTTTCTCTTCTTCCTTCTCTGTTGTGTATCTGTTTTTTAACGCTGTCCGCATCCCTGCGTCCTCCAACTGTCCTCCTTGGGCTTTCTCCACTGTTTCAATGTCTGCTTTTATACCTATTTTCTCTTGATCTGTTAATATATTCTGCTCCTCCTCTTCAACCATCATCTCCCAGTTTTTTACTTCAGTAGTGTCTGCTAAAGTAAAATCCTCCTGTTCTAAGACAGCTGCTTCCATTTCACAATGCTCTGCTGTGTCTGAAACAATAATCAGTTCATCTTTTAAAGTGTCTTTCTCTTTCAACTCCACAAACATGTCATCATGTATGTGATAGTTGCTTATGATTGCTTTTGTCACTGACCCAGCATGCTCATCACTAAACTCACCTTCAGTTGAATGTTTTGTTTCATCTTCATATGAATTGTTAGTCAACTTATTTCGTTCTTCCACATTGTTAGTTTCTTTGTGAGTTTCCAGAAATGTGTCTGGTGCTGAGAAATACTTTCCTTCTACGCTTTCACAACAATAAATGTGGATATTCACAGCTTCTTTTGGACCTGAATGACTGATTTGGTTAGGATCCAAATCATGTAAATGTTCTAAAAGGTTATCCGCCTCTGCAGATGCATCAGTTGTGAATATTGTTGTGGTTTTGCCAGTGTCATCTTTATTTGACTCATCTACACACATCAGGTCATTTTCTCCACCACTGCCGGTCTGTTGGTCTGTCTCTTCATTAACATGCTGTGACACACTGTGAGAGGGCTGAAATGGCACAAATAAAGTCTTTAGACTGGCCATGACTTCTTGAGCTTCAGTTTGTGTTACATCCAAATTAGTTTTCTTTTGCGAACATTTGTCTGTTTCTGCTGCAGTTTGGTTTTGGAGGTCACGTGTCAGATTGTCTTCCTGTGCTCCTCCCTGGAGATGTAAATTCTGACTGGGTATTTGTGCACTCAACAAATCTATACTTAAAATGTTTACAGCATGTGGATGTGCTTCTGTATCTCCAGACACAGTTTGTGAAACTCCAGATGTGTCTGTGCATCTTTGGTATGACTCTATCATCTCACCAGGATCCTGCTGAGTTTCTGCATTATTAAGGACGTCATCTGCCACTAAAGTCAATCTTGTCTCTTCTTCCTCTGAGCATTCTTGGTTTAATTCCTCAGTCTCTGCCACGTTTCCCTGAACTTCACTGTCATTGTTAATTCCAAGATCTGTTGGAACAGTGTTGTCTGTTTCAGTGTGAGGATACGTTTCAATTAAGCCTCTAGTATTCAGTGGAGCACATAGAATATTTCCCCAGTCACCTGCGCTCTTACTTTCACTTCCCACTCGGCCAAACATCTGATGATACAGTGGAGCCACCACAGTTTTAAATGTGAAACTGCTGGTCTGGCTAGCAAGGCCTTCATCGATCACTGCTGAAATAACACCGTCAGTTGGTTCTGCTGCAGTGTTGTTAGCACATTCACAACTTGTGCCTTGCTCCTGACGTTCACCCACATCTGTGGAAGCAGGCTTATTGATATTGTGGCATTCTGCAGGAGCAGGCTCACCATATGAATGCAGCGACTTGTCTGGGATATCTGTGGCAGCCTCACCTCCTGTTAAAGTGCCTGCCGAGTCAGCCAAACTGTTGCTCTCAGATTTCCCTGGCTCACTGCTGTATGTGTTGTCATGTGCTAGGGACTTGTCACGTAGATCATCGAGGAGGGATTTGCTGCATGTCTCCAGACACTCGGAAACAAAGTGAGAAAGATCTGATTCACTCCTCCCCTCAGAAAACGATTGTGCAGCTGAGCGTTTTCCCTCTGGGTTCTCTTCTTGTGCTGCCTCTTTTGCTCCTGGAGGTGATTTATCCCTTTCAGTGTCACTCGCTACCCTGTCTCTCTGGGCAAAGTAGTCCTTCACCCGGGCCATCCGTGCAGCCTTTCTGCGAGTCTTCCAGCTGGTTTGTCTGATCTCGGTCTGTCCATCAACAACAGGAGTAGATTCATTTCAGCTTGCTCAAACTGTACATGACTCCATTTTTGATTAGATATAAAGGTATAAAATACTATCAAAATTGAAAATATGAGACACCGGGAAAGTGCAAACAGCGTGAACTTAGTGTCCTTTAGGCGCACAGTACATGATGTTAAACTGGCAGTCATGTGATATTCTCCCAGAGAGTACATCAGGGGTCATGTTAAGCTTTCCGTTCCTCCTGTACGTCATAAACACATCATGGTGTCTTTAAGTACCCTTTCATATTTAATATCACATCAAGCCCTCAAGTTAAGTTTGAAAATAAGGCATGGTTCTAAGACATGCTTGCAGCGTCTGATGAGATTAATGTAGGTTATCAATTACATTGAGTAAATTGACTGGTTGTTATATTCTATTATACCAACCCAACCTGCAAATACAAATATGGTGCAAACAGAGATGTATCTGTATTGAATGGCATATTTGGGAACTAATGTCTGAATGCAAATCTTAAAACCTATTAGTAAACCTGTACTGTAGTATCTTGGTTTATACATTTATAATTTTTTATGTATATACTGTATTTTTTGTTTTCTTTTACCTACCTGCAAATACTCTCCATCTGCCTCTGGTATTCCTGACTGACCATCACAGATTTCCTGGGCTTTCGTTGTATTTGTCTCCTCTCCATTTTTTGACAGAACTGAAAAAACAGAGACACTGCATATTTATTCTGCAGCCGCACTATTACAGCTGTCAGTGCTTCAATGTCACAATTATTTTCTTCATTTAAAGGTCAGTAAAAATAAACATTTACCGGCTGAAATATTTTCCTCAGGTGAAGTTTCCGTGGGTGCAATGTTTTCAACAAAGGAGAAGTTCTGACTGGGAATTGACATAAAACTGTGATTAGTCAGACTTTCACATTATGTTTCTGTCTCATTAAGTTCTATGTGACTATCACCAACCAACATGTCACATGAGGTAAGTACTGAGATATATTGTATATTAATTTTTTGATTAAAAATATTTCAGATAATTTTGTTGATGGTATATATCAAATGCATGCATGTCAGCTCTTTTAAAGGTCCTTGGCTATTTTTCCTCTTAATAATATCAAGGCTTTTAATAAAGTAACAGCAGTCAAACAATAATTACAGCAATGACTTAAACTTTTGTCAGACTATATGAGCTTCCTAAATAGCCAATGCATTTTTGATTGAATGGCAGAAACTGATTCTCCTAGTTAAATACACTGAACTGCATAAAATACTTCATTTTCACCTGACAGTCTTGAGGCAGCTTTTCTTGTTCACATTTTCCTTCTGTTCTTTGCCTTTCATTCTCTGGTGACAGAAAACCACGTAATTCTTGGTGTTATTGTTGGCCCAGAATGTCCCCACAGGCGTCTCGTACCGCAGACAAAAGTCCACTCTGGCTCCCTGCTCCCCGAACGGGGGCACTAAGGTGAGCTTGAATGAGAAACAGTCCATCAGACCGTCACTGGAACCAGGGATGTACTCTGCCAGGAGGTCAAAGTGGCTGGACCAGTTGTCCAGAGTGGTTCGGACATATACCGCCTTACTGAAGGAGATGTTGAGGACACGGATCACTCCTCTCAGTATTGTGGTCCCTGGAAGTAACTTGATCGTCTCTAACTCCACTTTCTGGTCCCGTACTTTTACAAACAGCTCCTGAGTAGACAATGGAAGGGTGAAAGTGAGAGGAGACAGGAAGTAGTCCTGTACCACTTTACCTTCACCCTCAGAGTCATACCCTTGCAGCTTGGGCACATCCCATGTTTCAAACTCCTTCACTTGTACCAGACTGAGGCCTTTGGCATCTGCAAAGGACACTCTCCTGGAGCCACAGAGCGGCAGCTCAGGCTCTGAGTCCTCGTCGGTGACGGAGCTCCTTCTCCGTGGGAGAGGAGAAAATTTGGGCCTGATGCCGATGCCCACTTCAACCTCATCATAGTCGATATCCAAGGGGCTGAGGACTGGGACTTCTAAGAGGTTACAGGCTCCAGAAGGTCTTGGTTGTCCCACAAACTCCATGGGGGCTCTCTGCGAGAGAGTCAGCGGGAACTGAACTGCAGAGCTTCTTCTTCTGGCAACTGACATTCAACATGCTCTGACTTAACAGATGGAGTCGAGTTACAGATGACATTGTTGCAAGGGCCAACACTATAAATAGGACAGAGGGGACTTTAACTATGTACAGTAGTCTAAGCTCAGGAGGACAAAATATCATCCTCTTTGAGGCTGAGCATTTGTCAGATTTAATCTACAATATAGAGCAGTGATCATCTAATTTTCTTACTGCAACGCTATCCCAAAACCTCCAAGTTTTGTGGTCATCCTTAATGTGTAAATGAACCAACTGCTCCGTGAAGAGTAATAATGATATTTGTACAATGAGCATGAGATTTACTGGGGGAGCTATTTGTGTTTTGTTGCTTTTGGCACACAATGGGTCACAAGATGTCTAAAACAGCACAAGTGGCCTTTACATATAGTTTAGGCCTCCAAAATGATTTCCACTGACCAATTGCTGACTCTCTGATGGTGCAGTAACTGTGAAAGTCTGATAGTGAGAAACAACCATTCCACATAAGTTTACTAATTAATCTTCTTATCCCATATCACGATTTATCTGCAGATACCAGAATTACACAGTTTACAGTTATGCATTGTGTTTGTACTATTTCCTGCATTTATCTTGCAGCTGTGACTGAGTGGCATGCCCAGTCAAACCATGACCAAAGAGGTTACTTCTTAATCTCACTGAGCAAATATAACACATACTTTAACAGTGAGTGAGAAAATTCAGTCTTAACTGAATGGCAAAGTCCCTCCCCCCTGAATTGGATGCGAACAGTATAAAAGCATGTGAAGGCTGTCAGGGTAGATAATGTCTTCTTCCAGTGTTACATCCACCAGGAACTGTCAGATGATGTGTGATCTGATGCAGGCAAGAAACTTTAAATTTCTCAACAGTGCTAAGATTCTGAAGCTACAGTAAACATTAAACTATGAATACAGAGAAAGGAAAAAGACAAGATCTAATGGATGCTTCATACCTGAAAGAACAAAAAGCAGGATGTGACTTTGCAAATGCATCTAAGACAGAGGAAAGCAGCAGAGAAATGAATGCACAAGAGATGGCAACAATGGTGGATGCTGCCAGCACCAACTCAGCGCGTCCTCCAGATAACATGATGACCTCCTCGGCCAATCCCTCCTCTGAGGACACACAGCTTCTCTCAAAGCCCTCGCTCTCCTACATTGCCCTGATTGCCAAAGTCATCCTGTCCTCCCCCTCTCAGAAACTCAACCTGGCATCCATCTACAGAGCAATGGAGGATCAGTTTCCACACCTAAGGAGCCGCGGCCCGGGCTGGAGGAACAGTGTCCGGCACAATTTGTCTGTGAACGACTGTTTTGTGAAGGTGAGCCGCTGCGAGGATGGTCGGGGCCATCACTGGGGTATCCACCAAGCTCATCTGAGAGACTTCCAGCAGGGGAACTTCAGCCAGTACAGGAAGACCAGAGGGAGGAGGGAGAGGGAGCAGTGTGACAAAGTGGCAGGGTGTCTGGCTTGGATGGGTGACAGCTGCTTCTTGGGAAAGTTCTGTGAGAGCAGACTTCTGGGTTGGGTGGAGCCACGATGCCCTCTGCAGGAACCAAGGAGGTGTCAGATTAATTCTTTGGACTGCGCTCAACCATGCTACCTGCCTTGGAGTGTGCATGTGGCCTGGCTACAATCCCCCAGCCGGATGAGACATTATTGTTTTCCTGAGAACCAACTGAACTCATGTGGCAGCGTTTCAGCTGGGCAAGGGTACAACAGTCAACCCCTGACCTCCAGACTGCACCCCTGGGAGACGAACAACCCGGAAGTGAAATGCACGAGAGAGTCGCCACTGCAACACATCCGGTTTCCCAGCTGCTGGCGTACACCCCTGGTCACCAAAGAGTTGAGCAAATCTTTGCCATACAAAACAAACTTTTAATTTCACTGCTGAACTGTCTTGGAGTATTGTAATGAAAAGTAAAGTAAACAATATGGAGACACCATGGGAAGGTTTTTCCTGTCTATAGATATACAGAACACACGTACATTACTTTTTTCTTCCAATAAACGCCGCAGGGCAGGTAAATAGTGATCCAGTAGGTGGCAGAAAGTTACCTTAAAAACAATATCTACATTTCAATCAGTAATTGCTTGAAAGTCTGTCCTGCTGCCACTTATATAAAATGCATATTTAAATATACAGCACTAATTTACATGGTATGAATAGCCCAATTTTGGACATGTTCTGGTCTACATTATTTTTGTGTATATTCTTAGCTGTGCCATGTTATTTCTTTCATTCTTATGCTATGACAAGAAATAAACACTTAAATATATTATAATGTATTTCAGGTCTTTTATCCTTACCTTGAGATCAATATTGTCTTGATGTTATATAGCAGCCTGGCTTTTGTTTCTCATCCTCCTCCTTCATCATGCCCTTGCAGTCTGTAAAACATATATTACATATTACATGCTTTGCAAGCTGTTAAAAAAAACTGCCAAAGGAGAACAAAAAGAGCAGATAAAGAGCTGAACAAATGAAAAACACTGAACAAAAAATGCATCAGAGTCACTTCAGGTGTTTGTTTGTCGGTGTAGCTGTGCTGAACTTTTACACTCTCAGATAGACTGTGTTTATCAGCAGTCCAAATCAAGACACTTTTATTTGTTTTTAACAGATGCGATGATATGCTATTCAAATAAAAGTGCAGACCTGTAAATAGCTCTTTGATAAGAGCTTGACAGTTGCAACTGCAGAACTCTTTTTGTTGCTCAAAATTCTTAAGATACTGACGACATATCTAAATAAAGTCACAGACAAATATACTTGTCAAAGAAAAAGATCCTTTGTTTTAACCATGAAAGACAATAAATGATACTTGTAATGAGGGATATTTTTTGTTATTGTGTGTCTTTAAATGCCAACAAAAGTAATGCCTGCAAATATGTATTCTTACTACCAAACAGATAACTGGAAATCACGTTTTGTCTGTTCATCATGCTACGACAAAAATTATATTCTTACATGATTGCAACATAGACTTTGCTTAGTGCAAATTTGTAGAGAACCTTCCTACAGATGCAGAAGAGAAAAAAACACATCAAATGAGGAGACACTGTTACTTTTAAACTATCTCAAGGCTAAAATTTTAAAAAAAAATCATCTACAGCTCTAACTGATTTCGAACTATTTATTTTTTGTCTTTTTTTCACAAGCCAGTAATCAGCTGTTATTCAGACTGTCTAATTTAGTGAGTGATGCTGTGACTCCTCCCCCCTCAGGTAGGCACACAGCTGTAGCAGTTCTCTCCCATTCTCACTCCAAACCGCATGACTTGGAAGAAATCAACTCTGCCCAGCTGCTCTGAATTCTACTCTTCACCTGAACGGTATGCAAGTTTAATGCTATTCTGGTAGGAATGGAGGCACCACAGAGCTTTCTATTAGATCATGTGATCAGATTTTCCTTTTGTATGTTTTCAGTGGTCAGTGTGTGAAGTGAAACTCTGATTTCTGCTCGATTTATTTTATAGTCCTCTTGTATATATTTGAAGTGAATCCAAATTGTATCTATAGCATTTCATTTGATTTGAAGCCTTGTACTGTTTGTTTCAGTTGTGCATAGGATTTTTACTTTAACACATTTTTTCTTTCCTTTGTATCTCCTTCAATAGGACAGACTGTACAAGCCCACCACATTTTTAGTATTTTTAAAATTCAAAAGTTAGTTTTCTGTCTCGCCATGCCAAGCAACATGACGGTGTAATTTAGTAGTGATGCTGAGCTGTATCCATGTCTGAGTCTTACAGCTTATTCACTGTTAACTGTTTTCTTTCAGGACCTGAGCTGGGATGCCTGAGTCTCCTCTCAGTCCCACGGCAACCCGTCAAACCCCAGCCAGCAGCCTCCTCAGTCACACAGACAACGGTGCAGGAGGGAGAGTAGCTAATGGGGACTCCTGCAGCGGAGTGAGCGGTGAGGACTGGCAGAGTCTCCACCATAAACAGGTATCTTCATTTTCTTCCCACTCCTCATCCTCCTTTTCTTCTTCTTTATTTGTTTCTTCCTCCTCCTCTTCATAAGGAGGAAATAGAACAGCCTTAAGCAAACAGATGTCAAGAGAAATACTGCAAGGCAGCTCCATATTGGACATCCTCTGACAGGACACCAAACCCAGAGCCTGCAGTTCTGTTGACAGTGACAGGGATTTCATAAGAGATCTGATCCGAGTAGGGAGTTGACGCGCAGAACTCTGTTTGTCCTTCATTATTAGTTTGCGAGTCAGAGCAAGAGAGGAATAATTGTGACCTATAGGCCAACTAGATGCAAGTAAGAAGCAAATAAGCGTGGCCCAACATAATTTTATGGTTGTCTGTTGCGATTCCATCCCTGAGAATCTTAATTGAGAGGATCAATGAAACAACCAAGATAATGAACTCCTGACCAGCACCGTTTCCTTCAGGCTGTTCTCTCATCCTGTCATTTTTATTCTCTCCTTTTTCTCTTCATTCAATTTCAAAATCTGTATTTGTAGTGGCCATCTATTTCAACCAGGTCAAAGAATATTAAGAACGTGACAAAAAAACATTAATACTGTCCATAGTAAATGATAAAAAAGCAGATTTCGATTTTCAACCTGCAAACTATTAAAATGTCAAACTTGAAGAATAAAAGAGAAGGTTTTCCTTTGGTTATCTGTTGTTGAGTGTAGCAACCGATCCACACACCCCAGATGGTTACCCACTGATTTCTGAGGCATGATAACGAAGCCAGCTGGATGCCAGTGTCTCATTTGAAACAACACTCAAAGAAGTTTCAGAAATAACACAGGAAGCAAAAGATATATTGATTACTTTGATCATTTCGTCTGAAAATTTGGAAAAATAACCGTCACAATTTCCAAAGCCCAAAGCAGCATCTTGAAATTGCTTGTTGTCACTAACTAAAATTGTGGTGAGCCAAGTTACGCTGGGTGACCTCTGTTAACCACACTAGGTTTGTTGACTGGTGCACCCACCACAATGTTAAATGTTAACATGGGTACATGAGGTAAAGCTTAGTAGAAGCGGAATTTGGCAAAATTTTGATTTATTAATTTTAGTACACTGTACAATGCATGTCCCACTAATTTTCATTATATTTTCATTATATATTATATTATATAGGTTCATTATATTTAAGTGGCTGTACATACTTGATAAAAGACTATATTTATATATAACTCATTGAAATTACAATTACTAGCACAATTGTTTCAGTACTTCATAAGACCAAATTGCATACAAGCAATTCAGATTCATACACCAGGATTGCAAAAACAGGAATTCTTCAACCTGTCTCTGTCGTTCTTGTCTTTCTAAGTTGTCTCATCTGTCTGGTTGAAACAAATGCGGCACTATCTCAAAGGACTGACAACAAAAATGACAAACTTGAGATCCCTCATGTGTTCTTCTTTCATTACATCCAAGATATTACACCAGTATAGGCACAGCCTACAGTAAGGCTGGAGCTGAAGCCGATGAAGAACATCAAATCACAGGCTTCGTATGAACACATAGCTAATGGAATTTTATGTAGAAAAAAGAGATTTGCACCATAAACTGTGCAAATAAAAATAACTATCTATTTTTTCCAACAATCAAATGGCAGTGTATTATTTTCCCAGTAATGTTTTTAATACAACATGTCAAATTTGTAAGCGCCTTTTTGTTGTTTCTAAATGCAGTCATGGCAATTGCCGCTGCCTCTGTGTGACTACAAAAGGAGACAATCCCTCTGTCATGTGTCACTCAATCAGGAACAGTGCAGATCAGTTATTATTCTGTGAGTGTTTGCCTTTATTAATACCCATACACTTCTATTAAGAGTCACAACAAGCATGTAATTGTGTTGCTAATTAACTGGTCAACCTATCTCCCTTTTCATTTGGGGTCAATGACACAATCCAACATGATGATGTTCACGAAAGGTTGACAGCACTGTTTTGTAATTGGATTGGAAAGATTCCCATTCGACGGTCATTACTGTTTAACACCTGACACTTGCCTTCTGTCTTGCACACTTGTTTGTTTGCCTTCAGTCTGCAGACTACAGCCCTGTATCACTTTATCCCTCCTGTTCCCCCTGTTGAAGGTGTTTCTGGCTATGATGGCTCCTCATCAAATCCAGCAGCTTCTGTCCCCCAACCAGCTACAGGCTCTGATCCACCAGAAGCAACAAGCCCTTCTGCTCCAGCAGGTATAAGTACCTGCAACATTAATTCAAATGCACATAATGATAATATTGATTATAATAAATTATATTTTTTTGGCATAGAAATTATTATTGAACTAAACTATTGTAGTTAAAAGATTGAATGCAATATGAAGTTACACTAGCCAACCATCCAAATTCAAAGAATATTAGGTTATAGCCATGTCAGCAAACAGATAATTAGCCAGTTAATTGAACCTAAGTAAATAAAGTTAGTCTCCTAATTGGCAAATAAGCTTGCTGACAGAAAAGCAACAAGAAAGCATATTAATTTTATCCACTGTTTCACCAATTTCATCGTCCTGCGTTGTTTGAGAGTGTCTGTCAAATAATGGACCATCCCCATTTTTCTAGCAACATCTGAAAGAGTTTTACAAGACACAACAGCAACAAATTCACCTGCAACTGCTTCAACAACAGCCCAGCAAGAAAGTCAAAGAGGTCAGTGGTGAATTGTAGTATATGATTTAGTATTAACTTATTTAACGTCAAGGTTTTGATGATCTACATGTAGGTATCCATCGAAGGCTGAAAGCTTTTATCAGAAGCTCCATAAAATGTAACGTTTCACAGAATTGGGGCATGTTTATTATGCCATGTGTTTCATGATGTATAATGAAGACAATTTTTATGTGCTTTGTCATTTGATTTTGGGGATTTGAGAACAATTTTCTACATTTTAAGCCTTTGCGATTTGGAATGTAAGATCTCACAGTCAGAAAGCTCGACACTTGAGAAGTAAATGCTGAAGGATTCCCTGGATCAGTGTGTAATGGAGTAAGAGTTTTGCATGAATACTGCCTCACCTTTCTGTAAAATGTCTTGATTCCTCTCTCTGTCCTCCAGCTCCCTGCACAGCTCCTGTTCCAGCAGCTCCTCCAGCTCCAGCAGCAGCAGCGGCAGCAGCAGATCCTGCGGGCGCAGGGACCAATCCTGTCCTCTCCTGCCGTCTCTACAGGTCACTCTTCTTTGCAAGTATCACCCGGGTTTTCCAGTTGTTCTGTTTCCTCTCCCTCTTTGGAGCAGCATCTGTCTAAAAATGAGAATCAGACAACAGAATCAGCGGTTTTAATAGTGTAATTCAGATCACAGTTACAAATTTGAGTATGATTATTATATTATGTTTGTACTGTATCGTGTTGTGTCATATCAAAAGGACACAAAAATATACAAACATGGATGTGCATCTGATATGATTATGTCAGAGACCGACGCACAGCAAGATTTTCATTTATACACCTGAGAGGAAACAGAAAGAGATGATGAAGAAAGTGAAACCTAGGAGTTCAGCGAAGGGGTAAAATAAACTAACGAGAAAGAGTTGAGATTGAAAATTTACTGTTCATTGTATGTTTCTTTCTGTCAGTTGGTTTCAGCCCAGCAGAGATGCAGCAGATATGGAAAGAGCTCACAAACGGATTAACTGAAGATAAAACCACAATTAAGGGCGATCAGGACTCTTCCTCTCACAGCATGATGTCAACCAAAGTTGTGGGGAGACAGAGCAGTGACCAGCAGTCTCCCTCTCCTGTCAGGGCAGAGTGGTAAGGATCTGTGTGTCCGTGCTGTAAACACATTGCGAGGACTTGAATGATGCTGCCTTTCTGTAAACATCAAAGACCTGTCATCTGCAGACATTTTGCTTCCTGTCATGGTGCGGGTGGGGAGGTGTTTGCTTTGCAGTGAGACTTTACTTTTAATTCCCCTCGGGATGATAGATTTTCTTTTGTTTTGTTTGCTTTGTGTTCTGCCACCTGCAGTGGTTGAGCAAAGAAAGAAGTTTACATGAGTACATGTCCTAAATCAAAAGTAAATAGTTTTCCATTTATTTTTCAGTGCTCTCTTCCACCTCTCTGTCATTTTCTTCCAGAAAAGAAAAGAAAAACACTCATATCCGTTTTTATTGCTGTTTTGTCAGTGCTGCGCAGCTGCTGTGTTTTTTTAATCAAGACAACACTTTGGCTCTGCTTCTCTTCACCCACTTTTTCCAGTGCTGATCGCACAGCCTCACATGTTCTCTACAGTCACGGTGTGTGTAGCTGGCCCGGATGTGAATCAGTCTGTGAAAACTTCAACCAGTTTATCAAGTAGGTATTTTGGCCCCCTCTTAATTTATTTCACTTTCTGACATTGTGCAATTTTCTGTTTATGAGTTAAAGGAAAACTTAAAGGTAAACTAATTATCATGCATGAGATATGAAATGGGGAGAAGTATCAGTAATATAGATAAAATGTAACAATAGAAACTTTCTTTGTATAGGAAATAGTCATAACAGATTAAAGATCCTGTCTAACTATGATGCTGTAAATGGAATTTTGTTTCATGCAGATGGGCAGGGGAGTCACAGGGGAGACAATACAAATAGTGTGTACGTGTTGTTGAACAACCTTGGGGTTATTAAAAGATCACCTGGAAAATATTTCTCAGAAAAACCGATGCTTATTTCCGTAATGTGCTTCATGGAGAAGAGCAGCAGGCTTTTGTTCGCAGCAAAAAGATTTCCATCATATTTTTTAGGGCTAATTCATTGGTGAGCATATGATAGTGAACAGGCTGTGAATATTTGCCCAGGTCATGGTTATCTCAAGGAAATTTTTATCAAAATCGATTAAAATTTCCTTGATGATAGTGAACAGACTGTTCACTGTGTGTGTTTCAGGCACATAGGCAGCGAACACACTCTGGATGACAGAAGCACGGCCCAGTGCAGAGTCCAGATGCAGGTGGTTCAGCAGCTTGAGCTTCAGGTAAGCATGAGTCCTGTAAAGCTTTTCCAGCAACAGAAGTTGGAAGTGCTGCTCGACTGAATACAAGGGCAAACATGTCCTGTAATGATACTGTCTTTTTTTAAATTTAAAACATGTCTCCCCGATACCTATCAGAGCAATATTAGTCTGCAACACTGAATTCTTTTCTCTGAGATTTCACAATATTTTACCATCTGCACACTTTTTGCTCATGGAAAATATTCATGTAATGTTCAACCAATCTGTCTGGTTCACAGCCTTCCATTTCAATAATCTGCACTCCGTAATTTTGACGTGACACCATTCGCAGATTATCTCTCCCTCCCTTCATCTCCCTCTAACAGCTCTGCAAAGAACGGCAGCGTCTGCGAGCGATGACGGCTCACCTGCACCTGCCGTCTTTAGAAGCTCAGACACTCTCAGCGCCCACAAGTCAACCGTCGCCACGGTCTGATATGGCTGTTGACCCACACGGTCCACAGGTAGATAGTGAGCAGTAATAGCTGCGTGAACAACAGAGACATGAGCAAATGAGCCGTGAACTCTATGGCATTTCAGAGCTGTGAACAAAACTCCTGAAATATGTGGTGGAGAGTGAAACTAACGTGTCTGGCTGCAAACTTATCTTCTCCAGCCCTGATGAAGATACTGCCAGCCTGTAATTGACCTGGAGAACTTTTACAGTTGGATGAGTTGCAAAAGTATGTTGGTATTTTCTTAGAAACAAAACAGTATGACTTTTAGAAGTACGCCTGCATGAGCTGAAGGTCAGGAACATTTGAACTTGCTCAGAGAAATCTGATGAGATAGGATCGCAAAATACCATGTCTGAAACCCCCCCCCCTTTTTTTTTTACCTGAACTCTCCAACTCTTACTGCATGAAGTGCATCCTAAGTGTTTCTTTTCTGTTCAGGCCCCAGCTGCTGACATCAGATGGCTGCCAGTGTATTTTCAGGCCCCAGATAACGTGGAAGTTAATCATTTGTTAATCTTGCAAACATTGAACCATAATCACTGCCCTCACCCGACAATTTCACCCTATAATTAACAATAATTTGGTTCCCTCCTCTTGTGATATTAGTGGCACCACCTCTGAAGAGGTGAATCAAATCGCATTGTTACACTCTGCTGAAAATCTTGCTCTCGTTTTGTTTCTGTCAGTCTTTGTGTCACTCCTTCCTTTGTTAACTTGAATCCTTTTGTGCCACTCTCAGCTCTGTTCAGTCGCCATCACCGACGACCTGCCCTCGCTGAACCCGTCGGACTTGGCACATGCCACCCCCTCCCAAACTCTGGCCGCTGTCAGCACTCCGTCCCACAGGTGTGAAGAGGAGCCAACAGCTCATACAGAATCTGCTGGGCCCATAAGACTCCGTCATCACACTCCAATCTACACGCTGTCTGCAGGTAAACTAGATGGTCACTTTTAGTTTATGGTCATTCATAGTGAATGAATAGTTCCCAGCACATTCTTCCTCCACTTTCCAGTTACTATTTAAAAAAAAAAACTTTTTTCAGAAAATGAATATGAGCTCTACAAGAACACTGACATCAGACCTCCTTTCACCTACGCAACACTGATAAGACAGGTACAATATTCATTTGCATTTGATTAATATTTCTATAATTTACATTCTTAAATACCATAATATGTATTTGAGCTGCAAGATGACTTCCTCATTTGTGATTGTTGGCCAAGAAATGATCTCTCCTGCATTTCTGTGGGTTGTTTTCTATGTGAGCTTATTCATTCAAATCAACTGTTCACAGATGAAATGTGTCATTACTTGCTGGATTATCTTTAGGTTTTGTGCTGCTGACTGGACTGAAAAAAAGACTTTAAATGGTCAGCTTTGGATTTAGGCTTTTTTTTGGAAGATATTATAAAATATCAAACACAAATTAATCAATAAAATAATTTCCAGATGACTCAGATGATCATGAAAATAAACCTTAGTTTTAGCTCTAAACCTCAGAGTTGCCATTGTATGATTTTCCGTCATTCCTTGGAATAGAGGTGAAACAATCAGGGCCTAAATTTGATCCCATCATGTTCTACAGTTTCTGTTTATTCCTTCTCCATCTACAGGCTATTATGGAAGCATCAGACATGCAACTAACGCTGAACGAGATATACAACTGGTTCACAAGGACGTTTGCTTATTTCAGACGCAACGCCGCCACTTGGAAGGTATCACACCCGCAGATAATTAATCTGTGATCCCGGAGTGTGTCACACCTGATTTATGCAGTTTGATGACGTCTCCCTCCCTCTCATTTTCTCTGGATCAGAACGCGGTACGCCACAACCTGAGCCTGCACAAGTGCTTTGTGCGCGTGGAGAACGTGAAAGGCGCCGTGTGGACTGTGGACGAGGTGGAATACCAGAGGAGGAGATCCCAGAAGATCACAGGGTAGAGCAGATAACTTCCTGTTTATGTGCACAGCGCTGTCATCACTGTATCTGCAGTTCATATAGGACAATATTTCAGACATTGTTAATACTTCCAAAACAATAAATGATACAGGCATTCCTGTATTTGCTTCAGGATTCAAGTAGGACAACAGAACAACCTTCATCTTTTGGCTGTTCTGGGTTTTAATGAGGAATCATAAGTGTACAATCTATTATTCAGTGCAGTCTCATTAACACACAAATAAATCCCTGCCAATCCTCATTGTTGTTTTAGTAGTGCTATATATTTTACAAATTAAATACAATGTAAACTAATTTTGTTTGTCCCAGGTCAAATTTAATCCTCACCCTCTAAAAATGTACACAGATTTTTTGAACCTTTAATTTAATGAACAAAAATGAAGAGGTTTTAAGGAACCTTTGTGTACAGTTCATAGGGTAGAGAAGACTGGAAGTCATTGATTGACTGAATTGCATTAAAAATGCAATTAAGAAGCATAAATCAAATACAGGTGTGGTTTTGTGTACTAGTAGTCCTTAATAAATTAATGATAAACACGATCGGCACAACAGTTTTCAGGCTCTGAAAAGAGGCCTTTTCCTGATTAATTATTTAACATTTGTCATCATAACTGACCTTGCCTCAAGCTATTGCTCTTTACCATATTGTGGTTAGTGAGAGATATACAAGGTATTGATTGGCTTGCCATGAATTAGTTATTAATTATGTCTTTTTTGATATTCTGTAACCTTTCTGATCCCACAGGAGTCCGTCACTGATAAAAAATGTGTCGTCGAACCTTGCTTTCGGGACCGTTCTGAATGCCAATTTACAGGTGAGCGGATCCGTTTGAGCATCTCCCGATTAAAGGAGTTCGAGCAGGTTGAACTGCGGCAATAGTTAGATTTTTGATCAATCTCTGTAGACGGCACTGGCTGAGGCATCACTACCAGGACCGAAGGAGAGTGTAAGCAGAAACTCCAGGAGTCAAATACGGCCGGGCAACGACACAAACGGCAATGGCCACAGCGAACAAAACATCTCTGTACAAGTCCAGCAGTGAGTTGTGTTCATTGAGACCTCAAAAAAAAAATCAATGAAATGAGTGATGTGCAACACTAACGAATAGAAATGTTTTCTTTTTTGACAGGTCTCTTTTTCTTCAAGATGAAGTCATGAATGTGAAAGACCAAAAACCGTTGACAGTAAAACCAGCCGTCCTGCAGCCTGACATGACTGAAAATGATGACGAGAACTTGTTCGACCTTGAATGACCCTTTAGAGTGGAAGGGTCTCAGGCTCCAAACAACTAATCATAAAATAAAACAGTAAAGCAAGCCTCCATCGACAATCGGGAACTTACAGTTTACAGTACATAGAGTACTGCTGTGACTTTATTTACATGTCTTACTGTGGAGCCAAGTGGCCTGAAATCCTCAGCAAAATTAGTATTTGATATGTGAACAAAGACACAAACAGAGCTCATTTTGAACAGTTGCTATTTTATGGCCTTTTTGAAATATTTAAATTCATGGCGTTAAAGTTTGGTGATTTTTGATCCTATACATTTCAACATTTTCTTTTAATCAGATGATTATGTTCTAATCTCTTTTGCAAAGGGAGACATTGCCAAGAAAACTGCATTAGGACAAACATAAATATCAGAGAAAGGAAGTGAAATAAGTGTGTGCACTGACAAAATACAGTACAGTTAGAATCTGATAAGTTTTGGGGAAAATATGTTGGGTTTTTTTCAGTCCATCCCCAATCCATGTGTTTCAAGTAAATGCATTTTGAAGGCCAAAGCAAAGGATTGACAGAGTTGTTTATGACATAGAAAATGACTGTTTGTGTTGTGTTGTCTACAAGTAATGTTTTAAAGCGGCGCAAGGGTGAATCCCCATATTACAAAAAGGATTGAGATGTTGTGTTTGTCATTGTCATAGTTAAAAAAAAACATTTAAAATTTGAATTGTTTCTCCTCTCTGTTGTCTCTGTACACAGATATTTATCAGTATGAACTGTATATATGTTACGATTCTTTTTGATGAAGTGTTTTTTTTTGCTTTAAATGTGCGCATAACTTATGTTTATTTTTTTATGAAAATAAATACGGCTTTAAACATTCCTCTTTTATAGAAGTCTAGATGCTGTGGACAAACAACAATCTGCATTTATAACAACGTGTTTGGGGTGAGTTTATTTCTGATGTATTCAATAAAATGAAATGAATATATGTAAACCAGTTTAGTGTTTATTATATGCAAACTGTGATAAATTACATCAATAAATATCTTTTTTGTTTTTTTAACTAGTGCTATCAGGCCTAATTAAAATGTTGTGCACTGTTAAATGTTGCCTTTGGTTATCTACCAGTATATTACTGCCACTAATGATCATGTTTGGGCCGTGAAAGCAGGGTGACATGGCACATGTGAACTAACTAAATAAATAAATGAATGTCTGAAGGAGATCTTGCAGGGTCTGTTTATCCTGTTTGCTTAGGACCACAGTTTTCATCCCAATGTATTGCATCTAAATAATTTGTGATGGTTGTAAAATAATGGATGATCTGTGTTTTCTTGTAGTATAAATTATGTTTTATTAAAAGTGCCTCTCATACATTTCAGATCATTCACTTTTAATGTGATTTTAAAAAAGAGTGATACATTCAGTCTTTCTGTTAGATATAAGGTAATTCTTAATGCTTCATTAGCAGTGTGGGCCATCTGTAACTAGTGAGTTCATATAATTTCATGCTAACGATTATACACATATCACACAATGATTATCATCAAATGAATGTTCTGGCATGAAAGGTAAGGGCAAAGAGGATTTTGTTTTTGTGAGCCATTAATGTTTGATACAGCGTGTGTTCATATTCATGCCTGTTTGTATCTTGATGATCACTGGGAGAGGGGTCCGGTTTACCCTCCTGTTTAATTTACTACATCAACGTGGAAGACAGTCGATTCATAATGAAACTCATGGACAAACAGTCCCAACTGCATCACATCTTCTCATCCGCTGATGAAGCCGAGCCGTTCCTGCAGACGTCATGAGCAAATAAAAGAACAAAAGGCCTCAGATTTTTCAGCTCCGCGTTTTGACTAATGTCAGTAATTGTCTTTGCTGATAACAAGTTTGTTTCAGGTTTGCTGTTGCCTCTCAGGGCTGCCTTTGATTCGCCGTGAGCCCATTAGATGACATTTTCTTCTGATTGCCTCTCCATGCGGCATGTTTACTGACTGAAAGTTAGCATGGTGCGAGACAACTTCAACAGCGTCACTTATGTGTTGCTTTGATGTGCCATACACTCACTGTGAGGCGGGCAAGTCGACATGTTTTTCAACGCAGCACTTTTGACAGCACTTAGTCAACAGCCCCTCCGACAGGGGGCTGGTCTCTGCTCGGCGTCTTCATCGACATGTAACGTTGATGCCATCGCCAGTGTGTTCGAAAAGTCCTCATCTGTGGGAAAATAATCATTTTTACAAAACGAGATAAACAGTCAAAAGTCATATTATTGGCTTATTAATGATTTGCTATGTTAGTCACAGTCCAAAAAACAAACAAACGGACAAAAGCTTACGTTCTCAAATTACACAATTAACATTAGACAATGGCAACAACATTTAGATACCAGGCCATGGACAGAAGTGAGTGTGAGTGGACAAACTCCATCTACTAAAGAAGACCATGAGACTTTGTAACTGCCAAAGTTAAAAATGATCATTTCTGTGCATTAATTATAATTTATTTGAAATTTTGCCCTGAAAGCATAAAAAATAAATATAATGTGAATTATGTTTTTCTTTTAGCTTTTGTGCAGTTTTCACAGATTTGCATGGTTGTGTGTGTTTGTGTGTGTGTGTGTGTGTGTGTGTGAGCATAACAGGGTGAGAGAGCTTGCATCCATACAGTATTCAGCTAACACGCCCGTGGGGTATGTGCCTCCATTGTGTTAGGTGACTAAAAGCAGAACAGAGAAGGCTGCATAAAGTCACACAACCAGACCTCGGACGTCTCTGCTGTCCTGTGATCAGCATGTTTGGAGCGGCCCACTCAGAGATCTGCTGGGAAGGGGAGTGTTGTTCAGTCCCCCCGAACAACAACAAAACACACACACACACACACACACACACACACACACACACACACTTACAGCTCACAGTCTCCTGAGCGGTGACTCAGGCCCGGCATGCAGGGTGTTGTTGGAGGTTTCCTGACCTCTTGGCGTGGGCAGAAGCTGGAGGATGAAGAAGGGGGTCGTGTGAACGAAGCGTAGCAGAGAGCCCATTCAGTCATGAGTATCAAAGATGTTCCCCGGAGAGCATTTACCTGCGGAGGAGAGGGAGGAGCAGAGCAACCCGACTGAAGGTAAGTGCTGAGGAACAATAAATATACGCACTGCTGCTCTGCTCACTTGTTTTTAAGCTCTGGCCAATGAATCTGTGCTCCTGCTTGGCATAGCTAAAAAATTTTGTGTGTGTTTTGTTTCAAGTCTTAGCGTTTCCTGAGAAAGTTTATCATCAGAAAATTCCCTTGAAACAGCACTGCAGGCATCATGGGATACTGAAACACCTTATTGACTCATGTTAGAGTTAGAGGGATCCCTTAGCAGAGAAGATAGATTACTACTGTCTTCATTTGATCAAGCAATTGACAAAACAAATGCATGTAAGAGAGAAAAGGTATAAGAAATACTGATTTTACAGACTAATCTACAATCTGTTTAATCAGTGAGGAATGTCTGACTTCTCTTTTTTAAAAGTTTTTCAGTAACTTTTTTCTGATGTGTCTCGAGGTGGTGCGGCTTTGAAATCACCACAGGAAACCCTTTCAGCGTGTGACCCACTTAGCAGAGGAAATTCTGTCCCTGCTGATCTCATCAGCAGTAAGTGGAAACCCTGAGACCCTCATTGAAAACAATACAAGGGTCAGAGTTATGTGTTGTTGCTGATGAGTGTCACAAAATTATCTAATAATGTGGGACCAGCATCTTTTAATATTGCACTTTACTGGTGCACATTACTAACCAAATTACAAAGAACAGGCCAATACATATTCACTGTGGGGCTTCTGAGACCCCTGGCGAACTGGGGGCTGCAGGGCAGTTATCTGCTTTGTCAAGTTGGTAATTCAGTCTCACTCAGTCACATCAGACTATCCACGGCACTCTTGGTTTTCATGTTTGCCTGAAAACACTGTGATCTAGCTACAAAAGTGTCCATAAATATGATAGATTTGCAAAAAGATCTGTTGACATGCATGTCTGATTTTTTTAATGCTCAAAATATGAGCGAAAATGATAAAATCTTAGCTGCAAAACAAGCATTTCACCAGTTATACACTTTCTGTATAAGTGTACTCTCTAATTTTGAATTGCAGATGGTGCAATTCATAGCTTGAATTTTCTTTGTGCTCACCCAGTGGTTTTTATCACAGAGAAGCTCATCCTGCTCTGCAGTAATCATGTTTTCCTCTCCGCGCGCAGCCCAGCCTCTACCAGCCTCACCGGAGGCAGCGGGGCAGAGGAGGCCTCAGTGTGACCCCCAGAAGCCCACCTGCCCACGATGCGGCCACGCTGTCCCAGACCACAGACCGTCCCCGCTCCCCCGGAGCCTGAGCCGACTGCAGGGCTCCAGCCTGTCGGTGCAGAGCGGCAGCAGCGCCGGCAGCAGGAGGAAGAGGAGCAGGGGCAGCATGGCCGGCTCACAACAACCTGCAGTAACACCAAGTGGTAAGCACAGTACTTTCACACACCGAGTACACTATGATCGACAACTAATATCAAGATAAACTGTCACATTTAAGGCCATAATGGTAGTAAATTAATAGTTTTTTAAAAATATTTCAGTAAATGACATGTCTTTTCCCAAACTGTTTTTTCACTGAGTGAATTTCACTCACAGGAGAAAATTTAGTTTAAATGGAGATTTGCTATTCCAGTTGTTTGATTAATCTGGTTTGCTGTGCATTTAAAGGATTTTTTCTGTTCCCACCCACAGACATGTTTTTCTGCACAAACGGAGCTGTAAAAAGTTTGTCTTGGAGACATTCAAACTGCTGCACTTTCTTCCAGTTTTATCAAAGCGTGCGGCGGGCCGCTCTTTGTTTATCATTGTGTTCATGTTGTTATCTCTATGAAGTTATGCATTAAATCAATGCGGTAGCCACACATAATGCTCCTTTTTTCATCTGCACGCAGATATTAGCATACGTTATGTGTGGGGGGTGTATAATTCGAGCGGCCAAGCAGGAAAATGCTGGACCCCACTCCCCAGGGAATTCTGCCATCTCCTTTTCATTTACTTCCTTGAGTAAACAGGATAAAACAGCTCGATTTGCATGAGCTCACTGACTACCTGGGTCCTTGTGGGGATGAGAAACGGTTGCCGAGTAATAATGCAGTGGTTGGGATCGCGAGAGACGCACAGCAACACGCCGGCGAGGTTAATGCATGCAATTTCAACTGCACCTAATTTGGATAGGAGAGCAATTATCTGCTGACAGCTTCTTCCTTGTTGTTGTTCATCACCAGCAGCCTCTGTGGCCTTTTTCTTTATTTTCCCTGGAGGATGGAACGAAGCTCTGTGATTAAGAAAACACAATCACACTTGATCATGGCAGCAGAGTGGTTTGCCTTTTAAGTTCTAGTTGGCACCAACAAACAAACATGCGAGAGATTAATTTAGGGTTAATAGAGTCGTTAATCCCCATCTCTGATGGTGGCTGACAGGCTTTTAGATCCCGCAACAGCTTCAACATGACCTCAGGTGCGATATCTGCATTTATGTCAATCTGTCATCTCATGCCCTCCCCCAGACTCGTGTTTTCAACTGCTGCTGGCGTGCCTCTCGTGTCAGTGCTCCGTGCTGCTCCTGGGTCTGCTGGAGGCCTGCTCCATCTGTCTCCACACCTTCTGCTCCTGCTGCTGCCACGCCTGCGCCCGCTGCTGCTCGGCCATCCGGGAGGTGCCCGTGGAGGAGCTCAACTGCCACGCCCACTGCCACTCGGTCCTGTTCGAGTCCTGCTGTGAGCCCACCGAGTGCCTCGAGTTCTGTCTGGACTGCTGCGAGATCTGCCACCGCAGCTAGGACGCCGGGCCGAGGACTTACTTCCAAGACACTCGTGGAGACCAGTGTGACAATCAGTTAGTACTGCAGTGACATTTGAAAACACCATCTCCTTACACACAGAACAAACTCTTATTGAACAATCTTTCTACTGATTTTTTTTTTTTTTTTTACACCATTTGCTGCTAAAATTTTTTTACTCACTGCAACCCATTGAGCCGTCAATGCTTCACATTCTTCTTTCTTAAGTTTGACATTTACATCTAATCACTTTTATTGTTGTTGTTGATGGGTTGAATGGAAAGACTGATACCTGGAACTACAGTCATGAGGCCATTAGCTTATCTTAGCATAAAGACCGGAAGCAGTGGCACACTATCCTGGCTCACAGTCCACTGACAGGTCTTGGGGAGTATTCACAGTGGTAGTGGCTTGACACTACATTAGCTGCTTCATCACACATCCGAATTTTTGATGAAGTTTCGGGGGTCAAATTGCATTGTGGGTAATGTAGGTGCTAGGTTTTGACAAGGTAGAAGAATGTGTTGAATAAAGAAGATGTCTCCCTTTTCTTTAATTCTTTTAAAAGTCTGACCAACTATGATGACAAGAGTAAGGAATAAATACATAATTTCTGAGGAAAAGAAATCTGATTCAAGGATCTTTTAAAATATGAATAAGAAATTTATCAAGGTCATTTGTTCTTGTTAAATATCTTTGGATTGACAGGGTGAATAAATCTGAAGCCAGTGTGGGACTTTCTAATAATGCAGTGTTCCTTATGTTGCTGCACAACCTAATCTTCTTTTTTTAAATATATAACAATGACAAATAAATACAAATCAAGCATGTATGAGCTACAGTACATTCAAGATGCAGGCCTTATTCCACAGAAAAGCCTTCTGTTTGTATATAAGTTGCGTTAAATGACTTTGACCCGGCAAGACCCTGAACCAGCGAGGTCTACCTCTTTGCTCATATTTGCTCGGGTTCTCATGTTGTAAGATTGCAGGTTTGACTTCTCCCTGCTCAGCTCTTTTGCAGCGGAGGAACGGGGCGACGCGAAACTTGTCAGCTCTCTCTTAAATCCCTTTTCCCCCATTTGTCACATGAAGCACTTGGAACATAAAAGGATGCGTACTCTCTCCAGATCTCAGAAGATTGAAGCTGGCTCCCTTTAAAGCCGTCACGCGAGACGACAGCGGAGAGGCAGAGTAAACAGCCAAAAATAAAACAAAGCGGCGATACAAAGACAGCGCTGTCAATCCGTCCGGACGAGCCAAGGGCCCATTTAAATCACGTTAGAGCGAGTAAATCGAATCTAAGCATCTCTTTTGCCCACAACGCATTTGGATTGTGCTGGTGACAAGAAACAGCGGTGATGCCTAATTTAGAGCATGGTGAGCATACACCATGCGCCAACAAATAAACACTCAGGTTTGTTCCACTTGTCCCCCTCAATTTGTTATACCCTTTACCCGCAGCCGATGTGCGCCTCCGCAAATCACAAACAGCCGATGTTGTCAGGGTGAATTCACACTGCCGCACATGTTTCGGCCACACAGCAAAAAACTGGCTCTTCTTGTTACAAAAGCTGGATTCATTTGGGTTTGGATTTGAAATGGACAATAAAATAAATGATCATTTTGATCTTTACAATAACATTTTTGTTTGGAATTTCTTTTATTATTAATTGATTAATCAACCAACAGATAATTCAGATAATTAATTAGTCGTTTAAGGCAACTTTTTGAACAAAATTAGCACATATTCTAGTCTTAAGTCTTAAATGATGATAAATTGAAGATCTTTGGGTTTGGGAAAATTCAAGCAAATTGAGATAATCTTTATGAAAATCTGTTGGAAATTTTTCACAATTTGTGACATTTTACAGAGCTGAGGGTGGTGGAAATAATTGGCACATCAGTCAATACTGTATATTATATATAACTGTACACTGTGTCAGGTGTAATGAAAAATTAAAATACCTTTTAAAAAATCGAGCTGGAAGAATACTTTGCCACAGCTGCTAACAATTTCCTTTTATATTTACCCCCACCATTGCTTTGTTTGGGATCCATCACTTAGCTCGAGCTACCACTGAAGTCACTGAAGGCATTTTATTTTCATTTTTTGTTTGATTGTTTGTTTAGTTTTAAAGAGAAAGTGTTTAGTATAAAGTGCTCTTGGTTGAGTGTTTATTTTGCTAATTAGATTATATTGAGTGTAAAAATAAATATCTATGTTCTGATTTTGCAGATTTGCAAAACTGGGGCATATGCAAAAGCTGCATCGTTACTGATTTGGCTTTTAAAAATGTTTGACTTTTCTTGTATCATTATTTTGTGTCATGCTTTCTTTTGGGGCAACAGTCAAAGTTTGAGAAATGCATTTTTGCGTCAATGCAGCACGATTTATAAATAAAATTCCTTGCCATGCATCGGAGTTCTCGAGGTTGAAAACCGACACCTTGTTTTTCTGAACAGCTGCTGGACTGGCAGTCTGAGATAACAAGTCTGGGCATCACAGATGGAGGATGACCCAGTGAGGAGCGGTTTGTTTTAAACCTGAGTTGCTTTTCAAAAACAACCCTTTCAACACTTTTCTTCATTCAGAATCTGTCTATTTGTATTCTCGCCTTCCTCCAAAGCTTCTTGACAATGGTTGTAACCTCCTCAATCAAAACAAGGTTTATGTGTAGTGTATGAAGAGGCGTCTTATTGGAAAAAAAGGGGGAAATAATAACACCTAATAGTCAGTCTGTCAGATGTGCCCATCTGCTGTAAAGGAAACAAAAATAAATGTAACCAGATTTGAATATCTAACATTTGAGGCTGACGCAGAGAGGACGGATCAAAGGGAAGAGAGACACACCAGAGGGGGGCAATCATAAACACATTGTCTCATTTTAATAAGTGAGGGGAATGGTTTCTAAACCAGTGCATACCATACCAGTTTAATGTGTTTGGGAGTGTGTGTGTGTTGGGGGAGGGGGGTTGTACAGTGAAATATATCAAAACATAGCTAATGAGGGTTGGGTTAAAAATGGGTGTGTATGAAATATTGATAGCAGGCTTTTTTTTTTTTTATCTTGAATCGAAGTGAGTTCTGTGGGATAAGGAGCAGTTAAAGAGTGAGGAGAGGTCAGGATTAAATACATATACTCCATCTCAACAAGAGTCCACAGCGCAACTGTGATTCACCGCTTTCTTATAGTGTTCGTCAGTCAGATATTTGTATAGAAACGGCTGGAGCGGAGGCGTGACAGACTCTTTTTGTCGTTGACCACTATGGAAGAAAAATTTCATGTTTTAGTGTTTGTATTATATATTTTATATCTACACAAGTGCATGCCCCATGCCCCCTGGTCTCTTTTTTCTCTTTTTGTGGATAGTGTGACAGTCGTATTACTGTGTGCACGTTGGTCATGTCGTGGAATCAAATTCTCGTCCTTCAGCAAGGTCTTATACAAGTGAGCAGCAAATCAGTGGTTCATACGCACAAGTTTAGCCTGGTTACATCACAAATGTTTACGACGCCAAGATGAACGTCGTGAGCAAGACAACATTGTTCTTGTGTAGAAATTAAATGTAATGTAACTGTAATTGCTTGGTGCCCCTACCTGACGTGACCCACGATTACAATGTAATTGATGATATAAAACTGGAAAGATGTTAAATTTGTTTTACTGGATCGTCCAGGAGTCCTGGAGTCTCCAAACATCAATAGCTCACTCAAGTTCAGGGTTTTCTACAGTTTTATTTACAACTTTAGTCTTCTGTAATGCACAGGCGTCACAGGTGTTTTCCTACACAGATTTTGTTACAGTATTTATGAATGAAAACTAGTGTCACTTCACTCTTGGTAGGCCGTAAAAAAGCAAGCCAAGCAAAAGCTGAAATGACAAATGCAGTCACTCTGTTTCGATAGCCGGAGAGTATTCCAGCGTGTCTTATTCAAGTATATCATGTTCATAAAAAAAAACCCAACAGAATAAATAAAGCAATCATACACACAATATGCCAATGAGTCAAATAAAGTAAGCCCAAGACTGATATTGCACCATTTGATGGCACGTACCAAATATAATATCTTGGCAAAAATCATTAATGATGCATACATCAAATACTTAGAAATTCAAATTTAGCAACACCAATATTAACAAATAAAAATCCAAACCTTAATCCTGAAATATATATATATACATATATTGTGCCATTAGCAACACAACTGTTACAGATTGAACAGAATTAGAAGGAACAAATACTTTCCAGGTTCTCTCTAATTGTACTCATCAGTAATGCAACATATATATATGACTCATGCCCTTTGTTCCTGAGTGGTTAAGTGCAATGTGCGTAATGTTTGCTTTCTTTTATGAAAGAAGAGGAGAAGAGCAAATACGTACCAGGTGGGATTCTTGCAGGTGTATGACTGGACTGTGGCTTTGGCCTTCACTTTAATGTGCTGAAATGTGACGTGTGAGCATGCACGAGCAGCTGTGGCGTGTGGTCAAATCATATTGTTCTTCTTCAGTACCTCCAAATACTGCTGCGTCGCCCGGCTGACGGGGTCCAGCTCCACCCTGGAGGCAGAGCCCACCGGGGACATACGGGCGGAGGCGTCCAGCTCTGCTGTGGCTGAGGACCAGAGAGAGAGAGAGAGAGAGAGAGAGAGAGAGAGAGAGAGAGAGAGAGAGAGAGAGAGAGAGAGAGAGAGAGAGAGAGAGAGAGAGAGAGAGAGAGAGCACATTGTGAAGCTGCAGCGACACGGATAATAACTGAACTATTATGTGAGACTTTATCAGACTGGTAGGACTTTCGTCATGTTTCTGGGCGCAGTGCACTCACCGTTGGTTAATTCCTTTGATATGTTTCTATCCAACTCACTCTGCATCTGGGGGAAAAAAAAGCAAAGTCTGAAACGAAAACACAGCCTTAAAAATAAATATGTACGCATTTTACCAAAAAGCATGATACAATATTTCACACAACACTATGGTAAAGGGTGACACATTCAACAACAAAAACTTGAACAGTGGAAAAATCGCAGCAAGTAAATGAGGACTATGTGAAAAACAGCAGGACATGCCGAGCGTGCGAGTTCTGTTCTGGCCTGGAGTTGCTGCACAGTATTTGATGTTGCCTGTTAAATCTTACTGCATGTTTGTCATTACGGTCAACTGAAGTCATCTACCTGCATAAATTATTCAAACAGTCAGTACACGCTGCATTCAAACTAATGAAAAAGCTGTTTTGCTGGATGTAAGATGGAAAACCATAATGGTATGCATGCAACACATAAACAGAAATAGATTATTTTTTAAAAACTGTGATAAAGAATTTTATGTATTGAGTTATATAGGCGCAACAAGATGTTCCTGTACACACACACACACACACACACACACACACACACACACACTACCTGTTTAGTATGTACAGTACATAAATATAGGGACATGGAAATTACTGGATGGTACACATACTAATGGCATCTGGCTGTAGGTCACTACTTGGTTTATTTTTCTATCTGTGTTAGTGAACATGTTAAAAATGTCAAACTCCTGTTTAGCTTGACTTTTTTACTTACACTTTATGTATTTTCAATCTTAAAATGAAAATATCTCATTTCACTCTGTAACTAAAGGGAAGTTTTTGTCCAGACAAGGTTTCTCCTCACATCTGTCGAAGGTGCAAAGAAAGGAATCGGGCTGTTAGTGGCAAGATACAGTACATGCCACCTTTGCTATATGTCTGCATGCTGGGTCATATGTACACACGTGTATATAAGCTTGTTGTGCCTCTCCCATATGCTTATCAACATGATATGTCTTGCATGCTTTATGATTTACTATTCATTTGAACTACATGGGTTGTTTTTTTCTCCCTGTAATGAGGAGATTTACAATTAAATGAACCTGATTTCGATTTTCACATCACATCACATACACACTAGATTGAGGGGCATACTTGATACGACTGGTTGTGTACAAAGTTCACAGCTACAATCAGCTTTAGAATAGACAGACTACAACCACTAAATCTGGCCTTTACCGGTAAAAGTGGAAAAAGTCAACTCACAGCAGAGAGTAAAAGAGGAGGGTTTCAGATTGCATAGTTGCTTATGTCACCAAGTACGCAATGCAAAACAGAACGTCCCCGCACATTTCAACTGAATAAAATGTTTTGTAGCTTTGAGTAATTTCTGCAGTGTTTTGACATTAAATCTTTAAGTTATGAGGAAACAGCTCTGCAATGAAGTGGACTGTTGTAACAGAAATTTAAATAATAGTTGTAACTTCCACTTCCAGCCAATTAATTTGACAACAGGTAACTTGGTAACTTCATCACTAAAAAAAAACGAAAAAAAAAACAAAAAACGAATGCAAAGCAAAATTGATAAATGAATTTTCCATAGTTTTGCTGGTCTGTCCAAAAAAGTTTTTACATCCTGCAGCATGTGCAGTCTGTTTTTTCATGTCCATGAAAGTCCACGAAACTTTGTGGTCTGAATGTGAACAGAGCAAGAAACGTGAGCCCACTGGCAATGTGAAGGGAAACGCAGCCAATCAGACACTGAGCTGAACATCTACACACCTGGTTATGAGTCTGGCTGAAGAGAGGAGAGATGAGAGACAGACTTTTGAGCTAGAAGCTAAAAGAGTGAGAAATAGAAGACAGGTTAGAAGTAAAGTCCTGCGACTGTAAAGACTAGAGATAGGGTAAAGAAGAAACAATGTGTGGGAGGAATACAAAAATAATACAGGGATTAAAAGTAACTTCAGTTTCAAAGGTGTTTGTAGAGGGAAGAAAGATTTTAAGAGAGTTTAGAGAGCAATCACATCACTTTCTTATCTATCTTTCATATGTATGTACACATGCAGTTATGTATATGTGCAGTTACAATAACAACAACACACGAGGTGGTCTATAAGAAGCAATATCTTTTGAAAAAAGTGCCATCAATTACACAAGAACAACGCTGACAACCATGATGCTATGGAAATGAAAATGACCCAAAATAAAAGAACTTGCTAGTGTAAAGAACATTCAGATATAATCTCTGAGTGAAGAAGTGTGGCAGTTAATGGCTGCACAGACCTTGGCCAGGTAGTCTTCCACCCTGCTGTTGGGTCCCTCTGTCACGGGGCTGAGAAGGGAGAGGCCCAGGCCGAGGCTCCTGTTGAGCGGCCCCAGCGTGGACCCGTAGTTTGCCGGCGAACCCAAAGTGCCCATGTCCAGTGACGGTCCTCCCAGGCTCCCGTTTGCGATGCTGCTGGTGATGAGAGACCTGCTGCGCTCGTTGAGCAGCTTGGAGTTGGCCTCTGTCAGCCTGCTGTTGGCCCTGTAGGGGGAAAACCGTGTGATCCCTGATGCAATATGGGTTTGGTGCCTTTGTCTCGTTAGTACTGCTAACTAATACTACGATACTACACACATAGTTTGGCATGTGTGGTACAAAATAACGTGAGTGGTAGTTTTTGTGGTGTGTTGGCAGATATGTCCATCTGTATTAAATCGGGTAATAACATTAAAACCGAGGTAGATGTCAGGTTTTAAAACTACAGCTGGACCTCACTGAAAACCCCACACCAACTTGACGACAAGCCCGCCTCACCTCTCCAGTTTGGCGGCCAGGGACTTGCGGAGCCGCAACTCCTCTGCGTAGAGCTGGCGGTATCGCTCTAGCTCGGTGCGTGTGGCGTCTCTTTGGTTGAGGCTGTCCTGCTGGGTGGTGCGTGTCCGGCCCAGCTCCCCCTCCAGCTCCCGGATCTTCTGCTCCAGCTGAGAGCGCAGGTTGGCCTCATTGGTTGCTTTAATCTGATCCAGTGCTTCTTGGGAAGCTGCCTGGGACTGGGAGACAGACGGACACAATTAAATCAGACTGTGATGTCTTAATGGTCATATAGTAACTACTAACATGTAACACTGTATATATGCACCAAATATATTATTCATAAATTATCATTATCTTATCCCCTGATTTAGTCTGTAATGTTTTAGTATTATTAAGTTAAATCTGTGTAGGTTCTCAGTCATCCAGGTCATGGTAATTCTCCAAAGAAGTAGTAAATAAAGCAACTGGAGTAACACGAGGTTAGTCCAGTTGCTTTATTTACTACTTCTTTGGAGTATTATTAAGTTATTTTATATCATAATTCATGTTTTGTTCCACTGTTAACTCTCAGTAATGTAAAGGCTCAACAAAGTTCTCAAGTTTCAACTTTTTACCTGCAGGAAGAGGTTGACCTGGTCCAGCTTCTGCTGTAACTCTTGACGGGCCCTCTCTTCTGCATCACGGCGGTACTGCTCCACCTGATTCTGCTCCATCTGAGCGGCCTCCATTCGGCGCCTCAGCTCCAACACCTCTTCCTCCAGCTGCCTCTTGCTCCTCTCTAGCTGGTCGGTGGTGTGGCTGAAGCTCTTTAGGGAGGCCAGCTGATCCTTCAGCTCCCCGTTCGCCTTCTCTAGTTGGCTGCGATGGGACGCTTCCTTCTCCAGCTGCACCTGCAGATCTTCCACCTAACATTAAGCGGATGTTTGAAGCCAAGATTGAACAGCTGAGCTATTACACTACATCTAAGGGGCCCAAGGGTCAATGACAACCACGTTTAGGCTCTGCCACGAGTAGTGGTATATTATAGGGCGGTTATACTGAGGTGACAGTGTTGTATCAAACAGACAAACCTTTTCTTTCATTCGCCCAAAGCCACCTTCAGCCTGGCTGTGCCTGCCCAGGTCCATCCGCTCCATCCGTAGACTGCTCATGGGAGAGCCGTACTCCGCTGCACCAATGTCCTGATCCCGCAGTTTCTTCTTTGCAGTCTTCAATAGAGTACGCAGCCTTAAAAAACATATGCACAAATACTACAAGTGAGCAACAAGATAAGGTACATCACAGAATAAGAAACAATAAATCGGTCCCAAGTAAATGTGCATAAGAAAACATGAGAAAAACAAAATACTGTATACCCAGACAAACACATTGGTGCACCACAGCCACATAAGCCAGGAAGGACTGCACTCTACTGGATCCTGCTTGTGTCTAAATAGTAGGAGAAGGCACTGCCATAGGTGAGGAGGGCGTGTGGAGGAGGAAGATAGGAGTCACCTGTACATTTCTTTTTGAAGATCCGTGTTTCTCTTCATCTCTTGATCCAGGCGAGTGTCCACGGCCTGCTTCTGCTCTGCTATCTTCTTGGCTTTCTTCTTTTCGGTTTCCATCTGGCACACCACGACACATTATCAGGAGGGATGGTTACGTTGTTCGTCATATATGTTAATATTAACACACACCCGCACGGATCACTGTGATTACCTGGGTGTTGAGTTCTCCTTTTTCCTTCTCCAACTCTGCCAGGCGCAGTCCTAACTTCGAGCGACTCTTCAGCTCCTCCTCCCACAAGGCTTGAGAGTCCTGGGCTGTGTGAGACAGCATGCTCTGCTTCTGGACCTAAAAATGAGAAAGGCAGCAGAGGGAGTTAAAGGGAGTAAATTATCAGCTTGTTGCAATGAGTTCTCAAGAAAATGTTGATATTGTGTTTAGAAATTAATCTGAATTTGATTGATCGATGGAAACGTTCCTCTGCTGGCTATTGTTAATTTTCTGTAGCAACTTCTACCTGCACAGACTGAATTACACAGACAGACTAGAAAATAAGATGAGCGTATGAAATGGAAATATAAGCTGAGGGTTTTCTTGGAGTGTAAACAAAAATATGCCACCAACCTCTCTACTGAGTTGGTCTTCCAAAGTCATCTTACTACTTTGGAGATTTGTAACCAAGTCCTCCAACCGACCTCTGACCTACAGAAATGAGAAAAGCATTGATTAAAGAAAGTGATTTTGTGCTGTTGTTGTTTTTGTTATCATTTTAGGAAGTTGAGAGAACACTTTAGACTAAAGGAAGTAACATGCATCATGCAGCTAGAGATGAAAAAGAGCGACAGACCCCACATACCAAGATAAGGCTTCAGGAAGGAAAACCCAAATGGACACAAAGCTATTATCTCCTCTTTTTGTTTGGATTCCTGGTTTAACAGCTTGTACAAAAAGCCCATGATTTTCCTTTCGCTGATTTTTTTCTCTTTTTTGAAATTATTGTTAATTCATATTGTTCTTTTTTAAACAGCGGTAAACCCACACAGAGAAACTAAGCCTAAATCCACAATACCAACCCCGCCTCCAGTTGAGCAGTCAGATAGCTGGAAAAAGATTGGATACCTTAATACATAATAAAAAAGACTTCACGAGTTTAAGACAGCTAAGTATGATGATGCTATGATATTATATGGTATTGTAAGATACTTCAAGCCTTGTAGCTAGTCACAAAGAAGTAGATATGGCACCACTGAGATCCTGTGTAAAATTTGTTTGTGTGTGTGTGTGTGTGTGTGTGTGTGTGCGCGTGTGCGTGTGTGCGTCTCACCATGGCAGCTTCCTGAGCACCTTTCTGAAGTGCTTCAATTTTGTTGGACTGTTGCTTTGCAGCCGCTTCAAGTCTGGCATTTTCTATCTCCAGCCTAATGTGAATGACATTGACATGACATGAATGACAGTCTGGATCACACATTCACTTGCAGTAAATCAATTGTTGTCATTTTTTGTATATTTGGTATTTGAAAAATGAAATAGACTGATCAATCTTTCAGTCCCACGTGTATGTGTGGGTGTTTGGTATACACCTCTGCACAGCTTCCTCCAGCTGTTTGATGGTGGTATGAGAGGCTGCTGAGGCGGACAGCGCCTCCTGCAGCTTCTGAGCGGCAGTGGCCATTTCCTTCTCCCTTTCATCCAGACCGCTCTTCAGACTATTAGCACGTCTCTCGGCCTGCACATACTGGTCTTCGCTCTCCTCCAGCTACAGACAGAGACAGAGCATCCACCTCTTTACACTGCTAACAGCAGACTTGACTGTCAATTCAGTTATTGCCTCTTTTGACCTGTCACTTAAAAATAGCAAAAATGAGCACAATTGCTGCGTCAGCTCAAGGTGTTTGCATCATTATCATCAACACAGCTGCTATCAGAGATGTGGTGAGAATGTGCTGCCACAGGGTGTCACTGCATTCCTCGGTTACCTTTCCTTTAAGCCTGTCCATGTCTCTGAGGAGCCGGGCCTTCTCCTCCTCTAGGTCATTGCGATAGCGTGTGTTGACCTCCAGAGACGCTTCACTCATCGACAGCTTCTTGAGTGAGTCAGCGAGCTCCTGCTGCAGCTGCCTCAGACTGGTCTGCGCCCGGACAGAATACAGGGAAAGCACGGGTTGATTAGATATAACTGGCATATGGTAGGGAGACTAAAAGTAGGTTTGGAGGAAGAGGTTAGGTAATCTTCTTACCCCGCAGAGTCGTAATCTTACCTCTCTTTCGCTCTTCTCTTCGTCTAACTTGTAGATCTGATCTCGGAGATCGGCAGCCATACTGGCGAGCTCCTTATTTCTATCCTCCCCTAGTTGTACCCTCTCCTCGCAGTCAGAGCGCAGCTTGGACAGAATGTCATTGAAGCGCTCTTGGGCGTCAGTCACAGCACGCTCCTTCGCAACACCTTTGTTCTGGGCCTCCTCTATCTGTTGCCGTAACAACATAACCTCACTCTGGGCTTGGGCGAGTCGCTCCTGCGTGGCCTCTTGGCGAGCTCTGGCGTGACTGACCAGATCCCGCTCGGCCTGCAGAGTCGATTCTAGCTCCTTGACACGTGCACCTGCCTGGTCCTTCTCCCGCTGAAGGACATCCAGCAATAGGCCTTTCTCCGTCAGCTGCAGCGTCCCCCGATGAACTTCGTTCTCCATGCTGTTTGCACGAGCCTCTGACTTGGCCAGCTTCTGGGACAGGCTGCTGACTGTCTCGCGCTGACTGGCTGCTTCACCTGTAGAGAGAAACGCATCAGGAATGTGGGCAAAAAGATGCACAGAAAAACTAAATACAACCAACTAAAGCCAATGCAGACAGAAGCTCAACTCACTTGTGAGTCTGTCTTTGAGACGCTGGTGTTCCTCTTTCTCCCGGAGCAGAGCTTTCTCCGTGTCTGTTTGAGCCACCAGGCAACGCTCAGCCTCCTTGACGGCGCCAGCAAGGCGGGTACGAGTAGACTCCACCTCCGCCTCCAGCGCTTCACGAGTCTGTCGTTCGTTTTCCAGACGGGCTGTTAGCATAGCTAACTCAGACTTCAGGGTGGTCACCTGGTTGTTGCAGTTGAAGACAGTTTGTGTCAGGGCATCGCTGTTGAGTTTGAGATCTCGCCGGGTGTCCTCGAGCTGCTCCTTCAGGGCCTCATTCTCCTCCAGAACGTGGCTCTCTTTGAGACTGCTGCTGGCCTGCGAACGCTCGAGGTCTGCTCTAAGGATGGTCAGCTGCTCCTGAAAGGCAGCACTCTGCTGCAGCAACTCCCTCTCCCTGTCACTGGCCTCAGTGAGCTGAGACAAGGCCTATTATGGACAACAGCAAAAACATCTTTAAATTGAATAGATCCTACTGTTATTTTACTATATGTTCTATAATGACGAATTCCAGGAGTACCTCATTGCTTCTGCTTATATTTCTCTTGTTCTCCTCCTCTATCTCCTGCTGCTTACGGAGGTGGCTGTTGAGCAGATTCTCCTGCAGTGTCCTTGCGCTGCGCTCCTGAGCCAGCAGTCTTTGGGTCTCACTGTGGTCCTCTTCGAGCTGGGTGGTTGAAATGTAACCCACTTAAGTAACAATCCTAACAGTACAACAACCGTACATGCCTAACTACTGATTAAAAGAAGTTTAGGAAGTTGTACCTGTTTCATGTTGTTGACCAGCGTTCTCATCTCCAGCTCCAGGTTCCTGAGGGTGAGCTCCACCTTCTGTCTCCCCTGCACCTCGAACTGATGCTGCTCCTCCGTCCTCCTCAGCTTATCTCTGCTTGTGTTGTACATCATGGTGGCGTTGCGGCGATTTTCCTGCTCCTGTTTCAGCTGAAATCTATACCAAGCGCAAGGTGCAGAAATTTGAAGTCAGTCAATTGAAATACAAAATGAAAAGAAAAAATATGTGGAGGACAGACCACCGAGTACAGAGTACTCCAGCTTTTGAGAAAGGGAAGCAACTCTCACTTGAGGTTTGTGACTTCAGTCTGCAGCTCCAGCTGGTTGTGCTCAAGTGCAGACTTAACATCTTTAACTTCCTCGAGAGAGCTCTTCATCTCTGCTCTCTCCATTTCCAGCTGGGTCACCTTGTCCGCCAGGTACCCGTGACGACTCCTTGCCTTTTGGATGGAGCGTTCGTATTCGTGGAAAATGTTCTGCAGCTTCACCATGCTTCTTGAGTCTGTGAGATATAATTTTAAGCAGTGTAAGTCTCACCACTTAAGGAACACTTACACATGGATCTTGCTTTCATGTACACATTACTACATGAATTAGCATTTGAATCAGTACCTAAAGTGGCTGAATCCAGCTGCTGAATGAGGAGGGATGCGTGACGATAGCCTGAAGTGGGAGAGTCGTCATCCGTGGCTGTGTCCGAAGACTGAGTCAGTTCGTCAAAGTCTTCTGCCATCTCCACTTCTTTAGGGTTCTGAATATGGGAAAAATGTTTTCGTAATATTATCCAGGTTTTTTCCCCCCATTCTGTATTGTGTACTCAAACAAGTACATCCAGGTAATGACAGGGTTTGACTTTTACCTCATTTCTCTGTTGTCCATTGGTTGGCAACCTGAGTTCAACAAACACAGGGAAGATACACAAGGGTTATTTGGAAAACTGATGTGCATCTTGGGAACTGGATAGAGGAGGAAGTGTAATGGTATAATGCAGTATTCAGTTCATTTTTTGGAAAATCAGTGGTTAGTCATGCAGCTACAGTCACTGTCTGTAGTGAGAAAGAATATTAAAATAAATAAATACCGGATCCTAATCATCACCCACCACCAATGTTGTAAAGCTTTGTTGAGAATGAACGCAGAGCCAATTTCTACATTGGTTGACATTTTCGGAAAAAAAAATAAAATTTTTCGGGTTAGTGACAGAGAGGTGAAACTGATAAATAGCATACTGCATATATACCTTCCTTCATCGTCCGACACTTCGCTTAAACTGCTATCGTCAAACACAGAGAGAGGATCGTGGGTGTTGGTCTGAGGGGCTCTGCTGCGCCGGGCCCCTCTGACCAGCTCCAGCTCTACGGTCTCCTCTACAGCTTGGCCCTCCTGTTTGTGGCTATTGTAGGTCTGCTGGATTGGGAGATGCGATTGCACCGGTGTCCCATTCGTGCTATGAAAAGCAATAAACCTGACAGTCAGTGAGTTGTGACAGCTGCTCTTCTGCACACTCAGAGGTACTGCTGAACAAAGAGGGCGTTAAATGCTGTTAAAATTTACAACTGGGCTCTTTCTGTTGAATGTGTCATTGAAGAAAACAATCAGCTAAAGAGCTTATCAACAGAGGTATTGCAGAAATAATTAAGAGACACCTGCACACGCACACAAGCAAAAATAAAGTAAGATAATATGCGATTTCTAAATGTAGAGGAGGTTTGTGCAAACCTGCTGGTGGCTGCAGGCTGCTGCTCCTGGTGAACTGCTCCAGCTCGACTTGACAGGCTACGTAATCTGCTCTGAGGTTGCCCAGTACCCACTTCTTCCAACGCCGCTCCACCAGTACCCCAGGAAGTGCTGGATTTTTGCACCTCCGTTGCGGTCTTTGTCGTCGCCTTGCTGACCTGAAAAGATAAGGGTAAAAATTTGACGACTGTACTCATGACATTCATCCTAACTGAAACCAGCCAGCCTTTTAAGATGCAGTTTTGAGCAGGGACTTGTGTTCTTTGTCATACATTATTTAGTGTCAGCCCTCCCTTCTGAGACCTAACACCTTAGTGTGGTTACTCTATTTGACATGGTATTTTCAGTTAATTACAAGGATGCGTGATTCCAGGTATGCAAGCTCACAAAGTCTGGATAATTTTATATGAATGGTGAGATTAAAAAAAACTACTCAAAACCAAAACTAGAATTCAAAGAAAATGGAATCAGACTTTTGAATTAACATGTTAAATTGTCTAGTGGGAATTCATATTCCCATCATTACTTCCCTTGCACAGGCACCCAAACACTGTAGGATGGCCCAAAAAATTTACACCTGCATGTATGAAGACTGACTTGATCCCATCATGTATTGGAAGAAAAATAGAACAGTTGCCACATCATCACAACTGCGCTTCTTTTGAGGGTAAAGAAGGCAATTTTTTTTTTTACCTACTTTTCACAACGCAACACCTATGCAACAACAAAAGTTATTCAATGAAGAGATTCATGCAAAATCCATGCATAATGAAAGATAAGTCACCACAAACGAACACACAAGACTGAACTTTCTGTAGTTTTGGAGTGCAATGGCAAACAACCGATATCTTTTTTTGACAGTGAGTCAGTGCTAAAGGCTTCATGAGTGCAGTGCAAATGGCTTTCAACAAAATTTCAGCTCAGTTCCACAAATCTGTAAGGTTGGTTAGGGAGAGGCAAAAACGTAGAAAGAAACATGCAAGACGGGTTCTTCTAATTGAAGTAAAACCTAAAGAAAATAAATTTTACAACGAACAATGAACATTTAACAGAAAGAAATAAGATTAGGTTATGATGTATGGCCAGCTTGGCCCTTTGAAACAGCTGAGTAAGAGAAATGAAATTAAGTACATGAATGAAAAAAGAAAAAAGTGAAAGAGAGGCAATCTAGAAGGGATCATGGCAGGGGCGGCCATCCTCTACCTCTTTCTGGAGTTGGGCCTTTCCTCTCTCCAAATCCAGGAAGACAACCCTCAGCATCCCTACCTCAAGTTTAAACCTTTCCATGTCCTCTTCCAGCTCCTCATCAGAGACACCTGGGACGGACGCTGAACGTCTGCTTAACGAAGTGGGGCGAGACTTCGTGATCTCTTCTGGATCCTCTTCTGAACTCTCATCGCTCTTCTCAGCGTCATCTACATTAGCTGTTTCGTCCTTCACGATTAACTCCATCTGTTGCTCGTGCAGCGGTCCGCGCTTGGTCTCATTTTTTAAGAACGAGCGACTGCCGACATGAGAAACGGGCAGAGCGTGACCATCAGTAAAAGCTGTGGTAGCATGACTGCTCTCTCTCTCTGTTGTGATGAGTGGAGACCTGCACTCCTCCAGAACGCCATCAGCAAGTAGATCTGGCTCCCGACCCATGCTATCACTGATCGGGGGCTGACAGACCTGCATCCGGTCTTCACACAGAGAGTTGTCAGCTGACTCTGTCAGAGAGTCTTCCAGTCCAGACTCCCTCTGCTCAGGTATGGTGCGTAGGACGGTGCTCCTCGCCCTGGCTGTGGGGCGCATGATGATTTCTCCTTCATCCTCGTCACTTGACTCTTCTTCTGCAGAAGTAGATTCTGTGGCCCATTCTTCTTCTTCTGCGGGATGTCTCGACTTAAGCGACTCTCCAAACTTCTCCTTTAATTCACCAGCAACATGCTTAAAGTTGGACTTCACCTCCCGTTTCTCCACCTCTACCCAGAGCTTCTCATAACGTTTCTCCCATGGGACATCATCACCAACTTCATCTGGAACTTCAAAACTGCTCTGACCTCTGAAGTCATTATCCTCTTCTCCTCTGTCAGAGGCCACGCTGCCAGATGGCCCAGATGGGTTATTTACATCTAACTCATATGCATCTCCTGCATCATCTTTCTCCTTTGATGGCATGGGTTGACGAGGAAAAACACAACAAACACAAGAGAAAAATGCAAAAAACCTGGTTTTCAGCGACAGACACAATATTGACATGAATGTGGACGCATTTCCACATGTCACATCACTTGCTATGCACGATGTTAGCAAATACACTTTAAAACTATAACCAGTCACCACAAGAATAGCTAACCAAATACTTACAAATGTCAAAGTCGTTCACATAAGTTACAAGTTGCTTGGCACTGAACTGTTATACTTTGAGCTCCAGTTGGAAACATGCACAGATTTGCCAATGTATATGATGTAATGATGAATTTGATTGGGACAACACTGGTGAGACTGTTTTGTCTGATTCAGCAAGGGATGAAAAGTATCTCAAGAAGGTAGTAGGCATGGTATTTTCTGGGTATTTCTCACCTGATGAGGCTCGTCGGGCTCTTCGTTACCTTTACTGTCTCTCGCCACTGATGAAAGCTCAGGAGAACCTAAGGAAACAGAAGGTCTTTATTCAGAGTAGAGAGAATATGTGTACACAAAAAGGTCTACTTAAAAACACCAGTGAGCCTTACCTGGAGTAATCTCTGCCTGAAGCTCAGCTATATTTTGCAGCTGATTGTCAATTTTGGCTGCAGTGGAGGAGGATTTTAAATCGTGTTCCCAATCTGATTCTGAATGAGAGTAGGTCAAAGAGAGAAACAGAAAGTTCCTTTTCCTTTCTTTGAATGGTACAAACATGCAGGGAAAACGTAAATAGAAACATGAACAGTCTTACGAAATGTTACCTTCTTCACTCTCTGGTTTCTGAGGTGCCATCTTCCTTGCCCGAGGCTGAGGGTGGGGTATGAGTTGAGGCGATGTGCTGGTCAGTCTCATGTCGGAGCTGACGCTCCCCTGAGGGCTCAGGGGTGCTGCTGAAGTAACATCTTCATCCTGCTCTTTCACAGGTGGATTGGTGGATCCTGGGAACTCCTCAAGTCCAGGGGAGGCCATTCTGCAGCCAGGCAGGGTCATCTTACTGGTTGAACTGGCTGAGTCCCAGTCTGATGCATCTGGGGCGTTAAGACAAGAAGCTGTAGGTAAATAAAGGTACGAACTTGCTGAGAGTAGGGGGTCAGTTTACACAGGGTCTTTTACGCTTGCATGCCTTGAGTGCACACACCTTCGCACTCATGCATGATATGGAAACGATAGATCAAAGAAACGATCAGATAGGCGGTCACACTATCGGGGGTCTCAAAAGAGGAAATATATTTACCAGTGAATAAACTTCAACCTATCTAATCAGCTAGTTTATGTTTACCGACCTGATTTATGAGCTTTGGAAAATGTGGTGACAGAAACATACAAAGGGCAGAAAAGTCAATGTTACAAGCAGATAAACCACTTTCATCAAACACATGAGACAGCGGCTCCTACATCTTTGAAAGTGAAGCTTTCTTAATGCGGATGTTGGGGGCAACCCAATGAGTATCAAAATTATGGTTCACTCACACGTGAAGTGAAATATCTGGCTTTTTGATGTTATTGCTGCTGTGAGCATGTTACTGGGCGCTTTTTATGTCTGTCAAGCTCAGCAGGGGCCACAGGGCTGCAAAGCCAGGTCTAATTCACAAAAAATAACAGCCACAGCTGTGCCAGCTTTAATCTACATGTGTCAATCAAAAATAACATCTCATCACAAATATTGCGCATTTTAAAGTTTAACTGGTGCAAACCAAAATAGGAAGTAGATAATATTTAATCTCACCCTCAAGATCATCAATGTCACCCAGACCAAGCTCTTCCATTAAGTCTGTAAAAGAGAAACAAAATACTTAAGAGACAAAGAGCCCTGCTGACACTGGGACAGTGAGAATCTGAATTATTCCATTCACCTGTCTTTAGGTCTTTATCTCCTTTAAGTTTGCTCAAAACACTAAGTGGTTCCCATTTCGCCATCTCAGTCTGGTAGATAGGAAAAATATGTAATTTGATTCCAAAAGATTACCATTTATTTTATCTTCTATGCCATTTAGATACTGCACCAACCTCTTTCTCTCTAATATGATCTCTATCAGCATGAGTTCTTCTGCTCTCATCGTTTCCAACTGCCGGAGACAAGACATTCTGGTTATGTTTGAGACAACACAATTAACTTCTTCCATAAAAAAATAAATAATCTGATGACGCAAGGTGAGTTTGCCAGGTCAGTGCATGCAGCATTCCCATGCAAATACAATAATGTTTAATCAGCATGAAGATAGGACAAGCATGGTTTCATCGGGACACAAGTTCATCAGTCGAGAATGCTGACAAGTGCAGCAGTCTCTCGTTAATATTATTTGAACCAATACATCCGAGGAACCAAAACAGCCAAATAGAACCTGTGGCCTTTTATGTCCTGAATTTGAAAAAAAAAGGTTTCCAGAGTAGCAGGCAGGATGGAATAGTGTAGGTTGCATGCATTTTCTTATAGTGATCATGAGGTGATAGTCAAGCCTCTGATATGATTAACATGCTGTTCCTTAAGACCTATGAGTCAAGACATTTGTTTACCCTGTCCCTTGCTGTCCTTTGGCCTGCCTACACTCCTCCAAGGCTCTAGTACTGCCATATTGGCTCCTTCCCCTCTTAAAAAAGAGGGAATATAAAACAAGTCTACAAAAGAAATATATCATATTGTTGGAAAGGCTGGTTTGATGGATGAAAATTATAAGTCATAAATCATAGCATTACAAATTCTACACAGCATTTATTGAACCATTACCTACAGACAAAATGAATGCATGTATTAATCCCATAAAGCTTTTTTATGTTTATGACTTAATAACATCACACTATTTCTGTAGCATGGAATGGTGCCTAAAACAATTTGATTGCTTTCAAAATGTAAATTGAGTAAACTGGTTTATCATCTAACGTCATCATAATAATCTGTCACCTAAAAGGGTGCCACCATGTTTGCTTTTAGCATGTTTTTCTTTCAAATAGCCAAAGCAAATAAGAGGGTGAGCAGGATGCTGCCAGTGTTGAAAATTAAAATTGTGGTGGTACATGTGTCATTTGTGCAGATCACATGAAAAAAAGACTGAGCTAGGCACCTCTTTTAACATTGGAGTCAATGAAGCAGCTGAGGGGACCACCTGTTGCTTAAGGCCTGACAATTTACAAACCGCTAGTCCTATCGCTTCAAGAGTCACACTGTGTGAACCGGCACATATTTTTCGACAAGTTTAAGCAAAAATCGTCTGTGAGAAATGAGAGATGTAGGAGCTGCGAGGGCTGAAACACAGAGATTTCGTGAAAAAAAGAGCAGCTGAAAGATAGACTGGGTGACAGAAATCCCAACAACAAAATCAAAGGACATACAGTGGGATTGTGTTTGCGCAGCAATCCCACCAATGATGTGTCTCTTACCCCTTTTCTTATCTTCACAGACTTGGGTCTCAGGAACAGCTGAGGTGGCGTCAAGGGACTCTCGGCTCTCTGCATGCTGATTGTTCTCATTTGAGATGTCTCCTTCCTCCTCTTCCTCCTCCTCCTCTTCATCATCATCATCTCTCACCTCCTCTTTGCCATCCTCATCATCGTCTTCATCCTCTGAGGAATCTTCTTTCTGCATAAAAAAAAAATCCAATTATTTCTACATTTCTGATGAGCAGAAATACCCCCTGAGAACAGTCATCTGAAAAAGTCAGTGTGAACACGATGAATGATGTTACAGACCTCTTTGCGCAAACACATTGCGCTACAGAAGCTGCTGCAGCACTACTAAAATCTATCTGCTGCACTCCTGTTTTACCTGAACGATAGGCTCTTCAGTGTGTCTCAGCTGTTGACTGACTGTGCCTATGCACTCTGCTTCATCAGGTGAGTCTAAATCTACATCGTCAATGTCAGTCTGAGGTAACGCCTCATCAGAAAACGTGTTCCCGTCTGAATCGTGGCGTTGAACAGTGCCGTTCGGTTCTTCATTGGGGTCATCTGAAGACGGTCTCGTCTGGGGGAAAATGGCACTTTTGTTTTCTTGTGGGATATATGCAGTTAGCCTGGCCTCGTGATCGGACTTCCTGCCTCCAAACAGGCATCCATCGAGCACATCATCAGGGTCACCTCCCGCACCGGACACTTTCATCCTGGCACTGGCAAAATCATACTGCACTTTTTGGTCCTTGCTGTCAGTGTCCTCACTTGTCTCATCATCTTGGCTGGCTTTGCTTCTCTTAGCGTCCACCACACTCTCTCCCTCCTGCCAGTTATTCTCTGTAAACTCATGGTTTCCTTCTGCAGCAGAATGGGGATCATCTTCATTGTCTTTTTCAGTATAATCAACTCCAGCATCTTCTTCTAACTTCTTGTCCGTTGCATTTGCGGGCCTGGACTTTGGTGGCCACACGTCGGCAAGGGTAGCAAGACGTATCTTTGAGTCTTCACCACAATCTGCAACTTCATCTTTTTTCTTCTGCTTTTCAGACTCATTGCTTTCATCATCCCAGCTACTATCATCACCTTTCTCATTTTCTGAGTCTATTTTTCCCTTCATTTGTGATGACTGACCAACATCATCATTATCTTGTGTTTGATTTCTGGTTGTGTTTTCATCCTCAGGCACTGGTGACACTGCATGAGAGGGTGCACTTTCTTTATCTTCTATTTCTTGTTGCCGATCCACAGTCTGGACTGATGTTACAATATTTGTTTTAGAAACTGGTGATGCTACTTTACCGTTACTAGAGGAGCCTTTATCATTTTGGTCATTATCTTCAGAAGAAGAATCCCAGTCTGATTCATCTACTGTTGCTTTACCTGGTCGGTTTTTGGACTGAGGAAAGCTTGTTGAGCATAGTCCTACAGAGGATTTAGGTTCCTCTATCGTTTGCTTTGGTGAAACACATTTTGGAGATGATACCGCTGGCGATGAAGAATCCCATGAGGTATCCACGTGGTCTTCATTTGGTTGAGGCAATGTGCTTTTCTCATGCAGTGCTGTTGGTTCAGGCAGTAAATCCGATGCATGGACATCATATTTCTGATCGAGCATCTCCATCCTGACCTCATCTTCTTTGGGTAGGTCATTGTCACTGTCCCCTAACGAAGAGCCCCATGAGGACCTGCGTTTCTTTTTCTCTTTGTTTGATCGAGCATCACCTTCAGCATCACTCGTGCTGTCTGTGTTTTCTGCACCAACTGCTGATAAGAATTTTTTTCGATTAGCGAGTAAGGCGTTGCCATCGAGTCCTCCCATTTCATTATTCTCTTCCTCATTACTGTCATTCCATGCTGCATTGCCACTGTTTTGTTGACTGCTGCCAGAGTCATCATCAACATCACCAGGTGGATGAGTCTCAGGCACGGCACTGAGACTGCCATGCCTGGATAGTATAGGACCTCCTGCTGAAACCAAGTCTGATATTGTGTTTTGGTTTGCTGACCCCATACATTCCTTCCCGAAGCTTTCATCTTCATCAGAAAACTTAGACTCGACCCTAATGGCTGACACAACACAGTCCTCCTCTACATTTAATGTTGTTGGCACTGCGTAACTTGCTATTCCATCTGGGCAGTCATGGGCAGTTATTTGGGTCTCTTTTTTGGCATCTTTCTCTGAGGCATCTTCATCACCAGTAGATCCACTGCTGTGGGAGATGTCTGTACCACGTATGTTTGGGGTATCAGCACCAGTAACAGAGGCTTTATGTACATCCTCATATTCAACAGCTTTGGCCTCGACAGATGGCACATAGTTATCATCCTCCACCTCCAATTCATTCTCGTCTTCATCATCTTCCCCATCCTCCTCTTCACTTTCCTCAACACCATCTTCTTCTTCATCCTCCTCCTCCTCTTCCTCCTCCTCCTCTTCTTCTTCTTCTTCTTCTTCATCCTCCTCATCTTCTTCTTCATCATCATCCTCATCATCGTCATCATCCTCTTCATCGTCCTCTTCTTCTCCAACTTCCTCCTCAGAGTCCTCTGCTTCTGGGCTTCCATCACGAGAGTCTGATTGCGCTTTGCTGCTCGATGGCTGCTCTGAGGGCTCATTGTTCCCCTGCTCAGCTGCCCTGTCTGCTTGTTTTGAAAATTTAAGGAAAAAAATAGAAGGAAAGATGTCACAGAACTGCAACTAACAAAGCTTGAACACACATATACTACCTTTCTGTGGCTTGGAAGAGTGGTGGAAGTCATCTGAGGTGCTTTGGAAAGGAAGGAAATGGGAGAGGGATCTACAGGGTGCTGCCGAGCCTTTGGGAGGGATGGGATTCTCTGGACTCTATTCTCACTCTCTGGCTCAGATTCTGTACTGCTCAAGGATTTGTCAGGCAGTGCAGAAGCTATAGGGTAAGGCAGGGATAAAAGATTACTACCAAAACCACAAACTAAGACAGGACATTCGGGCCAGTGAATAATAAGATTCTCGGTACCTTCTCCCTTTTTAGATGCAATCATTTTCCTTAGGTTTACTTTCTGTGGTTTCTGCAAGACATCAGGTTAAATGGAGGTTAGAACTGAATTTAGGAGAAACAAAAACATGTTACAAGGAAAAAGGTAGCACCAACCTTTTTGATTAAAGCTGATTCATCATCATCTTCAGATGAAGGCCATTCATCAGCAGCACTTTTTGAAACCCTGACAAGGGAAGAAGAATGGTTTGAGCTGAGAAGTCAATTTTACTGTTAAGTTGACAATCACAGGAAGAAGACTGTGCTCACCGACTTAGGGACTCTGACTGAGAATTGTCTTCAAAATCTGTAACAAAGTAGAGGAACTTGTTTTCAGATGATTTCACTTAAAATTAATTTCCGACTTGATGGGGCAAAAAGCATTACAATCTAAGCATCATAGAAACTGCATTTCCTAAAAGGAATCAGTTTAGTAGCCACCTTTGGCTAAAGAACTTCACTGGTAAGAAATTGACAGCCTTTGACTGATTTTGCTGACAAAGCTCATCTAAGCAAAGTAATACCTCTCCCTGCTTCATTTGCTCCATGCTCTAGATCCAGTCAAGAGGAAATGCATGAGGAATAAATGAAATAATCACAGTCAATAATGAATAGACACAACCTTAATAATAATGAATAGACACCACCTTATCATCCATACCATATTTGTCAGTGGCTGGTCCTCCCAAAGAAAAGCCTGCTTCAACATCTTGGAAAGGACTGTCTAACGGCATTTTCTTCTTCTTTGTGCGTGGATCTTGACGTGACAGGGAGGGGCCATCGTTCCTCTGGGTGCCATGCTCAATGATCAAGAGGGAACATCTACAAGAGAGTCAAGACATCGGCGATCATAATAATGGCATTAATGATTTCAGGTGAGGTCTGCAAATACAGTGATCTGAAAGCAAATAGGGAGATGAGATGATTCCTGATGAATGAAGTAAACCTCAAAAAAAATGAACATTGTGTGCATGAACATTTGTGCATAACCAATGTGCACAAACGGCTCACTGTGAGAAAATAAGTGCAAAAAGAGAACAGCTTACGGATGATGTCCATTCATTACTGCGTAGTCATCAGCTGACCATCCTTTGGTATCCTTTAGGGTGATATCTGCATTGAACCTCAACAGTAACCGCAGCATACCGATTTGTCCATTGCCAGCAGCTAACATTAACGGGGACCTGCAGATAAAAATCAACAAAGGCAGCATACACAATTGTAAGCAATAAATTCAGCAACATCAGAATTGCTGTACTATACTGTACTAATACTGCTATTATTAGATATGTATCACAAATGTCTCAATGTTACCTTTGGTCTTGGTCCACAAAATTCACATCGGCAGTCTCCTTGAGGAGAAACTCAGCCATCTCGATGTGATCCTCACGGACTGCCACACTCAAGGGTGTAAATCCCTCCTAAAAAGTTGGATCACAGTTGATAACCTTGTGCAATGAACAGGTTTCATTACAATAGCAAGGCATTGTCCTGCACAAACTATCAAAGCTGGCAGAATTGTTTTAATATTTCATTTCTAAATCTCCATACTTATTTACCAGACGTTAACAGTCATCAGCTGACACACATCCCTGGTTGTATGGGATGTATCTGACCACATAATACATCATTCCAACAGCACACGTTGGCTGTTTACTTTTTGTGTGCTGTGTCATGCCTGGTGTCAAGCACAACACTGTTTGTGATTCAAAACCAGAAGACACTAAGAGGTTACCCTAATGGTCATAGCTTGGTCATAAGCTGTGATAGCATGATGAATACTTTCCTTATGTAAGACACAGAGACATACAAAATACTGCCCAACCTCTGGTGTTTTAGTTGGATCTACTTACAATTTAAATATATCTGGTAACAGCTTTGCATTAACTGAATAATGTCCTAATTTTTGACCAAAAGACAGGCTGCGGTAGACAGAATCACCTTGTTCGGGGCATTGATGTTGGCCTCATGCTGCAGCAGCAGGATAGCAGTGGAGATGGATGGAATGTTTGCCGCTAAATGTAGGGCTGTATTGCCATTGACGTCCACCAGGTTAGGCTGGGCATGATTCTCCAGCAGTATGCTCACACATCGCTCATGCTGGCCCTGCACCGCCTGATAATGAGAGGAAAGAACACAAATGCAGAGCAAGGCCTGAAACAAGTCTTCACACAATATATAAAGAAAGCAGCGGACTGTGATCTTTACAATATATTTTACATCAAATGAAGAATCACTGCCTTTGAGTCTCATCACCAGGATTACCTTCATTAAGGCGGATCTATTTTGATTGTCGCATAGGTTAAGCTTGGCTTTGCTTTCAACAAGGAAATGCACCACCTCGACATGTCCACTGGCACAGGCGATATGGAGTGCAGTTCTGTAACAGTGAAGGAAAGAGTTTCTCATATGCAAGTACTCAAGTTCTTACTAAAACACTTCCACTGACAAAGTTTTTTTTTACAACTATTTTTAGCTGGGCAATTTGACACAAACACTTTTATCTGAATCTACATACAAGTGCCTGTATTCCAGTAATTGTGTCAAAATGTAGAGACGACTGTTAGTGTTACACAAATTCAGTTCCATTACTAATATGTAATTACAACAAATGTGTTTTAGAATGTGTCTGGTTTACATCAAATGGGTTAACATAACATTGTACTGATTTTGACGGGTTCATCTGCAATTATCTTTTCCTTATTACAAACCATTCTGTACATTGCCTGGTGTACTCCACTCACACCACTCTGACACAAAGTAATTGTAAATGGTAACTTGAGCCTGCTTTGTAAGATAAGTGGAAAAGAAACAGTGGAGGAGTGTCATGCACATTTTACTTGGTGCTTCTAAAGCACCTGACAGGCTGCAAAAAATAGTACACACTGCATAATATTCTCCACAATATACACAAGGGCATTTTTAATTAGTGTTCCAAAGCATGAGACATAGAGACAGATGTGAGGGATAAAAACATTAAGACATTTTATTAAATTATTCACACGGACTGCAGTTCTGCACAGCTTTACTGTACAGAGTATTAATCCAGTAAAAATTTAATTTTCAAGGATGCAACAACAAATGTCTTAATCTCACTTACCTGTTCTCCTTGTCAAGTTGATTGATGTCATTCTTTTTAGCAAGCTGCTTCAACTTTGACAAATCCCCCACTGAGGCAGCCTTATGAACCTTCCCGAGGTCCTTTTCTTTCAGTTCATAGCCAAGAGAAAGCACACTCCCACTATCAGGGGTACCAGAAGAATGTTTCTTCTTCTTAGTGAAGCTGAATATCTTCTTCATTGTACAGGGAAGCACCACATTGCTTTTGCACCGTCACTACCTGCCACTTATCTGGTGCTGGAGGATCACCGCGGGCGGCTCTCCCATCCCTAAAAATAAGACGTGCAAAGCGGATTACAAGCCTATAAAGCCATGTAGAGAGCACTGTGGTTTTACTTGGCATAACATCTAACTAAGTGCCAGATATACTGTTCCCCTACCAGTAATATTAAGTGAAGTAACGTATACGGCATCGAACAGCGCAGATGCATGTTGAGTATCCTATTAAATCAACATAGCGTTAGGTGACGGTAAACACAACTGTCATGCTAACGGAAGCGTTTCAGTACAGGCTAAGATACGTGTACCCTCATTCTCTTCACCATACCTTACAGGACGTCCTCTGCAATGTTTTCTAGCATTTGTATTTGGCAAAACATGTTAACGTGTCGTTAGTTCACCGATTTTATGCGATTAAGATGCACATAACCGAAAATGTCCACAACAACTAACGTCACTCAGCGTTGTTTATATGAACGGAGTTAGCGTTGTATCTTGTGACGTGTTACTATGGTAACAGGCTGTACAAATGGTATGCTAACGCAACTATCCATTTTGCTAACGCTGAGAATTGTACAAACTCAATTTTGGTGTTATTATGCAATGGACATTCTTACATTTACTATTATTATGAAAAGGAAAAATAGGTTTTGGTCTGGGTGGAAATTCTGCATATATTAAGGATTATTTGTTGCCTAGCAACATTACCTACCTTCAGTTGGCTCAGTGCTGCGCCTCCCACGTCGTCACTTCACAAATTATGCTAACCGCCACATTTAAACTGGATGTGTAGTAGAGTCACGCACAGTGGGCATTGCCGCGACAGCTCTGAAACACCGAGTCAGTTCAGCTCAAAGATGATTGTCCTGCTCTTCCAAAAAGTGTGCAGTAGTTGTTAGCTAACGCTAACCTGGGAAAAAACCGAACCCCGCTAACTCAATGCTAATTAGCAATCGCTAAACAAATCAGAGCTAAGATTGTTATTAAGTTACTACGAACGATAGTTTGAAATGGATACAAAGGACGTATGTGAGGGTGTATATTTCAACTCACGCAAACACCCGAATTAATACTAACAATAGGACATAGTACAAACTCTAACCTGTTGATTGTCGGAGTCAGACCACTATCACAAGCTAACGAGCGTATGCCCAGAAAAACTGCTGGTTGTTGGGTTCATAATGAACCAATCAGAAATGAATCTGACTTAACGACTGACCAATAGACGGCTTCAATGTGTGCAATAGGTTGGTTTACAAGCCACGCCAAGCCATGTTTGGGAATCGGAGCCTTGCTGGGTAATGTCAAAACTTTACCGCTTGATGGTGACATTTGTCTTGGAATCAGATGTTTGCAAGCGCCAGTAAGAACTGAATCATCTTTCTTATGATCAATAAATTAGAGACAGCCATCAGGGAGCGGCCAAAATACTTGCGGCTGTGGCAGAGATCAGACCTTTGACTTTTTTCTTTTCTTTTTTTTCATCTGTGAGGCCACAAAGCACTTCTGTTTTCCAGAGTCACCTGAGAGGTGAGGTGGTGTATGAAAGGAAAATAATTATTTGGAAATAACAGCAAGTGACTGAACTAAGCCCTTTGTGAATCCAATAGGTATGAGTCAGACATGTGGCATATACAAGGATAAAGGCAATCATACCATATCTTCACCATATCATCAATTACATAGCATGGATATGTAACACTAACTGAAACTGAATCTCTGATTGTTGGCTGCAAAAAAGGGAATGTCCTACAGTAAGTAAATGCCCTATCATAAACACCTGTACCAAAGAGAGAAATCAAAAGCTATAACCCAGCAATAAATATTACCCCTGCAAGGTTCACAATTGGTTCGCAGGGCTATGCCACAAAGGTGATGGTTCTAGTTTGCTGTTTACTCTAAGGTCTTTCTGGTGGACAAATTAATAAAACAACTACAACTGTACTGGTCTCGAGCCTCAAAGATTGCCACAGACCTCTAACAGAGTGAAAACAAATCTTAACATTGTACCACTAAGAAAATATGTTCATTAGATTATATTACATTTTTAAAATGCATATCTGCTCACCACAAGTAGACTCCCTAATGGTTAATGTCAGCTTCTGCTTAACCACTATGGGGAATACAGTGGTCATAGTCTTGTGTCTGGCTGCACTGAGGCATTTAACATCATTTTTCTAGTTCCAAGAAATTTTGGCTTTATCACTAATAACTACATTTTGCCTACTGATATCAACTCATACTTATAGAGGAACCCAAGACAAACAAAATTTTAAAAAATTAGTTAAATCAGTTAAGTAAAAGTTACCAATGTTACTCTTGCTTAAAATGTTTTCTATGCTTGACAAAAATAAAATCCCCTCTTCTGTGTAATGTAATGTTCAGTGGTGCTTATTATCTTTTAGTGGACATTTATATATGTCACAATAGATCAAAGTGAATTCCATTAGTGCTTTTTATTTACTCAAACCTCCAGCAGATGCTTGGATATTGTTCATATTTAAGATTACTGAGAGTGATCCATAGTCTTATTCTTCCATCAGCTGATGTTTTTATATCTGTGATTTGAGATGTTTTCTTGAAATGTGAGACGAGAGGCATATCACTGTTTTCAGAAAAGCGAATCATTCATTTTATCTCACCTGTTTATAGGCTACTGTCTTGCCAAAAAGACCCTTAAACATCATTAATCAAAAATAATCCTCTGAGAGCTTTCCAGATCCATGACTGTAGGTTCAGATGCTGTAATAATAGGGCTTAATTACAGTTATCTGGGTACAGAGCACTGTGATATCATTAATTTAGCATGAAGTTCTTTCACCTCCACTGGAGTACATCTGTTCATACTGCAGTAGATTATGATGTAACAGCACTGATAGAAATGTACCATCATGAAATCATCAGGCCCCTATGTTGTAAAGCAAAGGTACATTGTCTCAAGGGAAGAACCCAACATTGTGAGTTACACTTTCAAAAGAGGATCCAAAGAGCTTTGGATTAGAAATAAATACAGCAATATTCCAATATGAACACAGATACAACAAAAAATTCCATAAACATATTGACTAACATTTCTATTACTTTGCAATAGTACAGGATTTTGTTCATGAACTGCTCATATAGAACAATAGCAACTGCTGAGGAATGCTTGATTTGTGCACTGGGTGCCCATTGTGATCAGCCAATCAAGTTATGAGAGGTGATATCTGAAGTTAACTCCTAATTTTAAAAAAATCCATGCTTCTGTCATCATCCTTTGCAGAAGCGTGCCGCACAGTGATCGTCAGATTACATGAAAAGAAAAGAAAATGTATTAGTTTGATTCTGGGGCAGCTTTAGCTAATACCCATGTAAATAGTAGTTTTCAGAAGTGTCATCATTCGGTTATGTTATTATTCAAATGAAAATGTGATTTAACACACAATGAAGTATTTGCTGAACACGTTGTCACATTCTCACAATATCTCTTTAAAATATTAACCTTAAGAAATTACAGATGGAAAGTTTTAAGCAACAGAACATTTTTTCACGGAACTGTCTCTAGTTGATAAACAATGCCTGACACCTCATCGATTGCTCATTTGTTATAGGTCTGGATTATAAGCAGTTATCCTGGTTTGACCCTTCCTGTGACTGCAAAAGATAAGTTTTGATGAAACACTGAGCTGCGCTGTCTAAATAAACAGTCTTTGTAGCAAAAAGAGGGGAAAGGTCTCAAGAGTAGATATTTCGTTAATGTCACACCATTGTTCAATTTGTCACTTGCTCATCATGGACCAATTACATGTCTCACAGTGGGGCAGGTGGAGCTGTCATAAGACTTATTCTTCTGTGTTCTTGCACCCTCTGTTATTATTCTTTATGGCACACACACACACACACACACACGCACTGAGCTGTTGTCTGCCTCTCCCACACACTGTTGTCACATCTCTCTTGTCTCCCCTCCTTTAAGTGAATCTTTTTCATTCAATGCAGGTGCAATAACTACACTTTCAACCCTGCAGCTCCTCCACCATAATCACTATGTTCTCAAACCTAAGACAGTTTGTTGCAAAGCCACACAGCCATCACCTCAGATGTCCTTTTGTTTCTGGTCCACCTTCAACAAAGGTGTGTGATTTGAAGGCGTAATCCTAAAATGCAATCTGCTATCCAGTATCCAGGATCAGTTAACATCCCTGCATTTGTGCCAGATTGTCAGTTGGGAAACTGAATGGGGGCATAATATTCACATGGAGATGCCTTTTGTTCCAAGGCAACTGTGTTGCAAACTTGGAAGTCAATGATGTTCCTTATTTGGGCCATTTCTTTTCATCTGATTGCTGATATCACTCATGGTGGAAAGGCAAATTGTGGGAAGGTTACTTTAAATAACTCAGGTGGCTTTAAGAGTTAAGGTTGTTTCGTTTTTAGCTCAGGATAGGGAAAAGCATCAAGGAAGTTGATGTAGAAATATCCCCTTCCTCAAATTGTCTCTTATTCTTCTCCCTCTGACCCCAAGAATGCATGGAAGGATATACTATGAATACTCATGTGTATGCAGCATGTGGTGAAATTCAGGGCAAAGACTCATCTGTAGGGCATGCTCTGATTATGGAATCAGAGTACAGCCACAACCTTTCCCTCTATCCTATTATTAAAATACATTCTCAAAGAACTTGATGATAAAGCAATTTAATCTCTTGCAAAATAACCTTTTTTAGGTTATGCTGCAGTTATTCAAATCAGTCAAGCTTCACAAATGAACTGGTCAGAATCAGAATCAGAAATACTTCATTCATCCCCAGAGGAAATTTGGTTCAATCAGGTGGTCCAACGAAATATATATTATATTATTGAAATATAATTAGAAATATGTACAGGCTTAAGAGTTATAGTATAGAAATAAAAATAAAATATGTAAAGTAAAATAAAAATAAGTTTGAATGGGCTATAAATAAGTAAAGATTAAGTAGAAATATCAAAATAGTGCACTAAAAAAATAGTGCAGCATATACACATAAGTATTGACTAATGTAATGTAACTACATTCAAGTTCCCATGAGGAAAACATGCTTTTTTTTTCTTTTGTTTGGTGACCCTATGACCTTTCTTCTTGCTCTGACATTAAACCAATTACCTGTTATGGACAAAAATTTGTGTTGCTTAAGAAAGCTATTGACTTTTGAGAGCCCTCGACCTTCGCAGGGTATCTCTCAGTTTGTTGAAATGACCTGAACACCAGAGCCTCAAGTGATGAATGTAAATAAATCTGCTACAAACTCATCAAAAAAATGTTGATCCGACCTTTCCCTGTGACCCCAGGAGCAGGTCAAAGTTTTACCAACCCTCATACGAACTGACTCCTTTACCTGGTACAGTGATGACTGAAAATAACAACATAACTGGAGGAGATTATTAAACCCTCACTACACTCCTCGTAGTCTGTCTTGTCCCATTTGAAAGACAAAATTACAACAGGATTTAGCGCATGAATGCAAGATCATAACCTAAATTACAATTAAACTATTCATTATATTTAATTCTTTTGGGAAATCCAGTCAAAAAGGGACGGATGGGATTAAAAACATCCCACTATTCAATTTATCTAGGTTAAAAAAGGTTGTATACTGTATAGATAGTGTGGAAATTTTTAATTGCTATTTAGATATTATAACACCTAAATTCCTGTTCACCCTTCATCTCTCCTATACACCCTAAACATTCTGCTGCATGTAAGTCTTATATATTATATTATTATTATTATTATACTATTTTATAGTGTAAAAGTTTTCAAAGCTTATGTTTCCTTTCCACAGGAGCTGGTTTAAAAAAATAAATAAAGATGGGTTTGATTTCATACATGCTGTTAAACATGCTTGGATTGTTGTCAGCAGAGTTATCTCTTCATGCAGGGGCGTATTTCTTTCTTCCCAGAGTCCCTGAGTGCCCAAAGCAAAAGAGGGATTCAAACTGTGTTCCCAAGATAAGTCTCGGCATGGCACAGTTCATTTTCTGAGCAAATCAATTAGTACTGTGAAGCAACAGGTTTTTATTAATCAGCAAAATTTGCGTCACCAAAATGAACAAATGTGACATTGTGTATGCAAATTTGGAATTACACAATTGAACGGCAGTCTATGAATGCTAAATGTGGCCATTTTCAGGATATTACTACTTAATAATTACAAACTGCAAATGTGAAATATGATTGTGAAGGTTTACCTTTAGGGCATCACTGATGAATTTAACAATTGATATGTTACTCATCTTACATGATACATTTTGTTCAATATTTCAGAACAGAAACATCTAATTTCCAAAGATAAAAAAAACATACAGCAGTTAACTTGGGGGTGATCTGTGGTGTTTGAGGTATAAAGCCTGGAGCTGGGAAGACTCTGAAAATGCTGAGCATTAATTATGAGTATTAATTTTATAGCGGCAATAACCAGTATGAAGCTGGAAAGATCATTTTGTTCACTGGGAACATTCACTTATTTATTCACCCTCTCTCCTTAGTGACAAGATATTTAGTTGTGGTCACTGTACTTTAAATAGAAAAGTAAGGAATTCAGGTTCAAGCTGCTCCAACTGCAAGGAGAGTTAAATTGAGGCAAAGTCATGAGAACATCAGTCATTCTATATTTAGATATATTTAGACATCTTTGTTAAGTCATGATCCACAGCATTTTACTTGAAAACTGATATTTTAGCACAAATATGATAAAAATGCTTCTTTTGATTTGCCATAAGGACAAATCAACCCTGACACAAGACCATCTCCTGTGGTTATTTGTATTAATATCATATCCACAGATGTCTTAGTTCCTGTTAGACACTTGGTAAAGACAGTGCAGTTCAGATGACTGGGTTGAGAGGGGCCAATCTCTGTTTTGATCATCAGATGGTATTTGATGAAACCCTGGGACTTATAGTTAACCAATTACTGAAAGCACAAGATTAAGATGGAACTGAAGAATACCAGTGCAGTGAAAGGTTGGAGGTTAAGCAAAGGTTGTGCTGGCTAAGCTAAATAGTGTCATGCAGAAATGAGTGATGGTGTTTACAACATGTGTTGCTGACTTATCGCTCTGGGCTTTAGGAGGCTGTCAAAAGAGTGATGATGGGAACCAGTAGCAGCTATGTCGGGTTGTATGAGGTAGTGCCTGGAGAAATAGGAGATACATACAAACACTTTGAACGTCTTCCAGTAACTTTTGGGAACATCCTGACCCAAACTTTGTTTTGTATTGACATGGACTACATTGGGGTTTTTTTGTTAAAAAATGTGTGCAGTCATTCCATGAGTTTTTGCTAATGTATTTTTAGATTATTGTACACTTGGCAAGATTAACTGCCTGGATTTGGTGCTGGGCCTCCATTGCCCCCCACCTCATGCAACCTCTGTGCACTGTGTATGTACCCTGTCTCCTCTGAGTTCTTATCAAAGTTCACAAAGAAAGCAGCAGCTTTATTATGTGCCCAGAGACCAAGAGACCAGTATACCTATGCAAGAAAAATACTGCCAGATCACAAGATTTGAGTGCGCACAGTCTGAACTAAGATGATAACAGGTCTGAGAACTAAAGTTCAAAGTTGATATGTGAATTTGAGAGTTCAGAAAAGGGAAAATAACCTTAAGGTTCATTAAGTACCTATTCTGGAGCTTTTGATCATGTCATATGATAGTGTTTGCTCATTTGTTGATGTTAAAATGACTTAATGCACTTCAAGGACTATCTATACACGTTTGCTTAAATCATGCGGTTCATTCTTGATGTCCATGACATCTAGGATGAATATCATATGAAACGTGAGATTGAAGATGACACTTTTAGAAAATGAAAACAACTATTTAAAAACTATTATGCAGTCTTGCTTGACAGAAGCATGGTGGCAGGCATGAGTGAGGCAGAAAAAAGCCGGAAATAGTAATATGAGCACAGTCAGCTGGTTCTCCAACACACAAGTGCAAGCTGGAAAAAAATATTTATTTTTCTATAACATGAAGTGGGCCTCTTGGTCTCAGTCTAAAACAATATTCCTCTCGTGCATTGTAAAGGCTCAGTCTGATCAATCAATCATTTCTGAATATGTAAACAATGTCTGGTGGTAGAGAACATTCAACTGCTGTGCATTGATGGTATATTTTAATTTCAATTCATGAGGCATCCAGGGGTTCAGTGAGTGAGTTCACAAACATGGCCGTATTTTCACCACCAATGAGGGACAACAGAGAAGGGTCGTGCTGCTGTAGAAGGAGACTAAATCACTCCTGTCTTTTGGACTCTTCGGTCGATAAGTGTGGGACATTGGTTGGAACATCTGGAAAGGATTTGCCTTTTTCTCACCATCTGCTTGACTGGGAACTTTGGATTGCAGTCAGGAAAAGCGTACAGCTATACCCTGAGTCACATCAGCTGAGAATGAAAGAGGTGGGAAGGAGTGTGTGGGCATGCAATTACTCAATGGAACCATAATGTTTAATGAGTCAACAATGACCGTGAGAAAATACACTGAGCGCAGAGGAGCAGTGGGGTCTCCCAGGAGTCACACGGACCGTCAGTGAACAAGATAAACCAGGTTTCAGCCTTTTGAACAACAACCTGCAAACTTAACTGCATTGGGTCAGACCAGTTAATATTGATTCAATGCATTTGAACAAGCTGTTGATTGCATGAGCCTCTGAACTGAGATGATAAATGCATGTTGATAGTATGATAAGGGGTTTTGAAATATAAGACCTGGGCATCGAAATAAGGCTAACAAATTCGATTTTTAGATATCTCAAATTACAAAAAATATTAATGCATATTTTACTATTCAAAAGGGCTTCAAGGTAAGAAAACAACAAGACCTGTTTTGGAAGTTTTAACAGTACACAAAATTACTGCAAAATGGGTTGAGAAATTCAAAAACATGCATGGCATGAGTCATATGCCAGACATGCATGTTATAGTTTAGTGCAGGAATGTAGTAGAATGTACTGCATGTGTACATCTTCCAATTGATGCCTTGAAACAAACTACTTAAAACCCTGGCAACCAAAACATGCTTGATATCCTCATGACAGAAACCCACTTGATGAAGTCCAACTGTTTCCACCTGTGGAGCAGAGCATTTGGGGAATCGTTAATACTGGGAATGCTGGCTGAGCATGGAAGCTGTTCATCAACTCAGTGGAGGTTGGTTTGCCATTTTGCATGTGTCTGCCAAACACAGGTTAAATTCAGAACATATGGAAGAGGACAACATCTCTGGTAGCAATTGAGAACCAAGTGAAATCCCATCAAATTATATGATGCATGGGCACATCAAAGTTGGAGACGGTAGAAAGCAAAAACAAACACACTGCTATGCATGGACTCAATGTGTGTACTTTTGAGACAAGAGCAGGGAAAACACTTAATTTCTACCTTTATAATGTTTTCACACTTTAATTTTCATCATAGAGTGCAGACTGACTTAGGTGAGATGGTGCTACACTGCTGGAGCAAGAGGTTAAAGCTAAACTTCAAACTCAAGCACTCATTGTGGATTTTACTTTACTGTGCCATCTGACAGATAGGGAGGCAATGCATTACTTTGTGTTTGTGAAACAGTAATGCATGTGATGCAATGCTGTGCCAAGCTGAGGGTGGATTTAATGTTCAAGCAACAAACAGAATCGGAAGCTCCCTTGATTTTGCAACCAGGTTTTGAAGAAGACCTGTAATCAGTAGTAATCCTGGTTTGGACAGTATGGACTACTTTGGGCTAAAAGAACCATGTGGTCCAAGCAAGTACAGCTGCTACCAAACATATTTAATTAATTAATGATTGCTTGAAAAATACACAGAAAAGTGGACTATACTCATTATTATGCTGGAGTGGTTTGGTCAGTGTCTATGAACATTTTGATACTTTATTTTTGCCATGACGGTTTTGTATTTACTCTGTTCACAGACAGGGCAAACAACAAAGTTTTCAGATCAGAACAGCTTCACAAGACGACAGGAGGTGAGTCTTTGATACTCAAAGAAGAGATATTTGGTAGAGTGCTCCTTTAAGAATGGGATGACGGTTGTGGTCTTGGTTCAAAATCTGGATAAGGTAAACTCTGATTGACATAAACTATGAGATGGAATAAAAACCTAAGTCTTGAGTCGCTGTTGACCGCCTCATTCTTACTTTTCCCCGCACTGAATGAGTGCCACAGTACTTCCCGCTGTGGAACTAAATGATTCCAGTCAACATAAATCAGTATCTGCAAAGTAACCACATATGAATGTCAGACCTATGAGGCAGGGCTGGTAAATTGTTCACTGTGTGGTTACTTTCAAGGTAAAGCAACTGTTTTTCTGTGCTTATTGTGTAATATTAGATGGGATCTTTTTGAACTGCACAAAATATGTACTCTTTTTGAAAATAACCATGTGCAATATTTGCTTGAGTTTACAGGAAAAATTATTTGGAAATTAGGAAAGTCTGAGCCGCATGTATGATTAGGCTACTTGCGGTCTGCTTCACCTACTGCATTTCTTACCACAAATCACTTGCACCATTTAAATCACGTTTCCATCATCTATGAAAGTTGCTCTTGTGGTTACCACATGGTGCCAGGAGTAAATCATCAGAATTTAATACCGGGTCCACCAGTTCAGAAAATTGAGCTTTTCCTTTCCTCTTCTTTTTCTTTAAGTGAGAACATCACAGCAGGCCTGTATGCAAGGATGTGACTCATCCAAACAAATCAATAAGCCAGACAGATGCACTGAGTGGCCAAGCCCACACTTTTGCTCTGACAAAATCACTCCCCTATTCTCTGACAAAAATCAGCCAGATGCACACAACATTCCCACAAAACTGTGAAAATTAGTGCTGGTCGAAAACATATGTAAGTATCAAGCATCAAGTATCAAGTGTCATGCATTTAGAAATTTAATGTATGCAACACTGCATAAATGTGATTTTCATAAAGTCTGGCTTTCCGTATTGTTAAATAACAAGGGATTGCAAAACCATAGCAATTTTCAGCCTCCTTGCCAAAGTGCATTATCATCAGACATTTCCTGAGAATGACCTGGAAAAATCATGATACATTTGAGTCACAATTTTTCTACTTTCTCCTTTATTTTAGATTAAAGTTCACATATTGGTTCAGCAATTTCATTTCATTATAATCATCTATAACCCCATGTTACAAACCATAGAAAACACAATGTAAATGCCTCTGGAAAAAAAACCCTCAAACAATATGTAAGGAGATTGTTGAGGCCAGAGCCAGCGTATTGGGAAATGGGACTGGGAGATGTGTTTTTCATCAATGGAGGATGAAGATCTGATGTGACAGGATGGATCGAAGAAATTAGTCATCTGGTTCCTCAAGAAGTAGGCCATGATAGGGTTAATTTGGTAATAGAAGGAAAAATGGGACATCTATTGTTTAAAAAATACACTTGACTGTGTGATTGCGGCTGTGTGCTCTCAGAATGTGTTTTAAGCACATTACTGCAAATGATCCAAGCTTTCCCCTTATGGATACAAACCTCTAAATAATCTCAAGTAACCTTATTGTATTTTGAAACATGGATGAATCTAGAGAATTATTTTTATGGTTGAAAAATGAATATCCACAAAACTAACAAAAGCAGTTTGGTATCCTACTTTGTTCTTAAAACAACAATCTCAGGCTCTCTGAGGTAATATCGTGTTTGGCTTGGAGTAGCTTTCGCCCAAATAAATCCTTCACTCACTTGAGTCCTTCAGTATTATAGAAGAGGAATAAGTTTGGCATCATGCCTGACACTAATTTCTATGTAAAATGTATATTAATTGTCAGGATTTAATAGACATAATTGGACAATATTTGGAGCTGAAATGCATAAGACTGTACTATTTGCTCACTTGTCTGGTTTCTAATGTACACAAGTGAAGGAAATCAAAACATGGGAAGAGCATGTCTTTAGAGAGACATTTCCTGAGGTATGTACACATATGGCTGCCCCCTTAGACCTCAGCTGAGGCCTCTTTCACCACTAATAACATTGTCAGCTCGGCTAACACTGTACCAACAGCTGAGAGGCACAGTGAGAGACCGATGGGCATCAGCACATTAAGATTTCCCCAGAGTCTTAAACATACACATGTGATTAGGATTAAACCACAGAAAAACTGAAGGAGAAACCATCGAAAGAGTGGAGCAACATACTTGGCACAAAAATGTGCAGACACCCAAATATGACATACGTGTAAATTGTAGACAATGCATTCAAAAATTGTGGACAAAAAACCCGAAAACAACATAGTGTAACAACCTCGACTCCTCTGGGGAGGCTTTGGGAGTTTGGAACCTGGCATGTGGATTTATTCCCGTTCAGCCACTAATGTTGGGTGGCTGGAATTTCAGGGTAAAAATCCTACAGATGTACTGAGAGATTGCAGGCTCTGAATGTTTAACTTAATTGCTGTTAAGTTCAAAGAGTGTTTTTGCCTGTGTGGAATTATTGGTAATGATACTGAAGCATTCATGCTTAACAAAATTATCTAGCACTGTGGAATATTTGCTTCTTTCACTGAAAATCAAGGCAAAGGTGAAGGATTAGTCCTAGTCCCTTTGTCTCACACAGATAAAAAGATCAACATCCATTTATCTCTTGAGCAGGTTAAAGCACATCGTGGCTCAGAAAGATACTTATGAAGAGCACATCAGTCTGGTATTCACTTAGGAGCAGCTCCCAGCCGATCACCGCTGTGAGAGTCGGGAATTTTTGTTTTGGGAAAGAGTTTTGTTGGCATACCTGCTGAATTCTTCAACAGAGCGAGTGTGTAATCCTCATTTTGTCAGAGCCCACCCTGAAACTACTGAGGAAACAACAAACACGTGTCATCTATGCAACCATCTATGAAGTGGTGACAGCAGCGAAGCAGAGGTCAGATACTGCTTCCTGCAGCAATGATTGACCCATTTTTTCGAAGGGCCTAGACAAGCAAAACTTAGATAGCAGATAAATGCAAAGGTGAGGCTTCAGTGACAGGAGACAAATGCAATCAATACAGAGGTCAATAATCCTCTCACCCCTGAGAATTTAAGCAAAAGAATGTCTACAGAGGACACTGACTTGGTTTTTGGACCCTGCTGAGGTTTTTTCTTGCCACCCACATTCCTCTCAGCTGCTCAGCTGCTTCAGCAGCTGGTAGAATATAAATACCACACATGTTAATGTAATTCATTTATGCCAGCTCTTTTACAGAAAATGCTGAGATGACACTATAGAAATGAAGTCACTTTAAGAGTGCTGAAACTACACATGTCAGATTGCCATTCTGTATATTGTGTGGTTAACTCATCCGTTATCTGATGTTTACTTAAATATTGATTGCAATACAGAATATATGCAGTTCTCTGCTCCACTGGATGACTGATGTCACTAGTGAACTATTTGTCAATCGAAATGGCCCAAGTATGAATTTGGTCTGCATGATCACATTTACAGTATACAAAACATCTAACATGTACACATAAGAAAGACAATGGTTGTTTTCTATAAACCTACAAGCAGATCAGAAGCTTATGTTTATAATCAGTAAACATCCTATAGGATGTAAGTGACGCAACAAGCCAGAGAAGTTGGTTTCAAGATTTTTATCTTTAATCAACTTGGTCACATGATCGCCTCCTTGGTCTTGAGCTACGCTAAGCTAAAGCAAAGATAAGCTAAACATGTCATGTGTGTTCTGTACACAGATATCAGATTTGACACATGTCTGGTGATCTGTGTGAGATAGATGTACACTACTGTTCGGTCTATTGTTTTAATGCATGTGCTATAGTAAATGTTTGGCCCAGAAAAAAAAGGTAAAAGCTGCATGGCGCTGCAGAGTTGAATTCATTCTCATTGAGCTGAAACACTATGAGTGAGGTTTTTCAAATGATCAAAAGTATCTCCACACTGCATGAAAAGCAAGAACATGCATTTTCAGCCTTTCTAAACCTAGTTCCACAGTCGTAAGGAGTAGAAGGCAATTTGAAAAGTTGAAATAAATTTAAATGCTTGCAAAATCTTCACTAGCTGAAGTCACAGATATCAACAGTTTCTTATGATATCTTACTGTGATAATGATTTACCAGGCCTGTTCTCCAGCTGTCTTCACATGTTGTTTTTGGAGCTTTTGTCTCCAGTCTGGTCTTCAGCAAATATGATCATTTGGACTGAGGTCAGGTGACTAACTTGGCCAGTGAAGAGCCCACAGGTTTTTTTATAGTTAAAAAATCTTGTTTTTTTCTCTTAGATATTAAGACATAGATAATTTCTCTGTATGTTGAGGACCCTCATCCTAAAACTGTATATAAAAATACGGTTCTCCCTCTCTGACTGTGAAGACTATCAAATTAAAGCTGACAGTTGGCACTTACACCTCACAGTCTGTTTTATTTCAAATCCAAAGAGCAAAACAGATGAAAAGAATAAATCACCATACTTCAACAGAAGGCATTGTTTAGTGTTAAATGATGAATTCATGAAGGTGTAAGCAGCAGTTTCATGTTGGGTTCATATAACCTTAATAATAGTACTTTTATGGATAGCTTTATCTACCTAATTAGTATTAAATGTATGCATGAACAATTACATGTTTTGCATGTAAAATATTTTCTGGGAAGTGATGAGTAATTTTAAAATACATTTAAACAGTACAAGCATACAGTAAACAAGTAAATGTACTCTGTTACTTTCCACCTCTGCTTTCAACTAATCATTCTACCAGATGAATGGATCCAACAGTACTTGATATAATTTTTATTTGTAATGGGGACTTTTCCATCATCTTTGCCAGTAGAAGATGGCCACGACATGTGATAAAGATGTCAAAACTTAGATAATATATGATCATTCTTGTTCTTGCAAAACATTGTAAAATACTCTAGATCTTAGAATGAGACCAGAAACTTGGTGAGCAGGTTGTTTATTGTAGCTGTCAATGGCTAAGCCTCCCTTTTTGCCTGGTATCGGTTCACCACTTACAGAGAGAGACAGAGAAAAGACTGGAACATATGCCAAGGTCAGGTCACCATTACTTAATCAGTTAATGCCAACCCATATGTCAACCTTTTTCCTTAGCTTCTCTGTTTCATGTTTTAAGCTGAGTTGAGGAATGGCAGTACACCATCCAGGATTCACTCACCAAAATTCAGTTTCATAAATTTACATCGCCTGTGTGACTCAGCTGTTCAGAGGAGGCACTTCAAATCCCACTTTTACCACATTAAATGTCTCTGTTGCTCTTTGTACTTGTGCATTCAGTTAAGATGTAAATGAGGGTAAATTGACACAGGAAGGGATACAAAATCTTCCTGATGAGTGGACCTTGGAAGCAAAACTGCTTTCTGTGCTTGCGTGTTACACTGAAGACAGCTGGTGTCTCCTCCAGGCAGCTCATTTGGAATGATGCTTGACCTGAGGAGAATGGGAGTAAGCATGATTATGGGTGAAGAGGGTGGAATGCCAGGTTGGTGTCCATTTCGTCATCTGAAACATGTTTCCACTTATCTTGGCCTTTTATCTGTCGGTCTGCCCACATTCAAAATGCACATGGAACATCACGTCGATGCAATAAAATAAACCTCTTCCAGACAAAGGTCAAATAATGTACAGTATATGAAGAGGAGGGGGCAGCAGAAGTGCACAGCACTTTTTTAAAACACTTTTATTTATCACAGTTCATAAAATAAGATGGACTGGAACATAAACTCTTTTATCCTGTCTTTATGCTGCTATAGGCCTGTTCTGCTGAAGGAACTCCCATGATGCACTGAACACTTTCCCCTCTGTCCTCTTTCTTCCTTTCCTCATTCTACAGGAATCTGACTGCAGAGCTGCAGGATCCTGATCTGCAACTACTACTCAAGAATTATGATTATTATGATTATGATTATTATTATTATTATTATTGTTAATATTATTAATAATTGGTGCTGATATTATTGCTGCTGTTATTATTGATAACACCACTGGTATTGCATTGGTATGGGTATTGGTATTATTATTGCCATTTAAACAAACAGTCTGACAGTGCAGTATATACAACTGTTCCTGGTCTCTGTCTTCTCTCTCCCCTACTCTCCCCTCTTTCTCTCACTCCCCCATTTCTCTCCTCTTGACCCACCAAGTCACGGCTGATGCCAACCTGAGTCCCTTTCTGTCGAAGATTTCTTCCTGTTAAAAAGCAGGCTTTTTTGTCTCCACTGTCACCACTTGCCTGCTTGTGGTGGGTACTGTTGGAATTCTTGTTATAATACTGTAAGGTCTTGACCTTTTTCTGATAAGTCCCTTATATACAAATACAACTGTATTAGATTGAACTGAATTGAACTATAAACTGCTGCTATACAATGTCATGCACATTAGGAACTTCACCAAAAATAAAATTTACCAAATATTCAAGTTGCTTAAAGTAGTTAAAGAATTAAATAGGACATTTGCCAATACATTTAAAATCTTAGGAAACAGACATTATTAACATTATTATTATTTACTTAATTTTGCTTTTGTTGGTGATTAATAGCAGAACTTAGGTGAAGATTGATTGACGGAACTGAAATTTGGCTTTTTGAATGAAAAATCTGGTTATGATGAAGCATCTCATCGATCAGCAGTTTGATGATACAATCCAACTTTTCTTGCCAACGTTCCATGAGAATATAGTAAATCTGTCAAGGAAAGTCTGAATTATGATTCCGTTCTACAGAGGATTGCCGAAACTATCCAGGGTCATTTTCTGATGATTTTTTTCAAGGAGTGTGTAAAAGTCAACATGGGTTTTACAGTCGAGTATTTCTGAAGTTGGAAAGCTGAAATGAATTATTGTTGACCCATAGGAGCAGACAATAATACACCAGTAAAGGTTTAATAGGATCATCTGTCGCTGATCAATAAGAATGATGCAAGATTGCTTCGCCAGATGACTTTGTTTGTCTGAATTCACTTTGCAGCTCATTATTCTGTCTTAAGAAGAACCACACCAGTGTCGCGCATGTGTCCTTGTGCCAAAGAAGCAAATTATATTCTGTATTGAGAAATATTATGTCTTCACCAGATATTGATTTCCTGCTGCGTCTCAATACAATATTTCACTAATGCTTTTCATTTGTACTGTGAAAATATACCTTCAGCACTTGAACTGAAAATGGGTTGTGCCAGAAACCTGTTGATTTTGTTCCAGTGCAGAGGTTGGGGACAGTGATAGATTACTTCATGCATTTTTTCAAAGGCTTTCATTTTGGGTATACACGTGTTAGTACTAATGAAGAACAGTAAACATCTTTTGAGTTTTTGATAAGACTGATTTGAATGTTTTGATGTGGTTGTGCACTGAAAAAGTTATATTTTCTGATTTTCTGATTGAAACAGGAAACCCTGGGTAGATGATAGCAACAAAGCAGTTTGCCTTGAAGCTGTAAGATTTTTAGCATCTTGCTAATGGTCTCTTCTGCAGTGTGTCTGGTTTCTGAAGGCCACTCTGAGAGTCACAAGACAATTGACTATTCGCTAAAACCCTCCCTGAAACAGAATCTATCCAATCATACGGTAGCTTGGTTACCAAAGAAACATATACATACTAATCCTCTGTCCTTTTTAGCATTTTTGCACGTAAACCACAACCTGGTACTCTCCGGTCTTTCCAGCTTTCCTAAAATATAATCACAAAAATCACAAAATCAATGCATGACGACAATCTATTCAGCACAGGACTCAACCACACTTTTTTTAAAAAAACAAAACAAAACAAAAAAAGGCTTTGTCCTCCACAGCCCTCACGTTTCAAAGCGTAATGAAAACTGATTGGAACAATTACAGAACCTGCACTGACTCATGGGAAAGATGAGGGACTGCTTGTGCCTCCTCTTATCTGGGCTGTGTTTGGCTTTTATCACAAGGCATACATTTTGAATTAAGATAGAAATGTAACAGGGCAAGAATGAACGCACGCTCAGGAATAATACTGCTTGAACGACAACAAATGAGATACTGTCACAAGCCTGACTGTGTGTAAATCTGCTGTCATCAGATGACAGATTTATTGAGAAGCAAAGACCAATTTTTTTAATTTTTTAAATCTTATGGACTCTTGACAAAGGCTGACCATTCTCACAGGGCTTCAGGGCATCTCAGTTGTGTTGTTATGCTGTTGATGAACTCACTTTTGTACAATTTTTGCTGGTCTTGTGTGACACATGAAAACAGTGCTGGCAGGTCAGCTGAAAGACTCCTCTGTGCCTTTTAAAGTAAGATTGTGGAACCACCACTATCCTCTTGGTTTGTAAAGTACACTAAGGAATTAAACTGAGGGATGAGTATAGCTGTGAATTTTTACTGCTGCATGTACGTTGACTGAGAAGCATGTGCATTTCAGTGATGCGTGATATTGCTTTGGCTTAACATCAAGGAAAACTGCCGGAGTGCACCAGAACAACATTTTTTCCCCCTCCGACTGAATATTGCCATTCTCCATAATCCAGATGAAATTGCCTTTGTAGCATGTATAAAATGTCACTGTGCAAAGTGTTGTATTTCAAGCTCCAGTCGTGGTGACAAACATTTTTCCATGTAACTGATTTAATGGTGCCTTTTATATTTTTGATCACAAGAGCTGAGAGCTGAGGCGTAAGGCTGTGTATCGGGCATTTGTGATATTTGTGATATTTCATGAACTTGTCTGAGCCAATAAAATGGAGTAAATATGTAAGGGTAACTTTTTCCACAACTATTCCACTGAGATTTGTATGGGCAGAAAAACCAGGTACCTCAGAGCGATTTGTAGTGACAGAAACCTAGTTGAACCTGGTTTAATTTACATATCTGAACTTTTAGAAGCAGCAACCAGACAGATGTGGTGCTACTCTTACAGCTGCAGTTATTTGGAGCAGTTTTTTCTAGAATTTGTTTTGATGTGGTGTGTACCTCAGACAAGAGATGCCAGCTCACTCTGCCAGCCAGTAAAATAATATAAGTCTATAATACTGACTGATGAACTTCAGATGCCTCTTTTCACTAATTGAACTTTAAATTTGAAGAAACTGAAGCTTGATGAATACAGCAAAAGTGAATAGAGATAAAGCTGCACACTTTTGAGTGATGGCATGTCTGGAAGACATTATGACATTTTGCAAGAAAGTGTCAACCAGATAATTAAATGGTGTCATTTATGTCAATGTTGACAAATTCCCTTGGATGTGAATGTATTGCATAAACTGTAAGATAAAGTAGCCTTAAGATAATATTTGTTTGAACCCATTGCATAGTTAAGTATTGTATACGGTTAGTACACAAATAACAGACAAGGCTAATATTTCAGTAAATATCTTGCATGTGGAACAACAAAAACTCCATAAGTTTGAGAGATGTTTTACAATACTCTTGGCTGGCTGTAGTTGTGGAATTGCAACAGGCAGTTTCAGTTTCATATATGATGTCTCAATGGGCCTTATAGCCCTCAGAGGTGGCTTTCAGCTCTGTCAGTAGTCAAAGAAAAGCACCTAAAAACTTCAGTATCCACACCGTTCATCCATAACCATGACAACAACAATACAATTTTTCTACATGTCAGGCTATAACACATATCTCATTTGCCATCCTTTTTTTAAATTGTGATTTACAATCAGACCACCATTATTTACTGAGCACACACTGTGTTTGTGCTATAATACATCAAACTTCATGGCGTTTTCTTTCCTGAGAGCTAGCTGTGCTGTGGTTGCTTTCCTGTGAGCACCTTCACCTGACCTAATTTAGGACAAGGCAAATAATGCCCTCCCCTCTCGGTGTATTCCCAATGTCAACACAGATTGCCATAATGTATTTGCTCAGGATATACGCCAATGAAGAAAATGGGAACACTGTGTAAACACAAAGCAGAAGTGTTCATTAGATTTCATTGTGTAATGCCTGGCTACCACTATTACATCACACATCAAAAGTAGCTCTTGGTTCAGGCAGTACCACTGTCTGTTTGTTTTCAGTTGGTTAGAAACTATTGTGCCCAGTGTGACATACTTTATGTCTGAAGTGTGTACCACCTGTTCTTTACCCTCAGGTTCTGAAGTGTTGAACTTTGAACGAGCAAAATTTTCTAGGGCGCTCCGCTCTTGCTGAGTCAGCAGATCATTTGTTTTCTGGGTGTCACTTGGAGAGTGACACCTAGAAAACAAATTCCATGCAACACTGACTCCACTAATGATGTTTAGTTTTATTTAAAATATTCTGCCTGCTAATGTGAGTTCTTTGCCTCTACAGGTTAAGTAAGCCTTTTAAACATGCAGTTACTGCAGCATTCATTTTGTTTTGTGTGTCTGTCTACTTACTTACTGAATGTAAGGTTCCAAAATATTGGACATATTTAGCTAAAAAAATTAATGTGGTTTTGGATGATCCTGATTTGTTCTCGGAGCCTCAACAGTGAAAAAGTTTGTTCTCGCGTCAACTTTTCACTGGATTAATTAATTTTTTAAATAGGCTTAGTGTCAGTCAGGTTATCTGTATCAGCAAACAGCAAGCAGATTTCTATGATTTCATATACTTCTTTTACTTTTTCCCGAAGTCTTCCTGGAAATTTCAGGAAGGCTAAACATTTCTCACGGGTCTTCAGTGCATGGAGATACAGACACGCTGCACAGGATAAATATGCGGCTGTCTTGCAAAAAGTCAGTTCCCGCTCCTCTCCTTAGCTGCTCTCGGATTATTATTTCATCTACTTTGAAAACCTGATGTCACTTTCCGTTCATTTTAACATTGAGTTGTATAGATTAAACACAGAGCTCCTCCACACACCTGGGCCTTTTCGTCCTGCTCATTCTTTTATCCGCTAAATCTATAAATACTATTAATTAATAAACTGGGGCAAGAGACTGATTATGCACTGAGACCAAAGATAAATATTTGCTGTGATTATATACTGTATTCGTCAAGGGATTTGATATAATAATGCAATCTTATCAGATTGTGTGTATATCAAACAACTCAGTTAGGTAAAACCCTCTTGAAATCTGTTTAGCTGCATATTAAATCAACTCTTTATCACTGGAAAATAGTGGAACATGCTGTGTAATTAATAAAAGCACATGACCCATAAAGGCTTTCAACCTCAGTATTGTGTCAAGTGTGAGTGCCTACATACATCTGAAGATTTTAAACCCTTTTTTGAAATCTCTCACACAAGGTTGAAAAACAGTGATACTGGTTATCATGCAAAAATATAAAAGGTAAATCTTACTCATTTTTTGCTCTACTTTTTGTCAACTACTACATGCAATAAGATATTTCAGTCAAAACATCAAATGTCAAACTCAAAGTAATAGTTTTAACAGTGGTGCAAGACAAAAAGTAAATGGATCACCAAAGTCAGCATGGATTTATTTCCCCCAGGTATGTAGCCATGCATTATTATGTAAGATTTCATGGCAATCCATTCATTTGCTGTGGAGATATCTCAGCCTGGACCAAAGTGGTAGATGGACAGACCTAAAGAATGACACTGCCAACTGCAGTGTGTGTTGCACAAAACACACAAGCTTTCAGAATTGGTGGACAAATCAATGTTTTTTTAACGAGACATTTCAACACTCAGTTATGCTTGCATGCACAAATGCATATAGGACAAATACACATGATCCATGCCTACAGCATACAAACAGATGTACACAAAAGCCAACATAATGATCCTCTATAAATCATGACGACAAACCAGGAAAAAGCAGGTCGCTAATGTCTGCCAAGGCACGAGAAGACGATTAACTGAGCCTCAGTTTGCACATAAACAAAGACAAAGAAGAAAAACATCACAGCAGCCATGACTGCAAATTTATGTTCAGCAGGTAGACATGGCAACAAAAAAAGCTCGGTCAAACTCCATTTTTTATCCTCCCAGCTCAGACACTGTGATATGTAAGGCCTTAAAAACTATCCTGGAGACGCAGACACAAACACAGACACATGCATAATGTTCCGCTGCCTCTTCCACCCTTTGACTACCTAGCTACCTGTCCTAAAAGTGTCACAACTAATAAATACTTTAAAGGGTTTGTGACATCCAAGATGCTTATGCAAATAATATGATGCTGTAAAAGTGTTTGCTCCAAATATAACAACCTAATGTAAAGTTGCTGATGATGTGACAGTGTGTGAAGCTGTTTAGATGACACTCTAAAGAAAACAGCGCGCTGGATTACAGCAGACCCGGAAATCCGGCCCCCCACTGACACCAGTGCATCTTGAACGGGCACAAATTATAATTGCCCCACTGGGTTTGGGTTGAGTGACGGGTGTTAAAGTGTTCAGCATCCTTTCTGCTCCGTGCTCCACCAGTTTGGGTGCATGAAAGGAACAGCAGATGTTGGTCAAAGATTACAGCTACATTACATGGTTAGAGCTGCTTTCCTCCTTACCCTGAGGCAGTTCAGTTGTGTCACCAAAAGATTAAAAGTGGTCACCAATCCATATGACAACACTGAAACTGAACAGAAACATGTCTTTCTTGGGGGGCAACAACCTTCACGTTTGCTGTTCTTTTCTTAACCTAATGATTCAGAGAACCTAATTTAGGAACAAAAGTCAGAGAGAGATTGCACAGTTTGATTTCCTATCTATTAAATTGTTGTTTAATGTCAGGTGGGATAGGGATGTGGTTGTGATGAATGAAATTCCCTTCAGTTTTCAGGTTCTCACAGATATTAAAATGGCCTTGGGTCAATGACACAGACAGGCCTTGCTTACGGGACTCTTGAAGATGAAGGACCCAGGATCATCAAAGGGAGTGAGGATACGCACACACACACACACACACATATATATATATATATATATATATATATACACACATTCATCATCCATTCTGCATTTATTTTTGGTCAATATACAGCCACAGAACAATCACAGCTGACTTCATTCAGGAGAATGATAAAGTACATGATGCAACCCTGACTGAGATTCTGATATAGATGAAATTAAAATGCATTCCACAGATGTTGCTCAAAAATTTCTTTTATCAACCCAGTAAGGGGCAGTTGGAAGAGGGGTTGATTGCCATTTATTCAGTAATACAATTCATTTATTTTTTTATCATTTGGAGTCTGGGAATGGGGCAAAACTAGTGGGAATCCTAAATAAATGTCATATGGGCACAGGTTGTGGTGTTTATAAATGTCTTTATTTTTCTGACAGCTCACTTTTTGCCTCCATTTAGTGAGTATTATTTATTTGGACACTGGTATATGGGTTTTGAGTTTCCTTAGTTATGGGTTGTGCATTTAAACATCATAACACTGGTTTCAGAAACATGACAAAACCCTGATCATGGTTTTGTGAAAGTGAGAGTCTGACACTGGCAGGCAGGACGGGAAGCAGAATCCCTTCATGTATTGTCTGTCGTATATTATACACTGCATACTGTAATGTTGCAATGTTGAATTTCCATATTAAACATAAAATGGAAATAAAAATGAACCCAGCAAGACAAAAGCTCAGGTATCAGACTGCAGGTTGGAGCATACCAACCACACATTCAGATAGAGGTATGGTTGTGTCACGGCTTATTAAAGATACAGTCACCGTAACAACGTCACCCATGTTATGTAGCTGTTTGGGAAAGCTGTGTGCCTTTTAAAAAAACCCTCAGCAACGCAGCTTTTCCTTTCGTTTTTCATTTTCTTACTTCCTTATACTGACAACTCGATGCATTGCTTTGTTTTTATTATCTCAAGGTATGAAAATAATACATTTTTGGGGGACCCATGATGAAACCAGTGATTTGACTGAATTAAACAATAGGAAAAGAATATCAGAATACTGTGATATTCAGTTTTTGTTTAAACTGTTTTAGAGAGGTTTGTATAGACGTTTCACATAGACAGCATCATTCTGGAGGATGCAGTTTATGGTCCCGTTAAATTGCATTGTGTTTTACTGAGAAGTTCCCCCCCACATCTTTATTCCTATTTTCAGTCACATGGTAAAACAGTTTTAGCCTCAGCTGTGTTCGCATATAAATTAATAATAAAATAAAGTGAGTACATATAATGCATTTTAGTGGAAGTTTAAAGCTACTTGTCCTGTTTCTAAAGGTGTTCATCTTGGGAGACAGCAAGAGAAAGGTGCTGGGCAGTTTGCTAACTGATTTTTGTGCTTCTGCATTCATATATACAGAAAACCCCCAAACTATTAAAGCTAAAGCATCTTGTCTTGAAATACTTCACCATATAAAAAAATTCATGATGACAACTCAGTGAAAATTCTCATTATTTTGAAAAAAAGACCCTTGCTCGGCATTTGTAGTAGATGCATGTGATGTTCTGACTTTTATCTTCTCTTTAGACAATGGATCCAGCAAACTTACTTGAGACAGCAGACAGTCAGTCACAATCCTCTGTCCCACTGTCTCCCTCCATCTATGTTTCTCCCACACTGGGAGATGGGGAGTGTTACCATGTCTTCATTAGCTACAGCAGCACTGACTACCAGTGGACACACTCTATCATCCACCAGCTGGAGGACTGTGGCCTGCAGGTGTGCTACCATGAGCGTGACTTCACTCCAGGGCGCACCGTGTTGGAGAACATGTCTGAGTGCATCCAGGAGAGCCAGAAGGTGCTGCTGGTTCTCAGCCCAGAGTTTGTGAAGAGCCGCTGGTGTCTCCTGGAGGCCAACATGTCTCTGTTCAGAGACTGCCTGGAGAGGAGACCCATCATTCCAGTGCTGCTGCAGCCAGGAGTCCAAATTCCTCTCCACCTGTGCCACCTCACCTACCTGGAGGCCAGTGACCCCGATTTCATGAATAAGTTACTGAAGGTGCTCTGCACCCCCAACAGCCAGCTTCAGGGGTCCACTGTGGTGCCCTTCCAGCCACCCTCTATCTACAATGGGAAGGCCCTGCAGCCTTTGACTGCTGTCAATGTTGAGGGACTCAGTAAATGGGATTGTGGTCAGTTCAGTGACATGGATGTGCCAGACCAACTGCGCCTGATCATCAAGGACCAGGAGAAGTATAGACAGGCTGTGAGGATAATCAACAGCATCTCTCAAAATAAAGTGTGGTTGCGCTCATATTGGCTGAGAGCGCTGATCTACTTTACTGGTGTAATAGCATGTTTAGCTTTGACAGGTCTTTCGAACAATATGACAGTATCCATACTTAACATATTTTATTTACAAGACCAAACAATAACTAATGTGGTATTGCTGGTGGTCAGTATATCTATTTTCTACTTTATTCCACTGGGCCTGATTATTCATCTTAGCCTCTGGATGAAGGATGATGAGAAGTACATTCTTAGGGAGATGCAGAAAGCTGCAGGTCAGGCAAACACAATCCTCTCTGTGGAGAAGGTTTTAATAGGCTGTCAGACCAATTCAAAGCTCTATATGGTGTATGTCTCTTTAAATGGCTGCAAAGATGAGTTTGCAGAAACCTTCTCTGAGCAGGTCAATGCTGAGGACATGTTTCAAAGAGCTCTGATCTTCTTCTCTTCGGGCTACGCCTGCTGCCTCGCCAAAAGACACTTTCCTTTTCCCCAGCCTAGCTCCACTGGTCACCTGGAGGGAGGGGTGTGTTTCTGTCAGTATGTCTCCCAGCAGCTGAGCAGGGGAGAATGGAAGTAGGAGTTACAAAAAAATCAAGATTCATTAATTAATTAATAGTTAAATATGTACATGGTCTCAAAAAAGCTCATTACTATTCTTTAAATAGTACCCCAACATGAAGGCAGTCACTGTATTTTCACTCACCATACCTGCAGCCATTCAACCAACATGTACTGTGAGTGGAGCCAGATGAGACACTGAGAGCTTTTAAAGGCACATTTACTCTAGTTATGTAAGTAGCCCTTCATACAGCAGAACATATTCTGTCCCTTTAACAATCCTGAAAGCAGAAAAGCAGAATTGATGGGAAGTTTTATATTTTTGCAGGAGGGGTGTGCGTTTGTATCTGTAGCTCCCCCAGCAGCTTTGAAGGAGATATAATTTTATTTGATAAAACCATTATCACTGTGTAATATCCTGAAAAATATGAGCCACTGAGGGCCTTTCAAGGTTTCATTCACACAACACAGTTATGTGAATGAAGTTTCCTTCAGTAAGACTGAAAAGCAAATCAGTGATGATGTTTTACAGTTTCAATTTCCTGAGTTCACTTTTGCTTCCTGCTCATCCACATGTTGCCATCACCTCTTCATGATATTTGCTTGACCTTACAGTATCATGAACAGATATGATCATATCTGCACATTTCTGTGTATGTTGTCTGATTATGAAAAATGTCTCATGAAAATAAATACATTTGTTGCAACCTTAAACAGAAAATAATAATAATAATTTGTTGTTCAATAACTCAATATGTCAATTCAATATGTAAGTGATTCATTCATTCAGTTTTGCCCTCAAAAATCCAACAGGCATTCTCCAGATGAGTCTACAGAGCAATAACCAATAAGATATTTGTGAAAGACTGATATTTGATTTCAGATGCTAAAAATGTTTAATTAAGTTGAAAAACATTATGACACTGAATTGCTCTTCAAGCAAGAAAAGGGGCTGAGAGTGGAGTACTACATCCTCATTAAACCCTTTTCTCAAGCAGTGCAGAGAGATCAACAATGTGACTACATAACCTTTCAATATGAGCCTGGTCTGATGCTTAAGACAGCTGAAGGTACAAGATTCTCTTATCTATCGTTGTTTTGACAAAAATTTTATTGACCTTTCCCACCGATGCCGCCTTATCCGAAACAAAGACCTGTTTGAGATGTGAGCGCTGCCATGTACCAGAGAAGGAAGATCAATATTTGCTGTCCTTTACGACACTCAGTAACGGGATTCAGGATATGAAACAGAGACATGACACTGTTGCCCGAGGGGTATGTAGCAACAAATCCTAACAAACAGTAAAAAAGACACTGCTGGGAATATCAATCAGAGCGTGGCTGCACGTCAGTGGGGTGATGCCTGGGTCACACTGTACACATTAAGTTCTTAATGTGCCGGAAGAGAGGTGGAAATGTGCTCTTAGAGCTGCAGTTCCATTAAAACTGAATTAGGATGGATTAAGTGTCTCAGATTTTAAAAAAATGTTTCGCTGCCACATAATCATGTTGTGTGCATTTAATGCTAAGTGGTGTAGTGTGGCGGGATAATTGCTCACCAAAAGTGTCAGCTACAACAAGAGCAATCTGTTTATTTCTCCACATTGACTTTCTTGCTGATTTAACGCAATCATCTCCACTCCTGTTTACATCTATTAAAGCTTTATTTCATATTATAGCATGTATATGTGTCCTTATGCATGAATCCTAATGAAATGAGTCCATGGTTCTTAGGAGCTTTCACAGTATTCATATCACAGTAGTGTAATTGGCTCTGCTCTCATGTACAATGAGCCCTGAATGGTGTATAGTATAGTTTATAGTTTCTCTAAAAACTGCCTCATGCTAGCTAATGTTTGGAATTCATTAAAACATTCTTCTGCCAGTTGGTTTAGTGTGGGAAGATGAAAGAAAAACAGCAGGTGGAAAAATTACTTACTGAACTGAAAATGACCAATCAGAGCAAAATACTTGGCATTGATTGATTTTCTTTTAAGTATCAAATATTTATTCATAATATTCAGCAATGAGGTCAAATATTGTGGACTACAAAAGCAGCTTGTAAAACTTTGAAGCGTCCTTAGTAGAGCACAGAGGCTACAGTCATCACAAGTAATGCAATGCCAAGTTACATTATTTATTATTTAAATAAATGAGCTTAGGTTGGCAGCTAATAGCTGTCAGTCAACAAGCACAAGTAACTTTTAATTCTAATTCAATTGACTGGAGTTGGGACAACTAAAAAAATATTTTGATACAGTTTATGTCTAAATTAAACTACTGAGAGCATGTGTTTAAATGGTGCAGAGGACACCAAACAACCCTGAGATTTTCACTCACCTTACATATGTGAATAGTTGTAAGTTGAAAACAGCTGAACATTTCAAGTTGTCAAGACTTCAGGAGCTCACTTTTTGAGCTCTGGTCTCCGGTTTTGTACATGTTAAACAAATTATGTATAAGATGTTGATTAAGTGCTGGGACTGTAGGTGGATTTTGTGTGGAGTCTTTCTGCTAAGCTAGCGGCTTAATGGGCAGCAAGGACAGTGGAATTAAACTTCATCTGAAAAAGAAAGCGTATTTTCTGAAACAGTTCTCTATTCTTTTAACACAACAACAGCAAAATACACTGATATTTTAGGAAAACACTCTCTTGCTGTCATTTTTCTTCTCATTCGTATACCTCTCATTGATGTACACATATACAACACTTAAAAATGATTTCAAATGCATCAGCGATATCATATGTAAGTACAAGCTAAGCCATACATTGTTTGGAGGCAATTACAAAGGTAATTACACAGGTAAATATTTTTCATATTAAAGATGAGATAAGATAAGTGATTAGATGAAATGTCAGGAAATTGATTTGACACCGCTGCTTCACTTCATTGAGTGAAATATGAATTGAACTGCTGCATTATTTATTCATCTCGTTCAGGATTTTCTCCACAGAGAATTCTGCTGACAGCTCCTCATGCAGCTTGTGGAGAATAACATACTACAGCTAATCCACAGAGATATATACATCAATGTGACAGACGAAAGCATTTTCCTTGTTTGTTTGTCTAACTTAAAACTAACAGCCAGATGCCGCATGTCTTCTGATTTTTTTGGGGGCCAGAAAGTTGTTCATTTTCATTTGATGGAAGTAGGTCTCCATGAAACCAGACACACGGACACAGACAGCAATCATTTTGGCATTGAAATTATGTGCTAAAATTATAATGAAAAACAGTGAGTATCTTTGCTGGGTAAAATACTGCATACATGTTGCACAAAGTCGGGAATGTGATACTTGAAGTAGAATCCTCTGAAAACCTGAACCTGCCTCTGTGCCATGTTGTTTGGGTGTGGAACATCAAGACAAACATGATAAACGGCCTCCTGAGGAAACATGGCCCGTCAGCGACAAGAAAGGGAACCACTCCAGCTCCCAGTGTCGGCATTGACAGGCAAAGGGGGAGGTCAGTGCCAGCAGGTTTTGAATTGTATATAGTCTAATTGAGCAAGCTTATTTTGAACCACTTGACAAAAGTAATTAATAGTAAGTACTAATTTAGTAAGTTAGTCATTATTAAAAAATTGTTTTGGGGTTGTAAGGAACATTGTCTTAACTAAAACCATGACCATGATATTACATACTAGGTATAAATCAACCACTGAGGTCAGTATATTGACTTTTAGTTCATCCATGTGCAAAAGTTATCAGTTCAGCCCGTGTGTTTTGCAGACTCTGCTTTAATTTGCCTGTCTGCATTAGATATATCACCTTTATGCCATTTATGATGTGCACTGTGACAACAATCTGAGGTTAAACCAACACTACGCTTCATCAAACCTCAAGGTTTGACCAGATACAAGATGAACGGATGAACCAACCCCAGACCCCCTTTAAGAAAATAAATTTCAGCAGATATCAGCAGACAAACTTGTGACATCGCCTGCAAGATCCTGAAAGAAAATCCACAGCGATAAGACAAAGATGCAGCTCAGAGTTCATGCCCTGACCATTCAGTTAGCACTGGAGGGGGGGTTAGCACTGCTCCATGCAGTGACAGATGTATTCCATGCTGGCAGTAACCGAATGCAACAGCTCACCTTGTCGTACTCAGTATAAGTGGTGACTTTAATCTGAACGAATGAGCACCTTTCAGCGTTTGCCAGATATCAGCATGGCACGTGTCAGACACACAAGCCAGAAAAAAACATGAGGGGTTCTTTCTTGCATGCAAGGTGTTGGAATACATAAAAAGACTTAACTAAATTGTTCATACATTTGTTAGAGTTTGAAAGCTGGTAGGACACCCTGCATCATTTTATATACTGGATAGAGATGAAAAAACACAGGATATCACTTCTTTATAAAATTCAACTGCTTTTTAATTTATCGTTATTATTCCACTTTAGGAAAAAGGAGCATGTGCAACCTACAAGTTTTCATGGATTTATGATGCTATGGTGCTGACTGATTCCTTGAAGCATAAATCTTTTATTCTAGGAGATGCTGACATGATGAGGTCCAGCATTTTGCGACTCGTAAACCACTATCAGACACAAGAAGATACAGAAAACATATCAGCAGCCATGTGAAAGCAAACAATCTAAGCAATTCACTCTGGACCTGTGCCACAGATTTATCAGCACCTATTTAAACATTTTGTGGCTTAAAATGAGCAATGAGGAAAACTCTCACAAAATCTCAGGTTTTGTGCAAAGTTGTTATTTCTAAGGTTATGGGTTTGTGCCCTTAGGAAAAAAGGTCTAAAGAGAGCCTATTTACAGAAATGACAACTGAAAAGCAGGAATAACAGCAGCCACCATATTCCAAAAGTACTGTGACCACTGAGTAATCAAAAATGAATCAGAGAGTTGCTTCATGAGCTCTCCCACAAGATCGGTTGCATGGTCCCACAGAGCAGCTTTGCATTTGGCATGACATGCATCTCATCAGCTTTCATCAACATTTTTTGGGGACTCTACAGTCACACAATGTCAAGGGGCCAAGTGGCAGCCATAGCTCACAGGCTACACTCCACGGGGATCATTTTGGCGAGGATTAGAGTCCAACTCAGCGTGATGGTGGGTGGGACAAATTGAAAGAGAAAATTTCAAATTCCCCTGGCAGGCACCAAAATGCCACCTGATCCAGCAGGAAGCCAAGGTTGCTGCAGAGCTGAAAGGCAGACACTACAAAGGAGCAACTCGATCGGTGATCCCACGCATTCTCCTCTGTGATAACTAGGCCCTGTAGCGTGAGACAAAGCAATAATGGCAAAGCCGCTGGGATGAATAATGTCATGCCTGCTCGAGCCAACTCAGAGGACTTTTGTGTGGTTACTTGGCAAAACACCAATCTTCATCTTGACTCAGAAGAGCTAAATCTGTCCTTGTACTTCAGTGTTTCAATCCCATCTGCACTCACATTGTGAAAAAAATAATTTCAGAAAACACTTTGGAGGAATAGTCACTTCATGTTGGTAGGGGGGAAAAACCCGTGTAGGAACTGAAGAAATATGTTGCTTCACGTTTGTCAGCTGGCAGATGAGATAATTTTGACATTATGACAAAAGCATGAATAATTACTGCGCAAGTCAGCAGATTTAATGTGAAAGTGTTTGGATCATTTAAAACTCTTGCCTCAGGCAGGATTGATCTTGATCAACTCATCGAATCAGAGTTGTTCAGAAATGAATTAATTATATAATGCTAAGATATTTAGTATTGGTGTGATTAAGCTGTCTTGAAATGTTTTACGTACTTTCATTTCCCACTGGGGAGGAACTGTAAAAACTTTGACAAATCTGAAATTTTCATCCTGCTCCTTCATCAGGCCAAAAATGTAACCTATCCTGCTAAATACCTGCAAACCTAATGACACTTTTATTATCCTCTACTTTATTATTGTTAGAATTTATGTTTGGTGATAATTAACAAATGCTGACAATTTAAACCTATTATGCTCAAAGCATCACTATGCACAGCCTGACAGAAAAGCTCTCATTCTTGTTATCCTTTTGCTTATGCCTCCTGAAGAAGAAATTCCTTTACAGTGTTGTGTGTGCGAGGGGCTTGTTATTGTCCTTCGAGGACAACATGGAGTGTGAATACTGAGCCGTTTCCTCTGTGAACCGGATCTCTGGGTCATCCTTGACGGAAAACAGAGTCAATGGGGGCACGGCGACTGCTTTTTTCATTCGCTGTGACCAGCCTGGATCCAGTCAACCTCTCACCAACATGTTTATAGCTTCACACAAGCCGCTGCTCTGCTTTGTATTCTGTGTTCTGGAAAGCATGTCTGAGTATAAATCATTAGTTTGATACATGAACCATTAGCCTTGTGTTTACAAGCAGAAGACAAGTGGCGCTAAGCTGCCACAACTGGTAGGGTACGCTGAAGAAGTGCCAGGTTGGGCCCTGTGCTGGACCGATTGCTGAATGATTACAGGTCAGTAAGGTACACTCTTCTGACATTTAGGGCCTCAAATCTTAAATTTAAAATGTGGTTAATGACTAAAACAGTGAATTAAAACAGCACGTCATTGAGCTCAAACAGAGTCATCAAAGGCCCTCTGTGTGTTTTATGACTTGCGTGCTCATCTGCTGAGCAGATGTATAAAGGCCAAATGAGGCTAACTTCCTGCGTGGACTGTGTTTTTCTTTTGCTGTGGAAAAACATAAGCACAGTGTCTATGTCAACACCATATATTTCTAAAAGTGACATTTTGAAGGTATTTGCCGACATTGTCAGCTAGTTGGCACAAACAAATCCAAATTTGGGCATAAAGAGATCCTAGGGGAGTTGAAACGAGGTTGAGCTTAGCTTACCAACTCCCCAGTTCTATTTAAAGGAATAGTTCGAAATTTTGGGCAATATAGTTTTTATAGTTTTTTAATTAGATGAGATTGATTTGGCACTCTAACTTCTTTTTTTGTAAATATAAGGCTACAATCTGCAGCCAGATAACCTAGCAAAACATAAAGACTGGAACTTCATCCTTAGGAGTGATTCATAAGAAATGTATGGGTGGTTGTTAGTTAGGAGATTACATTCTTTTTGCATTTACAGCACACACATCAATGCAGAGGAATCTGCAAAGTTCAGGATTAGAACAGTCCAGTTAACATTTGTTAACAACTCCATAACTCCATCTTTTCTGACAACATCTTCACTTCACTGTATCCACACCTGCACCTGTTTCAAATGAGCTAAACCTTACATATACATAAACGCTAATGTATGTGCTGCAGGAATTCTATGCATTCTATCTATCTATCCATTCTAATAGTTACCTCTTGAATGGACAGCATGCAGCATACAACACAATGACAATTGCACACACCGAGAGCAAGAAGGAAAGAGACGAACGATTGCAATCGGGTAAAAGGCCAAACTGGAGTACTCTGTGCACCATTATCAGAAAGGTGGCCCCTAAACCCAGACACGTCTATTTCTGTTTGCCCTTCAGCTCTCTCAACAGGGCATTAACAGGGAGGGGTATGTCTCCAGCCACCTTTCAATTCTGTATAACGTGGAAATAAAATGAAGCAGAGCTCTGAAGGATGTAAAGAGGCTCATTTCTTTGTAAAATCTCCTTTAACTTTCAAGATGATGTGGAATTCCAAGCATCTTAGGTGGAGGAATCCAGGGCTCATTTAGAGGCCACCCATTAAAATGTACACAAATACTATGATTTCTGGTTCATGGTGACAGGTCATACTTTGCTGTGGTATATTGCTGTAGTACTTTTGGTGTTTTTTTTCCAATCTTTCTTTTTCCCCCAAATTTATAGATTTATATTCTCTCCACAGAGACGAGAGATTTATTTCAGCTCCTGGCCTGTTAAATTTATTAAAACCCCCAGTTTCTGAGTAATGTCAAAAGTTACATACTGGGGTGTCTAAAAGAAAAATAATAACCACTCCCTTGTGTCCTGCTTTTTAGGGTTACAGTTTTGTTCTGTTTGGCTTGTGCCCTCTGAGCTGTTGCAGACTGAAGCAAGCTGCTTACATGTCTCCAGTGAGAGATATGTGGGATACATACAACCCCCCTCTGTAACCACTGACTGAAAATTTAGATTGAATCTGAAATTCACTTACTGTGCAACGTTTGCCATTTCTTTGGAGGCTGCCCAAATGAAAGATAACATAGTAGAGGAAGTGGTGTTCCTATTTAATTTCGATTTTCCAGTTTTCATTAAAATGTATTTCCTGCTGCTGCTGAATTAAAAGCCAAATTGAAAACATTGCCTGTGTCTGCACTGGGGGGTGGGGTGGTGGTGGTGGTGTGCAGCACATGCAATGCACACAAACAGCCTACATGTGTGTGCCATAACTGTGTGGGATGCATGGACCCATCTGTACTTATCTGGTGGTGAGAAAGTAAACAAAACAGAGATGTTTAACGGTTTGTTTATCAAACATTCACCCATATACCCTTAAAATTTGACAAATTTTTTATGTAACTTTTTATTTATAAATGAATTCCTTCCCTACTGGCCAAAACTATACATAGGCAGTAGTAGTATTTATAATATTTAATATAATATATAAAGAGTCTCAGAAGCAAACAAATAAGAGGGGGGAGAGGGAAATCAGTAAGAGAGGGCAAAGATATTTATATTATAATAGTTTGTGATTTGGACATATTTCCTTTATAAATGTACTCCCTAGTCCAGTTGCCTCCTTGCTAAATAAATGGATGAGATCAGAGCGAGACTTTGATTCTCCCCTGGAGGGTTTATGTTATTGGGTCACAGTCTATGGATTCAAAGAAACAGCAGTGAGAACATTGCTGTCTACTCTCCTGACAGATGAGAAGTTGTGTCAATGCCTCTGAGTTTCCCATACACTCTGATTGCAGGAACCACCACGTGTACCCACATCTGCACCAAAAAGCCTGGCCACACACACACACACACACACACGGCTGCAAAATTTCCATTCAGCTAATCTATCTTCATATAAATAACTCTGCCTCATTTAGCTGTTTATGTTGGATGTGACTTTCTCATCAGCGGCACATGCATAGCCTTTTCAAAAGTCTCACATCGGATGCTCAGTGTGGGCTCACAACCACGTGACTGCAAAATTATACAATCTTACACAGCCTTCGAGGGATCAGGTGTTACAGAGTTCTGTTTTGTTTTTTCTCAAGTTTAGCTTTAAAGATCAAGGGTTCGTTTCTTCCTCTTCAGATGATGCCAGAGCCTCTTTGTTCAACGAAAACCCTTCAGTCTTCAAACAGCTTTGCACCTTTGTTACACTTCATTGATACTGACAGCAGCAGCAGTTTCAAAGCATTTTCCCAGGGAAACACTGTATAGCAGTCGTTACATTCACACAGAGAAAAATGTGATCATACCTCAAAACAGATGTTTGTGAAGATAAAACCGCAAATGATTTGGCCCACACAGCTGCACAGAAGAGAAATGTTGCTCTCTCATATTAACTGTGGCAGATGGTCAAGTACAATATATCAGAACATTAATCAGACGCACTTGAACGTGCAGTAAATGTATAGATGGACTGATATGTCTTTCTTGTAACTGTAAATCAGATTAAGTGCTTAAGTTTGCCATGTGGGTGAAGCCCTTGTGAACTATATATGACATAAGATAGATGTTTCGGATATGTAATATGTAGTATATGAGATATACTGTGGTGTAATGTGAACATACTCCACAGTTAAGTAATATTTCATTTCTTGTTTTATCTTTGTCTCTTTAGCATAGCTTCATTCACATTTTCCAATCAGAATTTATAAAATAGAAAATATTCTCAGGCAGGCATAGCGCAGTGATTTTGAATTGTGATTTTTATTTCATTTGTCTTTTTATTTCATTTGAGCATCATCCAGCTTTAATGTCATTCTCATAGTGCTGTGTTCAATGCCAGAAGAAGAAGTTTTTATTGAAGCCTGCCTTAACATGCCGATAGCTTTGCGCAAACCCCCAAAACTCTGGATTTTACTGACTAAAGTATTCATATTTTACTGTTAAAGTCTCAATGGAAAGATGTTTTGTCAAAAGGCATACGTTTAAATACTCTAATAAAGGAATGGATTTTTCACAAAACCAAAATGCAATGAAACATGAGGAGAGTCCTGAAAATGTGAAGGCTAATGGCCCGGGGGTTCTTACATAGAACAGAATCACGCTCCCGTGTCCTGGTGTGAGCAGAACCGGTCATTACACAGGACAAGTTGATCTGAAGTCCGCATCAAGCTGAGGAAATGATCTCAAATGACTGAATGACTCATTGAGAATGTAGCAACCATTAGGTTCAGCTTGGCTGTTTTTGTTTCAATACATTATCTAGGCTGAGAGGTATTTTTAAAAAAGACAAAAAAAAAATTCTCCAGTGTTTTCCTTCCCTCTGTAAATAAATGACTGATTTCATATCAAAGTAACAATATTACCTTTCACAAAACTGTGATAAGACCTGCTGAAAGGTTCCCATTACACAGCTATGTTATTAATATAAAATCACATCTAAGTAGGTTTGATGTCGAGACGGCAGGGGAAAAAAGAACTATTCCTACCTTGTTATGAAAACAGAATAAAAATATGCTTTTCAACGCCTGGAGCACAATTATTCCAAAATGACATATTCCAAATTGCATAACACATCGACACATCAACAACACTGTCTTGTAAGTTTCTAGAGGAAGTGAACACAATCGTCTCGCAGTGTCTAGTCTTGGGTCAAGGTTTTGCACTTTCTACACTGACCTCAGATACAAGCAGTTACTGGACAGAAATTCTGTCATAAATACCAGCTGTCTGCAGGTCATAACATGCAGTGTCTGTTCAGGCTGTGTCACAGAAAGTTTTAATTCAATTCAGTGTCCATGATTCAAGGTTTAATTTTAGAGTGTTTCATAATTCAGCTTGTCTTATTATCCTGTCCATGAGCTTTTGATTACTTTGGAAATTCCACTTCCACATTTTGATCTAACTTTTCTCATTTCAATAAAAAAACACCCAGAAGCAACACTTGGGTGTGCTCAAATTGGCAGCTCATTCTAAAACCACGGCCGTTAATTTCAATAAGTGGACGGTCTTGTTAATTTGCAGCTATGACAGTCTTCGCCTTTGCCCATTGAGCCTCAGGAGCATTGGTGAGCTCGGCCACTGATGTCGGGTGAAAGGAACAGGTGATTCAGGGGCCGTGGCTAGGGTTAAAGTCAGCGATCTGTGTGGGCCGGTGGTGTTCTTCCACACCAAATTTGGAAAATCATGTCTTTATGGACCTTGCTGTGTACATAAGCATTGTCATGTTGGAAAAAAATGATTGCCACAAAGAACAAGTCCTCCAACTCTAATAACCATATATGCAAGTCACTTGGAGGCTGTCCTGTAGAAAACAAAACAAGCCCATACTTACATTTTATTGTTAGGAGACCCAGATTTACGTGAAAATATGGAGGCAGGGGTCCACATGCTTTTTACCATACAATATATTTGGGGGTAGGGTGTTTTTCTATTACAAATTCATTATATAACCTCCAGCTTCTTTTTAAGTGGTAATAATAATACATTTTATATAGAAGATATAGCTAACTGGGATTCCTCTGTGAATGGCTCACCTGCACTTTCTTTTAAAGGCTTCACTGTCCTATGAAGCGATCCATTATTTTATTCACTCTGCTAAGTCGCTGAACTCAACACCTATACTTACACAGAGAAGTACCGTAATACAAAAATGATCTGAAGCACAATTAACCTTGTAATTAATGGCTTAATAAATTTGTGGTCGTAAACCTATTTCTAGACCACCGCTGTCTTTCAAATTTAAACATGCAGAGGGGGAAAGTGGCTTCAAACAAAAGCAGCTGCATTAAACTTTTCAGTATGTTATCTCCGCAGGTCCAGGTTACACAACTCATGTGTGCTTGGTACGGATTTTCACGATTATAAACCTGGATACTGTGTTTACTGAAGCCCTGATTTATCATCAGTCCACTGCCAAAGGAAAACATGCGAACCTACATATAAACTTACATAACGGATGCATTATTGGTGGTTGTTGCAAAGGTCCTGTTCACTGTCGTAACTTTGACCATAAAGCAAACAGATAATTAAATGTTTGACGTGATCGTTGTTGAACTCCAGTCGTCCAGGAGACAAACAGATTTGTGCTTTTCTAAATACTGTAAAGAAAAACAGAGATAACTCTGCATCAGGAGCAGGAGGTTCAGGCCACTAACCTTTGCAGTTTCTCTTTTTTTTTTAACAAATATATTTTTTCTGCTACTCCTATTTGATATCAGTCTATTTCAAAGGCAGAGCATATATCATAATGTAAGAGATATTTAAGATATAAGCCAGACAGAAAAACGACAACATGCATTATGTAGTTTGTCAAGAGCAGACGTTGTCCTGCATAAAATGACATAATGCAGTGACACAAACGATATGCGGTACTCAGATGTGATAGACACTTTCTGTTTCCATTTCACATCCAATGATCCTCACTAACCTTTCCATCGATTACAAGAATGAGGAGGTGTGGTAATCAAGTTTACCTTCGCGCCTATACACTAAATTAAAAATTAGAGAGATCTGAGGAGGAGCTGATGGGATAAAAATTTTTAAAAGGCTTTGAATTCTGGTCTGAATGCTAGACCTGAACTTTAATCACACCCCATATTTCAATTAAAATGGGTAATCAAGATGTTTTGGTATTCACCAAGCCCTCTGGTAACACATACAAGAGAGACATTTTTCATAAAGGAAGAAATTACTTGACAAGATTTTACATCCCCAGGGATAAAGGAAAAAAAACTCCATAAAACTTCACAGACGCTTACAAAACCATAAGCCCGTGAGTAAAAGGGAAACGTCATGGAAATGATTCCGAGTGACTGCTCTGGCTACTGGAGACACAACATACATTCCCATGATTCCTGGACACAGACACATGATCCACTGAGGATGGAGAACAGAGTCTTCATGTTTTGAAGCCATAAGATAAACCAATAGCCTGGAGCTGTAACAACAGCACAGGATGTCTCCAGTGAATGTCTTCAAGAACAGGAGATGGTTCAGTCCATTGTGAGGGGAGACATCCGTTTCTACTGTCCTTGAACCCTCTCAGGATTAGAAGAGACTACAATGAAGTGGATGGGGGAGTATAAATCAGAAAAATAACAGGGCTCCCATGGGAGGAGGTTTGTCAGCTGGTCAACAAAGGCCCAAGGCATCAGAAACTTCCCTCAATGTGGTTCTGATGGGACGATTATCAGAGACTAACACGGTGATAATTGGAAAACTTCATTATACCCCTAAAGCAAGCTCCACCAGCCAGCAGGAAATTTTAGAAAGGGGCCCCCAGTTAACATCACTCACTACAAGGGTCATCAGAAATGAAATGGAGCAGATCTGGACAGTGAATGCAATGTGAATGCAATAAAGATAACTGTCCTCACTATCAGCACATGGATCAGATGAGCTGAATAGCAGCCAGATACCCAATGCTGGCTGGAAATCATGTGCTTTTGCAATGTAAACTGCAATAAGCAATTTACATTGTTAAGGGCCACTTGGAAACTGAGGTCGTGTCATCCAAGATGCTGAGGCAAAGGAGGCAAAGCTAGACAAATGGAGACTGGAGCGATGCTCGGACCAGAGCATCCAGAGAAAACATCGGAAAAGAACAAATAGTGCGAAGGGATCGCCAGTAATGTCAAGTAAAAATGTTAACGTCCCTCCTCCACACAAGAAATGTGTTTTGCTTTTGTTAATTCACTTGAATGTTTGACCTTTAATGTTTAGGATGATGTACTGTGTGTACACAGTTTGACACAAGAAGGCTGTTTTCACATTTGTCTGCTACTTGCTGGAAACATTACTCTGTGCTCCCTGATGTACTCAACGTTCTCATCTTTAATCTGAGTTTGAGAGGCATAATTCGATGTGACTTTGAGCCAGCTGTAGTCCAACTGAGCGAAAAGGTGAAAATCTGTAGATTCGGAGTTTTTTTTTTCATGAGCAAGAAGGATATTGAGCTATGCAGATGTTTATATGTGATCTCTGAGATTCACCAAAACATTCAGGGTGCACTGGATTTTATTAGTGGTGCTCAAAGCATCAGAAGCATCAGTGCCTGTGACTCCTCCACAGAGCATACTTTGAAGAACAGTTTTCATGGAGACTCTCTCATCATTTGGAAGTAATTCAAACAGAAACTGTTGATAGTGAGGTCTGTAGATTGTTCACAATAACTGAGACACTGTTTTGGAAAGACTTGCTACTGATGAACGTTTGGATACCTAGCAATGTAACTAAAACAGCATGTCCAAAAGCAAATGAGGAAAAAAACAACAAAAAACTAAACCTGCTAACAATATGTTTGTTGCATGTCAAGACTTTCAGAGTCATCATTTCCATTTTATTTCAAATAAATGTAAGCTAAAAGTGAGATTGCTTCCAGACAAACCTTTTTAAAACTGAAGCTATCTCATTAAAGGCACAACCACATGCTGGCAATCCACAAACCAAAGACTTATAAACACAGCAGCACATTATGTAACACCTCAACTGAAGATTATCAATAATTACAACCAGGTTCTTGCAGCTTGAATGCTCCACTCAGTTTGAAAATTGACTTTAAATAGAAAACATTGAACTTGGGTAAATCAAGCCAGAGAGAGTCTTCGAGCAAATCACGTCACACAAACAATTTTAAAGAGTTCAAGGCCTCGCTCTGCAGAAGTGAAGGCAAACAACGTCCCTGTCTGTTGGTCAATGCATTCCTACTGAAGTAAATGCAGCACCACAGTTCAAGAGCCACATTACAAATATGTTAGATATTTTCAGTTGAGCTCATGCTAACGTTACAACAAGTCCTCTAAATTTACCGAGCATTTGGCTGGAAACATTGTCAAGTATTGCTATCACTTCATATAGCACTTCAGATGCTGTCTGGTTGATTTTGTCTTTAATTCATTATTTTTTTATACACATAAACTTGCTTTCTAAAACGTGTGGTCCAAGCTATGAGTTGGACGTGGGAGTTGTGCTGGCTACACTATGGGGAAGGGCTTGGCTGCACACTGCAAAAAAGTCCCTTCTTATCCAGAGGTTCTGATGTGAGTGAAATTTCAAGAAAATGCAGATGAATTGATACTGGAAACTTGAAAAACAATGTTTAATACTTAATTAAAATGTTCCTTGTGCATATTATGATCTACAGGGCACATGCATTTGGTGTGAGGAAAAATCTGTTTTTTAGGAATTATCATCACACCAAATAACTCTTTCAGGTGTTCTATTTTTTGCAGTGTATCCGCTTTACGCACAAGCTGTGTGAAATTTGATTCGAGTTTAAAAGCCCTCAAGCCAAGCCACATAGTCAGAGAGCACTCGGTTCCTGTCTGTAAACATCAGGTAGCTCCTTATACGGGTTGGAGAGGCACTTCACAGCCCCTCTGGCACTGTATCTGCTAGGGCGCACAGAGGGGCAGTGCCATGCACACTCTTGCTTACGCGCTGCTTCTGAGCGGAGAGGACGTCTTTGACTTTTAGTCCCACTAATGAGCTGACGATGGAGACGCCTGGAAACAACACCGTCTACCCGAACGGATCCGATCCGCTCGCGAGGAACGAGGAGGTGGCCCAGATTGAGATCATGGCCCTGAGCATCACCTTCGTGGTGGCTGTGATTGGGAACGTGAGCGTCCTGCTGGCGATGTACAACACGAAGAAGAAGATGTCACGGATGCATCTTTTCATCAAACACCTCAGCCTGGCTGACCTGGTGGTCGCCTTCTTCCAGGTGCTGCCGCAGCTCTGTTGGGAGATCACCGTCCGCTTCTACGGTCCGGACTTTCTTTGCAGGATCGTGAAGCACCTCCAGGTGATGGGGATGTTCGCGTCCACCTACATGATGGTGATGATGACCCTGGACCGATACATCGCAATCTGCCACCCGCTGAAAACTCTCCAGCAGCCCACTCAGCGCTCCTACATCATGATCATCTCCACGTGGATGTGCAGCCTTTTGCTCAGCACGCCGCAGTACTTCATCTTCTCCCTGAGCGAGACGAAGAACGGCTCGAACGTGTACGATTGCTGGGCGCACTTCATCGAGCCCTGGGGCGCCAGGGCGTACATCACCTGGATGACCGTGGGCATCTTCCTCGTGCCAGTGGTCATCCTCGTGATGTGCTATGGGTTCATCTGCCACAGCATATGGAAGAATATCAAATGCAAGAAGAGGAAAACCGTGGCCGGTGCTGCGAGCAAGAAGGGGCTGATCGTGAAGAACTCGGTCAGCAGCGTCACAGCTATATCGAGAGCCAAACTTCGAACCGTTAAAATGACTTTAGTGATAGTTTTGGCTTACATCGTTTGCTGGGCACCGTTTTTCACGGTGCAGATGTGGTCCGTGTGGGATGCAAACTTCCAGTGGGCTGGTGAGTGCTGACGAAATTTATGTGGGAATGTACTGATCATTTCTTTTTCGCCCCCCGAATAGCGTGATACAGGTACATAGTCAAATGGTAACAGTGCAGAGCACTTGGTCACTTGCCTCAAAATGCAAAAAATATCACCACGCACAAACACAAATCCAAGTGCGCACAGCTTTTACGCACGGATTTACTACAAGTACTACAACCTCTATAAACTTGAAAAAGCAGATTGTATACACTACTGTGAAGCTTCAAAACACCGCAGAAACAACCTTGTTTTAAAGTTAATTTGGGGTGACACAAAGACTTCCGGGTCCCCATGATATTATAGTTTCGGTGTTGCCCCTTTTTAAAGGCTGTGCGCTTGCGAAAACACCATGCCAAGTCTTTTCCATATATTCTGTGTAAAATACCACTATTAGGTAATAGTTTTACACATTGTCAGTTACAATACCCACCAGCCTCATTATTTTAACTCTAACTGAAACTTTTAAAACTTGTTTATTTGATACATTTTCAACATTTCACCACCAGATGAATTAATTTAGACAGGCTTTTCTGGAGCCTGACCAGTACCAGATGTTTTGCAGATTAATCATCCTTTTTCCCCTTTCCTCTGTCTGCTCTCTAGAATCTGAGAACACAGCTGTGACTCTGTCTGCGCTCCTTGCTAGTCTCAACAGCTGCTGCAACCCATGGATATACATGATCTTCAGTGGTCACCTCCTCCAGGATTTCATGCACTGCTTCTCCTGGTGTCACACAAAGAACACTGAAATCAAGAAGGAGGACTCAGACAGCAGCATCCGCAGGACCAAGTTGACCAATCGGAGCCCCACTGGCAGCACTGGCAACTGGGGAGAGCTGGACAATTCTCCCAAGTCCTCCATTCAGATGGAGTAAAACACGCAGGCGGACTACTCTGTTTACAGGGAGTGGGAATGAACTCATGTCTGGCACTGGCACCAAGAGACAAACCATATCAGGTCATCTGTACTTTGGACATGACATGAGATGTCACTCACACTTCTAACCCATGAAGCAAAGCCAGCTTTTTTTCATGAAAAACAGAGTGAAGAAATATGTTGATTGAGAAATAACAATCACAGTGTGTGCAAAACATGTTCTTTTTCACACAAACTTAGTAAAATGTAAGAAAAACATTGGGAAAGGAAGTTTTCTTATGATTGATTATGTTTTCATATCTCCACAATTGTTGGTAACAGTCCTACATGCTGACAGCTGTGTTTTTACATAATTTTGTTGAACTTGGGTGTAATACTTGACAGTTCGACAGCCTCAACATGCTTCAACAACATAAAAATATGCTTTTAAGAGAAAGCTCTTTTCCAGAGATACTTGTGCTTTTACTGGTGGTTACATCTCGCTGCACTGCTACCGAACACCCTTTCCCGTTAGAGTGTTTTTTAAAGATAAAACTCACTTAGCACACACCAAGCGGTGCGTTGTGGTTTAAACGACTCCTCCAGACCGCAGGTCTCTGAGTAACTGAGGCACTCAACTCATCCTTTGTGGTCAGCTTTTCCATTTTGTTGTTTTTCTCTGAACCAGATTTTAGAATGTTATATAAAAACAATCGACGTTAAACAAACATTTCCTCTGACCTTTTCACAAAACAGAAAAAAACTGATGGGCGCAGGGTTGAGGCTACATTTATCAATTGTGCCTTTGCGTGCATCCACTTATTTATAATTTGCTCAAGGATTTGTTTCATGCTGAAGCAGGCAGCCCCTTTGTGTAGATCCCCAAAGGATGGCTTTCATTTCTGTTCCACAGATGCAGATGGAAAATAGCACCCCAATCAAACACACAAACACACACACACACACACATACACGGATGTGTAGGGTCTGCCAGGGTTTTCTTTTTTGATGAAGTAAGATTGGCTACAGTCTGCGTACTACCTGCGGAGCCACAGACCCCTCCCAAAGCTTCGACAAAAACTTGGGCAGAAGCTCACACATTCCACACACATTACATCAACACACTTCCTGACTTTTTTCTGACATCCTGCGTTGCTGGGGTCGGGTGGGGGGGTCTGTGTTTTGGCTTCGTTTCCAATCCAGACCAAAACAATTTCCTGCACACTAATGTGATGTACGGCACCGTAGTGTTTCCCAGACCACAACGTACATTGTAAATTATCAGTACATTTCTATCAGAGTGTATATATTTGTACATAAAAGGCACTTGAATATCTGTATAAAGGAGTAATATATGTAAATCTGTTCAATGTTGAATTCCATTTGTCTGTAATGGCTTGTGCACATTGAAAAAGAATTCTTGTTCCATCTTGTAAATATGGTGAAATATACATGTTGATGTACTACTCCACTGGCTTTGTCTCCTGTTTTCAACAAAAGGTTAGCATTGCTGTGTCATGCACTTGCTACACCACCACAGCAATCTCTGTTTGTCATTTTCCCGGGAAATTGAGCAAATTACATGAAACGGTACGACCATTCAACTGAAAACACTATGAAAGAGAAGACAGTTTTGTTACTACCATTACCAAACAAAAAGGCTTCCTCACTTGAAAAGACTTTGGTGTTAGTTTGGTTTTGAGATATCTGTCTCTAAGATTACTTCCAGTTCCACTATACAGAGGAGGTGAATTGAATTATGTTCGTGGAGCATTGACGAAGCTGTTAATTATTCAGCTTTGCTGTTTGGCAGATTTTGTTTTCCTCGGTTCCCCATCTTTCATCTAACCTATGGGCTAACCGGCTGCTGATTGAAGCATCGTGTTCACCAGGTAGACATGACAGTGGTATCGATTTTCTCATATAACTCTCCCCAGTTTTTAGCAGCTGCCATATCTTTATAGAAACAATATCTCTTGTGCACCACAGACAATCCTCAATTGCGATAAATCAAAGACAAATATCTCTATCTCTATCTGGGCAAATACAAACAAATTTTCATAGTAGAGATAGGATTTTATTTGTAATTTGCATAAACTGACACTAACTGTTGATTAGACTCCATAAGGTTTGCAGCATTATTTAGTTTCATTATTACTTTACATATTTCCGTTTCTTACTCAAAAATGTGTCAAACCACCTATGAAAACTCAACTTTGTACTGCAATAATGCTGTGATATTAGCGCAGCCAAAATCTTTGCAGCAACTCATTTGAGCAGCATCCTAACATTATTGATTACCTTCCTCACAACACGTGACGTTATCATGTATCAGTTGGTACAAATCTGATACTGTATGTTGTTCTGAGGAGCTCAGATAGTGATCATTTTTCAAGATTTCCTCCCAAATCCTCCCCACCCCCTACCTTCCAGTCCCTTTATGCGCTACTGTTCACTTTATAACATAAAGTTATGCTTTTTCAGGGGAAGTCCTGTCGGACGTTATTTGACAGGATATAGTAAGTCAAATAGGATGGAGGTGGTCACGGTCAGCAATAAAAAAGAGAACCGGTAATCCTGGTTTGTATCAACAGGGATTATGGAGCTACAATGTCTGTTTAAGGTGGACTGGAAGGAGCATTGCCATATGACTGATGGGCATGCCTCAAATTCCCAGTGCAACACTCACTATGCATATCATTAGATATGCCAGTCACCAAAATGCCCCCTGAGAGGCTGGCCATGCTAACATGATCAGGCCTAAGGTCAAATAAGTCAGAGTCGAGACTGAGCAAATATTTAAGAAGGCAGTGAGTGAGCTTCTCCAGAGAGTTTGAAAAACTATGACTCTGAACCGAGGCAGCCAGAAAACAGACAGATCGTGTTATCATAAAAACCAGTAGCATTGCCATAAAAGAAGCTCTTTGTACCAGCGCAGCAGTGAAGGTCCTGCTCATGGAAAAGGACAAATCCATTCTTTCAACACATTTCTGTGTCTAAACTCTGTGATAATTTATCACTCTCATTACTGGTTTCTTTGTGCATTTTTTCATTTTGAGATTACTAACTAGAGAAGAAAATGAAAAATCGATCAGAAAACTTTTGTCACAATATTGGCTTTTATACAGAGTATACTGAGCTGCTGGTGAGATGAATGGCATAAGAAAGATGAATGGGTCTGAATGGGTCTGCCAAGAGAAATGGTGACAAAGGCAGAATATCCTTTGTGCCCATGCATTTTATTTATCAGTACTTTGAGCAAAAGCAGGTGGAGGGAAGACAGTGAGGGGTCGACTAATAAAACAGGACAGAGCAGAGATGTGAAACTGCACATGTATATGAAAGGCCATTGATCCCTGCCACACATCTGATCACTTCAAACATACTTCACTCCATCGTCTCCCATGCATGAAACATGGCTTCAAGCATCAGTTTGCCATTTCCCCACCACCCCCTCCACCTTCCAAGTGGTAGCTGAGAGAATGCCAGTGCTCGAGGAAAACATGTTTATCCCACTGGGCTGGATGCACAATTGCTTAATGGTGCTCTCTGCGATGCAACCCTTAGACTGGAAATGCATTTTTGATTTGTGAATTGCGTGGGACCAAGGCCAAGAAGATCCACACTTCCTTGGTTAGTAAACAACTTCCAACATGTTTGCCATAAGGGAAACAAATCCTGTTTTCAGTTTCTATCTGGACAATTGTGTCCACAGATGGCTTCCCTCTACCTGACACCCTGGCCTTTCCTCAACCCAAAAGACAAAATCAAAGCTGCTACGTGCATTATTTTTGGTGATTTAGACTGATCTTGCTTCCCAGTGGACTGGACAAGCATGAGTATTGAATGCAGGAAGTTGGTCCAATGTTTTGATCAGAGGACTCAAATGGGACGAGGCTCCCTCAGCATCTCAGTGTATCTCCCTCCATTACGTGCACCCTCCCCTCTTCCTGTTCCATTGTTCTCCTTCCATCGTCCTTGAAAATTAACACACATTTCTATGTAGTATTGTGTAGTTAAATCACTCTCCGGGGGACATTCAATTCATGCAGCAGAGCAGGTCTAAACATGCTGGTACGCAAAATATAGAAATCCATCAATTGTTATTGTCCAAGATTTGTCATGTCCGGGCACTGTGACGAAGGCAGAATAGACAGCACTACATTTTTTTTCAAATCGTTGTCACATACATCGTTGGAAATTGAAAGTGTTTTGCTTCACAGAAACTGTGTAGCTGCATGTCTATTGTCTACTTTCAGTCTTGACAGTCAGCATATTTCTGGGGTCAGTGCAATGGTCCATAAATTGTTGTTTCCTGGTTTTCCTGGGTTTTTATTCCTGGTATTTCAGCTAAGGTCATCAAAGGGGGGGCATTGGAAGCTGATTCCTGAACAAGACCAAGACCCCAACCTGACATCATAGAAAAGGCACCCAGTTTACCGTTTCGAAAAACTGAATTACCTACATATTAAAAGTACAAGTAAAATAGAGTAGAATTAAACAGGACACAATCCGATGGAAATTCAGAAGTATGTGTAATGATTGCAAATGGCGAGGATTCTCCATATGTTAGCATTAAAATGTTAACAGAACAGTTAACATATGGTTGCACTGCTGCAGAGGAGCAATGTTAGGACTCAGCTACAGTTGACAGAGCTCAGAGCTCCATTTGGGACTGTTCTCCAGGGAAAGCTTGAAAGGCCATGTCAAACCCTGTATGATGGTGGGTGTAGGTAGGTTTAAGATACTTTGGGAAAGGAAGTTGCTTGGTTTAACCTAACTTGGGCACTGTTACTGTGTGACTACTTCCTTTGAGGCTATGAGTTTAGGATATTCCTAAATGTCTGTTGAGGATTTAAGGTGGGGGCTTGATGCAATAGTCCGAAACTACAAGACAAGGGTGTACATGTTGAGTGCAGAAGCTTTATTTAATAAAGACACAGGCGATAACCCTGTCAAATTGAGAGATGTAGGGGGTAGAGCCCTATAAATAGCAGTCAATCAGAAATCTCCCCCAGGGAGGCTTAGACAGAGCCTTGACACTGGTGGCAGTGGAGCAACGGCAATGACGTCAGAGAGGCAAAATGGGTAAGATGGTTTATATGATCTGAAGCCAAGATGATCATTGGAAGACAGGGAAGCCTGTGAACAGGACGCAGTGGAATCACTGAACTGAGAGGAGACGATGAAAATAGATGATCTTAAAGTTGTCTTCCTACTTGAATTTGAGTTTCATTTGTGTAAAGATTGAGAGAAGATACTAGTTTTAGAGGACGCCTTTAAGTACCACAAGCTTTTCTCTGTGACCACCCATAGGCCAAAATTTACACTGTTTACACACCTCCAATGGTAAGGATAAAAAGGGCAAAAAGGTAACTATTTTTGTGATCCTGTTTTTGAAAATGGTGAGGAAACTAAGATGTCTTTCCATTTTTTCCCCATGTTTTCTGGCTTTCGTATTAAAGCCTCATGCAGCTATTAGCATACATCCCATCAGTGTGTGCTTTGATGTGCCATAGGGTCACGGCATGTTGTCGTATGAGGGCTGCACGCCAACCCCTAACAAGGTGGGAATCAAAGGCACAGCCAGGGGGGTGAAGATGAGAGGGCATTATCTATACTCCTTCTCTGCATGTCATAATATCCATGCATACAGAAGATACACAACACAAAACCGGGTGAAACCAAACATGGGCAACAGTTTTTGCGGCTTACAGACAGATACTCTGCATTGCATTGCAGGAAATTCCTGATATAGCATGTGTAATATGTTCTAATAATGGTTATGTGTTTTTATTTTTTAGATACAAGTGACATGACACACCGTAGCCACCAACATATGTGATACCTTCACAGTGGAGTTGTTGCCTAGAAAACCAACAGCAGGTTGCACTGGCTCTATGACAATGATCAATGAAGTGTTACTGCAACAGTTTTGTCTACTCGTGCCCACAGGTCAGGGTGGAAAAAAAACAAACACAACTCTTTGTGACCGAATGCTTTATTCATGACCAGCCATGTCACTACAGCGGAGAGGGATGAAGTGTTGCTCCTAACGCCTTCCTGCACTTAGTGCCACATGTTGCCTTCCTAAGACACGTGCTCTGCGTGACGTCCATCAGCACTTCTCATCTGTGGGCCATGTTAGGCGGTGAATGAGTTGATGTTGTGAACGTCCAGTCCAAACTTGCAGATTTCTTTGTGTTGTGTCCAAGCAGGACCGAAGAGTCCAAGAGTTCTTTTGAAAATCAAAACAACTTTTAAATGTGCGCCTGTAAATAGGCACGTCCACTGGTAACTGACAGGATTTTAGTCAAGTTTTCCATGGGCTGTTATGAACAGAGGAGATAAGTTATTTTGAAACCTGACTTCACTGTAAGACAATAGTGGTTGGATTGGTATAAACAAGCTGGCATGCTGCTGAAAGCCTACATGTAGCTTTTTATACATTATAAACCTCATTGTAAAAAATTAGTGGTCCTAAAATAAATGATGTCTTAAAGGTTTGTGTGGGTTTTTTGCAAAGATAATGGCATGGCTTTAAACTGTATCATACGGCCTTCATCAACGAGGCCAGAGAAAAAGAGCAGATCTTTCAACATGCATTTTCACGGATATTTTAATCATGTCACATGTTCTGGGAGTCTTGGAATTGTTCTGGTCAAACTCCTGTCTCCAAGGTCAAGGATGGAGTTTCACGTTTAAAGACAATGATGTTTACTCTAGTGTTTTTCATCAAAATGCACTGTGTGTATATCCCTGAATGCATCCTTATCCCGGATGTATGAATGCATCCTGGAATGGGTTAAATGCATTTCCTTCCTCATAAAACACTCACAAAGCTTTTGAAAGCTGATTTGTTTACATTGGCTTGCATTCTTCTTTTTCCTTGCCTTTTTCTGGCACACTGCTACGTGTCTTGGCGCATTCTCGCCACCACCTGTCAGTCACTGAGACCGTGTGAAACTGAGGGACATCATATAGTTTGTGGGCTCTTCACATTCACATTACTGTTGCAGCACTCTTCAGAATAGTGAATTGCATGCTCATTTCCATGACCATACTCATTAGAGTGCAACATATGGCTAGAATGGGCAACCAACTAATCAAAACATTTCTTCATAGTGGGACCTGTAAACTCCATGAAGCTAACTTTAAATGAGACCAATGTTAGCCCTGTTATTTCTGGAATGGGGATATTTGCAGTTGTCCTATGTTCCTGTTGCTAATTTTTTTTTCTCTTGGATACATATATATATTAGATTTGTTGTCACTGTCTCTAACTGTTTTTTCTTTGTTTTTAGTTAGCCACTGTTCCCATGTGATTGTTATGGATATTGCTCCATTTCCTGGAACACAATTTGTTGTTGTTATGAGCTTTTAGTGCAAGTAATATCCATAAAACACAACACAACTTTTTTGGGGAATTTCTTTTACATTGTGTGTGCTTACAATGACTCATTATCTTTGAATGAGTATGAGACAAAATCATGAAAATGAAATAATGAAATTATTTTTTTATGAAAGATGCAAATAAACTGTATCTTCTCTGTTTTAGATATTGTTTCTGATGAGGCTGGAAAGTGGTGTGACTATTTTTTTTGGTCTAAATTGTAAAAGCAGTGGTGAAAGTCAGGCACAACCCAGCTTTATGTAAATGGTATATAACAAAAGACCATAGTACACCATAGTACAGTAACATGCTATTTCCTCTTTTATATTTGACTACAAGTCTTTATTTGGCAACACAAAATGGTTTTTTTTGTAATATCCTTCTAAAGTATTATTATATGACTATGTTTGAAATGTCTCCAAAAACAACACATATATGTGCACAACAGCAACAACATCAACACACCCTATTCATATTCCTTTTGCCAGAGGAGGCAGTCCACTTTAACTTTGCAGGAGGAAGGTGTTGTTTACCACAAATGAGGAAGGCAATAACAAAGATGAATGGCCAGAGGAGACCTCCCCAACCTCCCACCCCCTGTGAATCGTCTGACAAGCCCAACTTTAGTTTTACTCTTGACTTAAGTTGGGACAGATGGAAATGGAATCTGTTGGGTCTGCTGACACCCATAAATCACAGTTCAACTCGGACACCAGCCCAGTTGGTAACCTACGACTGAGGTAATGTTACCTTACTGCAACACACAGAAATACACTACGCATATGTTTGGATGTGTGCTGGATAGGCCGACAAATGCAGACATGTGTATTATACTACATAATATAAACAGTAAGTACTGAAGGCAACAAACTGACAAAGAACAAATTGTAAAATAAAATGTAAATTGTGATGACCTGCACTGAGAGTGAACTCAAAACTTTGGCATAAGTGTGTAACTGACACTGAAGTCTGTCATTGCAAAATCGTTTAATAGTAATATATTTTGGGAACTTCTCAGTATAACGTTACTTCTACAGATATCTACCACATATTGTGTCGCTCAAAGTAAAGGTGGCCCTTTCAACACACACACTCCAAAACAGAGGTCAGACATGGTTTCTCCTGAAAGATTTCCAGTACACTGGGGACATCTGCTGGTCAGAGACTAAAACAACAAGCTACCCACAAAACCAGGCAAAATACTGTTCAACTAAACATGGTGGAAGTAGAAGAAGGAGTGGTAGTGGAAATAGACAGGTAGTTATAGTAGGGATGGCTGCCCTATTACAGTAATTGTAGCAGCAGCAGTAGCTGTTGTACTGGCCCCACTACTACTAATGATTGTAGTAGAAGTTATTCAGTTACTGCTGTTCCTATCAGCAGAACACAGACGCCATGACAAGTCTGCGTAGTCATGTCTCAATATTTCAGATCAAATCTCAGGTCAGAAGGCAGATGTATGCAGCTCTGACATCACGCTCTGTGGAGTGGTCTCTCAGTCTGTTCCACTGATACCAGCCATTGTGATCAGCAGTACTCACATGCAGGTTCATCACCTCAAGATGATCCTCTGCTGCAAGTGTGTGTGGGTGGGAGTCTCCGTGTCCGTCTGTGAGTCCGTCATCAGCTGGACGAGCAGGCCAATCACACACAGGCCAGTGTGACCCCATCACCACCGTCATAATGCTGTGATGAATAAGAGAGCTGAAGCTAGATGACGTGCAAGGAGTTCACAAAAAAATTACAAACATTTTACAATAGCATTCAGTAGTATAGCAGTAGATACCAGTAGGAGTCTGCTATTATTGAGTGCACACTGCTTTTGAAAAGGTTATGTAGACACCAAATAAATTTGATGGATGCCAAAGCATCATATCCACATGTGATTATGAATGTTCAAATCCATCTCCACTAATGTGCTGCTTTAACAGCCCAACGTTTTCCACAAGACTGGGAATCTCATTGAGATCTGGACTTTTGGACGCCAGTGAGGTTGGGTAGAGTTGTTGTGTTATAAGGCCTCGTGCTCAGATTTCAATTCATTTAAAAGGCATTGAACAGGAATGAAGTCAGGGCTCTGTGCAGCACAGTCATGTTTTACTACATCAAACTGGCAAAATCAGACCTTTATGGACTTTGCTGTTTGGAAAGAGGCACTGTTGTGTTGAAACTGGAAGGGGAGCCCAAACTGTTGCCACAGACTCAAAAGATTAACCGTGATTCCAATCAAAACAGCCCCAGAGTAAAAGTACAACCCTGTTGACATGATTTATGCACAGTGTAGTGATAATATAAAGCTGAACCATGAAAGATGGTAAGATAGGTCAAAAGGTCTCAAATTAAGGCTTGAATTCCTGCTTCTGATGTACTTTATTGTTACTACCATTTTCCTGACTGTCCTAACAAAGGTGGGGTATATCATATTGTGTATCCCATGCTCACAGACTGGCTTGTTGTTTGTAATTAGGTCAGTGGAGCTCTTTGCTGGCAAATTCATGCATTATTGATTGGATGTAGTCCGCCAATTTGGCAACTGCACTTTCACTGGAGTTCGTTCACTTTCGTTCACTGGAGACACTGCATAATGAGTGAGCTCACAGCTTTAATGGGTATGTTACGGTGAGATAATATGACTGAGTTGAAATTAGGTAATACACTATTAGTCTGTCCTGTGATCTTCAGAAAGCCAGATACTATATATTAAAATAAATCATTTTCAACCTTTACAACAAGGCAGATGCAAATTTATCGCACACAAAATACATGTTTTTTATGGCTTTGAAATTCAAATTATTCGTTGAGAGAAAGGTAAATGGGTAGATATGTCAATTGTACAACCCTGTTTGCTAAACGAAATGACATGTAGATTTTTTTTTTCACACCACGTTCCAAAGCAGGAAGCAGGTAGACATCATGTCACAGACAGGTGCTTTCTGGATCTTTGGATGGGTGCACTTGCTGTCCTTTAGGGAGGTCTGGACCCAAAAGCAGACATTCACCAAAGCAGGTGGGTTTAGGAAGGAGAACGAATATAAACAAAAACATTTACTGAGTTCCAGATGGCAGACCAGCCACACACAAGGGAACACAAGGGAGCTGAAGAAGGTGAACGGACAAAGACTGATGGGAACACAGAGATTGAAAGAAAATGATGGAACTTGGACACAGGTGGTGCACATCAGGGTGGGACAGACAGTCACAAGAGTAGATGGAAATAATCACAAAGACAGGAGGTAAATCCAGTCATTGGACACACTAAGACTAAAACTTCAAAACAAAACAGTTCAAAAAGAGTAACTAACTCAGGGGCAGACCACAACAGCACTAAGCATAGGACTTGGGGTTCACATCATGTGTCATCCTCAACCACAATCCTTCCACTGTCCCTCATCAAGTGTAGATTTTAACCTAACCACAAAAACAGATAATTAATTATTAGAAGGCATATGACTTAAAAGATAGGTAAATGATATGCTAAAGAGCAGAGATGTACAAGATTGTGAAGACGTACAGCCACGTTCACTAGGGATATAAAAAGTCTTCTGAATCAGTTGAACTCATGATTATGTGGTTAAACATGTGTGCTTCTATATGAGTGCTGATTTGTCAGCTCTCAGCAAACTTGAGCAGACAATCCAGATGGCAACATTTTTTCCCAGGGCCCTTTTTCCTGACTAAATGGATTTGAATCAATTTCCACTCTAACAGTGCCAATGTGTGACAGTCTTTCTTTCATTACAAGCAGGGGGCACTTTAAAAACCGTGCTCAGGCCCATGATTTTAAACTTCACTCCTTGATGGTCTATGAATAGAAAGAAGCCCAAGAGCCTGATCTGCAGGTTGGCTGGTCTGCAAGACTGTGGTATTGTATAACAGATCATTTTGTGAGGCTTGCTTCCCTCAACTGCAGCACTAAAAGTTTGTGTGCACTAGTGTGTGGAAGTTCATGATGTCCAGACACACATCCCGGCGGGGTTGGCTGAACACCCAACCAATCAGATTATAACAAACTCCCAGGCCAGAACTTACACGAGATCACCCCCCCCCCCAAAAAAAACAGGACTACTTCCCAGATGTGTCATTTTTGCACATCTCTGGTTTAAACTGACTTATTGTGCTGAATTCATTACAAAGTCCTGTTTTTAACTATAGTTAGTCTAGTGTCCAGTCAGTTTGAAACCACAGTGAACCAAGTTTAAGGAAATGAGGATGCTGCAGTCAGTAACAGGTCTAGTTTTTCCTTCTGAAAACATATTTAAGCATACATATATTTTCTATCCATTACTTACTATCATTAACATTGTTACGACTCAAGTTATGCCTCATCTTATAAATTGTTTATTAGGCTTCCTCTGTTCTTGGTCTTTCACTCTTATTTACAATACATGTTTTATCAGGTACAGACAACATGACGAAGTCAGCTGACTGCACTGTCACTGGTTTCCTGTGTTTGCAAGTGTGTGCGTGTGTGAGTGAGTGAGAGAGAGAGAGTATCTTCCCTTTATTTTATTATTCCTCATGGACAGAGAAGTTTCACATGGGCCTAAATACATTTACACTTTTCTTAACTGTATAGAATTGCCCTTAAATCTGGTTTTAAAGGAGCAACATGTTTCAGAAGTCCACTGCAGAAAATTGCTTGTGTTTGGGGTCTCTAACTGTGACTGATATTGCTGACATGATGTCACCATGTGGAATAACAGGCTACAGTACATTTCTGTTAATGACACTGCACACAGTAGGTTCAAATATAGCCCATGTAACATATAAAAAGGTTTCCTCCTTTGGTGTAATAATGTTTTATGGCCACTTTGAGACCTCCATTAAATGAGCAAGATACAGAAAAGTACCTTCAGGATACAGTAATGGATAATCAAGGAAATAAAAAATATTAAAAGGAAACAAACCAGTCATTTTAGCTGTTAATATTTTAATCACATACTGTATTGTTGTTGTTGTTGTTATAAAGTTATTTTAGTGTGTGGTGTGAATGAGGGCCCACGTTTCATGACTGTACCACCCACTGGCTCTGGCTGCACCTTTGCCCTCTCGGGGATTTTCTCCACCTTTGACCTCTCCGGCACCGTCAACAGTAAGCTGCTCACTGAGCGGCCAGCGCGACCAAATCCACCAGCAGCAACCGGTTTGTCACATGACTGGCGTGCAGCGCTGCCTGCCCGCCTGTGTGTGTGTGTGTGTGTGTGTGTGTGTGTGTGTGTGTGTGTGTGTGTGTGTGTGTGTGTATGCGGCTTTTATTTCCGTGTTCACCAAAGGAGAGCGCAGAGCTGAATGAGTCTCCGGTGCCGCTGTGTGTGTGTGTGTGTGTGCGCCGCGGAACTGCGTCGCTGTGCAGGGATCTGTCCGGCGCGGAGGTGGTGGTGGGGGGCGAGACTCAGGCAATCGCATCGCCCGGACCCGGCTGCGGCGGGACCATGCTCTCGCGGGTGAAGTCGGCCGTTGCCAGCTTTATGGGAGGCGTGATGGCCGGCGGATCCGGCGGGGACCATCCCGGCGGCACGGATCTGCCGCTGAAATTCCCCTACAGCAGACCGGAGTTCCTGGGACTCTCGCCGGACGAGATCGAGTGCTCGGCGGATCACATAGCGAGACCGATCCTCATACTGAAGGAGACTAAGCGGCTGCCGTGGTCCACCGGCTACGCGGAGTGAGTAGACCTGGATGCGTCCATCTTTTCGCTCGCGCTCGCGCACACACACACACACACACACACACACACACACACACACACACACACACACACACACACACAGCATCCTCTGAGCGCGTCCTCCCTGGGCCGACAAGATTACTCACCGGGGCGTAAACATCAGCGCTCATCTTATTCTAGATCATCATATCAGACTTCACGTTCAGCCTGTATTGAATCAGAATGAAGCAAAGGCGCAAAAGCCCCTATAGCCTAAACCCAAGCATGAAAGGCTGCCTTACAATATAAACATCACATGGGGTTGTCCAAATCCATACCTCTACCTAGCAGGTAAGGTCGCTGTGATATACTCTCTGTTGCCGTATATGAAGGCATTATTATTACAGTGATGGTAGAGATACCATAAAGTAGGCAATGATAAGTTAAGACAGGAGACCATAGTACTTTTATATGTTGAAATGGTCCCCAGATTTCACTTTACCTGTCACCTGTGTGCATAGTCTGACATTAATAATTCTGCCTATGATTCTTTTTTTTTGGTCCAAATCGCACCTCTGTAAAGCCAGTAAAACCTGATCCTCAGTGTCCTTTGGAGTTATTGTAAAGCAGGTTTGCAGTATTTGCTCAGTCGGTGTTTGCTTTGTGAGGCACCGTCTCCCTCCTCCTACCTGAGACCAGAATTGCAACCGGACCTACAGTAAGATCATCTGTTGCAATATTGATATCACACCTTATGTTTATGTGTGCAGAAATCAATTTTGGCATCCTCCTGCCAAGGTGTTTGTATTATAAACAGCATTTGGACTTGTGAAAAAGGTTGTTATTGGGCAGTTAGTATATGTTTGGAGTGGAGCTGCAAAAAACAGCAGTAACAAACAGGAGAAGGAAGTGTGGAATCGCTTGCTTTCCATGCAGGTATGGTCTGTACAAACAGAGCAGTTTCCTTACATGTAGTTCACATTGACCTTTGACAGGACACGACCCTTGTGTCTGATGAACAAGCCTCGCTCTCGTTTTCTCTCGACCCCCCAGTCACAATCACTGAGAGCATGGAGGTCACAGTTGAGTCCTTGGGGCCCCTACCAACTACACGTGTGACACAGCCGTGTTCTGAATTCACACAGACGCACATAAGGCTTGGTTTGTTCTGTGTTTTCCCCTTGACATTAAGTTTTATTGTCGTGCTGTATGACAGAGTGCCTCTTTTGCTCGAGCTGTTGATGTCTGATGCTCAGTGAGAACATAGTGTGCAGGACCTCGCCCTTGGGTTTTGCATCTAACGTTTCAACTTCAGCCACCCTGCTGTGAATCGCATTCACATGTGCAGACACTTTATCACCTCAGGTCTCTGCTGGCATGCTTTTACTTCAACACAACTGACCGGGCCAGTCCTCGCTCCCCTCAGGCATTTGTACTTTGTTTTTAAAAAAGATAAACATTGCATAGTAACACTTCAGCACCATGGTGATCAGGGTTGAAAACAACAATTATTCATTAACTGTCTCAATCTGTGCATTGTCAAAAGATTGTGGGAAATGACTGGTGGAGCTCAAGGTGACATCTTGACATTCCTTGTCTTATCTGATTTATCTTGTTTTCTGTGAATTAAAACACAGAATGGCAGCAAATCGAAGCTGAAACTAAACAATAATTGGTGTTTTTGTTTATTTCAGTTCTGAAAATGGTTCTCTGTTCATTTTCTGATGATTAATTGAATGATTTACTGTTATGAGATCTATATGGTCTCTGCTTCTTATAGACTGAGGAAATCCTGAAACTGTTGGATTCTCACACACACCCCTGCTCTGTGCTTCCTTGTTCTAATCTGCCATGAAGAATTTTTCCATGAATAGATGCAGTAATGTATGCTGGGAGTGTGTGGGAGTGTGTGGGAGTGTGTGTGTGTGTGTGTGTGTGTGTGTGTGTGTGTGTGTGTGTGTGTGTGTGTGTGTGTGTGTGTGCCAGCTTGGCATAGCATCAGCCAGGACTCAGCCACGCAGAGGGATTTGTCAGCAGCTGGCTGACCAGCAGGCTTTGTTGTTGTTGTAAAAGCTCACTGCCAGTGGAGAAACCCTGAGCCCGTATGAGATCTGAACCAGATCCACTCAGGAGGGTTAACAGGGTCAGATACCAAGGGATCACCCTGATAAAGAAAAAAACAGAGAAACAATAAATTGAAGTTACGGTATCTCGATGACAGTGGGGATTGTGCACAAAATCATGCCTCAGGGAACATGGTTTGAAGGGAATTATTACAACTACGCTCAGTTTTCACCTTTCTCCTTTTATATTTCAACATCCTGGCTGTTTAATCCACATTTGAAAAAGTGTATAATCATGCGTGATGAACTGTACAGTCCCCCTCTGCCTCGTGCGTCTCTCCTTCCCACCCCTGTCTGTCTCTGAGCTTGATTTTTTTACTTCAGGGTTAACTGAGGTTATTGTGTTGCTCTAGCTGGAGACAGGAAGAGTGGTTCTGCTTTATGAGGAGGACTCCGTCTTTCACTCCGAGCGGGTGCACTGCCAGGTCCAGCGAGCACCATCATTTGAGTGGATCAGTGGACATTCTGTGGCTCACTCTCACTCGTGCCACCCTTTCTTCTACCGCACACGTCCGGGCTCCTCACGGCAGGCTGCAGACAGGCTACGTTTTACTGCCACCGCCCTCTTGTGCGTGTGCTCTCGGCTCACGGTGTGGGTACAGCGCTGCCATGTTGCATGTCGCCCAGTGTTTTTACAACAGCAGAAGAGATAAGGGGAAACTGCCCCGGGTGTGCACTCTCTCCAGGAAGTCTTTCCAGAGGGAGGAGGGGTTCACCTTACTGTGTTAAGGTGTATACACTTCAGTTTTGATGAAGATAGAAGATTTTACTTTTCTTTTCCCACTTCTCTGAATCCAACGTCCTTTTGACGAAGGAGAGTAGCAGCATTGAGAGGCAGAAGTGTAAGTTGTGACAAAGCTTTCCCGCTAAGCCCTGCAAACCTTGGCAGCAGTCTGATCGATGCCCAATCAATATGCGTGTCTGTAAGCTAAACACTAGCACTGCCACTGTGTGTTTTTGGCTGCAGGTCAGTGCTGTGCTCTGGTCAGAGGGCAGCACGTTGGCATAGTCAGTGTTCAAATCAGCATTAAGGCAGCAGAGACGGGAATGAGGTGGCATTTACAGGGTGCTGAATGAAATCCAGCGTGTGCTTGTTCAACAGATCTTTACAAGATAAATAAGGGCTGACACCAGTTGTACACTCTACAATCGTGCCATAAAATGTGTGTGCTGTCCTTCCCTCGTTGTTGGTGTGGTTTTCTTCAGCCACCTGAAGTCAATGTTACACTCGCCTGTGGAGTGGAGGCACATGAGCTGCCCTTCATACACACAAAGCCTCCCAGTGCTCAGTCACATGATGCAGCACATGTTCTTGTGTTGTTTCTGCTGCATCAACACAGCCCATCACCTCGAGCTGTTTCACTTCATCGCCAGCTTAGCGTTTGGCTAAACATATGAGTCACCACTGAACAAAGTGTGTACCGCTCCACAATAATCACTTTTTTAAATGATCTATCTGCTCTGATTCGATTACAGACATTAAAGAAAATGGGAGCTGAGGGCTTCACGAATGTAGAAACTCAGTGATTTAGTTGCTAATCTTAAAAAGCTATAATTACCTGTGTTTTGTGAACAGTGTGTTAAGTCATCATAGCCTCCAGGTCAGGTTTTCCACAACTTGGCATCGCTTATGTGTGTTTTGGCTCAACAAGAAGATGGCAACAAAGGCTGATCGAGAACACAGCTAGGGTTCAATTTTCAGAATGGGGGCCAGTATTATTTTCCAGTATGTATAGTTAGAGTTGTATTTCTTTACTATTTACATCAGACAAAGTGTCTTATTATTTTTCAAAATAATTAAAACATTGTTTCGCCCATTGCATTTCATTTCACAATATCCCCGGAGGCTCCTAATAACATCTTTGAAGAGAAACTTCTAACTATTATCAGGTTTTACTGAGGACCAGAGGAGGAACACTGTGGATTACAGCTCTGACAGGGTAATTAAGGTCACGCCATTGTCTCAAATGTGAAGGAATGACATGAGGTAACCGAATATGACAGCCCTGCTCTCGGATCCAGCTCCTGCCTTGGGGTGTGGGTGGCTCTTCCTCTCATATCAGAGATGAAGAGCTTGAAAGCCAGACCGCTGCTGATCTTGTGATCTTCCAGGGCCAAATGAACGCCACTTCCTGCAGTGCTTTGGTCTCAGACACACATGATGGTGCGTGAAGTGTGTGGCCTCGACTCATTATTTGAAGTTAGGGGAAAAGAAGAGTTACCCCTCATAAAGATCTCAGACACGTACACGTACAGAGCCGCCGACTTTCTTAATACAAGACATTAACACATTCACAGTAGCCATGACACCCGTCTTCACTCAGCCTTTTTCTTTTTCCTTCCCTTACCCCACAGTAATAATGTAATCCACAATTAATGTCAGCTAAAGATTTATTGTGATCAATCATCTGGCTCAAGCAGGTTTTTACAAGTGAACTGAAACTGCTACCTGGAAGGTTAGACATCTGAAAACAGCTGCTGTGGAAAACAGTTTGCAGTAATGCACAATAAATCCTCCCCCTCCAGTCTTTTACTGGTTTTTAAAATCCCTTTCACTACAGGAAACAACAACCATTTCTGAACTAGCAACCAGCATACTGACAAATGTTTGTTCACTGCTGGCTAAGGCGATCGCGAATGGAACAAACACAAATGCAATACAAACAAACCAGAGTGTTTTAGGTGTGGCTGTGTGTGACTAATGTGGGTGTGATTTGACCAGACTTGACTGACAGCTGTGTTTTCAAGGTAAAATAAAAAAAAAGATCAACCTGTAACATTGAGGATACTATTACAGTTTCTGTTGTTTCTGTTTCACAGCTTACATTTTGACTAGTCATAGTGGGAAAAGCACAGGTGGAACTAATAACATTATTATTAATAATAATAACAACATATATATGATATGTGATGTACCCCCCACTGACTTACAGTAAGAAGATGAATATGACAACTGACGTTCCAGGCTTTTTATGTAATTTAGTTGATGGTATTAAGTAGGCAAATCACACATATGGTTTTTTAGTATTTGAGATAATAGTGGGATAAAAGTGTTGCTTTTAAGAGCAATTAAAACTTATTGTCATTCTCTGATCACAGTGTGTGTCATGGGTGTGGGTCATCTGCTGGGGTGTTGTGCTGACCCTAAATGGCATAGAAACAGAAAATTGTGTTCAATTAATTTACTTCACAATACTAAAACACTATGAGGCTTCTGAGAAGGGTAAAATATTAACAGTGAAAATACTGTTAAAAGCATATAGTGATGTAATCCTCTGCGGTCTCTAGAGGATGAAACCAAATCAGCAGAGTAATCTTAAGTCTCTTCCATCAAGAATTCATACAATAATTTTTAGCACATTACACCTCAAATCATTAAACCACAACGAAAGGTTGGCAGTTGTATCAAAATAGTATATAATAGTAAATAACACTCCTCTTTTTATCCACTATCTTCAACCAGTCTCATCTGATGTCATTCATGCTGCTTGTAGGCCTGCACCGAGTCTCATTTCCATGTAAAACAGTCACAGATATGATGAATTTTAAAAAGTCATATTTAACTCAGGTGACATTTGTACTCACCTTCGCTCTATCCCCACGAGGCTCCCCTGTTCCTGCAGCGGCCTGCGGGTGCAGCGTGCTCCTGTCCCCCCGCTTCCCTCCCTTCCACTTGCGAGCGTCCGCCGCTTCCCGATCTGAACGAAGCCCACGATTTGCTTTGGTTTCTGGTCGCGTTCCGCCGGGCCGAGCGAGTCCCGCGCTTCTCCGTGAACCCGTGCGCCCTCCCAGCCGGCATCCCGCGCACCTGCTCCGCGTTTCCTCACTAGCTGTCACGTGACAGGTTAAAAAAAAACCCAAGCATCTCCACGAGCCAGGTGCTCCAATCCCCGGGTTCCCGGTGTCTTCTTCCGGTGAGGAGTCGAGTCTCACTAAAGCCCAGCTGGCGCAAACATCCCATCACACACGTCATTCACACGTTCATTTTCTCGTGGATTTAAGATTTTTAATTGTCATATACTTGATAACAGTGCAATATTATTAACAGTGTTGAACTTCTTTGTAGCAGAGAGCCAACTCGACTTTATCAAATCAAGATAGATATGACCATAAAATGGTAATATAAAGACAATTATAAGAATATAGAAATATAATAATATAGATCGTTATGTAACCACATGAAGTGACCTTGAGGGTGTGTATGCATGGTGGGGGCCCAGCAGTTCAGCAGCCTAATGGCTTGTGGGTAAAATCTTTGAACCTGCTGGTTTGGGAGCGGGCGCCTTCCTCCTGCAGCGCTGGCTGTGAAGGTCCTGGATGGCTGGCAGCTCAGACCTGGTGAGGCGCTGTGCTGATCTGACCACCCTATGCAGAGCTTTACGCTCAAGGGCAGTGCAGCATGCAATACCTCGCCATGATGTTGTCAGTCAGTATAGACTGCAGGGTGGTTCATCTCTAGAAGTTTGATATCCATCCTGAATATATCTAGCTGTGCGAGCAAATGAATTGCTTCCTGTAAACCTTTCTTATAGGGACACACTGTATGGAGAATGCTATTATAGATATTAGGATGGGGAAGTGGTAAATAGCACATTGTGTAAGACACCAATTAAAATCAATCTTGCTGAGTGAAGGTCTGCTCAGTCAGTATCCGCAGTCACTTTTACAACCCACAGTGTTTTCCTTGCTGGAGACATGGAGAGGCTGTCCATGTTAATCCACGTGACCAATTAGGATTATGTATATAGGATCCTCTGTAGGGAGAGCATAATGAAGGCCTCACACATCACAGATGATTGTGAATAGCTTGACTCAATGTATATCGTAATGGTCTTTCTGTGTCATATGCTGACAGAAGAAACATACAGATTAAAAGGGACAGGAGTTCAAAAAAATGTCATGTTTTGTTCCTGCATGCCCTTCTCTTGACCTTTTTGTGCTCCAACTCCACAAAACTACTATACATATATTTTAATAGGGCGGCTGTAGACCTAACCTCTCCTACGGTGCGGATAAATTAAGAATGCCTGGAGCATTGTAAAGCAGCGTGTGCTTGTTCATGACTACAGCAGCTTGCAGCAGCAGCAGCAGCAGCACACCATCTGCCAGGTGTTGTATAATGCAGTGTTTATGTTGCTTTCAGTCTGCCCTACATGTGCGGGGCTCCAATCGAAATGTGTGTTTAAAGTTTTTGCCTGTGTGGACTTTAATTAACCTCATCTAACTTTGAGATGAAATGCAGCATTGTGGAAGCAAACTGTTGCACAGACATTAAGTTTGGGGGGGTTTTATAGTCCCAAGAACATCATGTGGATGAACGGTCATCTTCTAACTGTTCTTATTTTCGTCTTACTTTATTGAAGTAAATTTCATTATCTATTTGTCTCATCTCTGATGTGTTAAGATGAAGCATGGCTTCACCCTTCTGTTTCGTCCTCTCTGACTACAGGGTGATCAATGCAGGAAAGAGCACACTGAACGAGGACCAGGCCTGTTGTGAGGTTCTGGTGCTGAAAAGGAGACCTGCAGGAAGCTGCACATCCAACCGGACGCCCTCAACCCGTAGGAGGTCTTCCCTGCCGAATGGGGAGGGCCTGGGTCTCCGGGAGAACCCGGTGAGTCAAACTGTCAGGAAAATATTCCAGATGACCTCCTGTCCACCTCAGCAGTTCAAACCACCAAGTTAGAAAACTATTTCATTCAACAATTACTTGTGTTAAAATGTGAGCTTAACAAATAACAGGTAACAAGTAACTGAATTCTATACTACAGTTAGAGAACATATAATAAATTGTCATTTTCCTGAAGAAACACAGACTTGGCGCTTTTATATTTCATTCAGTGATGAAATCCAGGTAATGATCAGAGTGAATGTCGTCCTTGAATGTCCCCGGGGCCTGTTGTTGGGACCCACTATCCCCTCATCCTGTCCCATCAGCAGTTTATTGGGGCATACAGTGTCCTTTGCACACCACAGTGGCCTTCAACAGTTCTTGACAGCCACTAACATGACAAGGCAAATGCGAGTGCATTTTCTCTTAGAAAAGGACAAAAAGGAGTTCATGTAATGACAGTGGTGGAGCACTCTGTAATTTCATTAACAAAAGAATATACATTATTGGTCAAGTGTTTGAGAACACCCCCCAATTTCCGGTTTAAGTAGTTCAAGTCCAGGAAACATTAAAGTGTAGGTCACTAAAATATAAAAGGTCTATACAAAGGTCATGTTGTGTTACTGCACCCTCTGATGCATTATTAAGACAATACTGTACAACAGGAACTTTATTGTTCCTACAAGTAACAAAGGAAGACAGACAGGTTTCTTTCATCCTACAGCGTGACTCAGAACATTGGAAGATGGTCTAAAACTTTCGACTGGTCATAAATATCTAGATAAATTAAGACTGCTGCTAAAATGTTCCTGTCAGCCCACCCAGAGCCTACAGCAGACTTGCACAAGTACCTTATGACTCACTACTGCAGTGATATTAGACCAATAAGAGTAGTGTTGAGCCTTTCTAGTGCTCTTTGCTTCCTATTCATGATGTAGAAATGGCATGTGCTATATTTAGAAAGTCTGAGCTTTAGCATTTGCAGGAAGATGCGCAAGCAATGATCTATACTCAGTGACCAGAAAAATGCATGTATAAATCCTGCCCCCACAGAAGAGGTCAGCCCTCCCCTTTCACATTAAATACTGCATGTGTCACAGCACATTGAGATGTAGGCAACTACATGAGACTTCATGTCTATGTGCACTTGCATTATATGGGATTTAATTACTTTGAGTTGGGTTAAATCGTATCTAACAGCCTTTGAAAAAACAGGTAGAACGCATGAACAATTAGCTGCTGCACGTTTGGAAGGCGGCCCACTCAAAGCTGTGTGATGAATGAACCAGATCATAGGAAACTTTAAACACTGCAGGAGAGGCCTACTTCTTTGTAGATGGACGCACAGGACGGTTTCTACTTTTAGAACATACAGTGTTTCATGCTGGGTCTATTAAAACCTGGAGATTAAAGCATTGACGAAAATTATCATCATAACAGAACGAGTTCATCATGGGGGAACAGTGCGTTCAGATCAGAGGTTGTCATTGAACTGGCTGCTGCAGTCCCCTTCAAAGCGTTCCCACTGAATGCCTATGGGATACATTTGAATGCCATTTCTGTAGAGAGAAGCTTTCACTCGTTAATGCAGGGTAATGTGAAGCACTGCTGTCTGCATGAGTCAGCTTCCTGTGCGAGTCTCGGCCATAATTTGGAGCTGGACTCAGGGCTGAAGTTTGTTCAGTGTAGCAATAGACAGGGTTTTATGTATCCTTCTAGTTACTGACAGTATGTACATCAGTGTTTCTCAACACTTTTTTGGCTTGAGGCCTTATACAACATCAGCCCCCGACCTCCTGCCATGGATTGGAAAGTACATGTCTTTTTACAAGCAGCAGTTTCATTCAGGTTGTAGAGGTCTTAGGGAGTCACGCTATCTAGTATTCCACAGCAAAAAAGCAAAGATTACAGAAAATTAGGTTAAAAAAAAACCATATTGTGTATAGCTGAAATGGTTTTTTAAAAAATATTTCCCGCAGAGATTTTCATTACCATGACACTCATTGGTGGGTCCAAAATTCCCAGGTTGGAAAATATGACTGTGGGCCACCTCATAGGACTGCAGGGGGAATGGGTGCTTGAATTGACCTAAAAACTGTTTTTCCTTTGGGTTTATCCTAACAAGGCTGTTTTTGTCAAACTTCTGGGTGAAAATGGTGACACAGCTGATTAACAAAGCTGTGTTTGTCTCTGATCTGTAACCAGGACAGCTCTGAGGATCTAACTTTCCACTACTGGGCATTGTTTGATGGCCACGCTGGCTCTGGGGCAGCTGTTGTGGCCTCCCGCCTCCTCCATCACCACATCGCTCTGCACCTACAGGAGGTGATGGAGATCCTCTGCACTCAGAACCTGGTTCCTCCCACATGCCTGGGTGAGGAACCTGTCAATCACCATCTCACCCCGACGTCCCAGCGTGCCCTCACCAGGGCTGCTTCTCTCCGTGGCGCGGCAGGGGCTCCCGGTTCACCCAGCACCCCGCCCACACGTTTCTTTACCGAGAAGAAAGTTTCACACGAGAGCCTGGTGATCGGAGCCATCGAGAATGCCTTCAAAGACATGGTAAGTGGCGTGTGCTTGGTATAAAGCAGAAATAATAAACACACTCTTTAAATTACATAACATAATGAAATATGTTGATTTGGTGCCACTAATGCACTAAAGATTAACAAAAGAATTTACAACCTACTATTCATTCTCACATTTATCAGGAACTGTGCACACACATTTCATTCAGTATGCTTTACCTAACATCCAGTAAACTCAAATTGCTTTCTAAGTCAATTTATATTGATTCACCGTGATTACAAACAAAATGCACACAGGCGTCCCAGTTTCCTGCTTTTGGATAACAAAGATAAGCACACAGATGCCTAATCACTTCCCTGTGGGTACATACAGAATACTGCATGAAGGACACTATACGCATGTGGAGCACAGAACATCCTTGTTTCACAGCATGCTAAAATTTAAACGGCATTACATTTAAAATAACACTTTACACAAGGTTTGTCTTGTGTGTCAGGCATTCTTTAAAAAAAGAGCTGCAGGTGTCGTCAGCTTGAATTATGTCAGTGGTAATTTATTAAATTTATGGTGAGTTGGCAAAAATAAACAACCAAAACCACAACTTCAGCATTATCTGCTGCTCTGCTGTCATGCATGTGTATGTTACAAACAGTATTTCACCAAACATCGTGACCATCTGACTGTCTGTATACTGTGACTGTCGAGCCAACACAAGTAGTATTTGATAGTAAAAAGTTTGAGGTATTTTAGGTATTTACTCTCAAGCTCGTCCAGAGCGTCATTGTCTTCTGGCAGCCCAGAGAAATGAGTAGGTGTCTTACCAGCTGGGCGAAGAATGATGAGGTGCCCGAGGTTGAGGTGTGATCACACACAGTAAACTGTGGGAAAAGCTCTCATAACAGCACAGACACACACACACGTACGCTCGCACGCCATGCACGTTCTTTTCCAAATTCATAACACATGACTGTTCCACTCAAACTGGAAGCAAATGTCAGTCAGCCAGTCAGAAAACGGCCTCAGAGCCAGGAGAAATTACACACTCGTCCCCTCTAGCTGCTGCAGGTCATACTTGCGTGTATGACACGCACACACACATATATATATACACACACACTCGCTCGCCATCTGGCTGCTCTGTAAGTGGATGCTGGAGACTTAACTCAAGCAGAGGCCAAGAGTTCGAGAACCAGAGCCAATCAAAACAGTGTGGGGCCTGGCTGATGGGCTTTGAGGGGGACAGGTTAAAGGTCACCGGCCTCAGTTTCAACATCAGGGTTTTCCATCAACACTCTCTGCTTTGTTTGTCCTCGGCTGGGTTACAAAAGAGCAACGATCTTATGTACACTGAGAGATTAATGTCACTCTGGTGAAAAACAGTTGCTGATTTATTTTCTGTTAATCGCCTAACAGTTTTATCTGAGAACACGTACAGTGCACATGGTATGAATGAAAATAAAGTGAAAATCTGAAGCAGTATGACAGGTACAGAGGCCTCCATGGGATAAAAAAAATATGAATATATATTAATCACTACCTAGAATGAAATCTAAATTCATACTGTCTTTCTGGTAAAAACTCCTTCGACATGATCCTGTAAAAAGGTTTAATCAGATGCTCTGAATTATCTTCCAGTATGAAACTGCCCACGTACACACATCACAAACTTTGCTAAAAGCTAACATTTGTTTTGTGGGTGAGATCATTCTGGCAAGCTAAATTACATCTTGACAAACAGGCAGCACAGCTGATCAATCCCTTCAGAAAATACAATTAATCCTTGCGCCTCTGCCGTTTAACCACTAGGTGGCAGTGCAACTATTTTTAAGAAGGGAACTAATGTACAGGGCACTTGTGTAGTACACAGTATAGGTGTGACCACTGTTTGTGTGTTAGTTAGTTAACGAATTAGTTAACGAATTGAGAGGTTTATTGTGAATATTTTGGTTAATGATAAGGTCATTTCATTCCACAGCAGTCACAGAATGTGTTTTTTCAATCACTTATGATCATGGTTGGAGTGTCACAATAAAAGTTGTTAAAACAGCATGGTGATAATCAACAGAAATTCAGTTTCTGGGCAGGATTCAGATCACAGGATGTTGAAACTATGGCCCTCTTTGTCGCTGCAGTACATATTCTGACTTTACATGGCACTGGCTCCTTTTTCTTTCACTGTCTTTCTCCTTTTCACTTCATGTCTCCCTTGTCAGAAACATAGCTGCCCATGACTCTCAGCAATCAGCAAACATCTCTGTCTCCCCCTGTTTCCCATCTCTCCTCTCACATGCCTCTCCAGCTCTTTATCCAGCTCCAGAGCTACACTTATTAGCCAGTGTCTCCTCTCTCTCTCCCTCTTTCTCTCTTTTAAAGGGGACTTGTACCAAAATCCACCATTTTGCAGCTAATTTCCCATTACCTTTGACTGTCATGCCTCAAACCTTTCAGCAGCAAAACTGTCTCATAAGAGAGCAATATTTTAAACCATTTACAATCTCTTTCCAGTTCATTCTTCAGTGTTTCACTAATTTGTTTTTCCAGGTTCCAATTTTTTTGTCGCTTATAGCCTCTAATTATAGCACCTACTTTTCTCTGCAGCTGTTATTTATTTTAATTTGAGTAATCATTACAGTATAATTAGATGCAATCTGGCTCAAATGATACGCATGTTTGCTTGGAACAAAAATAAGAAAAGTCATTTCCACTGAGTATCCTCACCACTAAAAAGCCCTTGTCTTATTTATTTATTTCCTTATTTTAAACTAAGCTCATTCTTTAAGAAAATGTGACATGTCAGGGAATCTTGGGGAGGTTTGTCGCGCTTCATCTCTGGCTCTGAGTCCAGTGAGCCACTACGTCTTATCAGTGGGATCCGCCTTTAATTCTCCTCTGACACGACTCACTGCATTCCTGTGAAAGTGGCCGGTTTTTGTGGAGTGGCTGCTCAGTCCCGATAAACACTCAGGGATGTGTAAACACACACACACACACACAAAACCCCAAGTGTAGCTTAGAGACAGAGTCTTATCTCTCTCTGCTGGCCTGGTATGACCCCCCTCAGTGCAAGACATTTAGCCCCTGTGTGTGTGTGTGTGTGTGTGTGTGTGCGTGCGCCCGTGAGTGAGATCAGGTTGAGTTATACGTGTGCAGAGTGTTAAATTTTTATAATTTGGGCAGTGAGGACTAAGAAACAGCGAGCCTGACTAGCCTATACATCTTAGTATTTACCCCATTTTGTACAGTCAACAAAAACCAAAGTTTCTCAGTGTCAGTCTTGTGCATGAACTCCAGCACATTACTACAATGTCAAACTACAGTGTTGTTTCTTTACATTTCAATTTTTGTATTGGATTGAACAAACAAGACCTAACATGAATTAGCCTCCACAGTCTTTGTGCTAATTTAGCATTTTCTCATGTAAATCTTTGCATGAAACTTAATAAATGTGTTTTGTTTACTTGGTGACCTTAAGAGATATTGTTGTTGAATATTGGAAAGAGCCAGGCTAGTGGTTAGCTGCTTCTCCTCTCACTCAGTCAGACACAACTATAAGCACATTTTCCAAATTATGCTATTTCTTTTTATGTTTACTCTTTCAATTTTTTTTGCATGACATATGTTGTTATTAGGGCTTTGCCTTTGGGAAATTAATGTAAATCAATAGAACATTTTAAAATATTTTTAAAGTGTGTTTCTTGTATTTTTTGTGCAGTATGAGAATTAGTCATCATTAATCATTCTAGCCATTAACTTGACAGTCACAGAGGCCAAGTATGTGAATGTGTGTTGGCAGTGGGTTATAGATATAAATAACCGATTTTTGAGCAGATTTTGCCCAAAGGTCCTTCTTGCCCTCAAAAACGACGTATACTACCGTCACTGCTTCAGCTAATTAGTTAAAAATGATTAATGCTGTTAATTACCTGTCTCACTGTCCATCATCTGAGCTTTCCACCTCTGGCAAACCATCGCCAAGTTCATTTTTCTGGTCCTGTTTTTAGGCCTAACAGCTACAGGGTTTCTTATTCGTTCTGAAAACTTGTGAACCATGGAACATTGGAGACAACACAGAGAAAGGTCTTTTGGCCTGATTTGTAACACCCAGCAGCTTATGGCTCGGAAGTCCAACTTTCATAGCACTGAGTCAATGTAGTTTGGTTGGTTAGATGTGTGGGTGTGTACTTTTTATGTTTTTCGATAATATAATTTATTTCGGCCCTGACATTTTTTGAGTATTTTCAAGTGGATGTCATCACAATTATAGTGGGATATATTAATTCTGCTGTTCTTGTTGCTGGAGTGGCAGATTTTTTTTTATGTGTGTATGTTTTATGGCAACTCTTTTTCAATTCATTTCAAACCCTCAAAATACATTGAACTATTATATCACTATTATGTAATATATCACCTACAACGATTACAAAAGGATTATTATTTACTGACAGTTTTTTGTTTGGTTTTTTTACAATGGTTGGTGTGATATGATATGGGACTTGTCACTCTGACCAAGTGGAATTTTATTCTTCTTTCAAGGAAACATTGAATACTTAGTGTAAGGGAGTACAGAAACCATGTCTTGTCACTATGTCTGTCTCTGCCTGCTAGTTATTTAGCTTACTTTTTATATTCTTTTGGGTGGAAGTGGGAGAGGTGGAAGGTGTAGATGTTTATGCAGGCATTTTCATTATTAAAGACTTTGCCTGCAGCAAGAGGCATTGGATACAGTGAGGATAAATATGTATGGCTCACTATGGATTCATAATTCATCCAGTGTGAAGGACACATTTGTTCACCTCCCTCCTACTCAGCTCACACACACACACACACACACACACACGTTTCTGTCCTCTATACCCCTGCATGCCCTCTCACTCCTGAGAAATGTGTTGCTTTGTCAAGCAGACAGCTGCAACAGTGGAGTGTGTGTGTGTGTGTGTGTGTGTGTTTTCTTCTGTTACTGAAGAGGAGTGACACCAAAACAAAGACACCCTCTGCACACAGACTTTCTGTCTCATACAAAATTGTACATAAAGACTAAAAAGTCAGCATGCAGAACTGTACACACGTCCACCTTTCATTCAGATACTAATACATATTTATGGACACTGCATGCAGATGCTACAGTCCACTGAAGTCCCTTTCAGATATAAACATACTGTAAACACACACACACAAACACAGAGTTGTAATTTAAATTGAGGTTGTTGGCGACAGCACAGACAACGATAACGCTTAAGCTGGGAGTGAACATCCATCATGGGAAAACATCCCGAGGATGGACTCACTGCAAATGCGTTCGCCAACATTTTTCATCCCATTCAATCTGTTGATAGTGATGGAGCGACGTGAGGGAAGCGCCCGCAAGATCATCCATTTTCCCGCTCTAACTTCCTTCTCCTGTTCTGCAATTAAACGCCCCCGAGGAGCCTTTAACTGTGGCCAACAACAGCCAGAGAGCGAGAGAGAGCAAAGAAGGGTTAAACCAAGTGTGAGCAGCTTGGTTCAAATTTATGTTAGCATTTTGATTAATTCACTGACAGGTTAATTATTCATCTAATTAATGAACTAATAGCAAGTTTTTTTTCCTGAAATCATTCTTTTGGTTTAATTAGTACCAAATTAATCTGGGCTAATTAACTGGTGTAATAACCAGCAGTCCCTCCAAACTTTCTCTTCCATCCTTTCGGTTTCCATTTTGTTTTATTGCTCCTTGACTTATGGTGCTCTTGATAAATGAATTCATTATGTTGCTTTAATTAATAATAGCTTCACATCAGATTTTAAGTATTGGGGAAGTATTTTACTCGTTTTACTCAGTAACGGTTTCTTGTCTGAATGCAATGTGCCGCTGTGTGGTAGGAAAAACTTTATGAAGGCTGCAATGATTGGAAATGTGATTATTTCCAGAGGATGTGTGTGTTATGTACTCTCTGTGTGTGTGTGTGTGTGTGTGTGTGTTTAGGACGTACAGATAGAAAAGGAGAAGACGGTCTACAGCATCTCAGGCGGCTGCACTGCCCTGGTGGTCGTCTATTTGCTCGGGAAGCTCTATGTTGGGAACGCTGGGGACAGCAGGTGAGGTACACGTCAAAAAACAAGAGCAATAAAACACACAATGTGCAGGCTTTCTTTTTTCTTTTTTTCTTTTTTCTTACCTTCTCGTGGCCCTGCAGCCAGCCGGGGCAACAGTGTTCCAGATTAAAGCAACAGAGATTTGTTATGTCTGCTCCTCACCCTCAGAGCTATCATTATCCGGGCCGGGGAAGTCATCCCCATGTCAGCAGAGTTCACGCCAGAGTCAGAGAGGCAGCGACTGCAGTTCCTGGTAAGACACAACCTTTCTCAGCTCCTTCCTTGCGAGCACAGCTGTCAGATATTAGCGGAGCTGACCTCCCCTCCCGTTGAGACACCGGCTATGCTTAGCTCCATCTCTCTTCCACTGCCTGCTCCCTTTGCCAGCCTAATAGACTGTGGAATTGTTTTTCCTATCCCCTGGGCATGTCACTCTTATTCTTTTTCTGTTTTATTACTTTTTTCCCTGTCTCTTCATATCAAAGGCCTACATGCAGCCCCACTTATTAGGGAACGAGTTTACACATCTGGAATTCCCGAGGAGAGTGCAGAGGAAAGAGGTCGGGAAGAGGATGCTGTACCGTGACTTCACCATGTCGGGATGGTGGGTTGATTGATTTCATTGATTTATAGACTGCTTTACTATGAATTCAGCACTTAATCTAAAACCCACACGGCACACAGCATGCCAACTCTGAGGATACAAATGTCTGATCCCCCCCCCCTCATTTTGCTGCTTCAGTTTGTGTGCCAGAGTCTTTTCTGCCTTCCCATTACATTATTTAACACTTAATACATTTGCTAAAAAATTGTGTTGAGTTTTTCATATCGCCTAACTTAGTTTGTATATTGTCAGATTTATCTATGGTCCCTCACAGAGAAATTTACTTAAATAAGTCATTTGAGCTCCAGGTCCCAGTAATTAAACATCTCTGAAACCTTATTTTGTGACATTACCTTCATTTGATTTTTTCCCCTACAATTCACCCAATATGAAAATAGCTATCTCTATGCCATTCAGTGTATATCGTAATGAAAAACTGTTATTCAGAGCTTCACTGTTAGAGGGAGGCCAGGAAATGGCCCTGACATTTCTGTGTGAGAAGAACGCTAGAAGAAATCTGTGGGCACAGGACTCGGCTCTTTATCTTACTGTGGAGAGCGAGATGAAAATAAGGTCAAAGAGACTGAGGAGGATGATGTGAGGAGGAAGAAAAGGGAGAATACATAAAGACAGATGGAAATGTGAAAGTGTGAGGAAAAAGGCAGGAGAAGGAGGGAAAGGGGAGACTCTTCAAGACATCGAAGAGATGAAAATTGAGGAAGGAAATGCTTTAATGTTGTTTCTTACAAAGTGAGAAGTGGCAGATAAAAAAGGACTTTAACACTAAATTTACACAGTCACAGTTACATTGTTACTATGGTCACATTATTAGCAGCACTCTCAGTGATGTGAAACGCCTGGCAGTCAGAACCTTAATGAGAGTTTTAAAGCCGACAAATGATCTGTGCCCAAGTTCTACTGGAAAAAATGACATCTTCTTTTAAATGTGTCCTGACACGTGGGTCAAACACTAGTGAAGTAATTAAGGGTGTTTCATCACGTAATGTTCACTCAGTGTGCAGTTTATTTGGTACACCTAGCTAAGACTAACACAATCTAATACAACAGCCTGCAATAAATCCTCCTTTAGTGAAGGATTTAATGTTCGCTTTTTATTCAAATTGATTTTTGGTGGCTGTTGAACTGTATGACACTATACAGAGAGTTTCTTCTGTTATTTAACCTTTAACCTCGATATAAATGGATAACAAGCGAGCAATAGGAAATGTTGTACTAATACTTTTGTACTACCATAGTTGCTAAGATTGACTGCTGACTGCCTGCTGTTGATCAAGCTTGGATCTGACCCAGGATCAGCTGTCACAGTTTAAACAGAGACAAACAAACATGCAGACTGAACTGAAACGAGCCTGACATATTGTGGTTGATCAGTTTGGTTGTTGACGACAGCTGATTGATTTCTACTGCAGCTGCTTTTGTTACAGTCACAGTGAAGTTTGGTTCTACTAAGTTAAACTATTACTATACTGCTAACATTAAAATGCACTTCAAACATTAAAAGTTTTGCATGTGGAGTCTTGATATGCAGTAACTGGTGACTATAACTGTCAGACTAAAATTAAAACTTACTCAAGTAAGTACAAGTACCTTGACCTGTACATAAATACTACTTGGGTTCTTGAGGAGATGTTAATCTTATCAACCTTGTTTTGCAGAGGTGATTAAGTTATTTCCGAAACCGATGTGAACATGTGTTTTGCATATGTATGCACTGATGCATATAGGTATGTAAGTGGTAAAGATGGGGAGAGGAGACTGAGGACGTAGCAGGTGACTGAGGACAGATGAACCGTATAGTTTCTGACACCACCTCCTTGTGGGTGAGTTCTGCGGCGGCAGATGTAGGTCACTCTGCGGCTGTGTTCCTTACTGGGCCCACAATTCTCAGCCCGGCGTCTCCTAGCTTATACTGTCTCAGCAGCGCAGACGGCCTGTGATGTATTTTTAATCAGGTTCTACCGATAACCCAGTTCTGCTTCAGTTTCACCCAAGCTAAGTCTTAAATTAGTACCCTGTCAGCCAGCGTGGCTGATTGCTCTGATGTGTGTGGGTGCGACTTATCTGTGTCATCCTGTATAGGTGCAGTTTGGATGCTCCATAGGTAGACAGGATCATTTTTATGTCTCTGCATACCCTGTCTGTATCTGTAGCCTGTGTGCTCACATGCTTTGTGTGTGTGTGGGTGTACTCAAGCATCCACGATCAAGGCCGCGCTCTAATGAAGGCGTACAGGCCTGCAGCCCACCTCTCTCTTTTTCCCTCCCCCGCACTCTTTACCTCCCGTCCTCAGGCAGCTGGACCAGAGTGCGAAGCTGGCTGTGGCGTTGTGAACGGCAATGGTTGTTGTGGTCCCGGACAGAGGGCGGCTTTTGTTTCACGAGACATCCCGGAGTGATAGATGTTGAGCAGTCAGCCGTGTTCAACATGATCCAAATGCCATAGCAACACAGCCAGCCAGGCGGAGGGAAGATGGTGGCTGGCTGAAGAGGACAGACAGAGGGAGAGAGAGAGAGAGAGAGAAGGGGAACGAACAGGAAAGATCAGATGAAAAAGAGATTCAAGAGAAGTGTAAGTGGATTGAGGTATGCTGCAAAGTTAGAACTAGAGATAACGGAGGTGAGGAAAAAGGTTCATAAGGTAAGAAAAATAAAAGCTGGTGTTTAGGCCACATAGGAGAGCGGTGATAAATGACGACCAGTGGTACTCAAGCTGTCTCTCTTTAATGCCCACGCCAACCGGGCTGTCTGTCCTCCCCCTGATCCTATAGACAATTAATGAGAGAGGAGCAAGACTAAAACACATCTTTATCACTGTCATACATTTTCCTCCCCTCTCTGCCTCTTCCTGTCATGCTCCTCCATCTCCTCCTTCCTTTCTTTTTCCCACTGTGCCTTTGCACCAGTATGACTGATGCCATTTGGTCACTGCCATTAACTCTGGCCTCGCTTTGCTCCTGAAAGCACCAGTCAATCTATGAAAAGCCCATCAAGGTTGGCCAAAAGGTTTTACGGGAACCCAGCTGTCAAATTGCGCCAATTTGTCTGACTCATCTGATGCTGACACAGGCCCGCCACAATGTCACCCCGAAGTCTGTCGACAGGTGTGTGTGTGTGTGTGTGTGTGTGTGTGTGTGTGTGTGTGTTTGTGGATGCATTTCTGTGCACAGAAATGTTTGTGTGTGTGTGTGTGTGTGTGTGTGTGCAGATCAGGATGCTGAGCACACACTGCTAATAGTTCTGGCACTCCTCTTTGCACAGAGCGGAGATGACATCACCTCTATCCTCTCCTCTCCTGCCCATCTCTCATCACCTGCAGAGAGGACGATGCCCCCCCCCAATCAGTCACAGGCTGCAAAGTACTGGGCAAGCAAACAGGCCTTGAACGTGAAAGCGCTCAGTGTTGTGGTCAAACAGTGCAGCCCTTGAGCAGCTCTCCTCACTGTTTCTGAGGCTCCGTGTCCCCGAGCAGGGCGCAGGTATCATAACAGGATTAATGTGTTCTGTCACACACCCGTTATCGCAAGTCTGACAGGCTGGATTGGCTGTAAACACACACACTTCTTGAGAGGGAGACTGTCCCCGACGGCAGGCTCTGGGGATTTCATTCACGATATCTTTGAAGTAATGACAGAAGGTGTATGTCTCTATACTTGTAGTTTTTTTCTTTGTTTTTGGAACTTCTTGAAGGTGAAATACGCAAATGGAAGTTTGGTTTGATATGACAGCAAAATTGATTTTTCCCATCTTGTGAATAGAGAGTAAGACCTGCCCCAGTTTCATTAATGTCTCTTTTAAGGCTCTGTTTAAGTTTCACATCATCAAACTGCTGTCGCAGAGGTTTTTCCACACCATGAACATTGCAAAACATTAGCGGGGAAACACTTCGACAGCCCATTATTTTCATGCCACAGCCCCTCCGCTCAGAAGAGTCTCAGACTGCAGACTGCATTTCTGTGTTTGTGGACTGTGTTCGCTGTGATAGTCCTCGCTCTGCACACTGGTGAAAAAAAAATGCTGAGTGCAGCAGTATAGTGCTCGCCTAAGGTGGAAACATATGGTCTCTCTGAGTGGAACCAGAAGTAATGTAAAAACCATCCTGGTCCCTGCTAATCTGCTTCACAGCAGCTGAAATACATTGGATAAGGTGTGTGGGGCGGCCCGATCACATGATAATTGCAAAATAACACTTTGGGTTTGTTTAAAGGAACTTTTCAGGCTAATTAGCTGCTATTTTCTGTATTTATTACTATCAAAATAATTCTATGCTCACGTTTAAGAGCATTTTACGGCTATTGCGAACATTTTTCCTTCATTTCCTCCAGACTAAAGGCTAAAATAAAGAATATACTGCACGTGTAAATGTTATTTGATCCAGGTTGGGACAAGCCAGATTTTCATATCCATAGCTCCTGGTGCGAGTTGTGAAGGGAGAACGTTGTCCCTGGCAGCTCTACTGGAAAGCAGCTTGAATTTGTAATGTTTCTGGTACTGCGTAGCGACACAGCTGCTCTTCGGAACTAAAACTGTCGGGTGGGAATGGGCGAAAATGAATACTCGCTATTAGTAAGAGTGCAGTTTCTTCACCGCAACTTTCTTCTCCATAAAGGTGAAATGTGTATCATAAGGGCTGGCATGAATACATACAGTATTCTACAGTGTTCCCCTTGTACTGCAGCTTTGTCTGGTCCAAGTCTGAAGATGGTAAATTATTCATTGGTTTGGGAAGTTTAAACACTGCTCTGAGAGCAGGGGAATGTGAACGTGGATCCTCTTGCATCATTCAGATACATACATGCACATAGGCCTACACACACACACACACACACAACTGCTACTGACAGTATGTGTCGCATATAGATGTCTCAATAGGGAGCCGTTTACAAGATGAGCACAAAAGAAAGGGAATGGAATTATGCTGAGGCTGTGTGTGAAGTCTGGGTGAATTTTTTCCCCCTCACCGTCTCTCTCTTTTTTCCTCCTAGCATACTCTTTGTCTCTATGCCAGTCACATCGGCAGCAGGGCCTGTGTGTGTCGGGGGGTGGAGAGGCGATGTATCTCCAGGGCACGTGCACACTGCCTGCCATAAACCAAAAACCCATTAAAGTGTCCTCTCTCCGCCGCACAGGGCATATAAAACCATCGAGGACGATGACCTGAAGTTTCCCCTGATCTACGGTGAAGGGAAGAAGGTAAGAACTGCTCTGCGACCACTCCCTGACAAAGTTATTCCCACGGCCTTGCGCTCCTTGCCTGTAATCAAAGCTCGCCAGGGCACCATTAGTCAGTGCCCCCCCATCACTCTGTGGAGGAACCTGCCAGTGGCCTCTTTTTCCACAAGGATTCACATCCTGCACTGACCTATGGCACAGAAAATATCTAGTCTCTAATGGACTTTGTGCTTTTATGTCTCCAGGCAGCACAGAGGGGTCAATGGTGGGACGCCAATTAGAGCCGCCCATTAGATGATGAAAATGTGCTGAAAGACCGATGAAAAGAGTCCAAAAAGTGACATATGTTCATTTGAATAAAACAGCACTGAAACACTGACTTGCAGGAGAATCTTTTCAGTGTATTGACATGAAACACAAAAGAAAAGGTCAACAGTACAGCACACTGTTCATGACATTTTCCTCTCCCTCAGTGATGCTGTACATGTGGTGGCTGTGCAGCATCTTGTCCTTGATGTGTTGAAAAGGTCACAGAGGAAACATGATAGATCTGAATGTGTTCTCTCAGCGGCCTTCTCTGGGTTTTGATTTAACGCAGACAGACAGTAGATCTATGTGTGACTGATGACTGGGGCAGATGTCACCCCACATTGCTCTCTGCCTGAAACCACATTCGGATTTACCCATGCACAGTCGGCCGTGCCCACGTCGTCGTCCTCTCCCTTTGAAGTGAGTCGCGGAGATTGATGGCTAGATGGGGGGGAGGGCATTGTGTGAGGGAGAGGAACGCCAGAGTACTTCAAAGCCCGGCGCGCAGCCTGCTGGGCCGCAGCGCTCAACAATTAATCCCAGGATGTTACCCCTTCTCTGCCGGAGGAGCTTCACCGCCACTTTGAAACAACACTCTCTCTCTTTCTGTGCCGAGCTCACTCTTACCAGGCCTCCCTCGCCATCGCACTCCTGTCCCCATCATTTTGCGTCGCCCTCATCACGCACTGCACAGTATATTCATAGCCCACTTCCCCAATCCGGTGCCAGGCAAAAATAATTAAAAGGAGTTTTGTGCAGTTTACAAATGAGTTTGAGCCACGTCATCGGGTGGCTCAGGGGACGATCATTACAGACTGGAAGATGCTGAGGATGGGTCTGTATTTATTTCCTCCAAAAAAATGGGTTCACGATAATCTGTCTAAGGTGTTGGCCAACAGAAGTTATGGTTTCAAATATAAACTCAAAATATCCATTAAGTCTTCCTTGAATCCATATCGTCTATCTGTGCAGAAAAGAATGTATACAAATAAAAGGAAAAAGATGATCAAAATTTAATAGCATTCCACTGCAGAAGCTGAACGTATGATACGAGTGAGTTGAGGTTGTGCTTTACGTGCCCCTTTTCTCTCGCAGGCTCGAGTGTTGGCGACCATCGGGGTCACAAGAGGTCTCGGGGACCACAATCTTAAAGTGCACGACTCCAACATCTACATTAAGCCTTTCCTGTCCTGCTGCCCAGAGGTAGGCTTCATTTTTTCCTCCATGATGCACAGATGCAGGTTGGGGCATTAATTTAATTTTACCTACCCACTAGTGAAAATTCACGGTGTGGTTACCTAGGCTTCTGTCATTTGGGTTAACAAGAGATCAACACATCACACACACACACACACACACGTCTCACAAGGCATCCATTGATATGAGTTCTGGTGAAAAAAAATCTCCTCTTATCTGGATTGGATCCTGTGCGATTTTTGAGTGTCCAAAAAATTTCAACATTGCTCTTTCACAGTGAAGTTATGGGAAGATGATCTGGAGGCAAAGAATCTCCTGTTTGTAACTGTTGCTGTTTTTACTACTAACTACTACTCTTAAATTCCACTATTGCAAAAACCATCAACATTAGAGCATCGCAAAATCTGAAAGTACGAAATACAACTCAGATCATCCATAGCAGTGTGTAAACAATGTTAGAATATTACAATATAATATAATTGACAATATACTGGACCTCTTGATAAAATGAGAGCACACACTTAACACTGCAAAATGCCTTTCTGGCCTTTCACCGTGAGCCGTGTGGTCAATGTGCACATTAACATTCTCCACCAGCCATCGCTCTCTAATGACTCCTTTCCTCCCCAGTGTCGACTGCACAAGATTGCAGTAGTCACGGAGCCCATGAATTCTCTTGATCTTTAATTCATTCGCCCTCTGAGTTCAGCCGTAGTTCAGTCTCCCTTTTTTTGATCTTGAATTTTTTTCAGGTTTTACCTCTAAGATGCTTGTATAGTCACTATTTTTTCAGACAACATAAACATACTGTTGGTATATATATATACATACATATACATATATATATATACATATATACATATATGTGTGTGTGTGTGTGTGTGTGTGTAAATCCCAGCAGATTTTTCTATACTTTATATACATATGTAGGAAAGGTGAGATAGTGCCCAAAGGATTTAAAAAAACCCCAAGAAATCAAATTAGAAATTTGGAATTTCCCAGGCTGTAAATACATTTTTAAAAAAGCTGATCTTGACATTTGGTGCCATCAGATCACGCCCATGAGGTCGAATGTGGGCGTTGGGTCGAAAACCAAATGCTGCAGCTAATAATCTATTTTGAAATTGACTCTTTGAACTAGTATCACTTTCATGGATTGTTAGCCACACTCTTTTTTCTCTCTTGCAAAGCCTGACTTAAAATCACAAGGTTAACCATGACGTGTAGATCACTCGGATTCCTTCACAACTGCTCTCACAGGCACCATGGTCATGCTGTGCTGTTTACATGGTAGCTTCTGCAGTAGGTCGGCGTGTCAGCTGCTTTAAATAGGCAACTCTTCCGTGGTAAGAATTAAGCTACGCATAACAATGCATCTTAATTGTCAGTGGGCATTATTTTTGTATGCTTGTGTTCAATGAGAGCTTGTGCATCTTCACAAGAGTTGCTATAGTAACATAACATCTCTTAACTTGACAAGTATTTGCATAGGAAAATGCCATGAGGGGTTAGGGATGAGAAAGAAACACACACACACAGCAGGTCCAGGTGATTTCTAGAAACCATGCATCTCTCAACTCCTGATGTGTGTTCGCTCTTCCCTTCAGGTCAGGGTATACCCGCTGGCACAGTGCGAGCACGGAGCCAATGACGTTCTGGTGCTGGGAACCGATGGTCTGTGGGATGTCCTCTCCAACCAGGAAGTAGCTGAAGCGGTCACCTGTTTCCTGGCAAACTGTGACCCTGACGACCAGCACAGGCACGTTCACTCATCACTCCGCTGCAGCCACCACTCAGTCAGTCAAGGCTGAACTTCCACTCACCCCGAGTCTTATTTGAAGAGGATGAACGTTGCTATCTTGCTGCAATTATGCAAATCACCAAACATTTAGATAAGTTATTTCTCTGATGTCAAGGAAACTCTTGTAAAACTATTAACAGGATGCTGTGACTCTTCTCTTCCTGTGAGCTTAGTTTCAAAACTTCACCCTAACGATTTTTTTTCCCTACTGTGCTTAATTATTATCGGTGTTGACCGTTTAACAAGTCTACGCCTTAACCATTTATCACTTTTGTTATGTCAGGTATACAATGGCAGCTCAAGACCTCATAATGAGAGCACGAGGCGTGCTGAAGGACCGCGGCTGGAGGATATCCAACGACAGATTAGGCTCCGGAGATGACATCTCGGTCTACATCATTCCCCTCATGTATGGCAACAAGCAGAATTAGCTGAGCGACTTCTACATATAACCCTGCCTTGAACTGCCAGATTCACTCCTGCGGTTCCCCACATCCCCTGTGCTGTTTTTCAAGTGCTTTAGCGTGGACTTTCCCCTACTGCTGAGGGATCCAAGACGTTTCTGGTCAGGGGATGGGATTTCTGTCCAGGCTCTTCCTCTTCCTAGATCATCTCAGGATGAAACCTACCCCGTCCTTTTTTCCCCTGGTCTTTCTTTCATAGAAAAGAAACTGCTGGAGAAACTGATTCATAAAAATTTTAACTACTGCCCCCCCATGATCAAACCCTGTTTCGGAGCAAAACAAAGGTCGAGAGAATGCACTCTCGCGGACGAGATGGTGATATGCATCTCAGGATCACTGTTACTTACTCATGCGCACTATTTATAAATGTGAAAATGTAAATACTCCCTGGTGTAACACATTTGATAAGCGTGTCTGGTCCAGCGCCTGTACAGTGTAACTAACCTGAGGACCGATGTCGTGTATATATGCAGTATGAATCTTACCTCCTCTGTTCCATGTGGGCTGTTGATGTGGCTGGGCTCAGTCATCCGCAACTGCCAGTCTGTTGTAGAAGGAAAAAAACAAACTCGTCAGCCTTCTTTAGATAGTACGGCAACTTTTTCTCCTAATACTGCAATTTTGTTTATTTGTACCCTTTGCACTAGAATACTGTACTGAAAAAAAACATTATTTATCTAATTTCACTATTAAATCAAGCCCAGCTTTTGCATTAATTAAGTTTTAAGAAGGAAACAAATAAGTTATTTTCTTACATTTAGTCACCATCAGCCATCTACCTCATCATTTTCCTCCTTTGTCATTGTCCTCTTTTACGTGGCTGTTTGCACATTACACTGGGTGCATCCTCTGCTGCTACCTGTGCCATCACTTAGTTACATTCTCATATTCACTTCTGTATCTGTAAGATCTGTTAAAAAAAAAAACAAAAAAACAAAATAGGCTTTCAGAAACTGAAGCAAAAACACCACCCCCTTGTCACTCATTTACCTCTTCTCACTACATATTATCCCATCAAGATAAACTCATCCTCTTGAATGGCAGGTGCCGCTAACAATATGTACAAAACAAAAGGAAGTATTTCAATTAAACGATTAGACACTGAATCTTGTGTATACTGATCCATAATTCAGTGATTTTACACATTTTACTTCATTTAGATTCGTTGTGCTTCAGCTTCTACTTCTCATGCACAAATATTATATTTCACCTGCTGTACGAGCTGGAGAAACATGGAACAGAGTGACTTAATTTAAATGTATGAACTTTTTTTTCCTAGTGGGCACTCATCCCTTTCTTTTGCTGTAAGTGATGTACATTTTACTGAAAACAAAAGAGATGTAACTTTTACCGTTTGGGGAACACTGTAAGAAAACAGTTTAAATGCTCATTTTCCTTCTCTATTAAAAAATAATGAACAATTCCTGAACTTTCCTTCCATGATACTCTGCTGGGCCATTGATAAATAATCAGTGCATCCACTGTAGTAGACAGGAAAACAAGATACGAGATGTGAATTGATCCAGATGATCCTCAGAGATGCACTTTTATGAGGACAGTGACCAGTGACAGCCTTGCAGTAATAAAACAGATAAGAGCAATATTACTAAACATTTAATGTCCTGGCCCACTACAACCATGTTAGAAAGAATACTTTACAGTGGCTAGAATTTTAGTTTATTAAATTAATTGATTATTTATTTAATAAATGAAAGGGAATTTAATTCTTTAACCAAATTTGCCAGGAACTCTGTGCTTGAATGAGGGATATATACCCCCCACCCCATTTTTTTTTACACTCCAGTAACTATCGAATAAGGCCATCACCCATCTGACAAACTGTGTCAAGTGGATCCCAAAGCAATATGTGGATGGTGGATGAAGGGTATCAGTTCTCAGAGTAGCCTGACAGAGGATTTCATGGTGGTGGCTGCTCAAGGGGGCGTAATTTGACACTGAAGCGCATACACCTCTCCATGATGAAAGACAACTTGATAACTAAAAAAAAGTGGACAAGATGTTCATCCCTATTTCAGCTGGTCTTTCACTTAACCATGGTTAAGTGGGAATGGGTGTGGAACAATGAGGAATAGTAATTTCCTCACTTTTGGCTGTAACGTGCAATATTTTACTCCCAGCGAAGTGATGTGACACCAAATACTTGAAATACCTAATGATAAATAAAAAATGATGTAAACTGAACGTAGGGCTACACTTTCATAGTTCATGACAGGACATAGGTATCGCAGGGAGAGAAAAAAAAGCTGCATTCCAGAGTCTCGTGTTGTGAGAAGAAAAGGAAAACCTGCTGGGATTTTGACATTTGACAACTGACCAATACTCTTTGGTGCAGTGTCATGAAGAGACCCCCCCCCCCTTTACACACCACCACCATCTTGCTTTGAAAGCTAGTGCCACTGCCAATAGCCAAGTTTTCATTTATTCCACAGTTTGTAATTAAATGAAAGGTGGAGATACGTCAAACAGCTTCAGACCAACTGATAAAGTCATGTGGTTATATCAAGGGGATGGCAGTTGTGTCAAACACTACCCTCTGTCAGATACTTATTTGCAGAACTATACATCAGCTGATATTAGTTGAAACAAACCTCTTTCATAGTGGACACTGTAAACTATAAAATAAAAAGCAGACGTTACAACAATAACTGTGTTTCAGTGTGACGGTGAGTCAGCCTGCACAATACCAAGACCTTGAAACTCAAGCAGTTACATGGAAATCAGCCACTGGGAAGTTTAAGCTTTCCACCTGTAACAAAATGTCTTCTGTGAAAAAGGCCTTTTCTTTCAGTCATTATGAAGCAGTTTGCAATGCTTTATCTTGGAAATTCTACATAGAGGCATATAAAACTGGGATCAGAGCAAGTGAAGCATTAATAAGAACTGACAGACTTTTTTTTTTTGCGCTGGGGAAGTTGGGGAGATTAAGTTTCAAGTATTCCACAACACAAGTGAGTTGCATCAGTGAGCTTAATCAGCGCGACTGTTTGCACCTGAGAGCAATTAATCAGCGCTGCTGCACAATGCAGCTTAATATGTGGAGGCAGTGTGGACTGAATTCACCCCCTTTCTTCCTGTTATTTGCTTTATGAAACTTTTTCTTTCATTTTCCGATCTTTCTCTCGTTTTCTGTGAAACGTAGACTAATAAGGTCTGAGTAAATCTAAAAACAATGTAAGCTAAAAAGAAAAAAAAGGATGGACAGTAAAAGCTGCCGCAATCAACTTGCTTGAAGACTTTTTCAATTCATGTCATCCTGTAGCCTACCTGTTGGGTGGGGGTTGGGGTGCAAGCATGTAAAACGCACACCTACCATGCGTCTTTACACGCACTCGGGATCAGGAAGTGACAAACTCCTGGGCCTGGCTCTGCAGGAGCTGGAGGGCCATCTGGTCCCCACAGGCCAGCACTGCGTCCTCCTCCAGTCCGGCAAGCGCCGATCTGGCGCTCCACTCCTACTCTCCACACGTTTGTGTGCGAGTGTGTGTGGTCCAGATTGGATGACGGCAGCGATGACACAGTCATTCCTGTGGGTGGCTTGTTTTTCCAAGGTCACAGCACTCCCACCCCACCCGTGGATAGATCTGAGGGAGATGCTGAGTGGGCTTGCAGCGAAGACACTCATCTCTTGTACTGGGAAGGTGACGCCATTGCTCACTGCGGTGCAACATGGGGTAGCCGATGCTACAGCCTTTCCAGCCTGGTTTCGGATCAGTGGAGAGATGCTGTTTTTCATATTGTTTTTTGAGATAACTTTACTCCAGCATTTCAAGTAGGGCTGAAGCTAACCATTTACACTGTCAGTTACTGGCAGGATAAGGAGGAAATACTCACATTCAAGAAAAAATGACCATAAATGATCTATGACAATTCAAACAGCTGCAGATTATGTTTCAGGTCTGATATAAACAGTCCAAAAGCCGTAGATAATCAAATGCACAATGAGGGCTGTGACAATCAGTTTTACACTCCATTATTCATCTGAAAGAAAATTAATCTGCAGTGGGTTTTTAAAAAATAATTTAATGTCCAAGTCAGGTCACAAGCAAGAATACCAAACATGTGATTGGTCCAGGTTCTTAACCTTGAGATTGTGTTGCTTCTCCAAGTCTAACAATATAGCACATTAAATGTGTGGGGTTTGAGCTCTTGCTCACAAAACAACACATTTAATGACACCACCTAGTGCACCAAGATTTTGCGAATCACAGTTTTTATGATAATCAATCAATTAATTGGGAAAATAATGACAGATTAATCAGTAACAAAAAAAAATGTTAGTAGTGATCCTATCCATGATGATACAGAGCAAGGGAAAGCTAAACACCTCAGATGTTTGGCATTTTGATAGTTGATGTTCAAAACACAGTCGATCAACTAATGAATTAATGGACCAATCGTTTCCAAACTTGCAGCATTTCAGGGGCAGCGTGTGTGGAGGTGTGAGGCGAGCACAAAGAGTGCACACACGAGGGCTGACTGTCCTGTCAGGACAAAGGTGTGGCTGCTTCAGCAGTGCAGCTGCGATACCCACGTGAGCGGGCAGATTTTTCCACAGGGGGCTCTAATTTACTGCCTTAAGGCTTTGGCTGCCTCCAGCATGATTTATCTGCGGCCCGGCTCAAATGAGAGCTCTGACACAAGATGGATGAGGAGGACACGGGCTGCCTCGGCACAGCTCACTGGCCCATAGGCTGGCTCTCTTTACCGTCAGAATGTGATGAATGATGTTTGGTTTTACCCTGGAGACTGGATAACTTGTATTTCTCGTACGAGACACTTATTAGAATATATTCAAAGCAGACCTGTGGACTGCTACTCAACAGGCCTGACAGAACTACAAGTCCCCTCTGTGGTTTGTTTACTAGTCAGCTTCTTTTTTCCTGCAGAGGCAGAGGACTCTCGCCTTTCAACCTGTGTGTTTCTCTGCGATGAGTAGCTGGAGTAGAATTTATTGTGCTATATCAGGACAGATGCTTGTGGGAAGAGCTGTGGCCCGGAATGAACATAACTCTGCCTAACACACTATCAAGTGTGAACTCATAAATATTTCATGGAGTACCCTTGGAAGGTCAAATGCAGGATTCAATCTTCAGTCAGTGAATGAGCGGCGTGCTCTCTCATCTGGGCTATGGGGATCTGAACTCAAAGACTGCAGCCCTTGCGAGGCTTCATCGACCCAGCGCTGCCCGGCCCTGACGGCCAATCAAAGCTCATTATTCATTCCGGTCCCCACCCCTATCACGAGACCCTTGGCTGACCATACTAATGTGATACAGAGCAGCCAGATGCTGCTGGGCAGCAGAGGGGAGGATTTCAAAAGGTTAACGCACAACGCATGACCCACATCGGCGCCTCCGCTCCCAAGACCTCAGTGAGGACACCATGGGCTGGGAAGCCTGTGGGGGCTGAAGTCATGTGGTGCGCCTGTGTGCTCAGCATTGAGTTCAAATACTGAGGCACACACCAACCGGATTTAGAATAATAATCAGATTATTAGGTGAACAGTGCCAACGGTGCAGCGCAGATTTATGTCTGAGCTCGCTGCCCCGCATAGAGGAGGTGTTTGGGTGCAGGAGGAGTGCAAACTATCTGCTCCAGCGTCTGATGGTATGCAGCACGATCAACAAAGGAAGTCAGGGGAGAGCCATGAAGCCAGCTTGTGTGTATTAGAGCAGATGTATTGTAGGATACCTCTGTGGGCAGCAGAGCCACGTCACTCCTCTCCTCATAGCAACAGTATTGTTGACCTACATGCTTTCCTACACAGCCCACTGCGCCTGGAGGGGAGGGGGGGGGCAGCAAAACTATGCAAATCCATATCAGATATCGACTTCCTCGTGCATTGCAAAAAAATGTGCATACCTGCATACCAATTGATAAAACTTGCAGATCATATGTCCACCTAACACATGCAAGATTTGTTCTTCACCCTGCAAAATAACAATAGCATTAATGTGATACCAGTTTGAAATCAGATGCACGTTCATGAGCCCGAATCTTACATTAGGTGTGTGTAAGATTAACTGCAAACGACAAAGTCCTTTTCTTTTTTTTCCTCCCACAGCCATTCACCGTTTTATTGGATGACACATGATACAGTTGTGAAACGGTCTCAGCTCAAAAATGCAACAATGCAAGCACAAGCCATTTTTCAAACCCCGTTTAAACGCAGCGAATTACAGCCTTCACTATAACACGGTAAGCTAGTTGCAACACTGGTGGTGTGCGTTACCTGGCAAAAACACCGTGTAACAGCGTTGGGAGCAGGGCTTTAAAAAAAGAAGAAAAAAATCACCTCGGCTGAAGTGGAGGCACCAGCACTAGCAAGGCAGTAGCTTGCGCAGTCATCTCCATAGCGGGCAGTGTCACAACCCAACCAACAGCACAAACTACTACCTCAGCCAGTACGTGGTCAAAACACGAGAGAAAAACGTTGGCATTCAAGAAAAATATCGAAACAGTAAAAAAAAAAAAAAGAAGAAGAAAAGAAACGCAAACGCCTCGACTACGGCGACATTCCCATGCAGCCGGAGATGGTCCGTCCTCTCCACGTTTCTCTCCGCTTCTGTGCAGACTTGAAATAAGAGGGAAACCCCGCCCAAGCAGACCTGCTCCCTCCGCTCTCCTCCTCCTCCTCCTCCTCCTCCTCCTCCACCACCCCCACCCCCTCCTCTCCTCCCTCCTATTCTTCAGTGCAAACCACAAAACGGCCCCTTTCCCCTCATATGACCTACTGCCTGATCCCAAACTACGGCTCGAGGACCTCCACGGGACCTTGAAAGGGAGACAATGGGTCCCTGCTTCATGCAGTGAGCGCTGGGCACGACCGTTTCAAGGAAGCGACTACAACCCCCACCACCCGCGCAACCCCCATCCCACCCCAAGCGTTTCCAAGTGGTATTAAATAATTTACTAGTTCTAATTTTAGAAAGACCACCACCAGTGTTTTTTTAAAACTTTTTTTTAATTGTCAAAAGACGTCAGAATCAGAGATGTTTGTCCCTAGCTGCTAGCTGTAGTGTTAGCAGCATGGTTGCCACTATCAGCCTGACTGTGGATCAAAGTCCACTTTAAACACTAAGCCACGATTTCATAAAGGCAAAGTAAGACACCCGGTTCTATTCAAAAGTAGGCAAGTTTGGTTACTTACTCTTTCAGTAGAATCCAGAAGGTTTTTTCATGGTCCTGTCATTCTCTTTAAGCTTCAGCTTCAAAAATAAAATTACAATGGGTAGACATACAATGGAAAAATGTTACACCTCTTTAATACCACACCTTAATATCAATACAAGATTTTAATATAACTTTGGGAATTTGGTGTCTTCATAAAATAACAAGTAAAAAAAATCAAGTTATTTTATAATAATAAATAAATATAGTAGAGCAACACACCACTTAACTTAACTAACTTAAGCATATCAATAACCACGTAATTATCTCATACTGGCATAAGGCTACTCTAACAATTCTTCCCATTATCATTTACTCGGCTGAATATTTTCAGGTTTAAGTATTTTGTCATTAAAATATCAGATAAGAGAAAAATGCCCAAGGTGAGATTAATAAATTTCCCTGTGACTATGCCTGATGTATTTAGTAGAACTGGCTTTAATAGCAGAAGGAGCAATTTAACTTTCATTATACTATTGTATATCTATTTTATTCTTTGTTGAGAACCTAATAATTCATATTTAGGACGTTGTACATTCTCCACATGGGGAGCTATTGTGATCATTGACAGACCATTTCTACACACGGCAAAGTGACTTATCAAACAAGAGAGCAGAAGCAGCAGCATTTAGCTCACCGCCATCAGCTGATGGAGACATTTCAGTGTCGCCACCTACAGGCAGTTGGTATTATGGCAGCATTTTGTGCGTTCCTTTTTATACCTGCTGTTTTGTTGGTGTGTTTTCGAGGTTTAAAATGTGAATTTGTTTTTTAATCATGGAACTGCCAAAGGGTCTGTGGGTCAATCTACTCTGAGAGTCCAACCTTTAATTAAAATGCCTGAGGACCATGGATATACACTTCATCAAAAAAAACCTATAATGAATATTTTTTCGTGAATCACAACGAATTGGAGTCAGGACCATCTTGATAAATTATGAAAGCTTAATGCCTGTGGTGGTAGTGACCTTTTACCAAGGTTTCTTATTTTCATACTGAAATAATTTTACTCCTTTTTTAAAATACAAGGCACTACAAATATATATATATATATATTTAAATAAAAAGGGAATGTTTTAGTTGAAAAATATCAAAATAAACTCACCAGGCCAGTAAAATAAAAAAAAAAAAATGGAATAAACTTAACAGATTTGTAGATAATAGATAAGCAACATACACTGAACATATACTGTAATTGAGCACACTCAGCATTAATCTGATTGTAGAATTGTCCCATTTATTTTATACAGACAAGTACATCCCTTCTCAGATGGCTGGCTAAAGATGACATGGAATGTTACAGTAAGATTTGTTTTCTTGCATAAATCCCTCACTGTTGAAAATGATGCAAAAGTCTAAGTATTAATTTTTAAGATCAATAAAGCCCCAGTTTTGCCTCTTTTTATTACGTTATCAACATCACCACACACCCAAAGGCAACACTGCAATTTTTTAAAAATCTCTGTACTTAACACAAGAGTGCAGCCAGTCTGTATGAGAATGGAGGGGGGCAGAGGCGTTATCATCTCACATGGGAAGCATACGATGACGCGTATGAGGGTCAGGGTCGCTGACTTGGTCCGAGCGGACCTCGAATCTCCGTTTACCATGGGTTGCTTCATGTCACCGTAGATGGGTCTCACATGGAGTTCATGTCCGTGCATTTGTGAAGCACGTGGGTTGAGAAGACACATTCAAAGACTTCTTCATAATAAAAAAAACAAAACAAAGAGCTCATAGCGAGCCTGGTCAGGACTCTCCGTTCTGGACTCTGGAGACGGGGGGCTGCATAAAGTCTTTAAAGGGCCCGAGAGCCTCTTTCAGGGCTGAGCTCACTTCAGACGAGGAGCACGTAATGCACTCTACCAGTGTGGGATAAAGGGCAATCACCTGAGCCCACGTGTTGCCATCCACTGCAGGTGGTATACAAACAGAACAAGAGGAAAACATATAAAGGAGGAGTGGGGGATGAGAGGGAGAGAAAGAAAGAGAAAATAAACTGTAACAGAAGGTAATCAAAGAAATAATTTCCTTGTTAAAATTCCCACAGGCCCATAGAAATGAGTTTTGTTCTGAATAAAGGGCACTGTAATGCAAACATCTTGAAGGGCACTTTAAAAACGTAATTTCAAAATGCCTCATTTTATTTCTATTACAGAGAAAAAAATCACTTCTTGTAATTGACCTTGCTGGAAACATAAACAGTTTTACCCAGATTGGTGATAGAACTCATGTGAATAATTCCCAACTGAACTCTGACACATTTATCTGAATTGAATAGATAATTGATATGTCGGCATTATTGTTTGTTTTTTCCATTGTGACCAAGATCTATTTAATCCTTGACATAGTTTGATACTCACCATTTTCGGGCTGTGTCTTTTTAAGAGAGTCCATCAAAGTGCTGATAGCTTTCAGGACAAAGATAATCTCTGTCACTTGTTGCCTGAAATGAAAAAGACCAAACCTTCCTTAGCTACAAACCTTGGAAAAGATTAAATAAATAAAATCAGACGTGAAAGACTTAATCTGTATTTAAATGGAGAGAGATTAAGCAACATTTATTAAAGCAGTGTGCCATATTAACATCTGACTGCTGTTTAGTATAACACGATATAGTATTGAATGTTCCCAGTTTCTTTGTAAAACACTTTCTCACTTCATATTTTCTTATTGATCTTATTTTACTGTTGGAATTAAGTGTTTTTACATGCTCTCATATTCTAGTGGTAAAATTATTGTTTTTTCTGTATTTATGCAACCATTTATGCCTTAAACTGCTATTCATGCGTATATTCTAATTATCCAATTTTTCTGAACCCCCCCCCACCATCCCATTTTCTGTACTAATGGTGCAATGTCCCCATGGGCATCATTTAACTTCCATTGTGTCTTAGAAAAAAAATGTATTGCAGTTAAGAGTTACACCCAAAACACTAAAACACAGTGTGTGTGAAACCGGAGAAGTTCAGTGGTTTTGTGTTGTTTACGAAAGAGAAAAAGGACAATGATGGATGCATGGATGGAGCTGGGGTGGTCTTGGTTTTGCATTGCAATATCTCAGTGGTTAAATCATGGTGCCAACAGCCATCAGGGTTTGGAGCTGAATTCCTGATAATGATGTGTCCAGAGACATGTAAAAAAACAAAGAAAAAAAACAAGGGGGTTTGTGCAGGTGCACCATGTTGTCCTGTATTCAGAGGTGTACCTGGGCAGGGGGCAGCGTCCGCTCAACCTCTCGTCCTCCACGTAGCGGCGCAGAACATCCTGGGACCTCTTGAGGAGCACAGAAAGTGCCATGCGAGAGATGTATCCCTCCTGTGGGGTGGAAACCTTGTTGCTGAAGGAAAACTGCAGCAGCGTCTCAAAGCACACTTTCGAAAACTCCTCCCTCATCCGCACATCGATCTCTGCCTCTGTTGAGAGAAAAACCATTTGCATTTTTAGACATTTAGCAGATGCCACTCTTGAGGGTGATTTACGATGAGTGGATAGACGGGACTTTACTGTCTTGCTCAACACATGAAGAGTTTGGCAGGAGCCATTGTTTCTGATGAGCCACAGGGAGGGATTTTGCAACAAAACCTAAGACTTAATGATTACAATAAGGTTTCTCCAACAATTTTTTAACTAGTTCTTGGCCACCCTGTTGTCCCATTAATTGTGAAAACACATGTAAACATTGACAAATGAAATAGCTGCCAAAGTCACATCTTACCTGTGAACGAGGGTGACTGTGAGTGAATGGAACCTTTGTTGAGCATAGCCATTATCTGGCCAACGAAGTCTTTGGGGATGAAATTGGCAAAGGGCAAAATCTCTGTGCTGATCAACTGGACCACCTAAAATGAAAAAGACACAATGGTGACACAGGTAAACTCACACAATTATGTTGAATTACTGGATGCTCGGAATAAGTATTTACCTCTACATCAACAGCTTCATTCTTCTGAAATTCCTGGATGGACAGGTTATCTGGAGGTGTGCTATAAAAGCAAAACAGCCAAACAATGAGTTTCCTGCTCAGAAATTACCAAATATTCATATATAGACCAATTTATGAATCTGTACCTTTTGGTAAATAGAAAGTCCTCAAAGGCATTGGCCAGCTCTGGCCACATAGTGTCGAACTTCCCAGATGAGGCATGCTGGCGTGCCACCGGCAGTCCGATAGACAACACCTTGAGCAGAGATGAAACGGCGAGCTTCCAGGTGCTCTCTGATGGACAGGCATACTTCAAACCCAGGGGCATTCTTAAAGTCTGGAGGATGAAGGGAAAAGAAAGGAAGAGACAGCTGTAACATTATGAGCAATGAGACTGAAACAGAGAGCAAGACAGACCTCTTGGTAAAATCTATACAACTAACTGAAGTTACCTGAAGGCCACTCACCTCCTCTTTTACACTGAAATGCGGAGAGACTTGAATTCAGAGCATTAGCATCAAAGCAGTATGTGAAGACAGCTCCAATTAAAGTTTCATTGGACAAAACCAGAAAATGTAATACACCGTCTTTTTAACCAAGTCCTCTTTTCAGAGAACAGCTGGGTTCCCCAAGGCTGAAGTTTTCCAAGTATCACTTTCTTGGGTGGGAGTCAGATTGGGATCTGTCCTTAGGGAACCTTCATAATAGTTCCTTGGCAAATTAACTCTATTCAGTTTGGTGTTTCTTATGAACATGCTATGGGAAAAACAGCAGATGAATGCAGGTGTCAGAAACTGGATAAAATGGAAGACTCGGTGTCAGATTTAAGGAGTCAGGCCTTCTACTGACAAAATCTTTTGATTTTTGACAGACTGCTTTGAAAAAAAAAAGGTTTCGAAAATCCGAATAATATTGGACATCAATTGCAGGTCACATCTGGTGCATGTAAGATGCAAGACTTGAGATGAATGCTGTCAGGTCAGAGAGACAAGTAAAGTGAAAGTTGCCCAAGGGCTGGTGGATATCGACACAACTCCTCGGACGACATAATTAAATGAGTGATTTCAAAATATACCCCGCTTATTATATTAAAAGCATGTCTTGGACTTTGACAGTAAGTCACTCACAAAATTCACCCAGTCACTTCCTGACTCGGCATGACTACAGACAAAAGGAAATGGAACAACTTTTCTTGCGCCCTTTACTTGCTTAACCACTACTTATGTGGGGTTTTTTGGTGAATAAATGAGCTCAGGTTCGGGTTTCTTGTCATTTCCATACATATGCACGACATACACACAGGGTAACACTGGTGGGAGCTGTGAGAATGAACCGCTGCGGTACAGTTAGGGCCTGTAAAATCAAAACGATGAGATAAAAGATGGTAAAAAGCTTCATAGAGGTTGAGGTAATACTACAGAGTTGAGTCATATTTCTCTCTAGGTTCGTGACTGCAAGCAAGTCCTTTCAGATACGTGCAGTCATCTGAGCCACTGTTAATATAAATATATTGATTTTTGCAGCTTCAAGAGAGAACTAACAGTGTGATGCCAAAGTTGGTGCTTTGCCAGAGTCAGCTAATGGGAAAGACTAATTCGATAGGGTATGCCAGAGGTTCAGCTCGCCCACATCTCACCCACCCCACAAGAAAAGTAAAGACGGCAGCAATTTTTAAAATAACGATAAAAAAATCTTACTGTGCATTTTATGACTGCATGTTGTCAGTACTCCACAATGCAGAGACTGCACATGTGCACTGAGAATGGTTTTTTTTTGTGGGGGGTCATCGCAATGGAAACTATGTATACCCTGATGAAAATACCTTGATGATGTTCTGCAGAACTTTCTCATTGATGACAGCTTTGTGGCACGCTGTTTTATGGTACAGGTCCACCACCACCTCCAAGGAGCGCTCAGCAAAGGGCACGTAGTTTAAGGCAACCCATTCTGCCTGCATGGGGGGGGGGTTAACGAGGAAAAAAAACCCAGCAGGAATTTACATTAGTTCAACAATTTGGAGAACCATTATCTCTACCTTTTGGCAGAGCCCCAGTCAAGCAGTTTTAAAGGCACACTTTGTCTAAGTAATTCACATTTAAAGTCAGAGTGACTATTAGTCTGCTTTAAGATTTGTTAGGTTTATGAGCACAGCTGAAATTTTACAGCCAAATGAACGACTCAATGCTACAAAGTGTGTCTTTAGGAAATATAAACAGAACCACACGTGTACATGAACAGCACCAAAAAACCAACACAAAATCAACTGAAAAAGGAACTGCACAGGTGACTGTGCACACAGAGGCATCACCGCCAGTTAGTGGCAGGCAGGAGGGGGGGCATGGAGTGAGTGAGAGATGCGGGTGAGATGTGAGAGCCTACCATGCGGCGTGATATCTCATCTACCGCAGAGGATAGGTTGTCACCATTCAGCACAGCTTAGTACAACTGTAGGGGGGGGGCTGAAGGAGATGGTGGAACTCACCGGTGCAAACAGCTGGATCTAAAAACGGTTATCCAGCGAGTAGTCCCAAGAAACAGAACGAGAGAAGAGCGCAATTAAAGGGGTGCTTTTTAAAGTTGAATCAAATCAGACTGAATGATCAGGACTGATTTAGTGCAAACACACTCACTCCTAGCACCGAGGACATTTGAGGCGATCTGACAACATGGGGAAAAGAGGCGGTCGAGAGCCGCCCATGACATCTGATTGGCTGGTTGGGAATTAGTTTGTTCCTCTCACTTAAACAATTTAGGCAGATTCAGATCAACAAAAATGTCCAGTATAGGGGCTGAGTCTGGGCCCCGCATGCAGGAGCACGCACCAGCCGGGCCAGATAAACCAATGCTGCATTCCCTGATGCAGAAGGTTCCCAATGTTGTACTTGAGAAGAAACAAAAATTGTCTGTGGTTTTACAAATGAAGTTATTGCTTGTAAAATTCCTTGTAAATACCTGTTTTTGAAACTGAAATTAAAGAGTGCATGAAGTAGTGAAACATTTCTCTGGCAAGCTGCCATCGGTATGAAGCGCGAGGGAGGGAATATGAGGAAGATATGGCTCGGGGGTGCTAATGGGGGTCCAGAAAAAACCCGTCAATCTCATTCAGGGCCATGACAGGGGCTTCATAAGGACTAGACTGCAGGGGGCGAAGGGGAAGAAGTGGGGGGGCGGATTCATGAACATCAAAGAAGACGAATGATCTTGTTGAGAATGGCTGAAGAGAGAAGGCCGACGAATAAAAGCGCACACCATCTGACATTTTAATGAAACCAACTGTAAAAAAAGCAATAAATTTCAAATGACGGCCAAGTCTGCGAACCCCCTCCCTACCTGGTTGTATTTGGCATTGGCCACGTGTTTGGTTTCCATCCTGCCGTACTGAGGAGGCTTGCAGGAGAACTCCACGAAGAGTAGCAGCTGTTCAAAGATGGCCGGGTACATGACCTGCAGGTTCTCTGGGCCCACACAGATGGCCTGCAGCAGGGAGGACAGGGAGGAACAAACACTGCTGACATCCACCACAGGACTGCACATTGAATAATTCAGCAGACCGACACACTGTTTCCTGGGCTCACATGACATAAAATAGGGAAGAAATAATGGTTACGGTCTGGATTTGTTTGAGTGAAGAAGGTGCTCATGGCAGAGGAGGACTTGAGTCACATAGAAACATTTTGTTCACATTAGATTAAGCAGTCGAATGAAAATGTTAGCAATTTTGATTGGCTATTACTTTACACATAAAAACATAGGCTGGTTGCCTGGCTCCACCTTCTCAGATTTAAGATTTGCTGCTTTTCTCTGTTTTGTATTTTTTGAAAAACCCTCTTGGAGTTATTCGTTAAACAAAGCTGAGAAATTGTGGTACACATCTTAAAAGTGGCACATTTCCCTTTGCCCACCTTCTGCAAAACATCCAGAGCGGTGAGCACAGCTTCCTGCAGGCTGGTGAGCACCGCCTCCGTGTAGGAGGGGAGGATGAAAGGTGAGGCGTCGCTGCTGATGGGCACAGACACCGCCCCGTGGAGGATGACTCCCAGCTTCTTCAGATCCTCCATGCTGAAGTTGGCCTTGATGTGCTGGTAGAGCGCGGGGAAAATCTGGATCAACGCTGTGAGGAAGGGCTGGCTGGGGATAAAGGAGAGCTTCTCTGTCGGGCCGCTCGGCGGCCTCGTGCTGTCTGTACCGGTCCGATACCACGTGTTCCACGCTGACCACCACAGTGCCGAGTCTTCCAAGGCCGACTCCTCCCCTGGGGGAGGGGCCTGCAGTTCAGCGCCATTATAACGCGTGAGCCGTTCCACTAGTGAGTCTGAGCGCACCAGGGGTCTGCCGGGACCGGATGCCGAGAGGGGGTCGATGAGCACCGGGGGGACGCCCATAGCGGCAAGCGCGTCGCTGGCTTTGTCTGAGTCTTTAACGGGCGTGACGATCTGCAGGATCTCTTGAAAGCTCTTGAGGGCGGCCAGGGAGACCTCGTTGTTTTTGCTAAGGGCAGCCGACTGAATGTGGTTCAGCAGCACCTCCCAGGCCTCAAAGAAGTCACCTGTAGATTTGCGGCAAAATGAGATTGCCAATTAGCGGCATGCGTCAGCTGTTAATAAAGCATGACAATTAGCACTTTGATGTGCGAGGTTTCCAACCGACATGACACCACCCACAGAAAGACAGAACTATGACTGGAGCCGCAGGTGTACCTGGATTCTTGTTATCACGTTTTCTTAATGTGAATATGAGCCAATTTTCAATGACTTACAATCATCCTATGAGACCCATACACTGATATTATCTTGCCAGCTAGTTATTCACTTTACCAAGCTTTCATGTAAGAAGGGCAGGTTTCCTTTGTTCCTCGAAGAGATTTTACGAGCAGTAGGCTGGAAAGGTGTTGGAAAAGATTCACGTCTTATAATTTAGCACAGGCTAAAATGTCATTCGGGTGGATGAGAGTAATTAACAAGGAGCTCATGTTCTATCATTCATTTCTCCTGGAATATTAATCCTGTCCACATGGGGTTTGACATGACTTGGTGGATGGTGATGTAGCAATACAACAAGCTAGGGCATTTGTGACTTTTGCCACACTTTTATGAAGTTATATCGATCTATGAATACATTTCACAATGATGTCATAGTGAAACATCAGAGACTGCGGCTGAGTATCGGTGCAGATTACTACCTAATTGCTGGAGGAGATACCGCCTTGTGTTGAAGATGCGTGCCACCCCGGCCAACGTCAGCACCCACGTCTCCGCCCACTGCTTTTCTGCCGTGTCCCGCGAGTGGTGGATGAGGATGTTCCCTCCGCCGGACTCGATCTTCTCCTTGTCCGCTGTGGTGGACGACGTCCTCACACAGTCTAGCAGGTGGAACAGCACCTAGTGGCGACACCCAAATGGTTCAAGTGAGTACTCGGAGAACTGGAGAAAATAATATATATTTTGGATTTTGTCAGAACCATTTTCCTGAATGAATGCCTCAATGCACGCTACCTTCCAGACCACGATATGCCATGTTGGCTGCTGCAGCAGGGTCCCGTGGGCAGCGATGGTGGAGAACAACGTCTGACCGGCGCTTTTACGCACAGCGGGCCGTGGGTCGACGCACAGCTCGCCCAGCTTGGCGTACAGGCACAGCCACAGGCAGTCAAAGGGAGGAGCGGGGTGAAACGGCCTGTTCAGGGTCTCTCCTTTCTCCCGGGCCTGCTTCTGCAGAGCTTCCTCCTCCCTCTCCAGCTCCTGTGTGATGGCTTCGCCCCTTTGGAAGAAGTAGTCTGAAATGTTCCACTGTGGGGGAAAAAAAGGGAAGCGGGGGTAGAAAGTGGAAGCATAAATTGGAGAGGAAGGTTGGTAAAATGCTTCTGGTGGTTTTGCTATCTTATTACCATCAAGTAATCTCACAGGGACTGCCACACTCCAAGAGAAATAATCCTGCAAACCACAGATCAATACCAGGCTTTGCATGTCCTGAATACTGTACAGAGTAGCTATAAAACATCTGTGCAGCAGTTAAGTGCTGTTAAATTGGACACAATGACGCAAATTAGGGAATTCTATGAAATTATGACTGTTTCATCATTGGAAAAGGGACCTGAACCTGTCACTCACTTACAAAACAGTCATTTTTCATTAATACCATCTGTAGGGCAGGAACTTTTCTTTGCATGACAATATTCTCCGCAGTCAGCATCAGTACGCACATACACATCTGTGATGGCCATTCATGGTATTCTACTGGCAGCCACAGAAAAGTCCAGGAAACTGTTGGATCAAATGCTTTTCTCAGCATTTCTGCAGCATATAACTGCTGTTGGAAATCCTGCCTGTGTGGGTCAGAGCAAAACCCTTCTAAAACAAAGGCCACAGCACGAGACGTCCACGTTATCTCACCAGCAGGCCAATGGAGGTGAGGCTGATGTTGAGCTCCTGGTTCTGCAAGCCGAAGCTGCCGGCTACATCCACTACGATCTGGAGGCACGTGCAAGGCATTGTGGGCAGGAAGTCCGTCACCACCAACTGCAGGCACTGGAAGGCTGTTCGGATCAATGACTCTCTGAGGGAAAATAAGACACGTGGCAGACTCTGGTTGAATTTAGTATCTTGAATTACTCTCAGCGTACCTGCAGTCACACCAGGAATAAATCATTTGCATTTAGCGTAAAAGGAGAACTATTTCAAGTAAAGCCCTGTCTGCTTTGTTCACATTCTCCTCCTCCTTTGTGCTCTTACCCTTGATCATTGCGGATGGCTCCTATGACACCCAACACAAGTGGCCAGCCGGGCCCCAGGCTGTCCCCCTGGCTCTGCAGGATTTGCAGGACGCTCTCCAGCTGTTTCTGGCGAATGTCTGCATGCAGCACGTTGGACAATTCCTTCAGGGGGTTCAGCAACAGAAGCTGCAGCCGCTTGGGGATAAAAAAAAGGAGACAGTAATGAATAAATGTAGATTTGAAAAGCAGTTCAGAAAGTCAAAAAGGGGCCCTTTAATTTTTGCAAAATTAGTTTGATGCATCTTACAGGTAAAAGCAGTTATTGTAGCTGACATTTTTTGTAAATGACACTGCTATTTCTCAACACTTTCAGTATGCTTTCTACAGGATAGCTCTCATTTTTTACTTGGTTCTTATTGCGCGGTTGTGTAAACCTCACAGTTCTTCTGCCCTCTTCCAGATAAGCCCTGCACCATTCCCTTTATCTGTTGCACTAAGGTGAAGGTCACAGACTGTGTGTGTGTGTGACAAGAGAAAGTTGCTGTGACAACTGTTTTTCCACAGTTAAGAATTTGGCACACACTCTTATCTCGCATGACTTACGCTGCCACAGTGGAAGAGATTTCTCAAATGTCAGCGCAGCAAACGACCAATATTAAGGAGGGAAACTCTAAAAATTGAACTTCCTGAAGCAGTTTTTTGTTCTTCTGCTTTTTCGTTTTTTCGAACACACCCACACACACAAAACAGACACACACACGCACACACGCACACACACACACACACACACACACACACACACACACACACACACACCTGATTTTGGGCCAGCGGAGGGTCGTGCTTGTAGGCCAGACCGGCTTTGATCAGCGCCGTCAGCGCCTCGGCCCCCCACTCTCTCATCCTGGAGTTTGGGTGCTGGCAGACCTGCAGGACATATCACATAGACACACAAATGCATACACAAGCAGCAGACAACAGACGTGATGCAGAGGCTGCTCAGAAGAGCGTTTCCCAGCACCCCACAGTGCGTGGGTGTGAAACAAGTGGGTGAAATTAACCAAAGACTGTGGTTTGATAGTGACTGGGACCCCCTGTGCTAATAGGATACGCTGCAACAGACAATGTTATCATGAAAGCTACTACAGATACACATGAAAAGACCAGTCTGAGCAGAGCAAAGTATGCAACAGTTGAACCAAATCTTCTGCTCTAGAAATAACATACTTTAGCTAATTTGTAACCACAATTCATGATTGTTGTATATTCAGTCGTTGTGCTCCTTCAGAACCAAGACGATCCATGTGTATCTCTGGAGTAATTTGTCAACCAACGTAATGATTACTGTGTCATATTCTTATTTTAATCTTTGTCATAATCGGTAAATAAAGACAATATAAGGTGACGTAGCTGGCCCATTTCCTTAAAATATAAAAATCTCTGAATTTGAACAAGCCTGCGAAGAAAGATAAGCAGCACTTTATCACAGCATGACGTATACGTTGCAGCTGCAGCTTCTGGTTCTACTTCTGTGACAAATCAGAGCTTCACATTGCAAAATGCGCACAAGAATGTGAAATCGAACACTTGGCAGGAGAGCGAATGCACGGAGGACACTTTCTGACACAGCGACCCCTCGACTCCGACATGTTGTTTTGCCAGAGCGAGAGTTATAGAGAGAACAGACTGGAATAAAGAAAGAGGTGAGAAAGCCAATGATTACAGAAGAGGGAATCTTAACTTACCTTCTGCAAAAACAGACAGGATTGCAAAAGAGAGGGGAGACAGACAGAGAAAATGTGAAGAAAACCTCCAAACCACACACCTTTACACACACATCTACAAAGACAATCATCTCACATGAGGACAGGAGGACATGGTTAACGCCAACAACAGAAAGTGTAGTAAAAACTGCATGTGCTGGGGTGCTATAAAACAGCTGTATACACTACAAATTTTAAAATGTAGGAACAGCTGAATCTTTTATGCCTATATCACTCGGATTGATTCCAAAACTGTAACAACTTGTTCAACATATTTGCCACCATCATGACTAAGCTGCTGGACTTGAGCCCGGACTCGGGCTGTTGTAGCTTTAATTTCAATTTGACTTTAAGGGCTCACGTGCTCCAGCGTCCATGGAAAAAGCAGCGTGATTAGAGCCCTGGTGCTTGCAGGTTTACCAGACGAGGACAATTATTTTGACATTCTTTGAAGTTGGACAATTCATTTATTGAGATTGAGACTGGTTTCATATTTTGGTTGAGGTCTCAACGAGATCATCAGCTTTGGAAAAAGTGACAGGAACTGCTGCAGCTGAGTTAAATTCAATATATTTGTCTCAAGTGCCTATTTAACAGCTCGAGTTTCCTGTGCATGCTTTGCTTGGTGAAATTAAGTAATTTTAAGTTTGATCAAAGAGAAACTTATAATAAATCTCCCTTTAAAAGTGTTGGCAATGATATTACTGCCAGTCCTTGGTTGACAAATGTTGGTTGACATTTGTGAACTCTACCTTTTCAGATAGTTTTCAGTTTGAATACAGTAAATAATACCAGTTCTTAATAGTAGAGAGCTTTTTTTATATATATATGTATATACACACCTAGTGGGCTATAGCTCTGAGAAGGTACTGTCAAACATCCTTCTGGTGAGCCCTTTGAGGCCAATTTGTGCTTTGTGATATCGGGCTATATGAATTAAAATCTGTCTTAACATGTTACCTCAAGTAAGTGGCCCGTCAGAGGCCTCCACAGGATCTCAATACGATCCATGTTGACCAGGCCGGTCTCCAGGAGCTTGGCCACCGCGAACAGAGACGGCTCCTGAAACCAAGACGAGAAAACAAAGACTGTAGGTAAATGCTGGACAACCTGAACACATATATAGGGGCTCTGCATGCACGCAAGTGTGCAAACACGCATCCCTGGAACTGCAATTAAAGATACATGACGGTGTGAGTGTTAACTGCCACACAATTATCACTATTAAATGATCACTATTAAAGTTGATGATGCGTTAAAAGAAGCATTACTTCTGGTAATAAAGGCAAAGAAAAATGATGAAATATCTGAAACATCAGCGATCTAAGTTTCAAGTCTTCACCTTGTTGTTTCCGTAAGCCATCTCCATGGCTTCCAGGGAGAGGGAACAGAGAGCATTGATCAGGTGATGCAGCGACACATCATCCAGGTACCTAGACAGCACAGAAAGTGCATATTGAAGAATTCAGATTTCTATCAGGAAACGCTATCATTTCCAAGAGCACAGTGCTTATTCTTCAGATTCGTCATATTTATACCTATGAGGATGAACAATTCAGAGTAGAAAGATTCAAGCTGAGAATTTATCAATCATCGTGTCTAAAATTGTTCTGCCAACAACAAAGGTTTATTGAATTTGTAAACACAAAAAACTAATTCTTAGTGACTGCAAATGGCCTTTACTACTATATTTGTACCACTATGTTTGTTTAAAGACATCTACTGCTGTTCTTTTTCACAGATGAAACACTGGTCCTTACTGGGAGCTCTCAAAAAGTCTGGAGAGGATGTTGGAGATGACGGGCAGGTCTGTCATCACGGCGGTGGTCAGCACCTGTTCAGGTTAAGGACACAAACACAGCCAGTTACTGTAGCTCATCGCCCCAATCGCCCCCAATCGCCCCCAATCCCCCCCCCACACACACACACACACACACACACACACACACACACACACTCACTGTACTGGGTCCCTCCACAGCTCGGCCGGGCTTCAGGGCACCGCCCACCCCCGGCTTCAGTCCCAGGATCCACACTAAATGCTGGGAGAGAAAAATGAGACGCTGAAGGTTACAGCTACATCAGCTGACATGCTCATGAGAGGAACAGTGAAACACTGGCTGATAATTCAAATTATTCCAAAAGAGAAGAAATCTCATTAAAATCTAAATCGCCTTGTCTGCTGTCTAAAAAACACAAAAAAGCAGGTAACGCATTTTTACAGTTTTATTAATTAAAGTGATTGTTGACAGCGTTATTAGAAGATGACATGTTAGAGCTTTGGTGTGTGTTTGACAGAGAGAGAAAATGAGAGCACCAACTTTGCCTTAGTTGTTAGACCAGGATGTGTGTGTGTGTGTGTGTGTGTGTGTTTGTGTGGGAACAGAAGTACCTGCAGGGTAGCCAGAACCAGCTGCCAGGAGGTGCCCAGCACAGCCCCGTGACAGTGGGCCAGGTTCAACAGGGTTCGCATGCACTGGATGTTCTTTGCAGTCAACTGACAGAGGGAAAAAACAAAGTTACACTACAGTGCAATTTCTTGTCCAGAGCAAATTGCAATGAGTGAAATAGCAGAAAATGTTATAATACATGCATATAGTGTAAAAAAACATTATTATCATTACTATGGGGAGAATTCTAATAACAAATAATAAGTCCAGGTCAGGGTTCAGTCACCTCCCATGAATTTTGAAATGTTACTTCCCTCAAGGGGATTTCAGATGCACAGGCTCACCTGACCTGCCTATGTCGTGCCCTACCTGAATGGCAAAGTGTATCTGGTTTGATGTATGTGGGCTTCATTATAAATGAGGTGTTGTGCATATTGTGCATATTATGCATATTAATACTGCAGCCCACCTGATAAACAAATTGCTTTGTGTTGCTTTTTCGTTTGATCTTTACCTTCATGTTTGTGTGTGCAGCTGCTCACAGATGTGATTCCTCAGGTTATATCATGCCGTTGCTCTCAAAATAAAACACTTTTGAATTTGGTGCAAGTTCAGTTGTAGCTTTGTAGTTGTTTGTGGTCTTGACTCAGTTTGGAGCCCGTTTAGACTCTTTTGGACTCGGTCGTGACTCTGATCTGACCGTGTTCAGTGTTACTGATCACAGCTACAGCCCTCTCATCTCTCCTCTGTCCTTGTTTTAGAGCATTCAGGTTGTTAATCCTCCCCAACAGCAACAGTTCTGCTTTCTTTTGCAACTGCTGCCTTGGAAGAAAAAAGTTTGTATAATCTGTCTTGATTATAAAGTGTGTGTGTAACCTTTGTTTCTGGAAAACTGATACATAAATCAAATCGTTAAATGTCAAGTGTAACCACGGCCTCTTCGTAATTATGTGTGCATGCGTGTCCTCACCACCACAGTGCCCTGGGGCTGGGCGGTGAGCGGCTGACCCACAGCCACCACCTGCTGATGAGATTCACTGGAGGGACTGATAATCTGCACGCTCTGGCCCTGGATCGAGTAGGCTGCGGAGAATACACACAAACACATGCAGGAGTCAAGCCTCTCCATGAGAGTCAGTAATACACACAACCAGGTTTTGTAGCAAGCTTACGACATGCAAGAAAAGCTTTCTTAATTAACTCCAAAGCAAACATCCATCGCGAGTTGAGACCCAATTTGCCAGCTTTATCTCTACAAGCTAATATGCAAATAGTGAATGTCTGAGTGGCTGGTGTTGTGTGTTGTGTGTTGATGTGCAGCTGTGTGTGTGTGTGTGTGTGTGTGTGTGTGTGTGTTCGTCTACATTCCCCAGACAGACTCTCCTTGGTGTTCCTAATTAGGAGCCACAGTGAAAAGTTATGGATTAACGCAATAAGAGTCGGGCAACGGGGACAGGCGGGTTTACAGTTTACATGTTAAGCTCAGTTTGACAGAATGCACGTCGAGCCATACGGGACGAGGCGTGCTCATTAATTTAACATAAACACACATGACCAGAGGCCATCCTCCGGGCTGGAAAGAAGGATTTCTTAGCTGTGTGCATTACTGTTATGTTTCGGATTACATGATGCCAAACATTAAAGCAGAAGTGCAGACATGCAAACCAAATTAAGCCCCAAATAGTTTTCAGTACTGCCCATTCATTTCAGGTGTATTTGTCTGTGTGTGTCAGTAAGTGTTTTGGTGATGGCCCGCCCGAGGAGGTTGTGCTTAGATCATGTTTTGTTTTTTGTTTTTTTTGAGTGGCGCTTGCAGCTGCAGAGCCGTACCTTTGCTGGAGAGGTTGGTGGCGCTGCTGCTCAGAACGGTCAGAGCATAGTGCGGCGGCAGGGATGCCTTGCAAATGGCTGTGATGAAGGCATCCCGCGGCGTCACCAGGCCCAGGCGACCGCACAGCGAGGCCATGGTCAGCTCTGCCTTCAGGATGTTCTCGGTCGCCGTCTCATCGGTGCTGAGAAGACGGAGAAGTGATGAGTGCAGCCTGCTTCCCTCATTATACCTGCAGTATTCTTTTGCATGTATGCTACATATTTGACATTTATTCCTCATTAGAGAAAGAGAACAAGTAACAAGTAACAAGGACTGGAAGGCAACGAGCAGACATACCTTGCGTCCAGCAGCAGCGACAGAGCAGCCAGCAGACCGCACCAACAGGCGCTGACCATCTCCTCCCACACCACGTGAACTCCTGGGACAAGAAACACAAACCTTTTACATCTCATTCTAGGTGAGGCAGTGGTCAGCACTGGGCTCAGGGCACAGGTGGGGCAGCAGAAAGGCCCCACCAGTCCCAGTCCCTGTGCCAGCAGCTCCTCGGCTTCCTCCTGCTCCACCATAAACAGGCAGTTTAGGTTGATTGGTGGCTCTAAATTGCCGGTAGGTGTGACAGAGTGTGCCTGGTTGCCTCTATGTGTCAGCCCTGCGATACACTGGCCACCTGTGCAGAGCGCACCACGCCCTCACCCAACGTCAGCTGGAGTTAGCTCCAGCTCCCTCTCGACCCTGCACAGATAAGCAGTATAGAAAATGGATGGATTTTAAGAAGTAAAGCCTTACAGGCACCACACTGACCACCAGGGGTCATGAAAGTGCCACTGTCCAGAATCCTGATGGGTTTGACAAACGTGCAGTAAAGCACGAACACGACTTGTACTTGAAATGATGAGCCCGCTGCTTCTCTTACAGATTCACGACGCACACTGCGCTGCATTACGTGAGCGCGCCAGTCAGTCAGAGCGGCCCCATTCTTACCAGGCTGCGGCTGCCACTCCTGGTCGGGGTGAGTCTCCCTGAACTCAGCAGCCACCTCCTCCTCCGCAGCCAGCTCTCTCTCGATCATGGAAGTGATGCCTCGGACCAGGTCCAACAGGGCGCTGAAGGCCACAGACATGGCGTAACCCTCGGGGATGGACGGGGGCTCCACCTTGTCCAGCATCTCTAGACTGGTGGATGAAAAAGAGGGACAGAGCAAACGAGATGGGGGTGGTGAAGTGTTTGCTAGAAAGAACTAAATGTTATTTATGAATTTAAATGAGAAAATGATATAAGAAAAGCAACACCCATGCTGTCTGTGATGTGTTTATGGGTATACATCAGCAAAATTACATTCAAACGCTTCCTTCCTCAGTTGATCCAGTACATCAGCTATAAGTATCCAGACTTTTTTCACAATACTCATTTGCATCACCAGTATTTCAACACTTTGTGTCGAATGTGTTGAGGTGCAAAACTGTCTGTAACACCTCTGCATCCTCTTACTCCTGCCAGACCTCACCCAAGAGAAATGCCTTCAGTTCTAACAAGCCCACAGCTTTCACCCAGATTCTGTTGTTTTGGCTCTTGCAGAAAAAGCAGCTTTTGCTCTTTCTGCACGCAAAAGCCTCAGAGGTGTTCATCTCCTTCGTGCTCTATCTGCTGCATGCAGCCTCCAAACTCTTGATTCCAGTTAACAGATTTCATTATTGTTAGAGAAGACAATTGAAAAAACACCTGTCTTTGGTGCATGAAAGCCTCCAGCATATTTTAAACTAGGCTTTCCTGTGAAGCACCAAAGATTAATTATTGCAACAGCATTTTCCCTCCTCCAGCAGGTTTAAGCTCTTGATCTCTTATTGTGGCTCAGAGAAAAATCACGGTGGTGCTGTATCACTGCTTACAGAATACAGCTAACTCAATAATGATGCTGCAAGTTGACAATTTATTCCCATTAGCAGGAATGATGGTAATTCTTCAAGCTTCACACGTTCACTTGGCATATCTCTATGCGTGTCTGGTAACAGGACTTACTAGGTGGCCTTGGCGCTGCCCTGGACGCTCACAGTCATGAGGGGGATCCAGGTGCCTCGGTATTCAAATGCAGCCTGGGTGGTCAGGTTGCCGCCGACTCCTCCCGTCCCTGGGCCGCCCTGCGCTGCGCCCTGTGCCCCTGAACCTGAGCCGCCTGGACGTGAAGTCAGAGAATGGTAAGGCGAGAGAAAAGCGAATGAGACTGGAATCCAGCACAAGTTAACAAAAATACAGAAAATATCACAAAAAAACCTGATTGCAATCTAATACCTGTGATGTTCCCAAGACTACTTCAAATGATTTGCTTTCATTTTCGGTAATTTTCCTTTTCAAGCAGAATATGTACTAAATATTGAATTTTATCAATGCATCTCAATTCATTTCTTATGAAAAACATGTGAATTTAAAGTGCCTTTGACCTTGAACATGAATGAGCTCTACAGAATGCTATGGACAGGTATTGCAGAATACTTCAGGAACCCTTAAGATTTCACAATGTATTATGTACATGTGTTCGTAGCACAGTGCTGTGGAGCTCAAACACTGGGATCTGATTACTCTCAGTGCACTGACCAGCAGGTGCACCGACGGCAGCAGTGTTGCCCGCACTGGGGACGATGAAGAGGGACTGGATGAAGGAGCCCAGGGCATTGACGATGTCTCTGAACACCTTAGTGGAGTGCTGCTTCATGTCATACGACTGGCAGAATGAACTGACAAAGGAAAACAGCAGTGATTGAGATAAGAGGTCAGCATAGTAAGAGACATTTGTGTGCTGAAATAATATAAAAATGAAATAAGAACTATAAGGTGAAAACAATTGCAAACATAAAGAATGCATTAATGTGCAAAAAGTTCAATATTTGCCATCAATTATTTAAGAATTGTTGGTGCAGTAATTCATGGTAAAGGAGCCCAAATCAAGCACTTAGTGTATGAATGAACATAGTTTTTATAAGTTGATGAATTGATAAGACTTTCACATTCCTTACCGTAATAAATGTGGCTGCACACACAGCCTATGGACCGACTCTACGGCCACCGCTCTCAACCACTGCGGCTTCTCGCCATCCAGAAACTTCACCAGCAGCGACAAGAAGATCTCACACTCAGTCACCTGCAAAACAAACACATGTGTTTCGGGACTGGGATAGTTCTTGGCCTGCTAAACAGAGAGAGACTGTCCTGTGACTGGAAGATTGCCTCTGGCAACATCCCTGCAGCCCTTCAGGCTTTGATGACACTATCGTGTGACCCCACCATGTCTCGACGGACGCAGGCAAAAAGACAAAGTTCCACCTAAAGGATTGATAGAATATCACTAAATAAACACAGCTGCAATTCTGAATTACTCTGATGCAGCTAAGCTCATTAAAAGCACCTGAAGCAGAACTAAGACAAAAGCACGACTACACTAATCCAATGCTAATCAGACCTGATCAATTAAGTGTACGAGCCCTGCGCTGGAGAAAATCCCTCGCTCATGAAAAAAAAAAAATCCATCAGGCGACTGCAGCTCTGGTCAGTCGACTGTCACTGCAGATCGGTTCCTCACCAGTAAGCTGTAGAAGTGCTTGATGAGGACCGACACCACGCGCAGCAGCCTCATGCAGATGGGAAAGTAAGGTTTCTCCACAGGTGCCGGCGAGGCGGCGCTGCTGCTGCCCTGGCGGAATTTGATGTTGGGGGAGAAGAGCTTGATGACGAGCGGACACACCCTTTCCTTGAGCAGGAAACTGAACTCCTGGTGCTAGGTAGGAAAACAGAAAGAGGGAGAAGGATGTTGGGATCACGTCAAGCGTAAGACAGGAAAACACGCAAATGTTTCAGGACATTTGTTTCACTGCACTGTAAAGATAATGTAAAAAAAATAATAACATAAATATCTGATGAAATGTAAGTCAAGCAAAAAAAAAAAGAGGAAGGCTTGCCTTGGTTTTGGTCTTTATTTTTAAAATCAAAATTTTGCACCTGTGCTCGCTGTAAATTCTATACCTAAAAAAAAGAATCTATAACATCAGTACTGTACCTGCAGGAAAACGCCAGGGAAATCATTGAGAACGGACTCCAGTAGCTCCAGGCCAAACGTTCGAGTCATCTCTGTCATCCCCACCAGCCAGTAGGGGGCATCGGCGTTAACCAGCTGGCACAGGTCCTGCAGTGAGGCGCACAACAGCATTTTAACACAATGGAGCGTTGTGTCCCACGCTCGTCACAGTGGCTGAAACAGTGTATTCACTGAGCTCTGCCAGGGAGGACAAGCATCATCACAGAAAAGTACAAGCACGGCCGGGGAATGACAAGGGACTTTAAGACAAGGGAGCTTTGAATCACTTCTTGCAACAGCAGTGAAGAAAGCTTTTCAACTGACTCAAGGTTAAGCGGGTGGCACTATCATTCATTTACAGTAGTGGGGACTATTCTGATTTCCTGCCTGATGAGCTCATGAGCCATGGTTCAAAGCCAGTTTGATCCAAGGGTTTCATCCATAAACTGCATATAAAATGGATTCATTCAACGAGAAGAGGACGTAACACTGTGTAGAAGGCGGTCGCCCCCTGGTGGACTTACCTGGAACAGCATGTATGCGTCTTTAGCGCTGGGCCTCAGAGTGCTAACAGACCGCCTGTTGGTGTTTCCCTGGACAGGAGGAGGATGCTCCACGATGCCTGGGGGGTGTTTAAGTGTTTCAGTGATAGTATAATAGCAAAATAAGTGAATGGACAAAGTAGGTTTGAGTTTGGACTGGGGATGTTTGTATTAATGTAATGTATTAATGTATACAAGGAAATGCTAATTAAATTAAATTAAATTGTTAAAGTGCCTCTTAAACCAAAGACTTTTCATGTCAGGACTCTGGGACTGTACTGACTGACTGTATTTTAAGTTCTATTAAAATGACCCTGGCAGTAAGACTCCTCGAGGCTGCTAACTTCCGGGATCCTGATCTACTCCATCGTCTCTGTACGTACAGTGAATTAGCTCAGGATGTCAGGAAGTCGCATGAAACTTAAATGCTAGGAAAAACCGCATGAAATCAAACTTTTCACATTTCTCTGTGAGTATTAGCATCCCATCACGATGGTACACGGACACTTCATTTTAACCAGACGGCGGCAGCGCCTCCCTGACCTTTGAAACGCTCGTCCTCTGCCACCATCCTCTCGAACACCACGGTGACGACCTGTCTGACGGTGGCGGCCGCCGTGTTGTTGGTGATGTTGTCCTTGGTGAAGTGAAGGCGGAAACACAGCACAATGGCCTGGGCAGGGAATGAAATATGAAAGTGTTATGCAGCGTATGCAGATATATACTGTAGGCATTATAACAACAACAGCGTGAGCAGTTTGATAGTCCATATAATTTGGCACTGTGTTATGATGCTGCACCAGGATCCCACAAATCAGAACTGTTAGCTATATTAAAATATTATAGCCCCAGTTTGTTCATAGATGACTCAGTGAAGAAGAGAAGTGGGTTTTATGAATACCTGTTCTGTTTTTGAATCCATGTATGTACAGTATGTAGGTGCACTGACTATGAAGTCACCTTAGAAAGCACTTCATCGTGAACGACCGTGTTGGTGGTGAGCAGCACGAGGACCGTCTGCAAAAGTTTCAGCTCCTCCAAACCATTTTCCATCAGCTGCCACAGCATGTTGATGATGTTCCCCGCCGCAGCCTGTCACAGACACAAACAGCATCCATTACCTACATATAGTTCAGTGTCTGGAGGCGGCATCAGAGCCATTATCTAGTAAGAGACAAAGCTCAACCTGAGGTCGCACAGCCGGGACACACACACACACACACACACTTGTGGGACCAGCTGGTGCTGTCTGCTTAGGAGTCGCAGCATCACTGAGTTCGAAAAGCTCACTGCCAGTTAATATCATGTCACTTGATGCTGATGGCGACTGACATTGCACGTCCTTCCTTGGTTCACGTTGTCTGAAATACACAACTCTTCACGAATCCCCTCTGAGCTGCTCTGCTCTTACGTGTGCGGGCAACGGGCTGCAGCCACAGCGGCACTATGAACTGAGACTGCACAAACATTTTAACAGAATGTTCAGAGTTTACGCTGTGGCCACTTCGGTCAGGATGAAACTGGCGCAGGATTTGCCTCTGTGTTGACTCTGCTCACAGAATCAATCTGCAGTAACAAACTTGTTTCCATCCACATCAACATTCTACCCTGTAGACATGGCTCATGATTAACACTGTAGAGGTTGATGTGACAGAAATTAATTCAGGTTCAGATATTTACATGGTCTGATTGGGAATTGATGAGTTTCATTGATCCGTGTATTGATCTGAATGAATTACCCTTAGAATGGATGTGCTTAAGCTGGTTGGTGAACTTTAAGTTGCAAGCCTGTGTGCACTGAATGTCAATATCTTGAAGAACCTTGCGGTCATAACATATATATATATAAATATATGCACTTATTTGGTAGGTGGCCAACTGGCAAGCAAGAGTTAGGACACTTAACAGTAGGGTGGTCCAGCATAAACTGTCACAAGCTAATGTTAGCTACAGACAAAGCTGAAATCTTTCATCTCAAGCCCACACTTCATCTGAAACTCTGTGATTCAGATGAACTCAACATGTTTTCTTAACGACTACAAAGGAAAAAAAAAAATTCCCCCAAGGGCTTGTGAAGACAATTAATCACCAGTTTGGACAAAATAATGATATTCTGACTCTAAGTTACACCAACATTTATTTCTGTAGTATTTTACAAACCTAATATTAACATACATCAAGAAAGGCCTAAAAGTGCACAATATTTCAAATTATATTACTGCATTTTATTATTTAACATAAAACTTCAACCATATTTTTATTTGAGTGGGGTTATAATATGCTGATCTCCACTTTTTGCATGCACATATCTCAGCTCTAAAAATAAAGGCCCTAGTGTAATGAATGTGTACGTCAGCATTTCAAAGAGCAGGCCGGCCTCGCGTCCTCACCTCCGACACCACCTCGTGGGACATGAGTCTCTGGATGGCAGCCAGACACAGCTGGGTGATCTTTGGCTCTTTGGTGCCACAGCCCATCAGAAATGGCTGCACGACCTCAGAGCTGTTCTCCTTCAGAGCTGCGGGAAGAGGACACAGATAAGCCTAAATGTCACGTTTTTATAGCATAGATGCAGTTATGTGCTTTACCAAACTCAAATGCCTTGTGACTGTAAGAACCCAAAGCTTTAAAGCTCTCCGTTTTAACCCGAGGCCTTTTGATGTCTTAAAATTCAATGAGTGTCAGACACTGGCACTGCAGAGGAAGCGATGGAGAACAAAAGCCACACAAATTTTTCTTGACTTGACAATTTCAGATATATTTGTACTAGGTTTGAATCTTCGAATTGGAAATGGTTATTTGCAATGTCCAAATCCATTCTGCGAACAAACTGACTCCTGCGGCGAGTGAGTGACTGTGCGGTTTACAGCTGCAGCGGGGCAGCTGGAGCCAGACCGTCCTCACTGGAACTTGGAAAATGTTGACAATGTGTCAACGCTGCAAACGGTACAAAGAGTACAACCATTTCCTATTCAGGTGATGAGAGACCGGCCACATTTGTTGTGAAGTCTGAGCACACAGGCGTCAAATCAGCTAAATGGAATCAATCAAGGCTTGAGAGATGAGCACTAACATACGTTAAGATGCAGGTCTCCTTTGAGCAACCAAAATATGCGTAATATTTAATCCAAATAAGAGAGGAATCAGGTCATTTGCTTCCTGTACGATGCACGTGACTTAACCACAGGCTGAATAGGAAAATAGGAACAAAAATAAAATACATTGTCAGAATACAGTGAATGATGAAATTGTATGTGTCTGATGTATGCAAAAGAATGTGGCATATGAATAAAAACTAAATCATATTATTGTTTGCTTTTAGCAAGCTTCAGTGCAACCTTGTACCACGTACTTAAAAGTCAACTATGAAGTATTGATTATAATCTCACTGTCAAATCATTATCGCTAATCAAATGCTATTTAAATAACCTAAATCTGCACAATATTGTGAATTCATCACCTTCATATCAGAAGGAAAGCGCACCCACTGACAAAGTGGCAAGCAGTCACCACAAGTTGTGGTTAACCACACCCACCTCACTCACCTGCCAGTATGTCTGTGTTCCTGGCTGCAATAGTCTTAATCTTCACAATGCCAGACTCTGCAGCCTGGTGGGAGAGGGGGAGAAGAGAGGAGACATTTCTGTTAACACTGGGTGGAACGTGCATCAGAAGGTGCTGACGGCGCAGCACCACTTGGCTGCCCACAGTATACACAACTTCTGGTAATGACGGCCATGCGGGAGAAGCAGGAAGCAGGAGAGCTGGTGAATCTGGGAAGGAACGGGGGCTTCAGCTTGAGAGGGATGCGCCAGCAAGCACGTGATTTCCCCAGCGACGTGTCTGGGAGGGACAAGACGCTCTGGATTAGAAAGGGGGAAGGAGAAATGTCAGGGAAGGGGGGGGGCGCAACGACACGGTGGATGCCAGAGGCGCTGAGCGTTTACCGGTCGAAACAGAAGCTGTGCACGCTTCTGCGACAACCCGCGAGTCACCGCAAGCCTGCAAAGATCTCTCCAAGCTGTGCTCCCTCCTCCCCATCACCGCTCATACTCAACATCTCAGGGAGCCTTTCTCCAGGCATCTAAACCTGATAAGACACACGGTGCATAAAGACAGTCTGCAAGCGGTAACCAGCGCCAGCATTCACTGTGGATTTTGTCACTGACACTTGTTTAACTATTCTGTTTCTATATGTAGCACTTATCACCACTGTAGATGTCACTTCCTTGCAAAGAAAAAAAACACAGCCTCTAATCACAACGTCAGGGGCACAAACACAACATCCTCTTGCGAGCAGCAGCTGTTGGGACTATATATTATCTTGATAGATTTTTCATGCAGCCACGGCGCACTGACTGCATCCCAGGCAGGTCTATGATACACATATGTGGAGTCTCAAACCTACTCTGATAGCAACCATTATCATATATATTGTGTCTGCAGTCAGAAATACTGTGTTAATCCAAGTCACTGTGAGGTTATAAATCTTTTTATCTCCCTGACTGCAAGTTCAACATGAAGGAGGCAAAGCTGCTCGCTTCTCTGTGTTTGCATGATTAATGTTCAATGCAGTCCTGATCAAGTCACACGACTTGGACAGCCTCGACTGCCCTTCACGTCACAGTCCCTGAGATATTTATTTGAAAACGCAGCCGTATCACTGTAACGTGTCATTTGAACGGCCGCAAGGTCGAGCCGCAGCGGGAGTCAACAACTCAAAACTCACTGAGCCGCCGGTTACTAAGCAACCGCGATCAGAGAGTTGGACTGTTCATGTAAACTACAGCTCCTTAAAAAGTTAATCTGCAAAAAATGCCAGGCTCCCTCTTCTCCTTTGTTCCAGAGGGTCTTTTAGTGCCGGACAACTGCAACGCCACAGTGGCTACTTCTGATGTTCCCTGAGGCTGAGGAAAATAATAAAGTGTAGCTATGAAGGATTACAGAAAGGCCAAGCGCCACACGTGCACCGCCTGGGACAGCGGCAAAAGGTTTTGTAATGAAATAAACTTGAACATTACCACCAAGTTTGTAACAAAACAGCCCCAGATTTTTTTTCTGTGTGGGTCATAAAGGTTTAGAGCTGCAGCAAATTGATCAATTGATTAATTAGTGTTTTTTGTCTTAGAGAATTGGCAACGTTTGGAAGAAATCATTTTCAGCTCAGGGAACCTGGTTTTCATCTGTCACACTTCCTGTGACGCTCCATCAATGTTTCCATTCCACAATATGACCCGTCTCCACAGTGTGCGAGTGAACTGGACTCGCACCCCCCCCCAGTATGCTATTAAATAAGGTAGGGAGGCATCAGAATGGGATGAAATCTTCTCAGAATTGCTGCAGCTGGCAATGAGAAGATGCACAAGGAGAGATCTTGAAGGATAGCCTTGATAAAATGTCCTCCGTTCTCCGCACATCTCAAAAGGATGTTTCCTTCCGCAAACCGTGAGTCAGTCCAGTGAGCGGAGAACCGGGAAACCAATAAATGCCTTTTGATTAGAAGCAGAGCGTTTGGGTTTCCGTTCCTCTGGGCCTCGATCTCTGGGCCGGTGACACTGAATCTCCACGGGTGGAAAATGTAGAAACTTCATCTTGGTTGACCGGCTGATGGAGACATCGTAAGAAGTGAAATCTTTATTTTTGCTTGCCAACACATTTTTCCACCTACTTCCTCACAGAAAGTGATGTTTAAGCTCTCTGTTTCTCTGATTCTCTCGGAAAACTGTCAGTATTATGAAGTCACCGCCCTGATGATGTCATTTGCAGAAATGTTAATAATTTTTTTAGAAAAAAGGAAAATCTTAAAGCAGCATTAAAGGCTCTGCTGACTAAGGGATGTCAGGACCAAGCTGTATCAGGAAGTGCTCAGCAGTTTCAGTTCTTCTCCAGAGCCAGTTTTTTTTTTTTTTTTTTTTGAGATCGTCGAGACGGAACCGACCGGCATCTCAGTGCCAGCTTGTTTCCAACAACATCACATTACAACATGCACAGCTCATTACGGCATTAATGAAGCTCATCACAGACTGACAGTGCGAGTGGCTTTAAACTCTGAGCCTTTTCCTTAAAAAAGAAAAAATTAAGAAAAAAAGCAGAGAGCTCAGGACAAGCCTCGCTGCACGTTGCTCGTCATTTTGTCTCCGCCTAGCCGACAAGACCGGTCGAGCAAATGAGTGACGTGAAGGTCAGCCATCACGTCTCCATTATTAATTCTGCAGGTTTCCCCGAGATAAGCAGTCCCATTTCACTGTGAGCTGACAGCACCTGACACATCCAGAGAGAGAGAGAGAGAGAGAGAGAGAGAGAGAGCGGGCAGCCAGATGTTTTTTTTCACTTCAACTCCACCGCAGCCAGAGCACCACAGACAGCCAAACCCTGGTGGTTTCACTGACTGCTCTCCGATGAAAAAGAGGTTCTGACTGTGATGCTAGGATACAAAAAAAAAAAAAAAAAAAAAATCAATGAGTCTCTTCTTGGCCCCGCTTAACCCAGAGGAAACACTGGCTGTGGTGCAGTGTCACTGTGGAAATGGAAAGGGGGGTTGGGAAACGAGGACAGGGCTTTCTCACTTTTCTCTTACAATAGGGATATGACAAGTCAGCTCATCGGATCGTTTACTGTCAAACACGATTCACTCATAAAAGGCCAACGTGACTAATTTGTTTAAAACCAATAGGTGTTAAAAATGTGGCTGACACATATGAAAAGAAATGCATTTTAGTAATGGATGAAAACAGGAACACAGCGGTGTGTGCTGTAACAGCCGCACAAAGAATTCAGACAGCGGCTGCTGGTGCTCGGCTTGTTTGCTGTGAGGTAACACCCCAGCAAATAGAACCACGATGGCTCAAATTGGAAAACATCGTTCCAATCACAACAGCATCAACCAGAGCATGGGGGAGCTCAGGTTGTTTGGGGGGGGGGCATCGAAATGGCTCTCTGCTACCCCTGAGGGAAAGATGGTCGTAAGGACCAGGAAACCTGGGTGATGATGAATCAATATTTGAAGGAGATGCTTCAGAAGGCCCCTGGGGCAAGGGCCAGCCAACATCCTGTGCAGTGAGACCGGCCATGGGAACTTTACGGCCCGCGTGAGATCGCCACACACCTCATTTAAAAGCGCTGAGCACTCAAATCAATGGACCTGAATCTGTCAGCAATGAGACTAACGCAAAGAGGGAACCGGAAGCACCTGCTCTCATTTAAATTTGGCTTCATTCAAGGTGAGGGCTGAGGGAAAGCAAAGTAAGCTGGCGGAGCCTGAAATGTATTTCCCCGCTGAGCTGGTTGGCGCATATTTCCACAGACTCAAAAGCCCCCACATACACTAGAACATTTCATCTGTGTGACCACCGTTACATAGGCAAGCAAACCGAAGGCTGGCTAAACTTGGGAGTTACAGGGAATTACAGTGAGGAGGCGCTGACTGAGGTGGTGGCAGTTGAACTTTAGACTCTGTGTGCATTTCAGGAAATGATGGAAGAGCTTCCACACGACGCAGCCAGACCACCAACCAACAGAGAGTGAACTGAAGTTGAGTTTACTGTATTTCACCAACTGCAACTTCCATTAATTACATGCAAGATGTAAATGAGCTGTGACCCAGCCCTGTGGAGACGGCTGAGGGCAGAGCACATGATAAAGAGGGGGCAAAGTAGAGCTGTAAAAGCTGGGACTGTCGATACACACACACACACACACACACACACACACACACACTGTAAAAGGCCCTGGCACTGCGTCCCCTCACGCTACTCGGAGCTCACACAGCCAGTGATGTCACCGGCGCTGCTGCACAACAAAGCCTGTCAGCAACCACAGACAGCAAGTGATTCCACTTCTATGACATGGCATTTAGCCGAAGTCAAAACAGGCCCACTTGTTGTCGCATCAACCGGCGACATGAAGTCCTACGCTGACCTGTGTAGACCAAACAGAGGTCTGACCTGAACTGACCTTAACGTTGTACAATACATTCAGTGCAATACTGTCACAGTATTAAAGTCAAAGGCTAAAGGAGATCAGAAAAACATCTGATCCGATCTAACCATGCTGATACTGGAGTTTTGGTTTTAGTCTGTGAAGGTTCTGAGATTTTAAACTCGGATTTCTCCAACTGCACCTGTACGGTGCATGGGGATTTCTTTGAGGTGCTCACACATGATGTGAAATAAAGCACCAAGTTTGTCACACAACTTGGGAAAGAAATATTTTCTCACTTAGCTCTTGTAGTATAGCCACTCAAACTGAGTTTACTTGGGTTTTCCTTTCTTTATATGAACGCTTCAGGTGAACCATGTTCATAAAAATAACAGGTGGGACACAGGCCATTAAAACGCCTGGAGGGTGTCAAGGCCAAGCAGCTAACACAACTTTTAATTAACCCGTACAGTACAGGGACAAGTCGGTGTCCACATCCCCGCCACCGAGCGGAGGCCCGGGGATTAGCGTCGAAGCGGGTTGACACGAATTCATGTGTGTGGAATTTACGTTATTGCGGCCGCAACACCGGATTCTCAAACGAGACCAGCACCAGTGCAACGGATCGGGGAAGCTAACTAGCCGGCTAACCTCTTTGACCGGGGGGAATTTCTTCTTGCACTCCATGGACAGGGACCGCAGGTCCGTCTGCATGTTCTCCAGCAATTTCTTCACCGCTTCGGGACTGCTGGTCGACATCTTTGACGGGCACCTTCGACAGAAAAATCTTCAAGGAAACTTCAAATGGCAAGGAATGCGGGAGCGCAGTCGCACCCCCACCACCACCCATCCACAGCGGGAGGATATAGTCCGTCGCTACTTTATTCGCCTCCCTTGGAAAAGAAAATAAAAACGCCGCGGTCCATTGACACAGTATCCCACTTCTCTGCTTCGGGCGCCCGTTCGCAGGAGAGCAGCGATGACACCGGCATATGTTCGCCTTCTTCACAACCCGCTGACATTAGCTTCGTCGAGCAGCATCGTTCCCCTAAATGTATGTTTTTCAAGACTGTTCTCTAATCGGAGATATTTGCCACAATTGAGCAGTCTACCATCGGCTGCCGTCAGCTCCACTTTCTTTCCCACAATGCTTCGGTGGACAGTGACACGTCACTAGGACTTCCGTAAACAGTGACCGATTCAGACCGATGACTACAGCGACTCCTGCTGGCAAGAGCTCCACATGGCGGGATAACGCAGTTCCGTGTCCACATGCGCCACCTACAGGTCGGAGAATAAGTTGCAGGCTGCAGCTGTTTTTTTTTTAAACCTTTCATTGCAAAAATTTTATTTATTTACATTTATTTTAATTTCGAAGGTTCCTGTCCTTAAAGTACCATACTTTAAGGGACAAGGCTTGATTACCAAACGGGCAAACTGCAGGTACTCTGTATTATTTTATGTCCAGCGTACATAATTTGGCCGCAAATCAGAACTACAGTGTTAAAGATACATAATGTGGCATTGTGAATATTAGAATTTGTTTTTAATCATAGAAATAGATACACTTAAGAAACAGAAATTCTCTGTAGTGTGAATGATCATTCAGGTACTTAATGAATTGGATGATCGATAAACATATTTCAGTACAAATGTAATGAAGGTATCTTTATTCAGTCATAAAAATAATTTTAGCATATAAAAGTTACACACATAAAAGTCTCCCCCCTATTGGTAATCAATTATCATATATTCATTCCAGCATTGCAACTAAAGAAACACCAGCTGATCTTCATTTATACAGCAGGAGAGGACATTACGAGAAAGATATTAATTTTGGAATGAATCCCTTTAACCATTAGATTCCTTCCCTGTTCATATCATCTACCTAAGTGACACAGCTGTCTCTTTCGGGCACTTTAGATTTTAATTTATTACAATTCAGAGACAACAGAGATGAGGCAATACGAACTGATTTAGAATAATATCAATAATCAGAAGACTAACAAAAAGCATGTACATTATTAATTATTATCTGCAAAAAGCTCAGTAAAGCAAAAGGAAGAAAAAACATACAGTGAATAAATGAACATGGTGACGTTAATATTGATCACCAACAGAAAAGCTTAATTGAGATGAGTTGTGGTCAGTTCTGCTAAATGTAAATTTCAAATCAATATCTTGCATTCTCAAGAATTTCTTATTAGCATGCTTTATGGGATGTTTTATTGGAAAATCTCACATCCTGTGATAACTCATACAGTAAAAACATGACTGAATTCAACACACAACTTTCTCATACAGAAGTGCATTCAAACACATAGATTTTATTCAAGTGAATATTTACGATCTGTGCACTCATGTGATGCCTCCTGTGTTCCATCTTCACCAGACAGCTGACAGAACGATAGAGAGTAACTGGAATGCCATGTCAGAACATTAGAGATGTCCATAACAGAAAAAAATGCTTCCTTAGAAAGCAGAAATGATCAAATGTAAAATTATTTGCCACTGTGTAACAACAATGGCCACATTTTATCCAACATACATATGACTCTGCCACTGGCAAATGAGATGATAACCAGCTCTCCTAAAAAAGGGTGTGAGGAAATGTTGCTGCCATCTGACTGCATGTTGAAGGCAGGCTACAAAGGAGAAAATCCCAGCAGTAGATCAGCAGTTACAGGTCAGGTGACTCTTCAACTCCACGTCCGTGCGTGTTTTGTCACTTTGTCCAGTGAGGTATTGCAGGGAGAGTTGGGATAGGGGCCAGACAGAATCAAAAGTGATGTGTGACCTTTGACCCCCCACAAGGCTCTGATTTCAACCCTCAGGTCTTCAGCAATGAGACTCCTTTTCATCAACGGGGAAGTAACCATCCTTATTAGGAGGTGCTTTCTGAAGGAGGCTGTTGCCATCTGCTGCAAAGATGGCGAGCTGCTTCTCCTGCTCCTGCTTCGTCTTCGGTAACTCAGTGGAAGGAGTGGTCAAGAGAGCAAGGCGCTATGAACAGAAACTCAATTAATTATTGTTACATATGAGGGATGTGACTGTAAAGGAACATTATCTGAGGGGTTATTCAAGATTAGCAATGCTTTTTGACTGTTTCTTACATATTTATGATTATTCTTGGCATTTTGCCATTATTTCATTGTGAGCATAGATGCATGTTACGAAGGTCCCTTGGTGGAATCAGGAATGTTGTGGTTATGCAGTGATGGAGAACTCCTAGAACAGCTAGATTAAAAGATTACCATAGATTGTATTCAAAAGAATTTATGATAGCTTCAATATTGAGGCTTTAATGTCTTTAAATTATTGCTTAATTTTTTTCTGACCACTTGAGGGCAATGCAATCAGCTGTAAACACAACACTGACAAATGAAGATGTTCTAAAGATAGTATGGTTGATGCATTAGCAACCATCCAGGAGATGTGGAGGAACATTAGCATTAATTTGGAGTCATGCTGGCCAGCTGATGAATAAGTCAAATATTCATTATTCCACTATGTCCAGGCAGTTATTTAACCTGCCATCTTGCAGTGAGCAGGTAGAGTACAATGGATTTAGAAACAGCTGCCATTGGTAAACAACGTTTTTGAAACCGAGTTGAGAATTTGCTCCTAAAAAGAACAGAGAGAAAGAGAAACATACCTCTCTCAGCGTTCCTGGGGTGTAGTACAGTTTCACTGCCACCCAAAGAGGGATGCACAGCATTGAGGACAGGGCCAGGATCCAGCCTATCCCATGGCCCCACCATGGGTATATATATTCATTGTTGTACTTCAGAGGTGAGTACTTGATCAAGGCAAAGGCAAAGGTTCCCTGGTGAGAAAGACAGTAAGGATATATTTAATGGTTTCATTTTGATGACTGTTACTTCTATTAAAAATCAAATTTGGATACTGTTTAAGTGAAATCTTTTATTAAGATTCATAATGCCATTACCTTTAACCATCAACATGGTTTTTAAAAGTATGAAAAAGGACATTATTTATTGTCTTTTGCAAATGTAAACGTATTTCTAACACTGGCCACCAGAGGCTGCTCTTCTTCCAAGAAAATACTGCAAAAACAGGTATGTTGAGGGTGAATGCCAAACCCACAAAGCACGTTGCAGGGGTGAAGAAAAGCCAGCAGTATTTGATGACAGGGCTGGGACGATAACCAATCATGTCTTCTATGTTGTCATAGAAACGGTCAGCACCTGTAATCAGGGAGAGATGGAGGTAAACGCAGCAACAATCATCTGTGACAAGATTCACTCTGTTTGAACAGCAGAGATCTCAGGAAAAACATCACATCAATACTTTTCTTGAATAAAAAAACTGACTGCTTTGTACCGATATAATTACTTTATTGAAATTATTTAGCTCAATTTTGAGTTCTTATAATTAATTCTATTCATTTGAGCATGAAAAATAAACCATCCAATAGAAATAACACTCCTATCGCTCAGCCTCAGCTGCCCAATCTATGCATCAAGCAAAAGAGAGCCTTTAATTTTTATGGGCTGGTTGAAGGAGCAGTGGATGGGGGAATGAATAGTGCCCAGTGAGACGAAAGCCTTTGTCTTTTAAATACCCCCCTTCAAGAATTCCTGAATAGCCTGGGTAACACACTTACCATAAATCCAAGCAATGCAAACAGTCTCAAAAATAGCCACGAATAGCAGACACATCCCACTTGCTGCATAATAGTCAAAGAGCTGGAAGATGTACATTCCTCCCTGTGTGGAAAAACACGGGTTTATAACCCTATGCAGGCATAGCAAGTTAAAGAAAACCCTGCATTTAGTCAAATATACAAAAAACTGGAGTCACTGCATATTGGATATCATTTTTGCTCTTGGAGACAACTCTGCAAAATACAATTCTGTGAAATTTGATAATACTCAGACAGCACACAGGTAATGGAACAATCAAATGGGCATGAAGGGATTTGGGAGAATCTGTTGTTTATGTTGTTTATTAGGAGGCTGCTGAGAGAGAGCTTTCACAGGTAGAAATGTGCAGTTTCACTGTATAAAATTAATTTAGAAGACTGTTTGACCTTTCATCTGTGTGGCTAAATAATCCAAATTTTCACTTAAAAGACTTGGTCAAGTCACTCTTACAGTTTTGCCTTTATAATCCTATTGACCTTCGTTTATTATGACTGTGTACTCTAATGTCGGTCATAGTTACCTGTTTAATATTGCCTTGAAGAAGATGGCTATGGATTGAAGTTGTGTCACATGGTATTTGAAGATTAAATGCTTATTTTGTAATCATCATCATGTAAAAACGTGGGGTCACTAAGACTGACCTCCGTCAGCATGATGAGCCCCACGAGGAAGGACATCACAGCCACTGCCAGGATGAAGAGCTCCCTGCGGTTTTTACGGCGGAAGGTGGAGGGATACATGTCCACCATGGCTGTCACCAGGCTCTCCACACACACAAACTGAGAGAGGAGAGAAAATTTGTTCATATGCTTCTGTGTGGGTGTAGGTTAGCGAATGTTGCTCAACTATAAAGTTGTACACAGTTGAAATTGGTACCTATTCTCTCAATAGAATAAAAGGGCTGCGTTGATAAAATTTATGTCTATATTACTCTACTGCCTGACTGTCTTTGTGTGTGTGTGGTGGTGGTGCACATGTTGGTCTCACTTGACTGTCCAGTCCCAGGAAGACAATCATAATGAAGAAGCAGCAGGCCCACAGGGGGGAGAAAGGCATCATGGCCACAGCTCGAGGATAGGCTATGAAGGCCAAACCTGGACCTGTGTTAGACAGATTTCAAATGTATAGAAATAGAGGACAATATAACTACAGCTGTCTGAATGTAGTGACCTATTTCATAAAGTAAAGTTTGAAATAAAAAACCCAACACCAACCAGATTCAGCCACTTCTGAGATGTGTATATTCTGCTCGTAAGACATAAAGCCCAGGATGGAGAAGATGGCGAAGCCTGCGACAAAACTGGTGCCACTGTTTAGGAAGCAGAGGCACAGGCAATCCCTGGAAACATAACGGGAGAGGGAATAGTAAGCAACATTGTCTGGCCCTATAAAGAAATTGTTACTAACACAAACTAACAACTGCTGAAGCATTAGCGACACTGAAGACAAAGTAGAGAGATAGTGTTGCACTGTTAAACGTCATGCTGCATTGTTACTTCAGCCTACACACCTGTAGCAGTTGTTGTTGTACTTGTTGTAACTTCCCAGGGCAGTGAGGCAGCCTAAGCAGATGGCGTAGGAGAAGAAGATCTGTGTTCCAGCATCCATCCACACCTCAGGGCAGAAAAAAAAACAGGACAGTCAAATGGCGAAAAAAACAAACATTAAACGGGACAAAACAATAATATTTTAAACATGACAAACACTGACACTTTTTTGTTTCAGTGTTAGGTTGATTTGACAGTGTCCCCATGGGCAAAGTTAATTCTATAAACCGATGAAGATAGTGCCGCATGTGCAGCAAGCATTTTTTAAACTGTACTGAATATTCATAAAATAATTTACAAGCATTAACTTTAAAATGTGTTTTTTGAGGAAAAACTGTAAATACATTCATACAGTTTCAATTCAACTCACAGCCAGAAAAAAAACAGAGCTGTCTGTGGCCTCTAACTCACAGAAAATTAGACGAGAAGCCTTTTTAACTTGGTGACGTCCATGGTGAGCTTGAGTTTCACCCAGCCTCCCATTTATCTTTCATGGTGAAAGTGTTTCCTCCACTCAAACTGCCACATCTCTTTTCAAAAACACAATCTAACACAATCAAATCCTTACTCCATCTCCTTTTCTCCTCACCCTTTCAACAATCCTGATGTTGTCCACCCAGCAAAGCAATTATCCACCCCAGTCAACCCGAGGCATAAAGTGCAGCACTTTTCACTTGCTCGCACTTAAAAATTCAAATGAGGTTTCTCTTTATTCTTGCAGCTCTGGTAAAGTGCTCCCGGGCCACTGGAGTATGTTCTAGACAGCTGGCATCCAGGACTGAAGATCTGCTTGACTGGGAGTTGAACTAACATGAGCTGTGGACACAACGCAGTTGTATCAACGTGACACAAGTGCAGGTATTCCCAAAGTCCACCTGCCTAGCTTGTCTTTGGCATGTGCACACAGGTTTCTAATTATCCCCAGAGCCCTGCGAGGGATTGAAGAGAGTCCCTCCTTTGGATTTGGATTACACCGGTTCCAATCTAACGGTGCAAGGAAAGAAGAAACTGTAATGTCCCAGTTACTATTACCATCCCAAATCCGTTCAGTCTTTCTGTAGCCAGGAAAAAAGTCCAAGACCTTCTGCTGGACATATTTTGAAGTGACACTGTCCCCTTGGGACAAACTGGTGGCAGCACTGTTAAAACTGCTTAAAGCAGTTTGAAGGACCCTGTCCTTCTGTTCAAAGCAAAAGCAGGAGGCAGTGTGGTGTTATTCCCACAAAACATCATGCAAGCAGAGGGATGATGCACAAAGAGTTTGACACCTCTTGACTTAAACTGATTTTTCTTGTGACTTGGGGACAGCAAAAAGGGGAAAGTGAAAGCTGTGACTATACCAGTCACAATAATTATCACCATTCAACCCTCTGAGTGGGATCTGACCTGAAACCCTTTCAAACCCTTAAGAAACCCGTTCTTAAATATGTGCTGAAATTATCAGTGTGCATAACTTGTAATCTTGTCAGGCTGGCCAAGCCCAAGGCAGTACTGTACCAGTTCTGTTCTGCTCCAGTTTTATATCAAGGCATCAAAAAAATTTAGCAAAGCATTAAGTGCAGTCAATTGCATCTGCATGTCTGAGTGTCTATGTTCAACATAACCGGGAATCTCCTTCCTACCTGTGGGTCAGTCAGTCGTCCGAGGTCGGGGTAGAGGTAGAAGTGGATTCCCCTGGAGGCTCCAGGCAGGGTGACCCCCCTGATTAGCAGGATCACTAACATGGCATACGGAAAGGTGGCTGTGAAGTAAACCACCTGCAGAAGGAGAAGGAAGCAGAAGCAGCACTTTGTCAATGGGCATACGTGTCTGTCCAATAAAAATACAAGAATACGTGTCCAATAGCACTTTAGCTATGTCAAACCTGTGTTTAAAGTTCAAAGATTAGATTGAATATGTGTCTGTCGTGAATGGAGGTCAGGCTTCACCTTGCCAGTGGACTTGACTCCTTTCCAGATGCAGAAGTAGCAGATGACCCAGGCAATGGCCAGACAGACAACTAAGTCCCAGTTCAGAGAGCCAATGTGATCAATACCTGAGGAAATTCTCAGGACTCTGCGCCTGGGGCATGCACACATAGGACCAACATTATAAATATTGTATTTAGTCATAGAATTAATTGTTTACCACATTCTATGTATGTGTGTTTACAATTTTTTCCAGTATAGCCTTTGCTCCATGTTCTCAGGAGTAGAGATTCAAAAGTTTTGTAGCGAAAAGGCAAAACTTTTGAGTCAGTAAAGAAAAAGATGTAGTGTAAGACACATTTTTGGAACAGTCTTGTTAAGATGAATATTTGGTGAACTTGGTGGCACATGAGGCCATTTGAGGACATAGCCAAAGAGAAAAGGCACTTACTCCCAGAACTCAATGACAGGAGAAGTGGCGTTGTCATGGTGACTGATGGAGCTGTTCCCCCTCTGAAATTCCATACAGGAATCTTGAATGAAGGAAAGACAAAAAGACATTCAATCCTGTGAAGAAAATCCAAGCCTTCTCCTAGGTTTCCAAGTTACAGATGGGTGAGTGAAACAATGCGTCCACTGAGACGGGGAAGTGAAATGGTGCATGAACGCTCAAAAGACAAAAGAAAACTATCAATGAAGGTGAACACCGGCAAAATTTAAATATGAAAACATACAATGAATAACCCTTAGAAATCCAAAAACTTGGCCTATAAAGAGCATGTCAGTCCATGAGATTCCACCAACAACAGGCTCTGCCATCAGTTCACTATCACAGAATTATCCTGGTCTTTCTCTAACATAAGTTGTGCTTACCTTCCTTAGCTTCATAAGCCATTAATGGAATATATTACCTGTGTTCCAGGTGTTGTTACAGGAGGCCCAGGGCAGGTCCCAGGTGAAGGAGTTGGACAGGAAGAAGATGGCCCAGGCTAACACAATTATGTAGTAGACGTTCAGCAGAGCAACGATCACCTGGGTGGCATAACCCAGCCCTGGAACAGGAAACACCAGATTTATGGCATTTATTAAGCAGTAAAAAAGGGACATTATTATCACTTTTTAGCAAAAAAATGAAATGCAACCTAACAAATGGGATTTAGTGTGGGGGCTGTTGACAAGAGGGAACATTTGGTTTTGATCATGATTTGAGCAGTCTGGTTTGTTTACTTCCATATAGGTATATGTTTTAATAGAGTTGTGATGAGGAATCTGTCTTGCAGGCACGCTATCACTGAAAAGCAGCATGGACACCATTTAACAAGCACATGTGAAGTTGCAGTGAGTCTGTTGTTTGGTTGCATCGGTGTAATTTGACAGCTGCCTGAGAGCATACTAAGTTCTGTTTAATTTGAAGTGTACTCATAGCCTCACCTGTAAGCACTTACTGTACTTTATGTCAAGTGACAAAACTGATTTGAAGTCAGAGACAGGATTGACAGATCGTGACAGCTCGATTCACTCTAGAGAAAGAAGCATAATTATACCTTGGAAAAAGCTTGTCTCTCCAGCGTTTGACTCAGCCCATCCTCAGCTCTTTGCTCCTGCCCTTTCACATGATGCCACCACAGTAAATTACACGTGGGCTAAAGTATAATAAGTTCCATTTTTAGGGTTAAATTCTTGTTCCAACGTGTGATTGCACACCTCACTCGACTCCCCCCCGGCTGCCATCCTCTGTGGGTTATGATTATGGTTGATTACAGACTTATTTGAAGGAAGCTGATTGCTAAAAGCCTTGGAGAAATGTGATGTCAGTCAGTGTTGTTGGTTGCTTTTCCAGCCATTAAAATGACATGCATCACCCTCCCACCTCTGCATGACATGCATATAGGCTAACACAGATGTATGCCTGTGTATACATCATCACACTGAAGTTCCTTTCGTCCCACGTTGTTGTGTGGACATACAATACATACCGTTGATGCTGTTACTGATTTGTTCTCATGAGTCTTTGTATGTGTCCTGTGTGTGCACAAGAAACTGCTTGTGCCAGAATAAGACCCATACTGTGATCATTAGATCAATACATGTTTTCTTTCAAAACTTCATGAAGATGGGTGCACCCCAACACCACACCCAAACTTTTACACAGTATAGAAAACATCTTGATGTCATGGAAGTGTAAAATAGATCAGAAGATCTTAGGAGTGCATGGCACTACAACTTCTACGCTGATGAGTTTGGTCTGCTCTCTAAAGTGCTTGATATTAAGGAAACTGGTAAATTACCTTCAAACAGAGGGCAGATCTTCCTCCAGCAGGTGATACCGCCCTCACTGGTGTACTGACCCAGAGCCGTCTCCAGGAAGAAGACCGGGATCCCGCAAGCAAACAGGAAGATGAGGTATGGGATAAAGAAGGCACCTGACGCAAAAACATGTAGACACATTATTTCACCATAAACACATGTAGACTGCAGGGAAATGTTTCGAAAATAAAAAATAAATGCTAAAAATGATCAAAAATCACAAATTTAGAGCACTGTATTGTAAAAGCTATAAGACAGGGCCCTGTAAAATGTTATTAGTCAAGAAAGCATCCATCTACTGTAGCTGCCAAAAGACCAACAAAAGGGAATAACAAACTATTTGATTTCGTATGAAACATTCAAATAAGATTAAGATTCATCGTTAAGATTTTATTGTTTGCCAGTCCTTCGTTGTGCAATGGATCTATTCAGAATACATTTCATATTAACCTATGTAAGCATTTTTTCATGTTCTCGCTCTAAATTATATTTTAACTTTGTGCTTGCTTCTGATCACTGTCCTGCTAAGACAACATTGTGAAACGCCACCTTTTGTGTCAAACAGGGAACAAAATGACAAACTGGAAATGAGGACTTCCAGCACTCACCTCCTCCGTTCTTGTAACAAAGGTAGGGAAAACGCCACACATTCCCCAGGCCTATAATTTCTCCAGCCACAGACAGAACAAACTCAAGCTTGTTGCCCCACTGACCCCTGTCTATCATCTTCTCCTCCGTACTGGGCACAATATCCAGGGGCCTGTTGTTCCCATTGGAGGGTTCCACCTTAGACATCTTCTCCAATTCACCCGTGCGTCCTAAAGGTTACATCAGAAAGAGTAGATGAGCCAAAACATAAATTTAAGGGAAAAAGACATAGATATAGGCAGTAGAATGACAATGACCTAAAAAGTCATAGCAGGGTGGAATGAAGCCAGAAGATTATCATTTCATAAATCATTAAACGCATATTGAATTATTTTACTTTTCAATGGCAGTTTCTTTCACAAAGCATTAAAGTGACAGTCCCAACAACCCCGAGACTGAGACAGATGACATCTCCAGGAAATGAATCCAAAAATGAAAGTCCATCTAATGTCCCCAAAATTGACCTGTGATGACCTGTGCCATCTTTTATCTTTTGTTTGTTTCTGCACATGCTACTTGCTATTTTGTGCAGTTTAAATATAAAGCGCATTCATTTTACTTGCAACCAAATGTGCTGTATGAAAAGTATTGCCCTGCCTAGTAACGGAGCAGTGTGTTTGAGGATTAAATCTGTTTAAGACCTGGAGGGAGAAGAAACAACTTCAGGACCTTGGCTAGTTCTCAAGGAGAATCCCCACTGAGCCTGCCCTGTACCAAATATCTTTTTAAGTTTACATGGGCTATATTATATCACTGCTTTTGCTGTGCTGGGTGAAGTCAGTAATGGCTTGATGCTATGTGACCACATTAGATGTTAGTAAAGACCTCAGCCAGACCCTGTCTTGGGACCAGTGCTGCTGAAAGATTTTTTCTCTCTGTGGAGGAAACAGCCAGCTCACTGACTGTGCTCACTCCTGTCAGGATGCATTAACAGGCCTCTCACCAGCTCTGCTGTTACCCTTTTATCTCCCTCTGAAACTATCCAAATTCAAACAAATTAGTAATCAGTCTGCAGGAGACTTGCTCAAAGTAACTGGAATGAGAATACATGTTGGCACCAAACCTCCTTCCCTTCCTCTGTCTTTCATACAAACACACATTACGTGATGTGTGACCTGGTCTCACGGGACCAATGAAGCTGCCTGTGTTTTCGAGTCGAGTTCTGAAAACAGCACAGGGGGTGGAAATCCCATTTAGCCGGTAGCCCTGTGTGAAGCCACTTTTAGGAATGTGATCCCACTGGCAAAGTGCAGAGGTGGAGCACAAGTGTGACTCTGTATGTGCTGTATGCACGGGGTTGGAGGCTGGATCCATTTTAGGAGCCAAAATCTCTAATGCTGGAGCCAAAATCCAGCCTGAGGTAAAAATAGAGCCCCTTGTTTTCAAAGGGTTCTTGGTGGGAATGAAGGCTTAGTGCAACAAAAGCAGAGGAGCCCCTCTCCTCTGCACTGGCAAAAAGAGAGTCCTCACTGGCCTTGCAACCAGATCACAGTTTACCTAATATTTTAACAGATTCTCGGTGGATGCAGGGGAGCCAACTACCTCACTCCAAGCACATCCTTCTAATAGGCAAGCCTAAATATTATCATTATTTATAGTAGTAAAGTCAGACTGATAGAGTTTTCACACATATGTCCTATTTATAGAACATACGCCAAGACTGAGAATGACCACACTGAGGCACGGTGGAGCATTATCCTCAGAAACAGCATCAACTTCTCTCTCTCTGTGAACTGTGAACTCTGTGAGCTGTGAACTGCCTGAGCAACTGACTGAATGAAAGAGTGGCTCACTCAGTGGACATGATGTGCCAACTTGCTCAAATAAGATTTGTGACAAAATACTATCATTATCATTATCACTATCATTATTACTAGCCTACACAATATCGGCTCCTACCATATCACTGATTTTTCACAGTGGGCCATACAATAATACCGGAGGCAGCTACATGCAACCCCCCCCAACAGTATTCACTCAGCCTTTAATTCTGTTTTGGTCTACTCCAACTCCTGACTACCTGGCCTCTTTATCTGCTAAATGCTAAATGCTCCACTGTGCTTTAAACTGTCTGTCAAACGACTGTGACTTTATCAGACCTTTTAGTTTTTGCTGAAATCAGTTGCCTGCTGTGGCTGGACACGAAGTTGATAAGAGCAGCGAGTGTGAGCCAAAGCAGTGAAGTTAGCGACAGTGAGCCACAAGGCATCTGCTGAAAGATTTTCAAATGCTTTGCACATAGGAGAAGGTAACTGCAGAGCAGCATGATAATTACCTGTGGGTAAGTCACTACAAACATTTCACCTGCAATGTTGTAACTGACTACAAATATGAAAATGTGTTTCTGTTGTTTATTCTTTTTGATTTCACTGTCTTTTATTTAGAGTTGATACACAGCCAATTTAAATGAACAAACAAACTGAGACAAGTGCGGCCGCATTGTGAAATCAAGGAGACCGAAAAACAAGAACACTGATAGATTATAGAGACAACAGCATAGTTTTTGGTCTTATTCATAAAATATGGTTGGTGCAAATTTTTTTTTATCTGAGTTTGAGTTATAAACATTTGATGAAGCTGAATAATCTGGTGTATTTCCCATCAATACTTTGTTAAGACTTTGGTATGGAACCAAACATGCGTGCGTAACAATGTGCTGATTTTAAGTGTTTGACAGATGCACAGATTTTGCACTTGAGTTAGTTAGTTAGTTGTGCATTTTTAGATACTGCAGGGCAAAATGAAGAACCATGTGAGGCTTTGCAATGCTGAGATATTACAGAAATCAAATATGCCAGTGAGTTTTAAACAAGTGCTTTCAACTGTGCTCTGCTGCCAGTAACCAGTTAACAATAAAATACAAAAGTCAATACACAATCAAATAAATTTCAGACTGAATTAACCATGAAACCATCTATATTCAGCAGTAATTTAACTCATAATATCTGTATCCATTATATCTGACTGGAACAAAAAATCAAATCACATGATCAATAATCAATGACACTCACCTTTCATAATGTTGTACAGTGACAGGTTCTAGAAGGTAGAGTGACACCAAATTCAGGCCTGCTGCCGGTTCAGGTTTCAGTATATAACACACGGAGGGGCGGAGATCTGAGAATCTGAAAACTTTGGTGCAGCCCGCAGTGAGATTTTCCCTCTAGCTTTGCCTCTTTCTGAAGCCCCCCTTCATGCAATTCCATTCAGACACCCCCACACACAAACACACACACTCGCTCACCACAGCACACTAGAGGTCTGTGCTGTCTCAGTGTGGTGGGCCGATTGCGTAACCTTTTGACACACACATTCTCCCAGGGCCTTTCTGTCCAGAGAACAACCAGAAAGTGTGGGGAGGGGGGAGAGGCTGGTCAGACTTGTATTTAGGTGCAGAATATGTGGAGCATGAACACATGTTTGCATATGTGCAATGATCCGCACATATGGTTGCTTTGAAAAAGATTTAAAGATACACAAAAATGCATCAATAACAAACCCCATAAGCTTTAAAAAACTTGTGCATGACATTCACAATAAGAGTCTCCTATACAGTATATCAGTGTTTTTATTGACTGCATCATGAAGTTCCTACTCCCAATACTTTCTTAATTCAGCCCCTGGAAAAGAGCTTTTATTCCCTCAACCAGATTTCCTCCTCATAGACCCAGTAGCTCATTCAGAACATTTTCCCACCACAGGGGTCCAGAGTGGCGTAGTTCAAGGCATTTGTTAGAAGGTCACAATCCAAAGGGTCTTTATGGAGGTGGGGGGGTTCATGTGTTTTTGCTTTTTTTGTCCGAAAATCTTTCAGGGTGAGGTCTTCTTTTACAATCCCCCCACCCTCATTGGTTTTGTACCAGTTTTGACTTTTAATGTATGAACAAAACAACCTGTTTACTCTTCTCTGACTGAGTCTGAATCTCCCTGCAGTTTTCAGCATGAATTTAGCTCCTGTGATGTTGCAACCAATCACTTGCAGGTTTTAACTGTATTTAATTGCATGACCTCATAGCTGCTAATCACAAACAATCCTTATTCCCCAAGAGTCAAATGTCCAAAACATATTAAATCATAAAACACATAAAACATTTTTTTTCCATAATTCAGTATTTGTATGGATTAAATAACTGGAAAACAACATGTTAGTCATTCTTTTCCTTTAAGGACATTGCATAAATGAAAAGTTTGGAAGTTTTGGCAAGCAGGTTAAGACAAGCAAAAAACTCTCGTAAATATCCACGGGCAAAAAACAAGACAGAAGGAGAGAAAACAACAGAAGGGAGCTCATTAACCAATTGTGTTTCTTCATTCCCTTGTGAGCTTCCTGCTGCTTTCTAACTGTACGGCTACAGGTCACTGCTCAGATTGTTGCCTGTTTGCTCTGAAGGGCCCATCCTGTCTCCTCAGATCATGCTCCAATGTGCTGGTCAAATTAGTAGCATGAAAGCATCTAGTTTAAGGTCTCCTGACATAGGAAGTTAAAATTTAGTCTGCAGGAGTTCAAACATTACACCAGGTCACTCAGTGCAGGAGATTTGCATACACAAAATGACCAACTTGGCGAACTTGTGGTCAATGGAAGAAAAGTACATAGGATTTATTAATTGGACCACAGGTTTGGAAAATCAAACTTCATACCTCAGGTCATGCAGCATTTGGTTGCACATACCCATTACTGCAAGGAGCTGTTGACCAGCTCAATGGTTTAGCTCACATTTTAGGTTTCTCTGAAACCTTAACCTTAACCTTAACTGTCGCAAATTCAAATATTAACTCAAATGTTTTTCAGTATTGACTCGTCAAGTAAGGATATATGTTTTATAATGTAGTTTCTTACATAACTGTGTCTGCTTTAAACACTTCTTAACAAACATCCTCACATTTGTAAAATGCTGCTGACTGCTCCATATATGGCTTTAGTGGTGGAAAGCCTTTGCCTTTGACATGCAGCCAAAGGAGAAAACAGGCTATAATGGGTAAAAGTGGGTAATAGGTGTGTACACAAAGATTACACAGTATATGTCAACACTGTGGTAGATCTGACCAGGCTCATGTAACCTCTCTGACCAAACAAGACAGAGAGCTAACCATGGAATTCATATCAAAGTTTGACAGACAGTTTTCAGCTGTTATCACTCCAGGAGAGGTCATGTTACAGCCTCAGCTATATACAACAAGAATAAATTATAATATAATTAGTTATGCACAAGAAGGTTCAGCTCAAACATTAAACGTTTAAAATCTGCTGTTGTCATGTATATTATGTAACTCTTGCCACAGCTTGACATTCAAACGTCTCCTTCTCTTCTCGTAAAGGCTGAAAACATTTTCTCATGTGATGTTACTGCTGGAGTCCAGGAAATGCTAATGAACAAAATTATCCACTTCAAAACAACTGTAATGAAGCCATAAAATGCAGAGTAATTATTTTTAAATAATGAAATTGTACTTTTTTTTCCTTCAGTCTTCTAGGTCATTGAGGGAGTTTCTGTTTGTCCTTGACAGATTTTTAATTTTTTTAGCAGTTCTCTTCATTTTCATATATATATATATATATATATATATATATATATATATATATATATATATTACAGTATTTTCAGGAAAATAATGAATATATACAGATCTGGATGGCTCACCAAATCCACATGTATTGCTCCTCATACGTATGATGTATTGTGCCACATTCAATTCAAATGGTATTATTTTTGAATGAAACTTTATTTATAGCCACAGTGGCATTGGTTCATTGCCAATCAGTTGAAACTTATAATGAACTTCTTTTCAGTATTACAGAAGCTTCATGTGAGACTCATATTAAACATGCAACAGTTTGCCACTTCACGTCAGAGCTAGTTATTATGCATGAAAGGTTTCTTTTATTTATCTAACTGTGTACTTATGTCTTGCGTGTCTAGTGTTTTAAGGCTCCAGTGTTTAGTGTGAAAATGTCTGAAAACCATCAACAGTGAAAAAAGGTGTTGAGTAAAAGGTCATGTTTTGTTCTAATTATTTGTTTGAAAAGCTTGAAAAATCCTAATATTCATCATGAAATGGGTACTCTGGATGGTCGCTCCACCTGTGTCAAAACAAAACATGCTATTATTCCTAAACATGACATGAAAGCTTATTTTTCTTTCATTGCATTACAGCAGATAACACTGATAAGCAATACAACACATTATATTTAGATACTGTATCAGGTGTCGTCTTAGGTTCACTTCAACTTTCCCATATTTTTTTCAAATTAAAGCTTATACTCACATCAGCAGCTCCACAAATCGAATATTTTTGTTCAGTGCTTCAATGGCTTTCATTTCTTCTTCAGTGAGTGAAAAATCAAATATCTGTATCAAAATATGACACCAATTTATTAAAATGATATATTCATGAATAAAACTACCCCTTGTAATGTACTTAACTGTCCATAATAAACACTACTCATCCTGGTATGAAAAAAGTGTAAACCTGCCTGGAAGTTGTGTTTGATCCTCTCAGGACTGAAGCTCTTGGGGATCACTACAACTCCTCTTTGGATGTTGAAGCGTAACGCCACTTGGGCACTACTCTTGTTGTACTTCTTCCCAATGGATACAAGCAGCTCATCCTCCAGCAGGGGAGGACATTTCACGTTCACCCTGAACCAGAGATGGAAGAAAATACTAATGATGCCGGGAGAGAGACTTTTACCTGAGTTTTTGTGTTTACCATCTCTCATGTAGAGGTTTTGTAACAGTAATAATGATGCTGTGTCACATTTGACTGATAAGTTGCACAAGTATTGCTTCCTTTTCATATACTAGTTTAGGACATAGCCAATTATCCCCACTGCAAATATTTGTAGGCTCATTCACTGTTGTGTTATCTCAGGATTTTGTTTGTCCATTCAGATGTTAAATTTTGTTACTGAACAGTAATTCGTCATCTTTCAGCCTAATACATTTTGTGCAGTTTCAGAGGTTTTTCTTATTTACCTTTCCATCAATTCAATCCCCATAGAAACAAAGCATAAAATCAGCTGTCAGCAACTCATTTAAAAAAAATCATCCTTGCAATGGAGAGTGCATATTTTCTAAAACCTACATACCAGGATGCATCTCTGGAGGAGCCGATTGGACAGTAACCAACAATCACAATGTCATTCTGACGACAGTACTCCAGAAGCTTGGGTTGTGTGAAATATGGGTGGCACTCAACCTGCAGGTGAGTAAGAAGAAAGCATGTCATGTAAGAGATGATCTTAGATAGGTATCAAAGTCTGACATGTTTTATAAGCATATTAAACATTTCATATAAGGAGACCAAAGGATACAATGTGTGTGCTATACTGCTCCATCTACTGAATCTTGTTGTAATTCTCTAATGTTAGCAATTACCCAAGAAAACTAAACAAGTAACAGACTGAACCAACTGAGGACAGATAAAGTTTGAAATGCTTCCAATCATTTCACCAAGTAGTACCAAGTAATACCTTTTAGTGGAACTTTAAGTAGGTTCCATATTTATTCACAAGCTGTTGAGCAAATTTCTATTAATATTTGCTGAATGTAAAGCTTGTATATTGTACTACATGCACTATGCCACGTGTCAATGGTTTTGTAAGGGGGGGTGTCACCTGGTTGGATACAGGTTTGTGTTTGAGGCCAGGTTTATTCAGCAGCAGCTCCAGCTGCCTGCGGTTGAAGTTGGAGACTCCCAGAGACTTAACAAGTCCTGCGTCTTTGCAAGCCTCTAAAGCCTGTTGAGAACAAAAGATTTATATCCCCTCAAAGACTGATAGTGATTATCTTTACAGACTTGCTGAGACAGTGGAGAGAAAAAAAGTACAAAACATAAAACACAGTGAGAAGGAAAAAACAGAACACAGCTTGGCTGTTTATGACACTGTCCCTGACAGAATCTGATGCTGCAGCAGCACAGAATGTTCTGGCATCAAGATTCAAGTGTGAATGGTTTCACATTATTCGTTATTTTATTGTTATTATTGTCAGAAGACATTCAAGGCATACAGTACATTACAGGCACCACTAAAATGCATAGGAATAAAAACTGCAGATACTTCAAGAAGGACTGACAAATTACAGATAGCATGCCTGTATGAAATTACTCTTGACTTTATCAGACAGAGTACTACCAGAACATACTACATAAATTTAATGCCATCCAATACAGGATCCATGCAAATAATCATATTGTTATGTCATTAAAAATGGCAATGAGCTAAGTCATCAAATATCATCCGCAGTGAACTCAGTAGAACTCACCTCCCATGTTGCACAGAGGTCTGTGTGATGGTAGATGTATTTTCCATCCTGGTCTTTTGGATAGAACTCTTTTCCAGGCTAAAATGTAAAAACAACTTAATACTTTGCATTAACTCTTGTTATTTAAAGATACACTACCCAAGAGACATGTTGACATGATGTGCTCATGGTGATGCTAAAATATTGCGCAAAGTGACAGTGTGGAGGTGCAGCCGGTTTCAAATTTATTACCTTGGTTCATTTTACAGCTCACACAAAACAACCTCTTGGTCAGTATCTTTAAGTTTTTAGTGTATTTTTTAAAAACTATACTATAGATGAGCATTCAGATGTGTTATGAAGTTTATGCTGACATCCTTTCTAATTCTATGCTTCATTTGATTTCAAATAGTTTTCAGTCAGCAGTATGTTTGTATTTGAAACCATTCTGTTTGACAAAGGAAATCTATTTGAGGATTATTTAACTAAATGCTTACACTGTGTGTGTTTGTGTGTAAGGGCAATGTTCAGACTCCACGTGCCTGGCTGATCAGTTATTGCCATCTACAGTGTGTGTGTGTGTGTGTGCTACATAGAAACCTTAAAGGCCATAGGAAGCTCAACAATGTAGAGATCCACATAGTCTAGTTTTAAGGCTTTCAGTGTCCTCTCCAAAGTCGGTCTCACCAACTCTGGTGGATGAAAGGTATTCCAGAGCTGAGGAAGATAATGCAGAAGTTGAAGTGAAGCACAGCACACAATTTTGCCTTTAGGAAAATGCACACAGATGAGTATACGAATATCCACCTCAAAGGCCTTAAAATTATTAATTAGTCTATATATCTATATTCTAAGCCTCTTCATATGAAATGTAGACAAACAAGACACCTGACGAATGTCAACATTTGTCACCTTTCCACAGTAAAAGATGTCCTGTCTTCTAACGGTTCCGTCAGCGACCTTCTCTCTAATGGCTTGACCCACTTCATGCTCATTGAAATACACCAGTGCCCCATCAAAGTGCCTGTAACCAACATCTATGGCCAGCTTGACACAGTCACGTGCTGTGCCATTGGGTGTCTATAGGAAAACAGAAAATGTAAATACTATCTGACTTGTTTTGGATTGATACATGCTGTAGTAGTAAAAATGTGCATTGCTGTTCAGTAACATGTAAAACTTCCGTTAATGGTTATGCAATCATAACAAGAAGTACACCATGACCACTCCTACATTATGTTGAGTCCTCTTGGCTTAGAAGTCAATAACAGTGTAAGCTCATGTTTATATCTAAGACATTTTACCGTATCCTTCTCACCGTTTGAGGGTCCCCATAGGTGCCCAGTCCCAGCAGTGGAATAGAGTTTCCATCACTGAGTGGGATACTGTGGCTCTCTGCAGTCAGATTCATGTGTACATGCACATGTGAGGAGCTGTTCTCTGTAGCCTGCTTAATAGGTAATGTATTGCATGGCCATGAACGTTGAACTCTGATGCTTTAACTTCCTTGCACTGATGTTAGTGACCAGCTTCAAAAATGAGTCCCGCCTGTGATCACATTAAAGTGATGCACACATTATTGCGTCAATACATATATTATTTTTCAACTGGCTATCTTGCATAACAAGGGAATATTTTGCTGATGCTTGCTGTTAGACTTGAGTAAAATTTTAAATTGCACTATATGCACTAGACTACAGTATAGCTGTGGCATTGCAACTTTTACTTCAAGTAGAAGTTCAGAATACGTTTTGCACCGTTGATTTGTGGTACAAGGGATAATAGGACCGCGGTTGGTGCTCAGGCCCTATAATTGTAAGCACTAGCAAATTAATGTAAGGTATAATTTTTTAAAACAAAAGTAAACAAAGTCAATGATACATATGGATGTAAGGATTCGTGAAGTGTTATTGCACGGAATCACACCCTGTCAGTTACAGTGTTGTGCAATGTGCAACGTTGCAGTGCCATAGAGAGTAACGTTACTAGAGGAGTTACGCATTGCAAACTCAGTATACGGCCAACGTGATAAACTGGTGCACGACAGTAACTTTGAGAGTAACAAACAAGCCTTTGCTCACTATTTATTGCCCACAGTCACTCAGCCAGCGACTCTCCTATCAGAGCGTCACTGTGTTGACCCCACCCCACTCTCTCGTGCCGCAACGAGCGCGTGCAGTGCAATTTGAGAACATCCGCGGCGCGCGAACGTACGATAACGTCACGCGGAGGTATTGTGTTTTACCTTTTGTGCCACGGGTTGGTCCCTTCAGTCGATATATGTTTACGACGGTGTGAATTACTGGCATATCAAATCAGGGTTGTGTTGGAAAACGCGGAGCTGGCTGAGAGTGAAGAGGGTGAGGTGTGAGAAGATGCTCTTTTCGCGGAGGGTAGGAGGGAAGCGAGCCCGGTCCGCTCACCTGTGTGGGAGATCCAGCCCTTAAGGATGCAAGTGCAGCTGATGGATGGAGGAGCAAACAAGCGGGGGTCGGTTAATGCTCCCGTCATCGTCGTTGAGAATGAGGCTGAGAGCATGCCTGTGCAAGAGGAAAAGTCAGGTGCGACCGGCCTAAATTACCTGGACTCTTGCCCGTTTTGCCATCTGAACTTTCACAGCCGGGAGCCTAAACTTCTGCCGTGTCTGCACTCCTTCTGCAAGAAATGTTTGCCTTCGCCCTCCAGGAATTTGGCCACGACAGAGACGCCAAACTCCCAGGTTGACAGCGCGACCAGACCACGTGAGTCTCTTTGTTTACAAACACATGAATATTTAAGGGCATCGCCTCTAACCAAGGCAAGGAAGTGAAAGAAAAGATTCGCCTCTGCAGAAGCTACTGTGTTTAAGGGCATAGATTTGACTGCGTATAGACTGCCTTTTCACTAAATATCTGGTTTCAGTTTATCCCCAAATCACACAATGAACATCCAGTTACACTTATTCAGACCAACGTGTTTGTTCCTGTTGGGTTCCAGTGAATGTGATCCGCTGTCCGGTGTGCAGGCAGGAGTGCATGGAGGTGGATGTGGTGGAAAACATCTTTGTGAAGGACTCGGCTGAGGCTCCCAGCAGCACAGTGGAGAAGACAGTCCAGGTTAGTGATGCATTACCATATGGGGGCAGCCTTGTTGCTAGTTGTAACAGTCCTACAAGATGAGGAAGCTTGTTCCCTGACTTTTTGAACCGAGGAAATCTAGACTGCAGCCGTGTGCCCTCCCTGTGCATATTGCATACAACAAAGGTGTTCGTGCTTAATAGGAGTAGGAGATCATTTTTATACTCTGATGTCATTCTTGCCGATAAGCTCTAATATAATTTGCTTGCTCTAAAAAGAGGTACAGATTGTTTCAGATCGGCTCTGATGCTTGTCTCATCAACCTGCAGCTCTGCATGACCTGCGATGACAACACCGAAGCTGCCGGGTTTTGCGTGGACTGTGTTGAGTACCTCTGTGCCACGTGCGTTGAGGCCCATCAAAGGGTCAAATTCACCAAAGACCACACAATCAGACAGAAGACAGAAGTATCCCAAGGTATTTTAACCAGTGTCCTTATCTTAGCCTTTTTTGTCTGTGAAATGCCTGGTGTTTCCATGACAAAAGCAAGAGCTATTATGGGACTAGTGCTGCAGATGTCATACTTTGCTTTGGGTTTAGTGTAGATTGTTTTTAGTTCAGTGTTACAGATTTAATGAATTCAGTTTCTGTTCCTCTGTTCTTCTGTCCTGTTTCAGTTCTTATATTCTCTAAACGTACAAGGAATTCCCTGACAATACAAATGTGTACATTACATCTTGGAATGCTTGCACTAAGTCGTCTGGATGCCATTTCCAAAAACGTTGGGTTACTGATCCAAATGCTGAACCTTTTGTTGTTTTCCAGAGGTCCACGGTGTGTCGACTCAGAGGCCGATGTTCTGTGACGTCCACAAACAGGAGCCGCTGAAGCTGTTCTGTGAGACCTGTGACCAGCTCACTTGTCGTGACTGCCAACTAGTAAAGCATAAGGACCACAAGTACAGTCGCGCTTTACAGTATTTCAGTTATAATGTTTATTTACAGCTTCATAAACCTGTGTAGAAATTTCAATGGTTTATTTTGACATTGTAAGTATACACGGCAGTTAGAAGTTTTTATCCCATTTGCGTAGAGAAAGGAATTAATTAATTAATGTTAGCTGAGCAAGATTATGTAATTAACGTTTACTTTTATACTGTATCCACTGACTTATTTTTGTTTTTGGATTAGTTACCAGTTCCTCGAAGATGCTTACAAAAACCACAAACAGCACATGGAGAGTATGACCCATCAGCTGCAGGAGAAAAAAAAAATGATTGAAGAGGTGTCAAACTCCATAAACAAGGGGTATGTATTTCCAAATACCCGCAAGATTAAAGATATCAGAAATGCAAAATGTATACATAAATTGGAGACACTGAAAGAGCTTGAAAGAGACTTTTTTGGTCTTTAGTATGACCTCCAAATCTCAGGAACAAGAACAACTGGTAAATTATTCATCTCCAGCAATAATGTGATGTCTCCAAAATGTGTTCTGAAATATGCACTGCACGTAATTTGTTAAATCTGAATATGTATTGACAGTTGCAGGGCATGTTTTTCAGACTTCTTCAGGTGGATCAGAATCGTACCTCAGTTCATAATGAAATAAAGAAGTCCATCTGCAGTCTGATTCTTGAGATAAACAAGAAGGGCAAGATGCTTGTTAATCAACTTGAGGTATGACCAAAGCTTTTCAATATATTACAAATACAACAATGCTATTTATTCGTTTCACCACATGATGGGGACCTGTAGCTTGCTGCGGTGCTGTTTCCAGGAGAACATTTCTTGCTTGCGAGCTCAGTGGACTGTCTTACCCTGAGGCCCAGAGCACATCCCCTCAAGCTGTTTGAACACTGCAGATATTCATTTATTCATGTTTTCCAGGCTGTAACAAAGGATCATGAGAGCGTCTTGCGAAAACAACAGGAGGACATTGGCTATCTATCCAGACACCTGGATCATGTCATCAACTTCACCAAGTGGGCCACAGCCAAGAATGGGGGCACGGCCCTTTTGTACTGTAAACGTCTGGTGAGGCCTGCCTGACCATTTATCCACTCAATAGAGTCTCATCACCGTCTTGTTTTCCCAACTCTGCACAGCTCTGAGAGCCTGTGCTATCTTGCACGTGATGAAGTGGGAACATATGCCTTTTGTAAGACACAAGTGTCCTCCTCTCAAAATTATTAATAACATCCCTTCTGTTGCAGATTCTGTTTCAGATTGGAAACCTCCTGCGGGCGAAATGCAGTACCTCATTTATACCACAGAGCACTGTGCGCTTTCAGTGTCGATCCTCTTACTGGGCCTCGAATATTGATCTGGGTGAGATATAAATGATATGATGACAGAATATGTCATATATGATGCTGTTTAAATGATATATTTAACTGATATGAGATATAGAAATTTCTCTTATATAAGGTAATTTAGGACCTTAAGCGGGACACTGTTTTGTCATTTGTAATTTGTAATGTTTTAGTACTTTATGATACTTTAAACCTCACCCAAATGTTACTGCTCTGTACCACTGGCTAATTTTATGAACATTTTTGAAGATGCACTCATACTCTCATTATTACTCTTATTATTCTCTCTAAGCAACATTAAAATGTACTAGTGAATGTTACACATGCTGTTTATCTGGAAATGGCATCGGGAAAGGTTTTTTTCCATCAGAAACCAGTCCCCTTTGTATTTCACCATTTTCCCAAAGTCACTGTTTATTGTTACTTGCATACAGTGGTGAGCCCATCATCTCATCCATTCAGTGGGTAGTGGATGATTGGTGCGGAAATGGAATAAATTTGACATATTTCTATCATTGCCACTTTCTTCATGCAAATCGCACCACTTCCCGGAGATCTGGTGGTTCTCCCCTGTCCCTTAAATGAATGATGCTGACCTGGGGAGAATGCTCAGAAGGTTTCAGAGGTTTTATCGAAGACCTAAACTGTCAGGAAACTGCAGCAGCTGCAACTCATTTGAGCCTGTGTCTGAAATATGAGCTTTATCGATTCATTGTGATGAGTAACTTTTTTGATTATATCATTGTAAGTTAAAACATCTTTGGGTTTTGGAATATCAAAAAAAGCAATATGAACACATCACATTGGGTACACTTAGTATCATGAGATTAATTTTTAGTATAATTGATAACTAAATAGACACAAATATCATTCACTGCATCCCTATGACATGTTATTTCACTCTTAATGCTGCCCAAAATTTTCCAAAACTTTTTCAGTTTGACTGCCAAAACCTTCCCTTTCCCAGAGTTCTCTGGAGGAGTTTTGTCTGTATTGTGTATTTTTCTTCCCCACTTATTATTCTCATCCAGTCTGCGTGTGTGTTTGTCCCCTCAGGCTCTTTAGTTGTGGAGAGTGTACCAGGCCACCAGCTGGTGGGTTTTCAGGGTATCCCTCATCAGCTGTCCCACTCTGGGCGTGGCCCTTCAGGCTCACCCCAAGGCTTTGCCCTGGGAGGTCCCCATAATACTCTGGCTCAGCTCCAGATGCAGGTGGACAAGCTAAACCCGCAGGCCCACTGGCAGCCGCAGCCACCTCCTCCACCGTGGACATGGTACCAGAGTGTCCGACTGCAACGCAGCGTCCCAGGGCCCCTCCAGGGAGGCTCCCCCTCCCACAGTATGCCTCCTCAACCAGGCCGTAGGTTCATGGTGCCTCCTCCCAACCACATCAGCCCAACCAGCAGCTTACCAAGCCCTGGGTTTACACCCCAGGTTAGTGTGCCCTTGTGTGTGCCTGTGTGCTTGTGTCCATTTGACTGACAGGCCCTCCTAACAAGCACTGACAGTAGATGGTGTTGTCCTGAATAGAGCTGACAGCCTTCACATCCTGGGCAATTTATGTCTTTCCATGTCAAGATGGATTTGAGTCTGGGATGAGCTTATGACTTCGAAATCATAAAATAAAGCAGCTAAATCTGCAGTGAAGCAGCAGCCAACATGTGATGGAGGACAAACCCAAGTTTCCATGAGAAAAAGGTTGATAATATCTCGTCATCCAAGTTGTTTAGTCTATTTCACAGGGTGTTTTGGTTCCAGCTCTGAACTATAGGCTCGTTACTCGCAATAGTGTGCACACATAAGTTGTGTTGCACTGATGTGAACAAGCTGTTACAGCTGCATAGTGAACTCTTAAATGTTCTTTGTGGTTCTATGTGGTAAAGAAGTACACAAGCATTTTACTACAAATCATATACTGTATACTTAGTGCTGTGTATTTGTCAAAGTGTGCTGTTGTCATGCCCATGTAATGTTTTTCATTGTTTTGTGTTTTGTTGTAAGCTGTTGTTTTTCTTGATACTTTACTATGATGCAATCAGCTTAAAGAAATTTAAGAAGAACTGGCAATCCTATCATTTTAAATGAAAACAGGTCTGCTTTTCTTTTTTCAAGAGTTATTCTATGATGTCATATTGCAGCTGTAAGTGTGGAATAATTTGAAGAATAACCTCATAGTGTTCATGTTAGTTAATGAATAGAAAAGCTGACATGATGAGGTAAGTTTCAAATGTCTGCAAATTGATTTTCACGTTGTTGAGAAACAACAACAATAATGAAACGAATGCAACAAAATAATGAAATGATTTTTTAATTAAATGCCCATGACTTAATAAGCAAGAGTTGGAAAATAAAACATTATTGGTTATTCTTGAATTTAACTCTCAAAAACTCCATGTGTGGGTGTGGACTAATCGGATTTCGAGTGATGTCAGGAACTACATCACAAAAACTAACAAAAACAAATTTTGGCGAAAAACATGCTATGTATGTCAGATCTCAGTTGTCATACTATAGCAGGCTGATTGGCCTTTAAAATAAGTATATTTGATTTGAAGTGGTGTGCAATTGTACTGTAGTGTAATCAGAGCCAAACTTATTTAGACACATGCATTTAAATAGTTTCCCCACTTGGTTTCATGCATTTAAAAAACAAAAACAAAGATTTGCTGTACCTGCAAGATTAAAGCTACAGTAGACAAAGAAACTCAGATCTCCCTGAGTCCTGAGTTTTTGTTTATGCTTTAGTCCGATCAACCCACACAGCCAGTGACAGGGTTATGAAAGTGCCCCTTTTCATCACCACCTCCATGAGCACATGCTCATAGATGCCGACATACAGGTAACTTGACAATGTTTGAAATGTCTCTCTCTTTGTTTTGTGTCTCCCTCATTCATGTGAAGCCTCTGAGAGGGATGGAAAGCAGCTCCAGCTATCAAGCCAAACCTGCGGACATATTTTCCTCTTCACCTTTGTACACCCATATTACACCACTTCCCATCAATGCTGGCGTGGGTTCGTCTCAGTCACGACAGACAGTAAGTTCCTCCCTCTACTGACATACCTGAGGATTATTATTATATTTGTTGGGTAGTAATTGACATGCAATTCTGTATTTAGACTGAGCCTGCATATCTGAACAGGAGGAGCGATTCAGATGGTCCAGTGTATATGCTGAAACCAAACTATCCCCAGAACCTACCACACAGAAACGGTATGTTTGTCATTTGCACATCTATATATATATATATATATATATATATATATATATATATTAGTGGCATACCGACCGTATGCATTCCACTAATAATAGTGGCTGTTACACAATTCATAATACTGTATGAACTGTTGTGTTGATAATAAATGAATTAACAGACAGATTTTCATCTCCCCTCAAGTGCAAGGACAGCAGATCTCACCAGGGTATGCTGCCATATCCCAAGTGGAGAAACCAGGGTAAGGACACAGCTGTGTATACTCACACATACAAAAGCACACATTCTATCTTGCGCTGGCTCTGAAAAGTAACGCCTTGTTTGACCCAAGTCCCTCTGTGACTTTGGTCTCTCCAGTGAATTTCTCTGTATTGTAATTGGCTCTCGCTTCCTTCCCAAGGACTGTTTCCTGGAAACCTCCAGAAACACAACAGGCGAGTGGAACAATGGGCTCAGCTGTCAAGAAAAGACGAAGGTCATTACCCGGCCCCATCATTGTCATCAAAGATGAGCCAGAAGATGACAGTAGCTATGTAAGGACATAGTTATTATTACAGTCCAATTAGTATTTCATAAAGGTCTGACTTTTGGTAAATACAAAGATTGTTACTTTAGCAAGACTACATTTTTAAATGAATTGCAGTAACACACAGTATCAATTTAAAGAGAAAATGTAATGGAAACTTGGGTGTTATTAGACAGTTGGTTATCATAGCCATGGACCAAATAATTGGAGATTTGGAATCAGATTATTGCTAAAGTGAAGTTTGATGAAGCAAGAAGCCTTAGCAGTGAGATGGGCTGGTAAACAAGCCAACAGCATTGCCAGATTATCTAATCCTCTTTCTTTGGAGGTGAAACCAAAAGTGAGGGCGCCTTAAATGTCAGTAATAATCCATCATTTTCAAGAACATCTGTGTGTGGGTTCAGCTATGGAAATTGCCGCAGGTCAAAGTTGAACAAAGAAATCAGTGAGTGAACTATGCAGTTTAAACACGCAGTTTGAGTAATAATTTTCCTGTTTGTTTTCTTTTTCTCTTCCAAATAAGTTTGGCCAACTTGAAGGTTTGTTTTAAAAGCCTTATGCTCGTCTGACTTCCCGTATTATTTGCCCCATCTGTTTCCTTTTAGTGATGTTACCACATTCCCAGATCTCAGCAATCAGCTTGGTTAGTGCAGTGATGATATTATTAATAGGAATGATGGCCCAAACAAACTGAAATCCAGTTTGTATTAAACCCAAAATTTACTATAAATCTCTGAATGTGACAGTACTATTGAGTGTGGCAATTTAGCCACACCAGATTTCTGTACATAACAAGGATACAGTTGATTGCAAATGTCATAATGTCAGCTCATTTATGGCATATTGGTTGCAGTACTTTCAGAGCTTTCCTTTAAACTCTGTGGGTGGATTTCAGGTTGTAAACAACCAAAGAGCCAGCCTTCCTGACAGCACAGGTGAGCACCCACAAATCAGTGCCCAAGGCGATGGAAACAAGGTCCCAACTCCTCCTCAAAGCAGCGATGACAAACCCCACAACCCTTCAAAGCCTCAAAGCAGGCCACAGGACCAGAGTAAGACCACCGCTTCGGATTACATCCGTCCACTGGGAGTAGAGCAGCAGGAAGACCAGAATCAAGCATGGCAGGAAGACTGGAATGAAGTCCAATGTGCCGTATGTCAGAGTGGAGGAGAGCTGCTGTGCTGCAATAAGTGTCCCAAAGTTTTTCACCTCACGTGCCACGTTCCATCTCTCCTCAAACCTCCCAGGCGAGTTTGGTCACATGATAATTTATCAGTTGCCGGTCTCATATTAAAACCCCATAACTCATGTTGTTTTTTTCAATTCCTGTGTTTATTCTACAGCAAATTAATAGTGTATTTCTCTGGAGACCCTTCAGCTTTTAAGAATGAGGCTGTTGCTGACAAGTTGTTTTCACATTTTGGCAACATAAGGTTTTCATCCGATACAGCATTATGCACTTGCTAATGTATATTCCTTTTTACTGACTTTTTCACTGAGTCTCTGGACTGTCTGCTTGTCAGTGGGGAATGGTTTTGCTCTTTCTGCCGAGACCTGCTGGTTCCTGAGATGGAGTACAACTTTGACAGAGAACCTGAGGCCAAGACAGTGAAGAAGGAGCCAGACGCTGACGGAGGACTTCCCCCTGTGGACAAACGAGTAAGTACTTTTTAAAATTGATAACGGTAATTTGGTTAAAGTTGCGTAACTGTAGTGTTTCTATTAAGAAATGGATTGTCGCAACATGAAATAAAAGTTTAGCACTATCTAGTAAGTCAGTTCTCGTTCTGCTTTCCAATTAGGAAACAATGTCTGATGTTTAATTCCATTCAGTTCACTTTAAGGGCAAATAAACAACCAGGGCACAAACACATATCATTGTGATGGCCTAAGTATTGTCATTATCAAAGTGTATTACGGCCCTCAGCAGACATGTATTAAGTCAGATGCCTTTTTCTACCACTGCAGAAGTGTGAGAGGCTGTTGCTGCACTTGTTTTGCAGTGACCTGAGTTCAAACTTTGTGGAGGCCATATCCCCCTCGGTGAGTCTGATTACAGAGGAAAAGTTCACAGGATTAATGTCACAAGGAGTTACTGCAGCTGTAATTTTAATGATGTGTAATATGCAGTATTTATCAGTAAAGATTATGAATCTGAAGCAGAGCTACTTCAATCATGTAGTGTAAATATACAGAGATTTGTCTTACTGGTACAGAGCTCAGAGTAATTGTTATTGCACCAAGTAGATTAAAATGAACTATTACAGTCTATAAACCGTACATTGCAGTACATAAAACACTGTATTTGTGTGCAGTATGTAACCATTTTTGGCTTGAAATGCTTCTATTTATTAAAAACATTCACATATATAAACAAAATTGGGTAGAAAATCTATAACCTCTTGTTCCCAGTTCTGACATGTAATACTTATAATAATAATAAATATAAGATATCAATCATGACTTTACTTAAATGTCTGGCCATGAATTTTTACTCATTTATTATCTCTCCCTGTCTAAATACTGAAGGCATGTGCTAATGACACGGCAACCATAAAGGGGCCTATTAATCTTTCAACTGTGAAAAAGCAACTGGAGGCTAAGCAGAGTCTGTGCTACCAAAGCACCGCAGAGTTTGTATCAGACGTCAGGCTCGTCTGTGGGAACCGTGCAGGCCCCAGTGAGGTACAGTGTTTGCCAAAAGCCCCTTTTTTCCTTTATTATCCTGTCCTTCACACCTGGCAATAATCCTTTGTCCTTCTGCTTTGCATATCAGGCTGTAAACGAGGTCACCATGGCAGACGGGAAGCTTAGGGAGCTGTTTGAAGAGCACCTGAGGATCATCTTTTCAGACCAAGCTTTCCCAGAAATCAAACTGGAGATGATGCCTACCGCCCCTGCTGATTCTCAAGTCCCCTCTCTTGACAGTATTTCCCAGGCTGCCAAGCGCCCGCGCACATGTTCAGACTCCCAGGATATGGCAAACTGTCCCAATGGGGAAGAGGGAGTGGTATGAAAGTATAAATCTTCTTCATGGTTTAGATCAGCACCAGCTAATATGTTTGTGGGGTGTAAAACTTTACAATAAACATTTATGACATGAATTCAGGTCGCTAAAAGGTTTTATATGTTTTATGATGAATTGTAGTGCAAAAAAAGAACTATGATACAGAGCCACCAAATTTCTGTTCTGGACTAAACTGTTTTACAGTTGTTGGATTACCACTGAAAATGGATTAATTAATCAGACTGGGATTTATAGCTGGAATAACACACGTTCAGCACATTTTATGTACTTACAGGGTACAGATGACTGGTTATCACTGTCACCAGCCTCATTTTTGTTATTAACTGATTCTTACTTATTGTGAATCAGGTCACTGAGCTAATGTCCTGTTTCCTGTGTTTTGCTCCATGTGTAAATATAGCAGTGACCAGAGCACAGTTGATAATCATGAGCTTTGATGTTTGACCCCCAACCCATACAATAAGTGTGATTTGTCAGTTTTAGAGCAGAGCTACAGATTTAATGTGGAAATGGTAAAATATTGTGCGTGAATATTCATTTATTTATTTATTTATTTTTCTTAAGTACACATGATTATTTTTCATTCAGTTTACATTTTCTTTTACACACTCATCACTGTGAACAGTTCTGTCATAATATCCACGGGCCGGAACATTCAGCCATAAATGTACGAGCATGCAAGTCAACTTGCAGGTGTTTACACTGTCCAATAAAATATGAGCTTAACTCTTGGTAATGATTCTGGGTAATGAATACTATTATACACACCCTTCACCTTTTAACTGCATGTTAATAGATTTTTCTTGGATATTAATATCCCACTTAGAAATATGAAACTATTAAGACCCTCATTACAACTTTACAGTTAAGCATCGCCACTTTCCCCCTGAACAAGTTTGTATAGTTGTGTTAAATAACAGTGGCTAAGCCTTCAGGCCCTGCAGTGTGCCTGGCTGTGTTTGCAGCCCTCTGCTGATTGACACAGACGTGGCAAGACAAGCTTTGTTGAGCTTCAAAGGAACTCACACACACATGCACACACAGAACAAGATTAACACTGTTTGAGTGCTACCTTGGCCAGTCCAATGTCTACCTGTGAGCTGGGAGGTCAGCTCATGCCGCTGTTTCTTGTTAAAGCCCAAATGTAGATTAGAGGTGGAAAAGGAGGAATGAGGGTTGGTACTTTCTGGAAGGCTAGTAGGCAGGGGGATGTTGCACTCAGATGTTGACTGTGCTCTAATCGGCCCTGGTTGGAGCCTGGCACAGGCCTGGCTCTCATTTTGGGTATTCTTCATTCCTTATATGGCCTTTAGGGGCCTACATCTTTTTTCTCCATTGCACTAAGCCAGAGATAAGATTAAGGACTGGTCAGCAATAAAGTGGGTACTCATTGTTGTGATAACTGTTACTTTACAGAGGGGGTTGCCACATCCTTGACTGATAGACATCTGCAGGAACCTTATCTATGCTGCTATAGTAACAGTCTACTCTGAACTACTCAGATTTTCAGTCATTTTGTAGAAGTATTAACATTACTTTGCAGAAAATCTGCTCGTTATGCAATCCATGACAATAATCACCATGCCTGCTATTGTTGTTGTCAAGGTTATAGTATTGTATAAGTGCCGATTCTTTTCTGCTTTACCATGCAGCAGTAGAGTGACAGGCAAAAATAAAAGCAGACATGTTGTTCGCTGTGATGGATTGCTCGAGTGAGATCTCCTCAAGCTCATTTTTACACCCCAGTGGGATGTTTTTCAACTAGATTTATTCGAAAAAATGGAATCCAGGATACATGTATTGGAAAAAAAGGCAGTTTAATTTTCTGAGTAAGGAAGATAAATAACATAGAATTCAAAATAAAATCCCCACCCCCATTGCCTTTAAGCAGTACTGCAATAGCAATCCTGTATCACAGAGTGAAATAATGGCCGTACAAACACCATTCCTAAGGTGTACTTTACTATTTGTTGCAAATATAATATTTTGGCTAATGGGCTGAAACATGCAAAGCATTGCTGTTGTTTGAACTATACCTTCTCTTATGGGAAGGCTGTGTCGTACTGAGGGAAACAGAGCTTGAGACAGAGCTCATCACACACTACGCTTTTACAGTGCAGTCACCATTTATAACTGCCATAGACTTGTGGGCTTCCCTGTATGCCTGTGGTGTCCCAATATCAAGTCCTTGGTGATGTTTCTAGACTGGCTAGACTGGTGGTGGAGACATATGGCTCTGATTAGAAGATCATTTAACCTCTCTCTGTCACTATGCCCAGAGTCAGTAGACTGATTGAATTTGCAGAGAGCCTTAGTTGGTACAAAATGTTTATAATGCAGTCTAGCAATTATTTCTCTGCCTCATGCCAGTTCTGGTAGACTGTGTGTGTGTGTGTGTGTGTGGCTTGTTTATACCCAGATCCTTCTCACTGTTCATGATCACTTTGGCTGACAATGAGTCCACATCTGTGGCGTTCTAACAAACTTTAATTTATTAACTTTGAGGGGAAAATGCCTCATTTTCTTTGTTACAGCTGTAAAGTCTGGTAACTAAAAAGAAGGACTGAGCTCAGCAGGAGGCCTACAGGGACCCAATGATACAGGCTGTGCAGATATCAGTGAGAATTAAAAATATAAGGGGTGGATGCAAACAACAGGCCTGGGTTCATATTTTATCTATCATCTCCCTATGGGTGCAACAAACTCAAATGTAGCAGTGAATAACTGCAGTTATTTACAGACACGGTAGTGAAAGTATTTATTTTTTGGATTCCTCCGATTTCCCCTAAGTGAGGTACTCTAAAGGTTTCAAGGCTTACAGTCTGGATGCAGCCACAACAGATTTTTAAAATACCTCAAAACCAGCTCCAGATGTTGAGTAATCAGTGCAATCATTAGTCACAGGCAGAAAAAAGAGTACTTGCTAAGGATGGGGAGACAATCTCCATGTATGCATGCATGCACACTTTGCAGCACAGTGGCCCCAAGACACTTGCAATTCCTACTGTAAACTATGCAATAACAGCAATGACAGCTCCCTCTGTAGTATTTCAGGTGCGCTACTTTCCAGACAATATCAGTCATATAAAACTTTTTTTTTTGAAGGATAGGCCTTTTTGTCCAAGCATTAGTGTCAGGATATAGTGATAAATTACAGTATAAACTCACTTCTGAGTATATCATTACCAATCCCACTAGACGCGTTAGCCAATGATTTTTCATTGTAATATAGTGCAAATGAGCTCACAGTTAATGGCTTTAGTTTGGAGGGGGGAAGGACTTTTTTTAGAAGTTTGATTAGAAAATAGTCGGTGTCTGTGGCCCCAGCCCGCCCCTCACGGTGCCATAATTAGACGCTCATTCCTCCAGTCACGCTGCAACTGCGACTCACAGCTCCATCACATCCACCTCTCGGACTTTTTAAAGCAACACTGCTTGTTTATTCAGAGAAAAGAAAAAAAGAAGAGAACACAGGCTGCAAGCGCTCGGACACTTTCCTTTCCACCAGCATTAAGTTTGAATCGCTCTTTCAGTCAATGGGTCCGCGTGTGGTGCTGCTCTGCTCTCTGTTCGGAGTTCTCCTTGGCCAAGGTAAGTTACCTTTCTGTAAGAAACCGAACACGCGATGACCAAAACAAGCCATCCGTCGACACTGACAGGCGACAAGACACTGATGTGGGTGAATAATATTATTTGCAACGCATGTTTTCTTACATGGATTTGTCAAGGTATTTACAGTAAGAGTCGCGCTGATCAAAGAGTGAGACGCGGAGAGGTGATGAATTTGTCATAGGACTAGTTGGGACATGTGATGAAAGCTCACTTCACAAAGGTGGATGCTTCAAAGTGTTGCAGCTCTGTAAAGAAATGAAGAAGGGTTTAAAATTCCAATGATTTCATGACATAGTTTATACTGTATTTCTGAAATCACAGTTACTGATGCTGGCAATTTTACTCATGGTTTTTTTCTGTTTCCATTTCTTCTCCTTACAAATTGTATTGTTGATAATATGTCATATTCTAGCAGCTATAACCTTGATGTACGCTGCACAGTGTCCATACTCTATGCAGACTATATTTCATGTCTTTAATTGCCTTTTTCATTAATTCCATTTTCTTTATTCCTTATCTTAGATTCAACTTAATTTACAAAGTTGTGAAATAAGAAGATGTCATATCAAATGGAAATTGTTAAAATGCAGTTTCGCCTCGCTGTTCCCACCAACCTGGTTTCTGTACTTCGTGCCCTGCAGGCCAAAGGCCAAGTACCTTGGTATGCTGTGATGCTGTGTCAGAACGACTGGCGTCTCACCAGGACGCAACGGTCTAGACAGACGGGTGTGATTTATACTTGAGCACCCACAGCAGGGTCACCAGGGTGTAGGATGAGACATATCCAAATGCTCACGGTCCCCTGGTCACACATGGGGCAGTTTTCACAGACAGCAGGGCCACTTTTTTCCCTAAGCTGCCTTCATTGTAGGGGGTTGTGTCACAGGTCAGTTTGAGGTAAAATTTAGTTAGCCATCAGCTCCCAAAAGTGTGTCATATAAAGACCTGATCAAAGATGGGATATGACATTAGTGTTTTGATGTTTAATATTTTGATAGAGTAAAAAAAATTTATCTCTTGTTTAACAACCTTTTTATATCACTGGGACTGACAGAAACCTCAGAATTAAAGCACACTTCTGCTGTGAGGACTGGCCAACTACTCTGTTGGGCGGAGCTCCACCAGTGGGCTCATTAAGCCTTGTTTACATGAGGCGTCTAGACGCAGGCAAGCCATGTGCTGCCCTGCCAAGACAGAATGGCCCTCACAACCAGCACCATCATCCAAGATGGAAATCAGCCCTCTCCAGAGAGAAAATGCCTCACAGAGACACAGAACTGTGGCATCTAAGCTGGAGAGCACGGCTGCGTCTGGTTTGCCTCTCTTGATAAAACAGCACCACACACTTTTAAAAGGCACTTCTGGTCTTTCAATTTAGGTTTGCAAAGCGGCAGACAGTGGTGGCGTTGGAATGACTCTGTGATGCTTAGTGGGTTTGAGTTAGTTATCAGCAGAGAGCTACTGTGGTGAGACGTCTCCAGAACAGATCACTGCGAGCATGAGAGTATGTGACCAACTGTTCCTGTCATTTGAAATATACTTTCTGTGTCCTTACGCAGAAAGATTTGGGGATTAGTTGTGTTATGGAATCTGGAAATGTGCCCCTTAGATGCTTTTCCATTTTCGGTACAAATCAGGCAAGAGGATGGCAGGATGTCAATTACTGGTAATGGTCAAAAACATCATCCATAAGAAAAAAACCTTGGATAACTTATGCAGAGTTGGGAGCTCTATGACATGATGTTGGTGTTTGACATTTGCTCAATAACAATGTTTAGGCATTAATGGCAGGCCATGCAAATTAATCAGTTATTTGCAAGAGAAATATTGGCACAGATAGAGGTCTTCAAAATTCAGAGACAGAGAGAGAGAGTGACACAGAGCGAGAGAGAGATATCAAGAGGGCCTACTTGGTAGGCTCATATGAAAAGCATATAAAATGCTATCTCATTTCATCCAGCTGCTACAAGGTTTATTGGCCAGTGGATTCTGGGATGTGCCAGACTTCCAGAAGTCAGTAGTGAGTCAGCTAATGTGGCTGCCTAGTAATAAATCCTCTGTCCATAGTCACTCCATTCTGCCAGGTTAATCATCCCTCATGTAGCAGCAATGGTCACAATGTTTTAATTCAGTGCTTTAATTTCCTGCAGCCTGGCTTACATTATTCACTAAAAACACAGATAGCAGTTTTAATTACTGTTATATGTTGCTCATGTTTTGATCTTGGCTGTATAAATTGGTTTATTGAAACATTCAAACTACTCTAAGAAACCATGCTTCATGACAAAGCTTACATTGTGTTGTTATTAAGTTTATCAGTGCAGAAAACTGTGATGATGACTATTCCTGCTTTTTCCTCATCTTTGATTTAATGGTTACAATAAAATTCCCCCTGCCCCTCTGGGAGAAAGCAGCAAGTCTGTAAAATCGACCGCCATTCCAGACACTTGTCCTCCCTACCTAATCTAACTTACTATCTGAAGTTGCTGACTCCTGCCAGACTTGTCACGGCAGATGCTGTGTCTCAAACAGATGGATTTGTTCATTGCATTTCACAATCACTATTCCCAATAATTCAAAACATTCAGTCATCCACAAGCAACAACTCATATTCTATTACAGTGGATCAACAAAATTTATTTCACGGTGAGTTTGTTTTGTCTTTTTTTTGTCTCTCAGGGGAGTTATTGTTAATAAGAGCTTGGCCCACTGATCCTGGTTTGAGTCGCAGGCATTGAAAAAAAAAGTCCAAGAAGCCATTCTGCCAAAGCTATTTCACGTTTGGCAGATCACATAAACCACAGACGGATGAATATACTTGATGTGATTGCGTCGGCTGATTGTTTACAGAGTTGAGGCATTCCACGTTCTCTAATCCACATGAATAAACAGCCTGATCACCACAGAATTGGTTGTTCTCCAGTTTTAAAAAAAAAGAGCCTCTCTTGTGTCTGCAACAACATAGCAATCATTCACTGTCTTTGGCAAAAATGCCTAGAGGCAGTTTAAATTGCCAAACAGATTTTAAGTCTTGTTTTTTTTATCTTTCAGAGAACACTAGGCAACTTGCCTTCGAAGATATTGGCAAGATTTTTCTTTTGTTTGGTTTAGACATCCAAATTTGATCATCATAATTCACTTAATTAACGAAAACTGTGTCTCAATCGGCATGTTTTATTATTGCGAAAAAGAAAGTATGTCAGTCCAAGAAATCATGCTTAATATCATAAGAAAATGCTTAAGACTATGCTTTTTGATATATTCGTCATAGTCATGAGCAACCACAATCTCAAGGTGAGTGTGTTAGCCACCTTATGTGTATGCAGGCAGGTGTGTTAAGTGTCTGCAGTCTACCTGTCTCCAGTAGCCGATATCTATGTGGGGGTCCCCTCAGTGCAGCACATCAGATAATGCCAGGTATGAAAATGTCCTGACAATGAACGGGAAGTGCACAAATTCACCACCTTGTTTTTAACGTCTGTAGGAACAGATCAGATCTCCATTGAGGACTGCTGTAAGGATGGACAAAAGCGTGCCAATGATAACGAAGACTGCGCGTCCCTCCCTCTCATCTCTGGGTCAAACACATGCAGGTTAGCAGGCGCTAACTGCTGCTTTTGCTCTCACTGATCACAAATCTATGCACCATAGAGGTAGTGGGCTCCTCTGTTAGAAGACTTGCCTGGTGATTATTCAGATTTGCAAGTCATTAACTGCTGCACCCTTTGAATCTTACATTTTCTGTCTGCACAACAGAAGCTTCTGCAGAACTGGCCCACAGGGATTACAGCCTGTGCCATGTATGGGGAAATGTCTGTAGGCCCTTAATATGAAATTGCTTTACCTTACTCCCATAAATCTCCAGGCACATTATTCACTTCACGTGAGAGCGGGAAACACTAATAGTGATGGGATAATAACAGGACTGTTAGTAACCCTAGAAGGTGTTCTGCCACAGGTTCAGGGCCCATAGGCCAGGGAGAACTGCTGCTGTGAACACTGATGGCAAACACATTTACCATAGCCACCCTAAGTGATCCCAAATTTGTTTAAATTATAGTGTGAGGGGAAAAGAGGAAAAGGGCAGAGGTTTGTGGGGGAGTAGGGTGTATTTGGGGGTGGAAAAGGGTGAGGGGGGGTCAGAAGAGGGGCTGTTTCAAAACCCAGGAAATACCTTAGAGGTGAAACGCGACATAGAGGGAGGATGGAGAGAGGCAATAACAGGAAATCTGAACGATTACTTCAGACACCAAAAGGGAAAAAAGTCCCGCAGAAAAGAGAGGAGAGAAGAGAAAAGAAAAACAGGAGTGCGACTGTGCCCTTAAAAGGGGAGGTGTGTGCACTGACGTGAATTTGAGATCCACAGTGGTTTATGTGGAAAGAGATTTCTGGTAAGAGTTGATAAAGAGAGTTGTTGGAAATGAGAGGGGAGATGTGAGGGGGTGGCGCTTTATGCTTTCTGTCTTGTAAAACTGCAGCGAGACAGAGATCCAAGCCAGACAGAAACCAGTCACCCACTCTTAACTGATTGGACCGCAGTAATAGACAGCAAATGATACAATGAAATCTGATCCAACCAAACTATTAAGTGACTGATATTTTTTGATAATCAAATAGCTTTCATGTAAAGTGCTGCGTCTCTTCCAGATAATGGCTTTGACATTAAAACAAGAGTATTTTATAGATCACTATAGAGATGGACTTTATTTGATCTTCCTTTGCAATACATGCTTCTCACTCTGTGCTACTAGAAATGTTTTTATTTTTATCTGTAACACATCATCACTAGTCACCAAATTAGTTGCCGACTGTTATCCATTCTTAAAGGATACAGCATGCTTGTCCTCAGGGAGTGGTTTGTTTTAGCGATATCATTTTAAGAATAATACTGTCTTGAAAAAGCCACAATCCCACCATGAGTAAGAACATGTGGAGGTGGACAAATGTTAATGTTGGGACTAAAATGTTAGTTTAACTCTGGTCTAAAACAACAGTACAAAGGCCTCAGGGATTGCTGCTCAACCCAGTTTAAATCCAGTGAAGTCAGCAAAACACAATAAAGTTCCATTCAATCCACACAGGATTTACTCATCCCACTCATCCAAGCATTTTTAGTGTGACAACTCTGAGATCCCCATCAGGCTTGCCTCAGGCTGATTTTAATGGGATACACTTGAAGGCAGAGTTGTTCTGCACTGTGTGAAGGGAGGGAGTAACAAAAATCAACTGATAAAAATGGAGGTGATGAAAATACATGTGACTTGAAAAACAGAGCAGTAAAAATGGATGTGAATATCAAATTTGGAGTCATAAATTATCAAAAGATTTGACTAATTTAAACCCCATTTTGATTAAAACACGCCGCATAGCATCCCCTGCCCAATTTGCATTCACCCCCATTGCAAGTTGAGAACCAAAACCTAGATCAATGGATAAGAGGGCATCTTTTTGATCAACATTTTTGGCCGAAGGAACAAAAATTGCTTATTGTAAATGATAAATGTCTGTTGGGCCTTGTGAATGATGACTAGGGCTAGAAAGTAACATAGCCCAGTTGATTATCAGTGTAACACTTTCAAACAAAATGTCATTCAAGTAGATCAAATCAATTGACAATTCATCACTCTATTTAATAGTTTACATACAGATAAGCAATTATTAATTTGTAAGCATTTTCATCATTTGCATTTTTTGAGTAATTTTTGTTACTGCCACCCTTGATTAGTTAGAATCAACTAATTGCATAATTTATTGCTGCATTTTTCATTTTTTTGCTGCTCCTTTTTTCAATTAAGAGGTATTTTCAACACCTTCACTTCTATCAGTTAGTTTTGATTATCTCCACCCCATCATAGCAATGAGGACATTAGTGATACAGCTGCAAATAAAGGCTCCACCTGTGTTTTGCATTTCTTTTCTTTATGACAGGATAGTGCAGGAGCAGTGCTGTGTAAAAGTGCTTGAGGATAACATGTGCACCACTGGTATCAACTTGGCCAAAGACCAAGGAGCCTGTGATTCTTTATTCACCAACACCTGCGAGACCAAGACGACAAAGGTCTGTTTGTACCTGGATTTCCGTGTACAGAGCTGTCTCGGACTTTTGGACCTCGCCGTACATATGCAAATGCTTGTGTATGTGTGCCTTACTAAGTGAAATTAAACAGACAAAAAGAGGGACTTAAATCACCGTGTGCACCAAAAATCTCCCCATATTTACTCAGTGTACAGTATATCATTCTGCTGGACAGCCAGATTGGAAGGAGATGATTGATGAGAGTGATGACGTGTATCTGTATGAGTTTTTGTGCATGTGTGTGTTTGTGTGTGTGTGTGTGTGTGTGTGTTTCTGTGCCATGAACAGGATGAGGCATGTCACTCCAGGGAGGAATGGAGCTTGTTGCTGTCAGTTAGATTATAAATTCTGACTCTTGAATCTTCCTCAGGCTCACGTCCAAGCACTTTAAAGCCTCTTTATGCTTTTGTTCCCTCTCCACACAACCCACCCGTGTGCCCCTTTATTTTCACCACATACCGCACATCAACACATCCTGAAGATAAATGCTTGGCAAAATGTGGAAAGGACGGAATGCAAGTTGGTGCCTTTCTTGACAGGATGTGATAATTGTCACTGGGACAGCATGTCTTTACTTGATCATCTGTAAAATGCAGGTAGTGGTTCATTACTTATGTTTCCAGGTAGGCCTAAAGTGAATAAAACAAAAGATTTGTAGAGATGAGATGTAAACTGGTACACACACTCCAACTGGATAAAATAATAATGTCTGCTAGAAGTCAGTTTGATTTGTGCATTGCGCCACTAAATTTATAATCATTACATCATCATTACTTAAAATTATGAAACAAGATATGAAATTCACTTTAACCCACTTTAACCCTCAATGGCAGCCAGGAGAAACACACAAAATTGCTAATTTGTTCATCTGTGACAACATTTTTTTCAAAATTATTAAATAAATATTCAACAATTCGTGGAAATGTACCTTTTTTACTTTCTTGCTGAGAGTTAAATAAGAAGTGCGATACCTCTTATGTTTGTACAATACGTCCATATATAATAAGTACAACCAGGAGGTGTTAGCTTAGCTGAGCGTTAAAAGGTGCTATTTGTAAGGTGCTGTTATTGCTATATGAGCATTAACAGCTGTTTATTTGTCAATCCAGTAGAAATACTGCATGTTCTGCACCAAACTTAATTCCTCTACTTTCCAAGAGCTGTCTCCACTGGTGGAATCAATGTTATCTCTCGTTTTACCTCTTCGCCTCTACGGAAGTTAGCATGCTCACCATTTAGCCTCAGTTCAGTCGGCCCGTCTGGTCATTTTCTCCCAGAAAACTAAACAGCTAGCTAGTCTGTCTGAAGGAAAAAACAATCTTCCTACCAGCACCTCTAAAGCTTATCTACCAAAATGGAAGTGTAAAAACTACAGTTTGTGGTTTTACAGGGGATGTCTCTGCTGGTTACCTTAAAAAAAGACCTATTAAGATAAGATAACATCTTATTTCCGAGATTTAAAGCGATGGTATGAAAATTTTGTGTCCTTTGGAGAGCCAGGCTGGCCATTTCCTCCTGTTTCTATTAGGCTATCTTTGCTAAGCCTCTTTAATCACTAATTTAGGTCAATATGTTGCAATGCAAATTTCATTAACTAAATCTTCGGCTGCTTGGGGGCAGTGGAAATAAGTTTTAAACTCCATTTATCACCTCATAAGTTGTTATGGCGAGTTTGTTAGCTAACATTTCCCTATTCATACATCCATCATTCCTGAGTAGCATTAGCATTTGATGGAGTCATATGGTCAAATGTAAAAATGTTAACCCAGCATTTAAGGTGAGTAAATTTACTCACCTTTCCACTGCTTCGATCACAAGGTAGTTGCCAACTCTGCCTGTGTGCAGTTTGGTGTTGGTGGAGCTTTTCCACTGAAAAGTGCTGCCTGTGGCAGAAGAGAGCACAGGGTGAACCAAATCAGCAAAGCTGTGGGCTGGAAAACCAGAACAATGAAAGATGCTGCAGAACTGTGGGGAACAGCAGAGTCAGGTCCAAATTGCTGTGGGTTTGTGATTTAGCACAACCCCTGTCAAATTACACATAATCTACTTATTTGCTTTGTATTATGAAATTATTGATTATAGAGTTTAAAATGCAAGTTTGTCCCCCACTAAAGATGTGTATTCTGCTGTTCAGCGCTTCACTGCGATTGACAAGTAGGCTAAATATCATCTGACCTGCCCTAATTTAGTTAACTTTGCTGATCTGGGGTTTTAAGCAGATGAAAACCATCCCAAATTTTATTCAGGATAGAATAGCTTTGTGTTTGTTGGCACAAATTTTGTTTGCACAGTTTTGAAGTTGCCAATCCCAAGATTTTTTCCATCCAGCTACCACTGTTTAAACTGTCTTACGTTTTCTGAAAACCTAAAAGTTTTCTAGGACTGAGGCACAGCCCCACAAGCACGTACCCACACATGCTCAAACACAGACAGACAGACAGAAAGAGTAGCAGTTAACAAGTCCTGGTGCACAACAACAAGAGCTGCAATCTTTGCAGGACTGTTGGCATGTGTTCAGTCTTGCAATCACTGCCATTACTACACACATACACCACAGACTGTCATATTTCAGGTATATATACCCTCACAGCACAAACTGAAAGACAGACACACCCATCCTCCACACTCTGCACCTCTCATCCCCCTCCCCGACTGACAATACCAGCCTGCTATAATGATGGATTGAGCATGCTTCAGCCAGAGGGGGTGATGATCATCTCATTACTGTTTGCCTGTCCGTCTTTCTTACCAACTTAATGCCTTTGTAGTCCTGTCTGTCTGTCAGTTGGTCCGTCTCATCGGTCAGCCTCCTTTCTGTCTGTCTATTACGTGAGTGCTTGAGTGTCTGTCTGCCTGCCTGATTCACCTCATCTTCATTCATCAATCTAAAAGTCTGTCTCATTTACCCAAAGGATTTGACCAACCATTCCATCCCACTATCTTGTTTTCCTTGTCTACGTTTTTGGTTTCACTTCTCCTGGTACATCATTTCCTGACAAAGTGTTTTTCCTCCTTGATTTATTTTTCTGTGCTCTTATTCTAATTCATTGTACTGTATTCTGTTTTCTGTAGATGTGCTGTGACTGTTGTCTTCTGGGGAAGTCAACCCAGGAGCAGGGCCTGCCCTGTTATCACAACCTATCTCTGGGTTACAAGTGTTCCCTTGTGTCACTGGGCTGCTGCATGAAAGGAACCTCGGATAACAGGACAGCACCTGAAGAACAAACAGAGCGTGGGTGAAAAATAAACAATCATGCAGTAGGCATTTTTTTCTCATGTTTGCTTGTATCAAAGCAGGAAGTTGTCTTCACATACAAGACAGAAAAGCTGTACAGTAAAAAAAAAATAATTGTAAAATCATATGCAATTTCTAAAAAGTATTGTGGGATGAATGCTGGGAAAAAGAAAAATTGGGTGGAGAAATGAGAACGCCACTGGTGTTGGTTAAACATGAGCCCACGCTGCCCCCTGGTGGATGCATGTGGTCATTGAATTAAGCATTCACTGGAAATCAAGAGTATTTACACTCCAAGGACAAAGTAATCTTTTTCCTCACTCCTAGATACCAGCAGCTGAGGTGCAGCAACGTAACATTAACCATGGAACTAGTAGATGTACTGTGTTGCTTATGAACACTGATTTATTAATAAGCTTCTTGACATAAATATTTTGGAAGGCATAAAGCTGTGCTTTGAGACTCGATGAAGGTGTGAGTATGAATTAGTAGTCTTTATTTTTTTCCTCTCGCAGTAACAAACACAGATGCAGTCAATGAAAATGGAGATGATTCAGTATTAACAGACCTGTGTGAAGGTATAGTATAAGGAGCCGTCAAACAAGCTTCTATAATTATCCGATTTAACCTTAAAATGCAATACTAGCATGTTTGTGTTGCTTTTTCAGGCAAATGTGCTCATCAGTGTGTCAGCAATGACACTTGTGCCTGTTTCAAAGGCTACAAACTCAAACCAGATGGAAAGAGCTGTGAGGGTAAATGACTCCTTTCAATTTCCATGTTAATATTTTAAAGACATTACAGTAAGCATTGTTTACGGAATATATTATAATTGGCCAATCGGGATACAACAAGAACCTTTCTGGGAAGAATGGAGTTGTGAAGCTCCTCTACTCTCCTCTACCTTCCCAGATATCAACGAGTGTTTGCTGGGAGCCAGCAACTGTCGGGGAGGAGAACGTTGTATAAACACAGAGGGCTCATTTCGTTGCCAGAGGGAAGTCAGCTGTGGGACTGGCTATGAACTCACTGACAACAACAACTGCAAGGGTTAGTTAAATTGCCCCGTCATATGTAGACTCTATGAACGTGTAATGAATGAGTAATGTTTTTGCATATTGTCATAGTGTGTTCAGTGGCAGTTCTGTGCTGTGATTTCTTCATCCAGATATTGACGAGTGTGAAACTGGTACCCATAACTGTGGCCAAGAGTTTGAGTGCCAAAACACCCAGGGATCTTTCCGTTGTGTCCCCAAGGTCAAGTGTGGGACTGGCTTTATTCAGGATGCCCTGGGCAACTGCATTGGTAATCAGCTGCACTGTAACACATCATAGTGTAGAGGTTTTACTTTTGCTTTTCTTGCTTTTCTTTAAAATTCAGATAGGAATTTCCTTGCATCCTTTGTAACTATTTCAGATGTATATACTGTATAAACTCATGATTAGTGCAGCTGGCAGGCTGTCACAGTTCAATGAGTGCAGGACCCAAATGCAGACACAAACCAAGGCTGGTAGTTTCAGTACAAATGCATGAATGAAGGAAAACCAAACTTACAAGCAGATCAGTTCAGTCTGACAAAGGCAGGGGCAGATAGAAATATCTCCAAGTAGGTAGCAGACAAAGGGAAGACTTGGGATACAAACACAAGAACAAAAAATGAGCCAAACAGATGAACTGACAAGGGTGGGGGGAACACTGAGACTTAATTCTTATAACGGGAGGAGGTATCGAGACAGGTGCAACGCATTAGGGTGGAGGAGGTAATCACAGAGGCAGGGGACACACTGGGGCAAGAAGTAAGACAACAGAGCAACATCTACACAATTAGTGGCTACACATCAATTTACAAATGTTTTGAATGTTTTATTACCAGACTTTTTTATGCACCTTCATCACCACCATCAGCTTGAAGCAAATCTGCATCAAAGTGCATGCTCTTCAGCAAATTAGGCTTTGAAGTTTTGAAATTACACCTACAATTTTTGCCACACGATTGGTTTTGCATGTGCACTAACAGTACCAGTACTGGAAGTAACCAGTACCTGCACATTGAGAGAGATGGCTGTTAAATTTACATCATAGTGTAATAACATGGGAGGAGGTGAATCACCACCATCATCACCACCTGTATCTGTGTTTTCAGATATCAATGAATGTGTTAGCCAGACAGGTCCGTGCCACAGAGGGCAGATCTGTATCAACACAGTAGGCTCCTACATCTGCCAGAGGAACTCTGTTAACTGTGGTCGAGGATACCACCTGAATGAAGACAGCACACGCTGTGTTGGTATGTCAGAGCAACTCAACATTATATGAGTCTATCTGAGGTGCATATCAGGGTGTTCTCTTTTGCTTAATGTACATTCCCATCTGCAGATATTGATGAGTGTAAGGGCCCTGAAAAGGTCTGTGCAGGTCATGGTTGTATCAACCTGGTGGGCTCCTACCGCTGTGAGTGTGAGTCTGGCTACATCTTCAACAGCATCAGCCGGCTTTGTGAGGGTGAGAAATAATAAGACCGTACCTCAGTGTTAGTAGCTAAATCCAAGTGCATTCTCTGCATGTAAATAAGACAAATATGTATTAATACTCACATTGCTGTGGCATGTTCTCACTTTGTGTTTTAGACATAAATGAGTGCAGGCACTATCCTGGCCGCCTGTGTGCTCATAAGTGTGAGAACAGTCTGGGATCTTACAAGTGTAGCTGCACCACAGGGTTCAAGCTTGCAGCTGATGGCAGGAATTGTGATGGTAAGACGTGCAAACTAGAAGAACCTTTTACACATCATATATGCTTTGTGTACTGTAGGCTATACCTCGCATACAGTGCCTATAAAAAGTATTCACCTCCTTCATGTTTCCCCTTTTTATTGCTTTTATAAATGCAGTCATGGTCAACATAATTTGGCCTTTTTATATTTTATTTTACTTTTCATTTTAAAAAGAAACAATCTCATATTTTAAAGGGAAAACAGAAATTTCTACAAAGTAAGAAAGTGATGTAAAATGAGTGACTGCATGAATATTCACCCCCTTCAAGTCAATATTTTATGGATGCACCTTTGGCTGCAATCACTGAGGATAGGTCTCAGTCAGGCTTGCACATCCGGACACTGCAGATTTACTCCATTCTTCTTTGCAAAACTGCTCAATCTCTGTCAGGTTGCACTGGGATCAGACATAAACATCCATGGGGGTGAATACTTTTCCAGGCACTCTATACCCTCAATGGGAATAACAGAAATCCCTATTATAACTCTAATGTTTTCCTTTGAACACATTCAAATGGAAAGGTGAGATCCCACTTTTCTGCAATGTTAGTGTTTTCATTCATCTTTTGCTTGTAGGAGAGAGTTCATAATGTTCTTTAATAACCCTTCTTTTCTCTAGACCTGAATGAATGTGAGAGCAACCCATGCAGTCAAGAATGTGCGAACGTGTATGGCTCGTACCAGTGTTATTGCCGTCGGGGATACCAGCTTAGTGACATCGATGGCATGACTTGTGAAGGTAAATGGAACCGTTCTAAGGTACTTTGAAGAATTATTTATAAGAAGTACAGCAGACTCCCATGTGATGAGTTCTTGGTTTGAGCTAGGCATTGTATTTGATAATATAAGCATACTGCTGCAGGATTTATGATTTACCTATGATAATTTGTTAACAAATATATTCCCATTTTTTAAGCCCTGTTTTGACTTGTCTGTCTCTGTGACCTCTCTAGATATAGATGAGTGTGCCCTGCCTACTGGAGGTCATATTTGCTCCTACCGCTGTCACAACACACCTGGCAGTTTCCACTGCTCCTGTCCTGTCACTGGCTACACCTTGGCACTCAACGGGCGCAGCTGCCAGGGTGAGTCGTCTTAATTGTGGTGCAGACATGATGGTTGCAAGCAATCAAATAGACACTGAGGGATCACAGTAAATGGCAGGAACACTGGAGTATAGGCATGAGTAAACAACAGCGACTTAGGTATGAGGCAGGCAGGGATAATAGGGCACAGGTGAAGCACATTAGGGCAGGGCAGACAGTCACAAAGGAGGGAAAGCACACTGACACAGGTAGTATACTATACAGGTAGTGTACTATACAATAAGAGAGCACACATGGAAAACCCACCAAACACAGCAAATAACCAGAGTTTATTAAGTGTCTAAGCTCTAAGGGAAGGGCTGTGACATATATGGCTTAGTCTTTTTTGAGGATGTTTCAAAAACACATTTTTCCACTTTTTATCTTTTCACCTCCCAGATGTTGATGAGTGTGTGACGGGAACCCACACATGCACAGAGAATCAGAGCTGCTTTAACATACAGGGAGGATTCAGGTGCCTGTCGTTCGAGTGTCCAAATAACTACCGACGCGTTGGAGAAACGTGAGTATTAGAATTAATAGACAGATATAAATAATGAATAACCATCAGCAGCAAACATTGCACACATAAACAGTCAGGGAACAAGACCCATGTTCCTCATAGTGAAGTTTGAATGGTCATCGTTGAAGTAGCTCTAAGTACAGGTACAATAAAACAATATCAGGCTTTATAAACCAACTCTTAATCATATGTATGGATATGTAAGGCTCTGCATGTCCAGTATGCTCAATGCTGGAATGACTTCAGTAAATATTTGGCTGTAGCATGTTTTTTTTTATTTTAGAATGATGCATATGGATATTTTTTCAGCCTGAATTCTGACACAGATACAGCAGAGGTTGTGTGTGCCCACCCTTGTGTGGAGACAGCAGCAACAGAACTCCTTGCATGACCCCACGTAGGGCACCACGACTGGCCTGTTGAACACTAGGCTGCTGAGACTGATGTTCCCTCCACTGCATGCCATGCACGGCAACATGAAATTTACACCTGGTCTCTCTGTCTCTTTCTCTCTGTGCCTGTTTTGTTCTGTCTTGTCCTGCCCTGCCCTTGCCCCCCACCCTTCTCTTTTTGCAGTCGATGTGAACGCTTGCTTTGCAATGAGTCTGTCGAGTGCCTGGCCATGCCCCTGAGAATAACCTACTACTACCTCACCTTCCCCACCAACATTCCCGTCTTCACCAACATCTTCCGCATGGGCCCGTCCCACACCGTGCCTGGTGATGACATCCAGATTGCTATCACTGCTGGCAATGAGGACGGTTTCTTCAAGACAGAGCAGGTGCCCACTGGCGGCGTGATGTCGGTGGCAAAGCTCATCAACAAGCCGCAGGACTTTGATCTGTCTCTGGAGCTAAGGCTACGTCGCTACGGCACACTCAGCACATACCTTGCTAAAGTGCAGGTGTTTGTTACCCAGGAGGAGCCCAGAGTACCTTACAATCCCCTACTAGAATAAACCCAGTTGTTATGTAGGGTTACAAAAGTTACTACATGCTAACAAAGGATGTGTCATTTCAATTTGATTGTCTCATGGAGAAAACACAGTTTATCTTCAACACAAAATGCATGCAACATGAACACACAGTATGGTTCTAGCATAGCATGGTGATGCAGTCAAGGCTATGGTGTAAAATATAAAACGACTGCAGAACATACTGCTTTGGGATATATGCAGGTAAATGTAAAACAAATTATGATTTCCAATTAGTGATTGGTGTTCTCCTTTATAACCACACATTATTTATGTGTCTTATAATGGCCTGGTTAACCCGCTTGAGGACCCTGGGGCAAAAAAATGTCCTCTGTCGTCCTTCTTATCGGCACGTTATCTTTCCATCGACAAAAAATTTATTCAACAATATGTAAAACTGGATTTTCACCCCCAAAAAAGTCAGTTTTGATATTTTGGGAAAAATAATTATTCACTTTTTTCGCAAAGAGTTAGGCTGACATTGCTCTCGAGTCTCTGCGATAAGTATGAAGCTACCACTAGCAGCTAGCTAATTTATCTTAGCCTAAAGACTTTTAAACAGCTTGTATGGCTATGTCCAAAGGTAAAAAAAAGTCACCTAAAGCTCACTAATTTGTATCTCGTTTGTTTTATCTATGCAAAAACCAAAGTATAGAAACAACAAGATCTCTTTTTCAGGGGGTAATATGTAGGACTTTTTCTTGGCTGGGCAGCGTAAATTCCTGTAGTCCCTTGAACAAATGGCAAATTATGACAAACCAACAGACATAGGGTGTCTGTGGCTGAATAAAACTAAATATATATACATATATGACTGTCCAACACCAAATGTATGTCAAAGTTTTTAGCGATGTAGCCTTTTAACTATACATGATAATAATAGAATTAATGATTATTATTCAACAGTATAATTTAAGCCCAGTTGAATGTATCTTGGAGGTAAGGTGTTGTGATAGCCGCTAGGTGGCGTTCTAGGTCAGGGTAACTTTTAAAATGATAATGACCCAAGTCTGCCTATAACTAAGTGTAATTTGACGATGGTCGCATGATAAACTCTGACGTTTTGCAGTATTTTATGGTTTATGTGTTGGATGAACAGTTTTCTATTAAAACTGAAATAGAAATAACACATGTTGAAGTCACATCCAGTTCTTGATAATGGTACATTGTCGGGTCCAATCAAATACAGCAAAGAGATCAGCAGGAATGTGAGGCCACATCACAGATGGAGGCATAAAGACTTCCTCACATACTTTCATATTACTACTATTATAACAGCTTTGGTAAAGATGAAATCCAGTGATACATGTTGCACATATTTAAAACACATATGTGCAAATATGTGCAATGCACATATTTAAAGTTAAAGGAACAGTCTGTGATCCGGTTGAAAAAAGACAAATCAACAAAAGTCTGTACACAAGGACTTTTGATACATACTAGACAACAACTTATTTTATTAATAATGTTTAATTATTCATGTTAATTTGTTATTAATTGGTTATTTCTGTTAGTAATATTTCCTGGTGATTTTAAAGACTTCCTCCATCAGTAATGTTTATAAGCATGTAAAGCAAACCAGGAATGAATTTTGAATTGGCTAAGAAATGCAAAAGTCAAATTTCAAATTTGGAGTCCGTATAAACTCCAGTGACTACATGTAGTATATGTGCATGTATATAAAATTTCACTTTTTATGCAGTCCATAGAGTAATTCCATTCATTTAAATTTCAGTCAAAAGCCAAAGTTTTAGAATGTTTTAATGCAGTGATACCACTTCCTAAACGTCTGCTACTTTGCACCGCAAATACATCTTTCTTTGTCAGTTATTTTTATGTGCATCTACGTAGCTGTAGTTACATTTCAGAGTTAATGTGAAATGCACAGATTTCCACTGCATACTGCGGGTGTAAACCCCAGAGCAGACAGATAATCCAAATGAAGGCTGAGTAAGTGACACGCGATGGGATGCAGTGGCAAAGGAGAGGGAAACGTGCACCAGCAGAAGAGAGTATAAATAGTCTGACATGCTGTGAGGCTGCTGCCCGAGGGCTGTGGCTTATAATAACTGTAAATTCAGATGTCGTAGGTTCCTCCTGTCCTGAGCTGTCAGGCCAGTAAGGATGCACTTGGTCCCTAGTGGGGATATCCTTAAAATAAGAACATGGTGGCGCGCAGGAGGTTTTTTCCTCCCCTTTGACATTGAGTTATGGGGCTCTGGGCTCTGGCTGGTGGTCTGAACAATTTGTGGTACAGCAACATCACCGCGCACAGAATGAATGATGCCCTGCAGTGTTTGTGTTGGGGCGTTATCAATGTGCCGACTATAAATAATAATTACCAAAAAAAATAAAAGGCCCTACGCTTGACCAGAGGACTTTCATCCAAAAAGTCTGTTTTTCTTTCTGGTCTGAAAGTATTGGGGTTTTTCTCCTGGGCTGGGCCACGTGAGGCATGGGGAGATGAAGAAGACACGCATATGTGCTTGCACGCGCAAAGGCACACATGCACAAACAAACACACGAATGCATTTCTGATGCAGATATATGTATGCATACATACACTCGTGGAACGGTAATTAGCTCCACTTGCTGCCCCTGCTTTGAAGTGCCCATCTGTGTGTAAGGGGGCAGTTCACTCTGGGTCATTATCTTCTCATAAATTTACCGTCTACCCCAGCAGAGCTTTCACCCCATTCTGTAGAGCCCCACTCGGGTCTTTCTGCAGCTCAGACCATGGTATTATAAACTAGAAGAACATTTTGTGGGTTTGGCCTGGGCCAAAGCAAAACTTGGACCCACCCGCTAATTGTTAATTACAAGCCCCTACCCAGTGGTGGCTTGACTTTTTGTCAGGGGCTTCTCTCCTCGCTCTCCATGAAAGGAGCCCTGCAACCCAAGTCGGGCCTGGGCTTTGAGCTGCAGCCTATAGGTCCCCTGAGGAGCACAAGAGATCCACGGCCCATGACTCACAATGTGGCTATATGGCTGCCATGCACATTAACTGGACTTATACATGGCAACCTCGCTGTTTTCATAACCTAATATAACCATGTACTGACTTGTCTCCATTGTAAAGACCAAGCTTGAATTTAACATCCTGGATGTCAAAGTCAAGAATTTGATTTTGTTTCAAAAGTTCTCTTATGGGGACAAGTTCCTCATCATTTCAAAGACAAACTCTTGATTGATGACGTTGTTAATACCTTGCAAACCTCTCTCAAAGTCTTGTGCAGCAGACAGGTAGTGAGTAGTGATACTTCAGGTGCTGTTAGCATTCGGAGCCAGCAGAGGCCCTCCATTCCCTCCGACCTGTCACTGATTAGACTGTGGAATAAACAAAGCCCTAAATAATAGGATGAGAGCTGCCCTGGGGAGAGGCTGGGGAGTTGTCTAGTCATGTTGCTCACAATTTAGGAGTCTTTTAGAACACTCCCTTGCCCCATAAATCCTCCTCAAGAGATTATCTGATGTGAAGCTGGGGATGCTCAGCAAATCCAAATATTTTCCTGAGCAGGTTGTGGATCATTCTGTGTGACTGCAGTAATTCATTTCCCACACAGCTTGAAATACTGCATCAGAAAAGCATCAATGGCAGCGCGAGTCTCCACAATCTACAAAGTTTGGCTTCAGCATGAGCTTTGGCCATTGTTGGTTTATTATTCTTCCAAACCACATAGAGTTTGATTGTTTTTGATGTTGCCTGCTATATCCAGTATCCATTCTGTCCTGTCCAGATATTGTTTGTTTAGCAGCCATTGGAGTTGTCCCACTGAGCTCTTGATTATGCAGTGGGCTGCTCCAAAGGATGCCCTGTTATTGTGAGCTTTAGAAGCCAATTGTGGTTGACTCTGTAGTCATTATATAGAACTTACCTAAAGGTCAGAGGCCATATGTGTATTTGTTTTTTCTTTCTGTTTTGGGTGTGTATGTTTGTTCTCTCCTTTAGAGCGGCGAGGCTTGAGCGTTCTGACACCGTTCGCTGCATAAAGTCTTGTCAGCCCAGTGACATTGCCTGTGTTCTGGACCCCACACACTCAGTGTCTCACACCTTCATTTCTTTGCCCACCTTCAGAGAGTTCACAAAGCCAGAGGGTAGGTACTGGTCAATTGTTTTTAATAGTGATACCAAAAATATTGGACTAATCCAGATGGACAAAAAAATGTGTAAAAATGTCACAAAATGCATTAATGTTTCAACAAAGGAAAGGTCCTTGGGGAATTAACAAATCCTAAAGTTTGAAATTCTATGAGACACAAGTTGGATGAGAAGATCAATACCACTCTCATGGATGTAGTTTTTTTGTTTGATTGTTTGTTTTTTCGACGCTATTGTTTTGATAATCAAATACACTGCACTGCTCCTCCTCCTCTGCCTGCCTTGGTCTGCATTTTGTGTCCAACTCTTACTGACTAAACACATTAACCTGTACATGAGGTGCAGAGGCAATGAAAGGCAGATTTACTTTTGGACAGAGCTAGGCTAGTTGTTACCATTCCATATGCTAAGATAAGTTAAGTAGTGGCTGGCTCTAGCTTAATATCTACTGTCCAGAAATGAAAGCGGTATTGATTTTCTCTCAACTATTGGCAAGAAAGCAAAAGACTGTTGCTTTATGACAATGCTTCAATCAATTACTGATCATGTACGCTCCCAAGCACTTCTTCTTTATATCCCTCTACATTTCACTAACCCACAAAAGCCCATGTTTATGGCTTCATTTTGTGACAGAACACTCTGTTAAAATCTTTGGAAACAATGAATTTGAAGACAGTATGATAACTTGTGGATTTTTTTAGTGTCACTGTGGTCCTCAGCCTTTTTATTCTCTCTGGCTCTACTTTATCTTCTGAAATCTCTGAGCTCCCATCAAATGCATTTTCCTGCAGTTGTCAGAATCCATATGACCACCTCTGACCCCCAAATTAGCTATTCCATGATGTTCTCCATGGAGTCTGGGCTTGGCTGGCCCACACCAGAGACTAAGTGCCATGCTGGTGGGATATGAGTAACCACGGTAATCACTCGCAGACAGTGACAGCTGACAAGCATCTATTGGCCGGCATGCAGAGCATGTTTCAGACACACTCATGCTCAACGTCACGGAGAGTTAAGCTCTTGTCATTTCTCATAACCTCCGAGTTGGGGTGTAAAGGATTCAAGGCCCTTCAGCTGAACAACAGTACTGAAAAGCCTCAACCTTCCAGTGACCCTCTCGGTGTACAATAAACACAGACCTTTCCGTCTCCCATTTTATTGTCTCTCTCTTGGAAAGAAAAAAACAAAACAAAAGGAATGCAAGAGTTGGCACAGGTTTGGTGGCACAATCCCAATGTGATTATGAGGGTTTAGGCTCCAAAACTTTTTTGTTTCTAATTGTTGTCTTCCAACAGAGATTGTTTTCCTGAGAACCACCGTGTCGGCTTACGGATCCTATCACTTAGGCAGTTATGATGTCAAGTTTGACATCATAGAAGGCAACGTGGAGAATGCCTTCGACATCATCAAGCGGGTCGAGAATGGTCTTTATGTTGGTGAGTACATCCAGAGATTTTACTTGACTTTCTGTGTGATGTGAGGGTTGAATGAAGGAACCCAGTGCAAACACATAACAACAGAAGCTTTAACATAAAGCCTGCACCTCCTGACAGCCTCTGTTCCTGGAAATTGCATTTCTTTTAGACAAAGTTGGTGGGTTTTCTGACCTCATTTCTCATTTTGAAATATATGTGTGTATTTCTTTACAAATCAAACTCACATGTGCACACTAGGAAGGGACAAAAAAGCACAAAAATCTTCCATAAGGAATGTCTGGACCCCTCTGACATTAGTACATCTGACAGCCCGTTCTGGTCTTTTGCAGTGTGGTGGCATCATGTAGCTGTCATCATCTTCACGGGGGCTCTCGGTGTCTGTGTCTTTGGAGAGTTGTCCTCTGAGTGGCTCTTTGAGACAGACGAAGGCCTGTTTCTGTCTCACCAAATATTTGGCATCAATTTTCACAGTCTAGTGGTTAAACAAAGTACCATTTAATTCACTTATCCACGGCTATGCTTATCCCTAGCAGATCATTACTTTCCACAATGAGTTATGGCGGTCTGAATGTACAGGAATAGTGTCTATGAATCTATACTGGTGTATTTACATGTATGTATGCATGAGTGATTGCACTTGAAAAGCTATTCATTGTAACTACCTGTTCAGCTACTGCCAGTATGCAAAAAAAAGAGCCCTGCACTAGTTCAAGTAGGAGCAGCAGATACCATCTCCACTGGTGTGTAACAGCAACACATGTTTGGGTGGAAGCCATTCCCATCCTTTAGTCTGGTGGTGACCCAAGGCTGCTGCGCGCCTGTGGGAGAGATGAACTGAGCCTTAGCCCCGGGAGAATGAGGGCGTTGTGAGCCCACAGATGACACATTGTTGGGCCTGTCTAGGTGTTTTTGTTTTGGTTGTGTGCTGGGATGCAGGCAGGGTGGTAGTGGAGGGACAGCGTCTTCTTCTTCTTCTTCTTCTTGCTGATGGATGACGGGATGGCCTGCCACTATGCACATCTGTCTTTACAGCATGAAAGAGAGAAGGAGGAGGAGAGTGTGTGACTGTCACTGGTTCAGGCTGGGTTGTGGGCGCAAACAAGTGGTTCCTCTCTTTTACACTTGTGCAGAAACAGATGTGTGCCTATCAAACGCACCCATATTCACACATGACATGGAAGACAAATGTTTATTACCAGCAATAATTCACAGTTATAATTATATTCTGCCATCTTATAAGGGTATGTTTTTATTGGAATGTGCAATCCTGTAATTTTGCACGTGTGATAAGCCTTATTTTGTAATAAATTGTCTACTGTGTGTCTGCGTACGTGTGTGTAAAGAGGATTTAGGAGAAATTCCCTGTTTATAGTGATGTTCATTTGCAGGGGCAAGTATGTATGTATATGGAAGGAAAGGGGGGAGAGAATCAAACTGCAGAGAGAGAAAGACAAAGTGAGGCACAGTGAATCAATGAAAGAGGAAAGAGAGAAAGAGAGAGAGAAAATATGTGCAGAAGTAATCCTGGGTGCTTTGCTTCATGTGGTTAAATGTATTGTTCCATTTCCCCACGCTAGGCCTCAGTGTCTCGCCGAGCATTAGAGCACTTAAACTGACGACCACATGAAAGGCCTGTTTGTGAGGAGCCACTTCTCTCCCAAACCCATTGGATGCTTATTGGATGCAGCTCTTGCATGTTAGCACCAGTTGCCCATCACATATCCAAATTGAGGCCCTGTGCGCTGGAGCCTTTGGTTACTGACTGCCCGCTGTGAAGTGTGGCGTCCACGGTGCTATGGAGGCCCTCTCGGTTTTATTTAGTGGGCTGTGCTGCTGGTGCTTTGGCCCACAGACGCTGCTGTTGCGTAACCATTGTGTGAGGCTCGCTGACGTGTCACTTAAGGAAGCTTAGTTTCCAGTATCTTCAGTGTCTCCAACAGTGGTATTACAGCTTGGTGGGATGTGAAGAGTTGCAGACTTTGAGTCTCCACTAATGAACAAGTGCGTGAACTCAAACTAACTTTGGCCATTATTTTTGGCCACTTTTTGTGTTTTTGAAAGGGACAAAAGAGGCAATTAGGAATCCTCAGAATCCGTTGCTAACTTGAAAAAGTGATTCTTAAAAGGTTTGATTGGCTGACGCTCTTTTCCGTTCTGCTCACTTACTCACTATTTGAAAAACAGTCGGCTGCACACACACAGGCATGCAGTGTATGCATAGACATATGTGCATGTACACACACGCACATGCACACACATATATTGGCTGACAGCACACCAAATAGGAGCCGCACCACTCTTTCCTAGTTCCTGGTCATCCATCACTGGCTTTCCCAGCACTGTCACACATCTGGATGACAACCCCGGCAGGCTTATGCATCTGTGCAAACACAACCGACCCTCAGCACTTGGAAAAAATGATCAGAACCAATCAAACACTTGAAAATTCCCATGACGACCACAGTAGCACAGCAGCGACCACACAATATCCCCTCAGGTATGTGGGCACACCGCAGATCCACCAAAGAGATGCATATCATCTTCACAGCAAAGATAACATTTGTGACATATCATACACATATTTGGAAACACAGACAGTGAAGGAATGCGTTACTCACACTAATGCTGTCATCCACTTTTGATTCTGGACAGGTTGTTTGAACAGGGTTGATAATGGAATGATTGATTTTGGCAGACAGCAGGTGGATAGATGAGCCCTCCCTTTGAAAACACTGGCTCTGTTGTCTCTACTGGAAGCTTGGGCCCAGTATGGGGGATTTCTGCAACATGGGTGACATACACTCACTGAGCACTTTATTAGGAAGAACATACAAATACTGGGCAGTTCCACCCTTTGCTCTCTAAACAGCCTAAGTTCTTTGTGGTATGGATACCACAGGATATTCATTGGAGAGTCATCTCCATGTTGACTCCCATTTAACCACATCCCAGTGGTGTTCTATCAGATTCATATCTGGTGACTGGGTAGGCCACTGAAGTACGCTGAACTCACTGTTGTGTTAATGAAACCAGTTACTTTCGCTTTGTGATATGGTGCATTATCACACTGGAAGTATTCATTAGAAGATGGTAAATTGTGGCCATAAACAGATGTACATGGTCAACATCAATATTCAGAATGGCTTGACAGACTGAACAGCCAGCAGCCTGGGCTGTTGACATGAGGCAGGTTGGGTCCGTGGATTCATGCTGGCTATGTTTTTTTTCAAGTCTTTGTAAGTAAGTAAGATTTGATGAGCCTTTGCTCACGACAGCCTCAGATTTTGTTCTTGACTGCCAGAAGACGATGTCATGGTCTGCCCCTGTGCTGCCCTTGACTTGATTGGG